>JAUNZM010000468.1:0-643897 GCA_033459285.1 Clamator glandarius | reverse complement strand
AAAACTAATAATTGTATTAATTATTTAAAAAATATCCATGCAGATTTTCAAGTTCATCGTACTGTACAGCAATGAAAGAGAGAAGGGAAGGGGAGGGGAGGGGAGGCAGCTCCCCCAAGCACCTTTCATACTGTCATAATGTATTACGTAACCCTAGGGATGCAGGAGGAGAACCTTTTGGGATTGCACAAGACTTATGGGCTGTGTAGGGGAGGAACCAAAGGTGGGGAACAAAAGGGTTCTAGGAGACTTGGGAAGGAATAAGTGTGGGGGAAATAAAGGGAAAAGTGCCCTTTGCCTTACCAATGCTGCCTGTCCTGTCTTGTCGTTAAATTCCATTTGTAACTAATTTCCTGGGGGAGGGGCTCTCAATTCTGTGTGCATGTGTGTGTATACAAAGATCTAAGTGCCACCAACTGCAGTGGAGATCACAGGCCATGTGTCCATGGTGTCAACAACTGGAGCAAGTGAGTGAGGGCACGTAAGTCAATGCACAATCACTAGTGACTATCAAATCAGTATAACCATCAAGTAGGTGAAGTGGCTTGGGAGCCAGGTATGCTGTGTGTCTCTAAGACTGAAGCACCTGGAAGAATTGGCTACTGGAGGGACCAGGGGGTCCAAGTCAACTGCCTAAGAGACTGTGGGGCCTGGGGGTGGAATAAGAGACTCATTTATGTGTGTGTGTGTTTCTGTGGGAGGCGACTGGGAGACTGGGGGGATCCAGGGCACAGCTACTGGGTAGCTACTGGAGAAGGGAGAAGAAAGGTGTTTTCCCAAAGTGTTTGTTTAACTGTTTGTCGTCTTTGTCTCTCAATGCATGAATCAATAATTAAATTTAATTTATTGCCATTTTTTTAAAGTGAAATTCTCTGAGTCAACACTGTCTTGCCCATCACAATATCCCAACCATTCCCCTTGCCAAATAACTAGAAGGCATGCATTTCAACTATGCAGTGGCTGCATGCCTAGTCATGAGGGATGCCCATTTTTGGCCACACAACATATGCTTCCAATTGTGTGATAAGTTGTTAAGGTAGTCAGTCTCTGCAGTCTTTACAAGGTCTCAACCCATTTTCCAATGCGGATCTTGGGGATCCAGAAAATGCTAGATTCATTCTTCTGGAGAGTCGGATGTAGTCAGTGGGTGACAAATTAGCCATCGCTGGTATAAACAGCAGACATTCAGTTCATTTGTCTTTCGGTAAGCCTCAGGAAAGGGAACAGCCTAGTACTGTAACTGCACAAATCACTAAAAGTAAAACCAAAATAGACAAATTCCTTAGCTACAAATATTTTATAACTATAGAAATTTACAGTGTCAGGGAAATGTTAAGGGCAAGATATGAAGAAAAACTATAAAATCCTGAATGGAGAAAACTGTTCTCTCTCCCTTAAGACTAGGGGCTACGGAATGAAACTAGCAGGTTCAGAACAAAAGGAAGTACTTCTTCACAATGTGTAGTTAAGCTGGGAAACTCCTTACCAGCCAAGTTCCTGTGGATTCAAATACAACTATATATATTCATGGAAGAAAAATTTACTAAGGATTATTAACTACTCAGACACTACCTCGGCCTTGGAAGTCACTAACACTGAAATTACTGGAGGATTCATTCCTCATATTTGTTGTTATGGCGTTTAGTTTTACAGTTCACTTTGATATCTTCTGAAAGAACTTTAGGACACTTTTTCAAATGCCAGAATGATTTATTCTCAAGAATAAGAGGATCAGCATTTTTTGTCTTAATCTTTTGACTATAAACTTGAAAGAACCATTAATAGATGGTGTGCTTAGTAAAAGTTTAAATTATTAACTTATGTCACCGTTTACTACTGATGAGCAAGCATCCCTACTATACAGGAAGAAATAAAGTATGATTTTCTGAATATAATAATTTTTATTTATATAGATTATAAGCAAAAGCTGCAAAAAGTGAATGGAAGTGGTTTGATTTCCTACGAGAACAAGATGGAATTTCAGCACCTGTTCATCCATCTCCCTTCAGTTAATAACTTCCGATGTTCTTGGCCAATTCCAACCAAATTTAACAGAGGGTTAAGTAGATACTGAATTCCTTGAAGATTTGTTGAAGTTGGTAGCTGGGTACAGAAGGAGCTAAATTTCTAACTACCTTCTCAGAGTCTTAACTCAAACCCTTATCCTCTTACAAAGGGTGGGGGGGATATAGTCAGTTTGCATACATGTAGCTAAGAACTAGCCATTCTACATGTTTCCACCTGCCCAACAAGACATTGTCCCATTTAAAAAAGCACAGATGTAAGTCCACTTGCAGTAAAAACACAGCAGGCTTAAAACATTTTGTTACTTGTTAGACAAAATCATCACTATTAAGTTATGTGAAATATACTAGTTCTGAATTGTGATTCAACATTTTATTATTGTGCTCAGTAAGTGTTACAAATAGTTTACATGACTCTGTAATTTCAAAAAAACCCACCAAACACCTAAATAAACTTCCATATTCCTCCCTCTCCCAAAAGCTTGCTTAAAATTCACTGTAACTTATCTCTTTCATTGCTTTTATAATGCAAAATCAATCTAGTTTGTTTCAAATATTCCATGAAGCAGAATAAAAGAAAAAATAGCATACTAATATACTTAATCTAAAAATAATCAGACTTATTTTTCTCCTTACCAGATAAATTTAACACAATTTACTGTCTGCACTTTAACATCAGCTCCCCAAGAGTAAAAGTTTATATTTAGGTGTATTTGACATTGTATTGGGTTTACACGGGGGGCGGGGGGGGGGGAGGCGCACAGAAGTAGCTTCTGTGAGATGATACCAGAACAGAAGCTGCCTCCATGCCCGACAGCTGACAGAGCCAGTTTCAGTCAGCTCCAAGATGGACCTGCTGATTGCCAAAGTGGAGTCAATCAGCAATTTGGTAGCACCTCTGGGATAACATATCTAAGAAAGGGTAAAAAAACTGCTGTGCAACAGCAGCCGGGAGAGAGGAGTGAGAAAATGTGAGAGAAAACCCTGCAGACACCAAGGTCAGAGAACAAGGAGGAGGAGGTGCTCCAGGTGCAAGAGCAGAGATTCCCCTGCAGCCCATGGTGAAGACCATGCTGAGGTTGTCTTCCTGCAGCCCATAGAGGTTAATGGTGGAGCAGAGATCCACCCTGCAGCCGGGGGGAGGACCCTGCACCGGAACAGGTGGATGTGCCCTGAAGGAAACTATGACTCTGTGGACAGCCCATGCAGGAACAGGCTCCTGGCATGAACTATAGCCCTGTGGAGTAGAACCCACACAGGAGCAGGATTTCTGGGTAAGACCTGTGATGCTGTGGGGGATCCATGCTGGAGCAGTCTGTTCCTGAAGGACTGCACCCTATGGAAAGGCCCCATGCTGGAGCAGTTTGTGAAGGACTGCAGCCCGTGCGTGGGAAGGACCCACATTGGAGAAGTTCTCAGCTTGGAAGCCAGGTATGTATGTGAGGAACCTGAAGGAATTGGCTACCGGTGGGACCAGGGGTTCCAAGCCAACTGCCAGAGAAACCTTTGGGTCTGGGAATGGAATAAGAGACTCATTTGTGTGTGTGTGTTTCTGTGGGAGGCAACTGGAGGGGAACCAGGGGCCAGCTACAGGGTAGATAGAGTGCCTAAGCCCAGCTACTGGGAGATCACAGTGTGTATATTGTGAGAGGAGGTCTGTACTGGTGACTAGAGTGGGGCTATGGGCCTTGGGGACTCGTATGCCCAGGTGCCAGCAACTGGGGAGACCAAGGGATCCAGAGGCCGGATATTGGATAGACTAAGTGTCTAAATCCAGTTACTAGATGGATCCACATTGTATATATGTATATATTTCCCACTAATGGACCTTCATCCTGATCAACCAGAGAGGGCAACAGGATGAGGCCATTGTTGCTGTTTGTCTGAGTGCTGAGTGTTTCTGCCTGTGTTGTTCTGTGCTGCTGGCCATGTGTATATGTGTATTATATATACATTTGTATACCTACTGGGAATACATTCTCAGCCTTGCTACTGGTTGGATCTGGGGATATGGAGCTGCGGCAGACTTGCCTCTATGGTGCTGCCAGATTCAACAATTCCCTATCAAAAGACTAGGATGTTTCCCATCTTGACTGAACTACTGAGCACTGTAGAGTGTATACCACTTTAAAAAGCCTGATGGCTTCCGGGTCACAGGTTATTCAATTAGTTAACTAAAATAGTACTGCAAACTGACACTCCTGTACCACCAACTATGGGGAACACTGGCCCTATCTATTTCGTTTTTATCCCCATCCTAATGCCAAGCACAAGCATGACAGTTAAAGTAGAAAGTTTTATGGGTTTTGTTTATTTTTCAGGTTTCATAACTTATCGCTAAGATAGTGACTAATTACTACCTGCTGGCTCTTGAGTTGGTAATTCTTAATCAATATCAACCAAATTAAATCAGGAAAAATACAGTGTTTTCTAAAACTTGACTACAGATGATTCCTAGCTATCTGCATTAACCTCTAAGTCTAACACTTTTCAAGACATAGCTATGCATGTACATAAGAAATTCTTCAGTCTTGGTAGCTCATTATAATAGAGGAATCCTTAATACTTCTTACAGATACTGGTGAAGGCCTGTCAAGTAAGACCTATTAGTTGCACTATAGTATTTTGCACAAGTAGTCAACACACTGAAGAATCATTATAACTATTTTGGTGTTAAAACAAAAAGTTGGACCAAGTGAAAGCAGAAGTGGATGAGTGACTTGCTAGTCCCAAAACAGTTGTTTAGTTACTGTTTACTTCAAACTAAAATACAGTACAACTGAAATAATTTTTTTAACAACAACAACAAAAAAAGCTACTTGAGCTAAACAAAAGACACTAACATTTGAAGTGAACTTCCCCTCCCCCAGTAACACTGCATATCCATGTAGGGGAAAATAAATAGCAGTATTACGTAATATACCTTATCGTGTTTCTCCACAGATAGCTCCCCATACAACTAATAGTTACCATAAGTTGACAGGTTTATGATATTTGACTGCCTTCTTCATTATATGATTTAATCAGAAGTTAAATATCATAAAGGAAATTAATTTGGTTACCCAGTTTGTTTCTATTTTCCACGAAGTGATTCCATCCCAGATAGAGCTATGTCTTTGCTTACATTAGTCTCAATTTCCAAAGATTAAGATTACCCTTATAACTAACAGGAACCGAACAAGATCAAAGCAGAGGCCAATAAGTGTGATGTTGTGGCAGGAGTCTATTGCAGATGGGGTGAGGAAGCAGACAAAGCCTTCTTTAAGCAACTTGAGGAACTCGATCACAAATTAAGGGCAACAAGAGCTTCTACTACCACTTTAATAGTAAAAAACTGAACAAGGAGAAGGTGGGCCTATTGCTGAATGGGATGGGTGATCTAGTGATAGTGGGCATAGATCAGGATGAGGTACTCAATGCCTTCTTGGCCCTCAGTCTGCACCAACAAAGTCTCCCAGGCCTCTGCGCTTAGAGACAGAGTTCAAGGAAAACTACCAGCAGTGCATGAGGATTGAATCAGGGATTATTTCAGAGAACTTAATCTGTACAAATCTATGGGACCAGATGGGCTGCATCCAAGGGTGCTGAGAGAACTGGCTGGTCTCATAGTGAGGCTGTTCTCTTATCAGCTTTGAAAAGTCTTAAAGATCAGGGGAATTCCCTGATGATTAGAGGAGGACAAATGTTGCATTCATCTTAAAAAAAAAAACAAAAAAAACCCCAAAAAACAAACCCCCAAAGCCAAAAGTTCAACCCAGAGAACTTCAGTTCCTGGGAAAATCATAGAGAAAGTCCTCTTGGAACATGGTTCTGGGCACACAAAGGTAATTGGGAACAGTCAGCATGGGGCTATCATGCCTGACCAACTCAATTGCCTTCTGTGATAAATTGGCAGGAGAGCACTGGATGTCATTTACCTCGACTTTAGCAGGGCTTTTCAATACCATGTCCCACAATATTCAATATTCTTGTATCCACATTGGGATATAGTCTGGATGGGTTTAAAAACCTAGTTGGGCGACTGAGCTCAGAGAGCAGTGGTTTATGGGTTGTACTCTACTGGGATGCCTGTGACAAGTAGGGTACTACTGCAGGGGTCTGTCCTGGGACCTGTCCTGTTTAAAATCTTTATTAAACACCTGGAGGAGGCAATGCATTTTGCTCTTGCCAAGCTTGCAGGAGTTTGCAGACAGACCTAGACAGGCTGGAGGAACGGGCTGACAGGAACGTAATTTAATTCAACAAGGACAAATGCCAAGTCCTGCACCTAGGGAAGAAGAACCCCTGGCGTCAGGACCATCTAAGGGCTGGCTCTGATGAAAAGGACACAAGGATCTTGGAAAACAGCAAGTTGATTATGAGCCAGAACTGTGCCCTGGCAGCAAAGGTGGATAGCAGTATCCTGGGCTATATTACCAGGAGCATAGCCAGTAGATCGACGGAAGCGATTATCTTCCTTTACTTCATAGCATCATAAGGTTGGAAAAGACCTTTGAGATCATCAGCTCTAACCGTACCTGTCTACTACTAAATCATGTCCCCAAGCACCTCATCTCCCTGCCTTTTAAACACCTCCAGGGATAGGGACTCAACCACCTCCCTGGGCAGCCTCTGCCAGTGCTTGATAACCCTCTCTGTGAAGAAATTTTTCCTAATGTCCAATCTAAACTTCCCCTGATATAGCTTAAGGCCATTACTTGGTGCTCATTAGATCACATCTAGAATGCTGCGTCAAATTTTGGGCACTTCAATGCAAGAAGGTGATTGATAAAGTGGATCAAATTCAGCAGAGGGCCACCAAGATGTCAGGGGGGCTGGAGTTCTTGCACTATGAGGAGAGGCTGAGGGATCTGTGCTTGTTCAGCCTGGAGGAAGGAAGGCTGCACCTATTAGCAGCTATCAAGAAGACAGGGCCAGGCTCTTCACAGTGTTGCACAAATTGAAACAAGCAAGGTTCACACTGGCTATAAAGAAACTGTTTTTCACCGTGAGGACAGTCAAGCAGTGGAACAGGGGCCTGAGAAGTTGTACAGTCTCCAGTCTTGGAGATTTTCAAGCCCTGACTAGAGGAAACCCTGAGCAAGCTGGTCTGAATTCAGTGTTGACCCTGCTTTAAGCAGGAGGTGGGACTATAGACCTCCAGAAGCCCCTTCCAACTTGAATGGTTCTCTTATTTCCTTTTCTTCTAGCCTGAGAAGAGATCCTCTGTAAAGAAGGAGAACTACCAAAAGAAGACACCTAAACACAGTGTTGAGTTTGGAAAGCAGCTATTGCATTTTCTTGTTTAGCCTTTTCTTGGTGCCTGCATCAGGAAACACGCGGGGATTTAGAGAAGCAACCCGAATGTGTTTGTCTCCTGAGCAGCATCAGGCTTTCAAGCTCTGCTGTGTAGACTGCCACCAGCTCCCCGGCAGCAGGTAGTGCAGAGCTCACTGCCTGCGTGGAAGAAAGAAAGTGACCGAGGGATCAGCAGCTGGGATTCCAGGCAGCTTGCAGAAGACTGCCGAGATCTGTTGTTATTCTCCCTACTCCTGACCAGTCTTCACCTACTCCGCAGCATGGTCTCTCCTACGGTTCCCATTGAGGAGCGTGTCCCAAGACGCCACTCACAGTCTGGAGCATGGCAACGAATTGGTGCAGCCTGGCTACCGTACACACAACCATCACCACCCCCCCAATGCTTCCGGGTGCTCCCCGCCCCTCTCCGTGCTGCCACAACAGTCTAGGATGCTCATGCTCCAGAGGCAGCAGCAGTCCAGCTCGGCGCGACCTTTACCACCGGCGGGAATCCTTATGAGAAAGGAATTAGGGACGAGAGAGGGTGGCCGCACAGGGTGGCCCCACCACAGTGGAGAGAGACGTGAGCAGCAGCACACCCTCTCCCCAGTGACTCACCTATTGCATCTTCCATGCCACCTAAAAACGCAATTTGGAGATAAAAGTTACCACTACCGCCAACCAAACTGGATGCTGCATCCACCACCTCACATTCTCGATGACGATGACGTAGGAAGTGCAGCGCAGAAACCCAACTGTCGTCAACTACACGTGACTGAGAGAAAGAGCAGCTGGAAGGAGTAAGCCCCACCCCATCTTCTCTTTCCTCAGCTAATCACAGAGCTGCCTGGGCACGGCCTTGCTACAGAAGTGCTTTGTGAGTGTCACAATACTCCTCATGCCTAGTGAGCTGTGCTTGTGAAAGGATATATATCATGGTAAAATACACTGCACAACAGCAGCTGGAAGAGAGGAGTAAGAATATGTGAGAGAAACAACCCTGCAGACACCAAGGTCAGAGAACAAGGAGGGGGAGGAGATGCTCCAGGCCCCTGGGAAAACCATGGCTGTCCCCCTGCAGCCCATGGAGGTCCACGGTGGAGCAGAGATCCACCCCACAGCCCAAGCAGACCTCACACAGGAGTAGGCTTCTGGCAGGAACTGCAACCCATGGAGAGGAGTCCACACTGCAGCAAGTTTTCTGGCAGGACTTGTGACCCCATGGGAGGCCCATGCTGGAGCAGTCTATTCCTGAAGGTCCGCACCCCATAGAAAGGACCCATGCAGGAGCAGTTCGTGAAGAACTGGAGCCCGTGGGAAGGACACACATTGGAGAAGTTTGGGAAGGACTGTACGCCATGGGAGGGACCTCACACTGGAGCAGGAGAAGAGCATGAGGAGGAAGGAGCCACAGAGACAAAGCATAATGAACTGACTGCAACCCCCATTCCTCATCACCCTGGCCTGCTTGGGGAGCGGGAAGGGGTGGGGAGGGTGGTATAGGAGTGAATGGAGCCTGGGAAGAAGGGAGGAATAGGGGGAAGGTGTTCTCATTATCCTTTCAAAGATGATAGACAGCGGACTCTGAATGACATTGGCCAGCTCCTTCAGCACGCTTGGATCCATCCCATCTGGGCTCATGGACTCACATATGTCCAATTGGCTTAAGTGCTCCCAAACTTTCTTCCTGTACTGTGCTACTGCTACTGGTGAGACTGCTCCGTGAATATTGTGTTCAGTTCTGGGCCCCTCACCACAAGAAGGATGTTGAGGCTCTGGAGCGAGTCCAGAGAAGAGCAACAAAGCTGGTGAAGGGGCTGGAGAACAGGCCTTATGAGGAACAGCTGAGAGAGCTGGGGTTGTTCAGCCCGGAGAAGAGGAGGCTGAGGAGACCTCATTGCTCTCTATAACTGCCTGAAAGGAGGTTGTAGAGAGGAGAGTGCTGACCTCTTCTCCCAAGTGACAGGGGACAGGACAAGAGGAAAGGGCCTCAAGCTCCGCCAGGAGAGATTTAGGCTGGACATTAGGAAAAAAAATTTTCATGGAAAGGGTCATTGGGCACTGAAACCGGCTGCCCATGGAGGTGGTTGATTCACCTTCCCTGGAGGTGTTTAAGGCATGGGTGGACGAGGTGCTAAGGGGCATGGTTTAGTGATTGATAGGAATGGTTTGACTTGATGATCCGGTGGGTCTCTTCCAACCTGGTTATTCTATG
Source organism: Clamator glandarius (assembly GCA_033459285.1). NCBI lineage: Eukaryota > Metazoa > Chordata > Aves > Cuculiformes > Cuculidae > Clamator > Clamator glandarius. Next base: position 634,381 of record JAUNZM010000468.1, on the reverse strand, counting down.
ATTCTAAGATTCACTCCCCCAAACTCTGCTAGCTGGTTCAGGGACCTGAGAGCCGATCTTACCAGTAAAAACTGGTAAAAAAAGCATTGAGTACCTTGACTTTTATGATGTTCTTGATCACTAGGTCCCCTGCTCCACTGAAAAATGGGCCCACTGTGAAGAAAAGTACAAATTTAATAGGATGAATTTTACCCTCACTTCAGTGAGTTTTCCAAGAACTCAAGGAGGGAAGATACTGAAGCACAAAAGCTCAGCTAGTTACAACAACTTTGCCTGATAACAAACCCTGCCTGATAACAAACCAGTTATGAGCATGCAGCAGACAAAGGATGACCTTTGGGTTGACAGCCCAGACCCCTGTCTCTGATCACACAGCCACGCAAAGGATTGGCCAACTATAGATAAGCTTAGGACTGTAATTGGGCTATAGCCCATCTGTATATTCTGTATGACCTGTGTGTTACTAATGATTAGGGTCCTTTAGAACTAGGCTGGGGCACTGCATGCACATCGCAGTAAAGAATTTCCCTTTGGAATTTTATACTTAAGTATGTCTGCACCTCCTTCCTTGGTTGGCAATAAAGAATTCTGCGACAGTTTTGGCACCCCAGAAGGGACTTTGCTGACTTGCTTGAATCCACCAGCTGCTACAGTCCCCTGCAACTCAACAACCCACTGACAGCAAAAGGAGAGTTCACCTGGGGAACTTGAGCGCAGGGGGTTGGCTGAATCACATTTTTGTGTTGAGGAGTGTAAGAGTTGGTCAAAGGATCAATTTCTGCCTCAACATTTTCTCTCAGGTGCTAAGCACAGGTGCAGGCCTTAGGGAAATGGACAAAAAAGCTGGTACGGAACAGATGCTTTGTACCCAACTACCTGTACCTACCTCCTTATCTCAAAAATGTCTTGTACCAGGCTCCAAGCCTCCATGCTCCCTACCATTGTGAAAGATCCATGAAGCAAGGAGGAAATGACAGGAAAATTAATGATGGGACTTACCACAGAATAACCACAGAACCACGGAATAACCAGGTTGGAAGAGACCCACTGGATCGTCGAGTCCAACCATTCCCACCAATCCCTAAATCAAATTAATGAACTTTATTTAGCATTGGAAAAATTACCTTTGTGGTGTTATTAACTTTTAGACTAAGGCTGATCCCACTGGTTCCACTTTGTAATAACAAACTTAATTTGAACAGAGCATCTACATAGAAAAGCAAACATATCTTTTTAAGACTTCTATTTTCTCCTATAGCGACTCCTTGCCTGATCTTAAGTTTTGGTTTAGTTGCCATAAGCAAGCCAGAGACTACCTCCACTCCTGTGAGGATGTATTGTTATCTCACAGAGGATTTGAATGGCTCGATGTAATCAATTTGCCATGTAGACCATAAAGTTTTCTTTTCATCAGTAGGTAGAGGTGATGCTTTAGCAGGATGATCTGCTTGTAATTTCAGTCTGCACTGAGGACATTGCATAGGAACAGTTTCACAGATTTTCCTCTTAATAGGCCAGTCTTTATTCTGTGCGGCAAAGTGCTTCTTTATCTATGTGGCCTAAGTTTTGATGTAACCATTCTCCTAATCCATATCACTCAGCTTTTAAGGTGTTTGGCCTAATTTTAGTTAGCTCATCTACCTTTTGATTCCATTTGGTGGCTGGTTTGGCTTGCATGAGCTTTTACCCATCCTCTCTTAAAAGGTGTTTCTCTGTCTCTATCTAGTAATAATTGCCAGACTGTCTCTCCAGACTGGAGATCTATTTACTTCTGAGTTCAAGGCTTCCCACTGATAGAGCCACTGTGTGGCACCAGCCCAGACTGCTGCATCTCAACAAACACCCCCCTGTACCGGACTCTCGCACCACTCCGGCGAGGACCATTGAGACACAGACTCTAATAGAGAGGAAGCTAAAAATGGCAACTTTATTGATTACGCAGTCTGCCTTTATAGCCCTGTCCCACAAGAGGCCCTCCTTCGTGGGCGTTTCCTAACCTCTTCCGTCACATCCCGTGTATCTTCCACCTCGGCATAATTAACCTATTGACCTGCTCTGCCCACAAATCCCCCTCCCCTTGCAGGAGTAGCACACGTTGAACAGCAGAGGCATGCTGCATGCCACGCATACGTGCGAGGACACATTGAATTGTACAACTCAAATCATTGGAAGCAATAATAGAAGAAGCAAAGCTACAACACCCCATAGGATCCATTCCTTTAGACTAAATGATGCAAACCAGTCCCATACACCCTGCAAAGCATCAGCCAGCGCATCCCATCCCCCCGCCAAAATCGCTCCCCGGCCACCAAGCCGAGATAGCCAGAATCGCACCTGTCCCCCGTTCTACAGTGTATTATTGATTAAAGGTAACTGTCCATAAAGCTAATACTAACACATTATTGGCTAAACTACTGCACACGCCAAGAAACCAAGTTACAGTAAAATGAACGATGTTGATAGTTTTCTTCAATTGTTTTTCTTTCAGCTGGTACTCGCTCTCACTGAACCAGCTCTTGTATTCCTTCCAGCTGCTTATCAGAAGGCTGTCTTTTCTCCTCACTGAACTGGCCTTTGTTTATCTTTCAGTTCTCTGTTTCAAGGCCTTCTTCTCTGCAAAAACGTTCTCATAATTCCCACTTTTTGTTTTTCGATGGCTAAAGCGTTCAAGTGAAACATATGATTGACTTGATGTTGTATACACTGTAACACACAGGATAATTGTTAAAGCAATTCACACCATTAAAAATAACATTCCTCCTCAGTCTTATCAACTTCTTTTGTGGTTGAGGCTTAACAGTTGTCACACAGCAACATTGCTTGTTTCATCTTGCAGGTGCCCAAAAAGGTCCTGTATCTGTGAAAACACAAGCATAACCTTGTCCCATGTTAGTAGCTTATACAGACCTGTCTAGTACCCATGATAACTGTGTTTCAATAGCACTTTCACATTGTCTTGCACTTGCTCTAACTTTGACGACATGTTTTGCATATGCTTCAACATCGGCACAATTTCATCATCTCCTGCTAATCGCAAAAGATTCATTATATTGCACCTTCATCAATCTGTTTTGAAGTGTCTCACCTGATTCCCCCCTGCCATGTAGCACTTGGCATATTTTGTCATCGGGATATTGTTGAGTCTTGACCTAATAACTGAATAATTCTTTGTCTTCCCTTGGTGATTATCATTGTAATAATTTTAAATCTAGTGACCATGTTTCTGTTTGTTGCTCGTTTTTAAGGTTGAAGTGGTAAAATATCCATTCATTAATTTGTAATGAATCATTTGAATTTTCCTCTATCATTGGGTCCATTATCCCTAAAGGTTGTCTGCACTAGGACCCAGGAGTCGCTGACAAGTGACTCTGGAATGTAGAGTGTTCTCCCAAATTGGCATTTCCCGAGAGAGATAACACCTTTAACTCCTCTGGACTTCTTCAAAGCTGAAAGAAAAAAAAAACTTAGAAAGGAAGGAGAAGGGGTGGGGGGCGGAGAACTCACACACATACAGCTGCAAGGTCAGGCAGTTTTTGTATGTTTTGCTAGGTATTTTAAACATTTTCCTTCTGAAGCCTTCCATTCCAAAGATCCCCAGGTAAATCTACCTGGTTGCCAGCTTAGTGGACGTTTGAGATTGAAAGGTCCCAGAGATATATTTTCAAGATTAATCAAAACCAATTTTTAAGTCTCACAAATGTTTGAAGTACTTCAAACACACACACACACGAACACTCATTTCTCAGCTAGCTGTATACATTCATACAATTGGTTATCACTATTGGATTCACACTTCTACAATGCTACACGGTACGTGGAACATACAACAATTAAAATGCGCACATGCATTATCTGATAAGGTTTATATCGATTTCACGTATGGTAAACCCCCTGTAGTCGGCTGTGGCATGAAAAGGGCACACATTTGCCCCACTGCACGAACTGCTGGCAGATATAGGCACATCTAAGTCAAATTCCTTGCATGCATCCCCTGCACCCACCAGTTTTCACCGGTGTCTTGCTCCCAAAGGTTCCCAGCCGTCAGGGCCAGGCCATATATCAGTAGGCATGCTTCCAGCGAATAGTGCAGAACCGCAATTAGGTTCCAACCTACAAAACACTTGAGGTCATGGCTAGTCAACTATCTCCCTTGTCTGGGCGCACTAAGCATGCAGGCACCCGCTTAATCTCTCCATGTCTATCTACCACAGCATATCCTCGCCCTAAGACACGCAATTTCCACCCCCGCTCTTATATCGGAGCACCCGGGAATCGAACTTGCACCTAGTTAGTCTCTGCTTGCAAAAGGGAAAAAATCTTTGAAAATTGGGATGTGTTTGCCGCGTTCATGATGGTTGAGATCGTATAAGGCTTTTGCTAGAAGGAGATCCTGCTGTTCCCCGGGGAATCGCCCTTCCAGGGAGGTGTCCTTCCCCCTCCCCTAGCCGCAGCAGTAAACATTTGAGTGTCCCGTATGCTCGCTCCACGATCGCCTGCCCTTCACTATTCCCAGGAATGCCCATTTTCAGCTGAATGCCCCATCGTTCTGCCCTTTGACGGGTTAAAGCGCCGTATAGTTGGACCCATTATCTGTTTTTATAACCTCTGGTTTACCCAGCCACACCATACATGTTAACCAGTGTAGAATTGTGGCTCTCGCGGTATTTCTCGCATGCGAGGTGGCTATGATCACTGTGCTGTACGTGTCAATAGTGACCTGTAGGAATTGCCGAGGCCTAAAGGATGCAAATTCCATAACATCAGTCTGCCAAATTTGATTTGCCTCAATAACCCAGGTTTATGCCTACTTCCCAGAGGGGACCATTTTGACAGTAAGGGCAAGCTTGAACAACTTCTCGTGCATATGGTCTTGAAATTTTACATGCCCTTGCCAATGCATCAGCGCCGAGATGCAGTTCAGCATGCAGCCGTGTTGCCTCATGCAAGGCCCAGAACTTGGCTGTGGCATCTGCTCGGTCATTTCCTGCCTTATACAATCCAGGGAGCTTTTGATGAGAAGGAGTATGTATAACTGCCGCCTCTTCACTTCGAAGTTGCCCTGCTCGGCTCAGTAACATGGCCGCTTCTGTAGTGGTGAAATGCATATGGATAAGTTTCTGGCAGATGGTAAAGACGTACAGCGAGTCCGTGACTATGTTAAGTGGTTGACCTGGGAAGGCAAGGAGCGCCAGTTCTACCCCTTTTGCATCCAGCCACTGTAACGAGGCCTGTGGGTCATAATGTTCAATATGCTCCCAAATACTGTCTGTCTCCCACTCGTTAAGCCTTCTCATCTGTAATATGCAAACCTCGATCCTCCAAGATGCGAGGCACATGTTCATATAGCCGCTCCACGCTCCCCTTATGTTTGGCAGCCAGCAGAACGTCATCCATGTAATGTAGGATATATGCATCAAATGCATGTTGTCGGACGCTGTCTAACGCACGAGATACCATTACCTGGCAGATGGTGGGGGAATTCTTCATGTCTTGTGGCAATACCGTCCATTGATATCGTTTAGCTGGGGCTTGCAAATTAGTACTGGGCACCGTAAAGGCAAATCGCTTCCAATCAGCAGGGTGTAATGGTATTGAGAAAAACAGTCATGCACATCCAAGATGATGATCGGCCAGCCTTCCGGTATGATGGACGCTCGAGGCAGTCCCGGCTGTAGTGCCCCCATATCTCCCAAGTGAGCATTCACTGCTCGGAGATCGTGAAGCAATTGCCACTTTCCCGTGTCTTTCTTTTTATCATAAAGACAGGTGTGTTCCAAGGACTATGAAATGGGACTATATGCCCATGATCTAGTTGCCCCTCCACTAAATTTTGCAATGTACCCAATTTTTCACTCGTTCATAGTTCCAATGCCTATTCCCATTGCATTTAACACATCTCTCCCCCACAAAATTAGTGGAACAAGCACAACTAAGGGTTACACTAGAGCCATTTTAAGATGTTCTGGCTTCCCACTGTCGTGTTAATGTTCACTTCAACAGAAGAGGCTGAGTTTGTAGGGACTAAGCCAAATGTATTTCAGGGATTCTTATGGATTCAAATCCTTGTGAGCCATGCTCTACAGAGACAGCTTGGAACACAGCCGCTTTGAACAAAATTAAATACACTATCCGGCTATCCTTTGGTATTAATACTAGTGGAAATGGTGTTCATAACATTAGTGGAGACAGCATGCATACCCTTGCTTGAATGATTCCAGTACAGCCTGTATCAATGACACCAGGTAAAACAAAGATTCCCAACCAAATTATTTATAATCATTCTAATTACAAGGCAGTAAAGCCAACCCCAATGGTCTTTTTACATTCCATGTTATTGTATGAAGGGCAGACGATTGCAGCACTACTGCGACGGTGGTAATCACGTCTGTCTTGGTGCTGCCTCTGATTCTTGCTCTGAGGTGAGAGCTTCTGCCTGCTGTGGAAGCATCTGTGTTGGTACGTGCCTTCAAACCATGCTTTGCTCCTGGTTTTCTGACAACACTGTCCTGTTCTTATCCCATGTTGATCTACACCAACTGGCAAAATGTTTACCCTGTCCACACCGAGGGCAGATTTTAGGCCCTCTATGCTGGCATTGCGTGTGGCAGTCTCTTTTAAAATGTACTTTCTTGCCGCGTCTCTAACAGAACGTATTACTGTCCCAGATTACAGTCAGGGCAGCAGCTACCTGTGTGCTTGATAGGTAAATGATCCCAGCTGTTGTTGTAGGAGTTTTCACACCGCACCATATCGTTCTATAGTTGTCATTAGGATTTTTTTTTTTTTTTGGTCACAGATTGCAAAATCAAGACTTCTGTAACTGCTTAGCACATCCTTTGATCTATCTATAAACACCATATATGTATCATGCCTTTCTCAGCTTTCCAACATCCGGTATCTTTATAAGAGTTCGACAAAACAAAAAGCCGCATCTGTTGTAAAATTGCATTATTTAAACTGTCTTGATTCTTGAACTGATACCAATGTTGTTTAAGTGAGCCATTTCCCACCGCATCCACTAATAGGTCCCACTGTAATGCTGAAAATGTCCGAGCTCTGCGGTGGCAGCAAGCGGGAGCAGCCCCTCCTCAGTCTAGAACCCGATAGCGCTATCTCCAACATCTCCGGCTTCACCGTCTCCCACATAATTATATCCGTCAGTTGTTTACTTCAGCTTTCCCGCTGCATCCTTAGGGTGATCGAACGCACTCCCGTGGACTTCACGCGCATCCATACTCCTTCAGGGCCCACACAATCATATGCAACATCTTCTCAGCCATGGCTATACTCACGCTCCTGATTCCAGTCGGGGCCATCTGAGTATCACGTCGGGGTCACCATTTGTTGCATCTCAACAAACACCCCCCCTGTACCGGACTCTCGCACCACTCCGGCGAGGACCATTGAGACGCAGACTCTAATATAGAGGAAGCTCAAAATGGCAACTTTATTGATTACGCAGTCTGCCTTTATAGCCCTGTCCCACAAGAGGTCCTCCTTCGTGGGCGTTTCCTAACCTCTTCCATCACATCCCATGTATCTTCCGCCTCGGCATAATTAACCTATTGACATGCTCTGCCCACACAGACAGCATAAGAGGCTACATAAATGATTTTTGCTCCATTCTGTGCTGCCAAAACAGCTGATCTTATTTCTCTCCTACTTGTGCACATTTCAGTTTTTCTTAAAGTATCTGGAGGATTGCTGCACTGCCTGCCACACACCAAGTACCTAAAAATTTTGCTTCTTTACTTGGTCCCTGACATTTTTCCGGTGGAACCTCAAGTTCTGCTTTATTCAGTGCTTGCCACACTGCTGCTGCCACTTCCCCCACCTTTCCAGAGGAAGTTCCTCCTATCAGAATACCATCACAACCTGCGGGAGTGAGACTGTAATATTTTGGCAAGTGCAGTATGAGCAATTGTGGGTGAATGTTTATACCCTTGGGATCTGAATGAATATTGTATTCACTCCTAATTAAAAGTGCACTTTTTTTTTTTTTTTTTAATCTTCCTTCAAGGGAACCATAAAGTACATATACTTATATCTAATACTGCCATCCATGAATGTGCAGCTGCCTGTAGGGTATCTGATAAGTTTGCAGTGTTTGATAGAGCAGCTGTTAATGGGGCTGTATTGATACAATATGTGGAATATTTTGATTTAAGCTAAAGTTAAGTTTTGTCTAAGCAGTTGTGGTTTGAAGGTTGGACAGAGTGTCCCTCTGATAGTATGTTTTCTTTCTCTGACAGCATGTTTTCCTTAAAACAGTGTTTTTCAGACACTGCCCTTTCTTTGAAAATGATAATGTCTTGTGTGAGGAATGAATTGTGCTAAACAGATGTGTCTTCTTCTGTAATCACCTCTGTTTGGAATCCTTGCTAATCTCAAAGTCAAAGTCAAGCAGAGAGCTGGAACCAGCTCCAAATAAGCAAGAATTTTGACTGTTGCAAAGTTTCATAACATTAAAATTAAACCTTGGAAAGTAATAGAATATGCATTTCTGGGAAAATTTATACATATGCATGTAAGTGGGAAATATATTCTGTAACTGTAGCAATCGAGGCATGGACCCCTTTTTAAGGTGCCCAACGAGATCCCTTTATTGTGCGGGAGCAAAGCCTTAAACAGTGTTCCTCTACCCAGCTAGCAGTTACCCCAGTGAATTTCCACTTCTAAAAATCCCATAGCTACAGTGATAAAGTCCAACCGACTGTTTACCACCAGTGATGAGGAGATTGAGTGCCTGTGGGTTAAAATCAGAGGAGCCCAAAAGAAGGCAGATTTTGTGATGGGAGTCTGTTACACACCACCCAGCCAAGAAGAAGCAGCTGACGAGCTCTTCTATAAACAGCTGGGGATAATCTCTAGATGGATGCCGCTTGTTCTTGTGGGAGAATTGAATCTTCCAGATATCTGCCGGAAGTACAATACAGCAGAAAGGAAGCAGTCCAGGAGGTTCCTGGAGTGTGTGGAAGACAACTTCCTCTCACAACTGATGAGTGAACCGACAAGGGGAGGTGCCCTCCTGGACCTGCTGTTAGTGAAGAGAGAAGGCCTTGTGGAGGATGTGGTGGTAGGAGGATGCCTAGGACAAAGCGATCATGACATGATAGGGTTTTCAGTTCTAGGTGAGGTGAAGAGGGTGGTTAGCAGGTCAGTAGCACTAAAGTTCCAGAGAGCCGACTTTGGACTGTTCAGAAGGCTGGTTGGAAAAGTCCCATGGGAGACAGTCCTTATGGGCAAGGGAGTCCATGAGGGCTGGGAGCTCTTCTGTGAATGATAATAAAAAATCTTTCTATAAATATATTAACAATAAAAGGAGAACTAGGGAGAATATACAGTCCCTATTGGATGCAGAAGGAACAACAGTGACAGGGGATGAGGAAAAGGCTGAGGTACTTAATGCCTTCTTTGCCTCAGTCTTTAATTGTAAAGAAAGTTGTTCCCTTTCTGTACAAACCCAGGAGCTAGAGGAGCAAAACGAGACTCCCATGGTCCAAGAGGAGGTGGTTAGAGACTTGCTTGCCCAGCTAGACACCCACAACTCTATGGGGCCAGATGGGATCCACGCAAAGGTACTGAAGGAGCTGGCGGATGTGCTGGCCAAACCCCTTTCCATCATCTTCCAGCAGTCCTGGATGACTGGGGAGGTTCCGCTGGACTGGAGGCTGGCTGATGTCGTGCCCATCTATAAGAAGGGGCGCAGGGAGGATCCGGGGAACTACAGGCCTGTCAGTCTGATCTCGGTACCAGGGAAAGTCATGGAGCGGGTGATCTTGAGTGCTATCAAGAAGCACTTGCAAGAGAACCGGGTGATCAGGCCCAGTCAACACGGGTTCATGAAAGGCAAGTCTTGCCAGAGTAATCTGATCACCTTTTATGACCGAGTAACTAAACTCTTGGATGAGGGAAAGGCTGTGGATGTGGTCTTCCAGGACTTTATTAAAGCCTTTGATACAGTTTCTCATAGCATTCTGCTTCGGAAACTGTCAGCCTCTGGCCTGGACGGGTGCACACTCTCCTGGGTGGAAAACTGATTGAATGACCGGGCCCAGAGGGTGATGGTAAATGGAGTTAAATCCATCTGGAGGCCAGTTACAAGTGGGGTGCCCCAGGGCTCAGTCCTGGGTCCAGTCCTGTTTAATGTCTTTATCAACGACCTGGATGAAGCCATTGAGTGCTGCTGATTCTCACCAATTGAGCATTACTGGAATTATAAGGCAAGTGCCATGCTTTGTATTCTCACATGGTTGTGAGCCTGGTCCATTACTATTTTTAGTTACATCTAGCCAGACACAGAGCATCTGCACAAGCTGCAACCAGAAGCAGAATCTTGAACATGCTCTGTGACTAACTATTCTGTTGGCTTCTCAGCAGTATTGAAACACATATTAGTGACATAGTACTGTTATTTCCACAATTCATCTAACTTTTTCTTTGTTTTATTCTGTCCATTTTTATGAACTGTCTGTTGCTATGATATTCCTTTTTTTAAAAGCTTTGTTTATGCTTTCAAGATGATGGTTGGCCTACGTTCCGTTAATAAAAATTAGTTTATGGTTTGCTGCTAATTTCATAGAATCCTAGAATGGTTTGAGTTGGAAGGGACCGTAAAGATCTTCTAATTCCAACCTCCCTTGCCATAGACAGGGACACCTCCCACTGGATGGTTTCAGTGTTTACAAAATTAAATTAGTGATTAACATCTTTGTCATAATTTAGCCTCAGCCCAGCTTGACTGGCAGCTAAAATATGAGCAGTTTCCCCCTTCCAGGGATGACTTGTGGGTTGGAAACTAAAACAGCTTTAATGAAACAATCATAATAATAATAAAGAAAATACTGTTGATAAGAAAATAATAGAAAATATACAAAATTGCCCACAGAGACACACACCATGACCATGTCACCACAGAAGCCGCAGAGCAGACATGGAGGGAAAAGGTCCCAGGCTGGACTCAGCAGCAGGGGGGAGCTTGACTCAGCAGCTGGATTCAGGAACATACGGACCTGGGAGCAGGGCGAAAAGACAGACAAGGTCCTTCATAGAGACTGACCATCAAAGAAGAGGAGAGAGACCTTCGTGGCCCCTCAGTTTTACACTGAATATGACATGTATGGGATAGAATCCTCTGTTGGTCTGTTTGGGGTCACCCGTCTTGTCCGCCCCTCCCTGCAGGTACGACTCTTTGACTTATGACATGTCATCAGTTCGAGGATGGCCTTGGTTTCTATAGGAACAAGTATAAGCACTAGCCTTTCTGCACACCAGTTCCCCGTGTCATCAGTGCTAGAGAGAAACACTCACTGAAACACATGCAGTTAACTTTCAGAAAATGAAATTACTTAGATGAGGTTTAGCTGAAGTTAGAAAATGATTGTTCTTTAGCACATACCTCAACAATATTTTATCTGAAAACTCCTGTGGAATTTGTCCCCAGGCCTGGAGTGTTCCATGTTGTTGTGACTGAAGTTCAGGATCCGGCACTTGACCTTGTTAAATCGCATACAACTGGCCTCCTCCCATTGATCCAGCCTGTCCAGATCCCCCTGTAAAGCCTGAGTACCCTTGAGCACATCAACATTCCTACCCAATTAGGTGTCATCTGAGAACTTCCTGAGAGGGCACTCGATCCCCTCATCCAGGTAACTGATAAAGATATTAAACAAGACTGGCCCCAAGACTGAGCCCTTGAGAACACTGAATGTGACCAGTCACAAACTGGATTGAGCTCCATTCACCACAGCTCTCTGGGCTCAGCCATACAGACATTTTTTTGACAGCCAAAGAGTCCACCTTTTCAAGCCATGAGCAGCTGGCTTCTCTAGGAGCATTCTGTGGGAAATGGTGTCAAAGGCTTTACTGAAGTCAAGGTAGATAACATCCACAGACTTTCACTTGTCCACTAGGTAGGTCCCCTGGTCATAGAAGGAGATCATAGAATCATAGAATGATAGAATAGTTAGGGTTGGAAGGGAGCTTAAAAATCATCTAGTTCCACCCCCCCCCCGCCATGGACAGGGACATCCCACTAGAAAAGACTGCCCAAGGCCCCATCCAACCTGGCCTTGAACACCTCCAGGGATGGGGCAGCCACAATTCCCCTGGCAACCTGTTCTAGTGTCTCACCACTCGCATGGTGAAGAAATTCTTCCTTATATCAAGCCTAAATTTGTCCCTCTCCAGTTTATACCTGATCCCCCTTGTCCTTTCACCACAAACCTTTATGAATAATCCCTCTCCAGCTTTCTTGTAGGCCCCTTTCAGGTATTGGAAGGTCGCTATAAGATCTCTTCAGAGCCTTCTCTTCTCCAGGCTGAATAAGCCCAACTCTCTCAGCCTGTCCTGCTGGGTCCAGTCCTGTTCAATGTCTTTATCAATAACCTGGATGAAGGCATCGAGTGCACCCTTAGCAAGTTTGCAGACTATATTAAGCTGGGTGGAAGCGTGGATCTATTGGAGGGTAGGGAGGCTCCAAAGGGATCTGAACAGGCTGGACCACTGGGCGGAGACGAATGGCATGAGGTTTAACAAGGCTAAATGCTGGGTCCTGCACCTGGGGCACAACCCTATGCAGTGCTACAAACTAGGAGAAGTCTGTCTGGAAAGCTGCCTGGAGGAGAGTGACCTGGGGGTGTTGGTTGACAGCCGACTAAACATGAGCCAGCAGTGCGGCCAAGAAGGCCAGTGGCATCTTGGCTTGTATCAGAAACTGCATGACCAGCAGGTCTAGGGAGGTTATTCTCCCTCTGTACTCTGGTGAGACTGCTCCTTAATCCTGTGTTCAGTACTGGGCCCCTCACCAAAAGAAGGATGTTGAGGCTCTGGAGTGAATCCAGAGAAGAGCAACAAAGCTGGTGAGGGGGCTGGAGAACAGGCCTTATGAGGAACAGCTGAGAGAGCTGGGGGTGTTTAGCCTGGAGAAGAGGAGGCTGAGGGGAGACCTTCTTACTCTCTACAACTACCTGAAAGGAGGTTGTGGAGAGGAGGGTGCTGGCCTCTTCTCCCAAGTGACAGGGGACAGGACGAGAGGGAATGGCCTCAAGCTCCACCAGGGGAGGTTTAGGCTGGACATTAGGAAAAAATATTTCATGGAAAGGCTCATTGGGCACTGGCAGAGGCTGCCTAGGGATGTGGTTGAGTCACCTTCCCTGGAGGTGTTTAAGGGACAGGTGGACGAGGCACTGAGAGGCATGGTTTAGTGATTGATAGGAATGGTTGGACTCGATGATCCTGTGGGTCTTTTACAACCTGGTGATTCTATGATTCTATGATCTTGCCAGGCACAGAGGTGAGGCTGACAGGTCGGTAGTTCTCAGGGTCATCTTTTCTACCCTTTTTAAAAATGTGCACAACGTTACCCTTCTTCCAGTCACCAGGGACTTCTCCTGATTGCCATGACTTTTCAAATATCATGGTGATTGGCTTGGCAACCACATTGGCCAACTCCTTCAGGACTCTGGGATGGATCTCATTAGGTCCCAGAGACTTATATATGTTCAGGTTCCTCAGGTGTTCATGAACCTGATCCTCCTTTAACTGTGGGAGAGAGTTTACCTCCCTGGTCAACTATTTTGCTGTCCCATGACCCAGGACGGTTGAGGCTTCTGGCTTCGTGGCTGATGCCATTGTGAGGATTTTGGCTTTTATGACAATGGGAAATTCTTTGATGGCTATAGCCTCTTAGAGAGGGATGGGATCCATCTGTCTAGAAGAAGCAAGGGAATCTTTGGCAGTAGGCTGGCCACTTTGGTGAGATGGGCTTTAAACTGAAGGACTCGGAGGATGGGGTCCAAAGTGGCAGTACTCAAACGCATGCAACCAGCTGGGGAATAAGCCAGGCCAACCAGAGCAGCGACAAATGATTCTTAGCTGCCTCCCAAGATAAGAACCAGAAGACCAAACACCTCAAGTGCATGTATACCAGCGCACACAGCCTGGGGAACAAACTGGAGGAACTGGAGGAACTGAAAGACTTTTATTAATTTGAGGAGTGAGGAAGATGAGGAGTAGAGCTGTCTATTTGAACTGTCATCTGAGATGTTTGGTAGTGTTTTCTCTCCTAATAGAGTAGAAATTCTGTTTGGATTATCAGTGCCAGCTTTTCAAATGGCCAGAAGCTGAAAGGAGGAGGGAGGAAGCAGTGTGTCCCCTGTAGCCCAAAGCTCTTCAGGTTTGGTTTTAAAAGAGGCATGTTTTAAAAGATAAAATGGCCTATTTTTCAGAGGACAGATTCTTAACAAGGGCAGTATTTCATCTGGTAAATGTTGAGGTTGAGAGATGTTATAGTGTCTTGGCCAGCACTTTTGCCAGGCAAGATGCATTGGGTGTATATCTGGTGTATGTACAACCAAAATAAAGACTGGCTGGAGGGGGACAGGAGACTAGCCAAAGCAGTTATGTCGGAGATGGGGTGTGGACAGTTTTAAATCTAGGATACAGTGCATTTTTCAAGGTAATGGATGACACCTATTAAAACACATTAGTAAGAGGGTATGCATTTATGAATATTCTCTTCTATATGTGATTACAGAATCAAAGAATCACAGAATAACCAGGTTGGAAGAGACCCACTGGATCGTCGAGTCCAACCATTCCCACCAATCCCTAAATCATGCTCCTAAGTACCTCATCCACCCTAACCTTAATCACCTCCAGGGACGGCGACTCAACCACCTCCCTTGGCAGAACGTTCCAATGCCTAACCACCCTCTCCGTGAAGAATTTCTTCCTAATCTCAAGCCTAAATCTCCCCTGGCGGAGCTTGAGGCCATTCCCTCTCGTCCTGTCCCCTGTCACTTGGGAGAAGAGGCCAGCAGCCTCCTCTCCACAACCTCCCTTCAGGTAGTTGTAGAGAGTAATAAGGTCTCCCCTCAGCCTCCTCTTCTCCAGGCTAAACAACTCCAGCTCTCTCAGTCGCTCCTCATAAGATTTGTTCTCCAGCCCCTTCACCAGCTTTGATGCTCTTCTCTGGACTCGCTCCAGAGCCACAACATCCCTCTTGTGGTGAGGGGCCCAGAACCGAACACAGTACTCGAGGTGCGGTCTCACCAGTGCCTAGTACAGGGGGAGAATAACCTCTCTGGACCTGCTGGTCACGCTGTTTCTGATACAAGCCAAGATGCCATTGGCCTTTTTGGCCACCTGGGCACACTGCTGGCTCATGTTCAGTCGGCTGTCAACCAACAACCCCAGGTCCTTCTCCTCCTGGCAGCTTTCCAGCCAGGCTTCTCCTAGTTTCTGCCTCTGCTTAGGGTTGTTGTGCCCCAAGTGTAGGACCAGGCATTTGGCCTTGTTAAACCTCATGCCGTTGGTCTCAGCCCAGCAGTCCAGCCTGTTCAGGTCCCTTTGCAGAGCCTCCCTACCCTCCAGCAGATCCACACTTCCTCCCAGCTTGGTGTCATCTGCAAACTTGCTAAGGGAGGACTCAATGCCTTCATCCAGGTCATTGATAAAGACATTAAACAGGACTGGACCCAGCACTGAGCCCTGGGGAACCCCACTTGTAACTGGCCTCCAGCTGGATTTAACTCCATTTACCACCACCCTCTGGGCCCGGTCATTCAACCAGTTTTCCACTTCGGAGAGTGTGCGCCTGTCCAGGCCAGAGGCCGACAGTTTCCGAAGCAGAATGCTATGAGAAACTGTATCAAAGGCTTTAATAAAGTCCAGGAAGACCACATCCACAGCCTTTCCCTCATCCAAGAGTTTAGTTACTCGGTCATAAAAGGTGATCAGATTACTCTGGCAAGACCTGCCTTTCATGAACCCATGTTGACTGGGCCTGATCACCCGGTTCTCTTGCAAGTGCTTCTTGATAGCACTCAAGATCACCCGCTCCATGACTTTCCCCGGTACCGAGATCAGACTGACAGGCCTGTAGTTCCCCGGATCCTCCCTGCGCCCCTTCTTATAGATGGGCACGACATCAGCCAGCCTCCAGTCCAGTGGAACCTCCCCAGTCATCCAGGACTATTGGAAGATGATGGAAAGGGGTTTGGCCAGCACATCCGCCAGTTCCCTCAAAACTCTTGGGTGGACTCCATCCGGCCCCATAGACTTGTGGGTGTCTAGCTGGGCAAGCAAGTCTCTAACCACCTCCTCTTGGACCTTGGGAATCTCATACTTCTCTTCTAACCCTTAGGGTTGTGCACAGAGGGAACAATTTTCCTTACTGTTAAAGACTGAGGCAAACTAGGCATTGAGCACTTCAGCTTTGTCTTCGTCCCCTGTTACTGTTGTTCCCTCTGCATCTACTAGGGACTGGAGATTCTCCCTAGCCCTCCTTTTGCTGTTGATGTATTTGTAGAAAGACTTTTTGTTGTCTTTCACAGTCTTGGCCAATCGCATTTCTAGTTGGGCCTTAGCCCTCCTGACTTTTTCCCTGCACATTCTCACTTCCTCCCTATAGTCCACCCAGGATGCCTGCCCCTTCCTCCAGAGGTCGTAGACCCTCCTCTTCCTATTGATGTCTCTTAGGACCTCCCTACTCAACCATGCTGGTTTCTTACCCCTCCGGCTACTTTTCCGGGACTTGGGGACGGCTTTCTCCTGAGCTGCTAGGAGTTCCTTCTTGAAGAGCACTTAGCCATGGACACCTTTGCCTTCAAGGAGCGCCTCCCATGGGACTTTTCCGACCAGTCTTCTGAACAGCCCAAAGTCTGCTCTCTGAAAGTTGAGGGCGACTGTTCTGCTAACCTCCTTCTTCATTTTACCCTGCACTGAGAACTCTATCATCTCATGATCGCTTTGCCCCAAGCGTCCTCCAACCTTCACATCCCCCACCAGTCCTTCTCTGTTCACAAACAGCAAGTCCACGAGGTCACCATCCCTTGTCGGTTTGCTCACCAGCTGTGTGAGGAAGTTGTCTTCCACACACTCCAGGAACCTCCGGGACTGCTTCCTTCCTGCTGTATTATACTCCCAGCCTATATTTGGGAAATTGAAGTCTCCCACAAGGACTGGAGGTAGTGATTTTGAGACTACACTCAGTTGTTTGTAGAAGAGCTCATCAGCTGCTTCTTCTTGGCTGGGTGGTCTATAGCAGACTCCCATCACAATACCTTCCTGCCCATGGGCTCCTCTGATTTTCACCCACAGGCACTCAGTCCCATCCTGACCGTAGTCCAGTTCGAAGGTATCAAAGCCCTCTCTAACATAGAGGGCTACCCTGCCTCCTCTTCTGCCCTTCCTGTCCTTCCTAAAGAGTTTATACCCCAGCATGGCTACGCTCCAGTTGTACGAGTCATCCCACCACGTCTCTGCAATGGCAACGACATCGTAGTCTCCTTGCCCTACCACAGCTTCCAGCTCCTCCTTCTTATTTCCCATGCTGCGTGCATTAGTGTAAATGCACTTCAGCTGGGCAGGCGTAGCTTCAGCCTTCGCAATAGGGCTCCTCCCCAACTGAGCAGTCCTTGAGTTAACTAAGGCCACAGTGCCAGTTTGCTGCCTACCATCCTCAGCTGCACTCACCCCCTCTTGCTTAGTGGTGATATACCAGCAGGCATCGCCAGCACACCACCCCTTTGCCTCTGAAGTCTCACCTCCAGGCTCACTCCCATCCTGCCTGGCCTCCATCCCCTCCCCCCTCACATCTAGTTTAAATCTTGATTTATGAGCTTAACTAGGTTTTTGGTGAGGGCTTTTGTCCCCCTAGGAGACAGGCGTTAGATTAGATTAGATAAATATGCTGAGATTTTTAACAGATCTTAATGGAGTGCTAGCATCTTGTGACACTTTTCTCCTCTATTGAAGCAACATGTATAGCGGTGTTTGGTGGAAGAATTTGCCAGGTGAATTTGTGAGGCTTTATCTTATGTACAAAGATTAGTTGCAGTTGATTCCTCTTTGGAATCCAGAACTATACCATTAGTACTCACTTGCTCGGAATGGAAGAAAGTTATTTCATGCTGATTTACATGGAGAATTTAAGTATACTGTAATTGCTCCAATGAGAATTTGGCTATGGTATTAGGCTAAAAATCATGGTCTTATAAAAATAAATAAATGTTATGGGAATTTTTAGTCATTGTAACTACTGAATTTTATCTACCGAGTCATGTTTTGCTTATCTAAAGAAGTGAAGTAAGCTGAGCAAAGCAATTTTAGTGTGTGCAACAGAGACAGAAAAACACAGATTTGAGGATGAGAGGCATTCTTTTTGAACTACATCTATTCATTAATACACCGATGAAAATATGTAGTAATTACCATTGCTTTAAATTTCTCTGTGTTACCTTCATAGAATCATAAGGTTGGAAAAGACCTTTGAGATCATCAACTACAACTGTACCTGTCTACTACTAAATCATATCCCCAAGCACCTCATCTACCCGTCTTTTAAATACCTCCAGGAATGGGGACTCAACCACCTTCTTGGGCAGCCTGTGCCAGTGCTTGATAACACTTTCAGTGAAGAAATTTTTTCCTAATGTCCAATCTAAACTTCCCCTGGCACGGTATAAGGCTATTCCCTCTCATCCTGTCACCTGTCAATTAGGAGAAGAGACCAACACTCACTTCTCTGTAACCTCCTTTTAGGTAGTTGTAGAGAACACCTTCTCTGGAGGTGTTTAAAGGACAAGTGGATGAGGTGCTGAGGGGCATGGTTTAGTGATTGATAGGAATGGTTGGACTCGATGATCCTGTGGGTCTTTTCCAGCCTAGTGATTCTGTGATCTGCCAGCCTCCAGTCCAATTGAACTTCCCCAGCCAGCCAGGACTGCTGGTAGCTGATGAAAAGCTGTTTTCCAAGCACCTCCACCAACTCCCGTCTCGGGTGAATCCCATCCAGCCCCATAGACTTATGAATATCTAATTTGCCTGGCAGGTCTCTAACTATTTCTTCTTGGATCAAGAAAGCTTTGTTCTGCTCTTCCTCTCTGTCTACTGGACCATGAGGTTGAGTATCCAGGGAACATTTCACCTTAATCTCAAAGACTGAGGCAAAGAAGGCATTAAGCACCTCAGCCTTATCCTCATCCTTCATCACTATTGTTCCCTCTGCGTCCAGTAAAGGATGGAAATTCTCCTTGGCCCTCCTTTTGTTGTTGATATATTCGTTGAACGATTTTTTATTATCTTTCACAGAATGGGCCAATCCAAGTTTTAATTTGTCTTTAGCCCTTCTGATTTTCCCTCTACAAGATCTCACTTCATCTTTGTAGTCCTCACAAGTTGCCTGCCCCTTCTTCCATAGTTCATATATTTTCCTTTTTTTCCTGATTTCCATCCAGAGCTCTTTACTCAAGCAGGTTGATTCTCCCCCTCCAGCTCATTCTCCGGCATAGGGGGACGGCTTGTTCTTATGCCACCGAGAATTCCTTCTTAAAGAGCATCCAGCTCTCATGACCTCCTTTCCCCTTAAGGACTATCTCCCATGGAACTTGATCGAGCAGCCTTCTGAATAGACTAAAGGCTCCAGATGTCTAAGATAGCCATTCTACTGACACCATTCCCCCCCCCCCCCCCCCGGCTTTGCTTCTCCTAGTGTGGGAAAAATTATATATTTCACCTGAATGCTCTAGTCATTGAAAAACAAGAAGGGGGAATTGTGGGAACATTTTACAGAGAAGAAGGCCTTGAAACAGAGAACTGAAAGATAAACAAAGGCCAGTTCGGTGAAGAGAAAAGACAGCCCTCTGATAAGCAGCTGGAAGGAATACAAGAGCTGGTTCAGTGGGAATGAGTACCAGCTGAAATAAAAACAATTAAAGAGAACTATCAACATTGTTAATTTTAGTGTAACTTGGTTTCTTAGCATGTGCAGTAGTTTAGCCAATAATATGTTAGTAATAGCTTTATGGACAGCTACCTTTAACCAATAATACACTGTAGATACCCTTGTGGGCACCCAGTTATGTAACCAAAAAGGGTTTATAAAGAAACAGCTAAGCTCAATAAATTGAACACTCGCTGATCATATTGATCTCTGCGTTTGATTCCTGATCTCCCATCAACATCCTAGAACTGAAAATCCTATCATCTCGTGACCGCTGTGCCCCAGGCATCCTCCAACCATCACATCTCCCACAAGGCCTTCCCTGTTCACAAGCAACAGGTCCAGCAGGGCACCTTCTCTAGTCATCTCCCTCACCAGTTGTGTCAGGGAGGAGATCGCAGGCCCCTGGTTGTTGCTAAGAGCTGTAGATAATTGTGATAAAAACAGACTTTGCAAGGCTGGAAAACAAAAAAGCATAACAGCTATTTGGGCAAGTGGAAAAGCACTGTCTCAACGAGGCAGGGGTATAAAAGGGATTGCTTTTGCTTAATAACGGTCTTCGATCAACACTCAGAGTCCATGTCTCAATATGCCATAGTGCCCCAGGCGTCCTCCAACCAGCACATCTCCCACAAGCCCTTCTCTATTAACAAACAACAGGTCCCACAGGGTACCTTCTCTAGTTGGTTAACTCACCAGTTGTGTCAGGAAGTTGTCTTCCACACACTCCAGAAACCTCCTGGACTTTTTCACCTTTGTTGTATTGTACTTCCAGCAGACATCTGGTAAGTTGAATCTCCCACAAGGACAAGGGCTAGAAATCAAGAGACTTCTCCCAGTTGCTTATAGAATAACACGTCAGCCTCCTCACCTTGTCTGAGTGGTCTATAGCAGAGTCTCACCATGATATCTGCCTTATTAGGTGCAACTCTGATTGTCACCCATAGACATTCAACCCTACCATCGCCGTCAATGGGTTCAAGGCTGTCGAAACTCTCTCTAACATAGAGGGCTACCCCACCGCCTCTCCTTCCTTGCCTATCTGGCCTGAAGAGTCTGTACCCTTCCATAGCAGCACTCCAGTTATGTGAGTCATCCCATCACGTTTCCATGAAAGCAATTTACCATAGTTCTTCTGCCTTACCATAGCTTCTAGCTCCTCTTGTTTGTTGCTCATGCTGCGTGCATTCATGTAGATGCACTTCAGCTGGGCTGTTGATCCTTCTGTGCTCCTAAGGGGAACAGTCTTAATTCCTAAGCAACTACTCACTGAATTATCTAACTTCTTTTGTGGTGCCATTTGAAGTGCTATCCCCCACTTCCTGTGAAGTGGCAGACCAAGGGTCATTGCCAGCACACCATCCCTCAGAAACTGGAGTGCCATTCCCAGGCTTTTTTCTATCAAGCCTGGTAATGTCCCCCTCCCCCTTCACATCTAGTTTAAAGCTCTGTTGATGAGTCCTGCTAGCTTCTTGGTGAGTACCCTTTTGCCCCTATGGGACAGGTCCATCCCATCCTTTGACAGCAAACCTGGTGATTTGCCCATTAATCCATGATCAAAGAACCCAAAATTTTGCTCCTCACACCAGGCTTGGAGCCAGTTAGTTACTTGCCGGCACATCCTAATCCTTCCCTTGTCATTGCCAGTAGTAGGAATGGGAAGCTGCATCAGTCACGGCTGGTATGGATCTTGGATCAGCCCTGTTTTTCTGCTGAGTGGCCACCATTGTTCTCTGCTCTTTCTGGCCAAGCTCCAGTGCCTTCCCCACTTCCCCTGCCTGAGCAAACTGCCACACCACGCTTCTCTGACGCACCATGCACCTGTTGGCCCGCTCCTGGTCACAGTGCTCTAGTTACTGGTGCTCCCTGGGGGCCTTTTAAATCTCCCATGTTTGCTTCCGGGACCCTCCTCTGTGTCAGCCCCCATGTAGGAACTGCTGCTTCCGGGAGTCAGGAGCTGCCTGTCCTGTTCCCACCGGGATTCCTGGGCTTGCCCCGCTCTGCCAGCTGTCCCTTTGCTTTGATCTAGTGCCTGGCTGCAGCACTTACCGTGTCTGCCACTGTTCCACACTGATTCAATTGACACGTCCAGAGATTTCTCCCGAAGGAAGTGTGCTAGCACAGAAAGCTGCTGCTTGTTATTTCTTTCTCCTGGTAGCGCTTTCATGTGTCTGCCACCAATCCATGCCAATTGAGGCAATTTCTTATTGTGTTACCTTCCTTACATGGTCAGGGGGAAAATACTTTTGTCAAATCTGTGCATAATATTTTCTTAGTTCTGACAATATTTCTGCTGTAAAAATCAGGAAAATTATTTTTCTTTATATTAAATTTGGAACAAGTAATGGAACTTTTTAAAGGATCATCAGTGTGGTTACTAGTGTTGCAAAGACTGAGAAAGATTATCTCAAAAGTGAGTTAGAAAGGATTTACAAACCTCAGAAAAAAATTAACCCACTAAATTTTGTATAACAACACTCTCTGTGAATATGTGAGAAAACAGTCAGAAGCTGGAAGGGAAGGAATACTTCTAATAAGAAAGTGAGAGCATCATATGGACAATGTACAAGAGGAAGCTAGCAGGATAATTCCCTTTGGGAATGTTTGTTTTTAAAAAAAAAGGTGTATTTGTTTCTGTCCTCTCCAACCCAGTGCTCCAGAGTAAGTGATTACCAGTTGCCCCCAGAGAAGACAAATGTATTTTCAAGATGTCTATAAATTCTGCAGGGCATAGTAAGGCCATGACTTCTCTGCTGTATGCCATGCCGTGTCTTTCTGGCAGCATTACATTGATTTTAATTAATTAGTAATATGATTGAATGTGAGAAGTTTTAGAATGTTTTCTCTACAAATAGATACTTAGGCCTATGAGTTTGCTTCTAGAAATCTTTTGTGAGAAAATTAATAGACATATAGTTGTTGACTTCAAGCTACCTAAAAATTAGTGAGAGATGACTTGAGTATTATTGAATAAAACACAATGCCCATTATAATTATTGTTGCTACTGTCCTTTTTAACAAAGGACTTTTAAACAAAGTTAAGAGATCTTCTTATGTCCAGTTTTTATGCTCTGCCACCTTCGTTAGAGATCCTTCATCAGGTGAGCCTGTAGAAAGCTCTTTTGGGTAGTACTAGTACAAGTTCTATATTTGGAAAGGGAACTGCTAAGAATGATGCAAAGTGTTGCCCTTCTCCAGGCCAGATACACTGTGGCTGCAGAGCTCCCATGCTTGAAAAATGGGTTACAATCTAGCTCTAACGTAGCAAGTGAATTTATCAACAGCAACCCTGAACTTGTTTTATCTGTCATTTTAATTAAATTAGTTACCACTTCAGCATTGCAAGATTGTCTCTCTGACAGGCATTGCAAAACTTTCTAAACTGCTTCATTCATAGCCTGCTTGGGCTCGCTGGCAGAAGTATTAACCCCGTGGGTGACAGTTTCTGAGGAGATTCTCACAGGTAACTGAATTCTGACTGTTGGCTAAGACATATACACATATCCATGTAACCCTTTAGTCATAACCCATAGACCAGGTCTGGAACTAGAGATGAATCCAGCCACACTTAGGCTCCTCTCTGAGGGGAAGCTTAGAAAGCAAGGAGGTCCATCTTGAACCTCATGACTCGACAGGAGAGCATCCCTCAGCCACCTGTCATTGCTGTACCTATTTAATGTGACAGTAACAGGGAAGCTTATGGAGCGGCTCATCGCGCGTACGCTCACCAGGCATGTACAGATCAACCAGGGATCAGGCCCAGCCAGCATGAGTTCATGAAAGGCAGGTCCTGCTTGACCAACCCGATATCTTTCTGTGGCCAGGTGACCCACCTAGTGGATGAGGGAAAAGCTGTGGATGCTGTTTACATCGATTTCAGTAAAGCCTTTGACACTGTTTCCCACAGCATTCTCCTAGAGAAGCTGGTGGCTCATGGCTTAGACAGGTAGACTCTTCACTGGGTAAAGAACTAGCTAGATGGCCGAGCCCAGAGGGTTGTGGTAAATGGACCAAATCCAGTTGGTGGCCAGTCACAAGTGATGTTCCCCAGGGCTCAGTGTTGGGGCCAGTCTTGTTTAATATCTTTATCAATGATCTGGACTAAGTGATTGTATGCTCCCTCACTAAGTTTGCAGATGACACAAAATTGAGTGGCAGTGTCAATCTGCTCAAGGGCAGGAAGGCTCTACAGAGGGACCTGGACAGGCTGGATCGATGGGCTCAGGTAAATCGTATGAGATTTAACAAGGTCAAGTGCTGGGTCCTGAACTTCAGTCACAGCAACCCCATGCAATGCTACAGGCTTGGGGAAGAGTGGCTGGAAAGCTGCCTGGTAGAGAAGGACCTGGGGGTGTTGTTCAACAGCTGGCAGAACATGAGCCAGCAGTGTGCCCAGGTGACCAAGAAGGCCAGTAGCATTCCGGCTTGTATCAGAAATGGTGTGGCCAGCGGGAGTAGGGAAGTGATTGAGCCCCTTTACTCAGTGCTGGGGAGGCCACACCTCAAATCCTGTGTTCAGTTTTGGGCCCTTGAGTACAAGAATGACATCGAGCTGCTGGAGTGTGTCCAGAGAGGGGCAATGAAGCTGGTGAAGGGGCTGGAGCACAGGTCTTAAGAAGAGTGGCTGAAGGAACTGGGATTGTTTAGTTTGGAGATGAGGAGGCTGAGGGGAGACTCTATCACTCACTGTAACTAACTGAAAGGAGGTTGTAGTGAGGTGGGTGTTGGTCTCTTCTCCCAAGTAAAAAGTTATAGGGCAAGAGGAAATAGCCTCAAATTGCACCAGGGGAGGTTTAGATTGGATATTAGGAAACATTTCTTCACCAAAAGGGTTATCAATAATGGAACAGGCTGCCCAGTGTCTACAAATTGCACATACTTATTTTACAAGACCACTGTGACATGAAGTACTGAATAATTTTAAAGACAACCTCCTCTTGTTCTATAGTTTTAAGTCTTTGTCTTTCTGGGAATTCTGTGCCTTAAGACCATCTAAAATTGAAGTTGTTTTTTAACACTATTGATTCTTCCTGTGGAAAAACATGAAAATTCTAGAGAAGATGTAGACTCCCACAAACTAGTTGCTTTCTTACCTCTCTTGTGTATTCTTTGTATGTTTACTTTTCCTCTGGTTTTACCTACCTCATTAAATGATATACAAATGAATCCAAGCACACAAGGTGAAATGTCGGGCCACATAGAAGTGTGAATATTTTGTGACTGACTTCACTGGACAGAAGTTATGCATGGCATCCAAAATTAGATACTAGAAATATCAATGGCAGAGTAAACCTCACAGTAGATCTCAATAGAAAATATTTTTAAAATTCTGACATGGATCTCTCTTCTGCTAGTTCTATAGTAACTTATTTGAATGACTTCATTTGTTTTAACTTATCACCTCTCTTTTCACAGAGTCCTTCAGAGTTGATGTTTTTTTTAGGATTAGAATACGCCTTATCTGTTTCTTTGGTGAGGGCAGTCAATTCTAGTTGCTTTCTGATTTCTCCTATGGCGTTTTTTGATTGGTTGGTTGAGTTTTTTTCCTGTGACGGACCTGTAATCTGTCATAATTGATATTTCTTCCTAAGGTGCCTTGTAGTGGTCAGGCATCCTGTTGATCCTCTGCGTCTCCTTCCTGATGGGATCCCCCTCTCTGGTGACCCCATGTCCTATTTTTATCCTTTCTGAAAAGGAATATTTAAAAAAAAGGTTTAAAAATACCAAATAAATGTTTGTATTGTGAGACCATAAGTAACAGAGTAATAAAGGAAGCTTCTGCATTTAACAGCTGCAATCTTTAAGGGCAGATACTTTGAATTATGTCTAAATTAAGGGTATACATCATACCAAGCTTAGTCCAATCGCTTTCCATTAAGTATGTTTTTAGGGAAAGCAAGTATGAAATGCTGAACAGACAGTGATTTTATGAGAGGGTACAATGGTAGTGTTCTGTGATTTCCTCAAGTCTTGTAGTCCAAATAAGAAACTGCAATCAGTGTTTGAATGCAGAATAAGGAGTAGACAACTAATTCACTGCATTTTCAGCAAAAATTTTAACTCCCCAGAGTAAGAATGACTGTCGCTAAATCTAAATTAGCTATAACTATGCTAATAGGGCAAGGAGGCTATGATGTCATTGCAATCACGAAAACATGGTGGGATGACTTGTATGACTGGAGTGTAGCTATGGTGGGGTACAAACCCTTCAGGCAGGACAGGAAGGGTAGGAGAGGAGGTGGAATAACCCTCTATGTAAGAGAGTGCTTTGACACCCTCAAGCTTGATTACAGTGATGATGAGATCGAGTTCCTGTGGGTTAAAATCAGAGGAGCCCAAAAGAAGGCAGATTATGTGATGGGAGTCTGTTACAGACCACCCAGCCAAGAAGCAGCTGATGAGCTCTTCTATAAACAGCTGGGTATAGTCTCTAGATCAATGCCTCTTGTCCTAGTGGGAGACTTCCATCTTACCAGATATCTTCAGGAAGAACAATACAACAGAAAGGAAGCAGTCCAGGAGGTTCCTGGAGTGCGTGGAAGACAACTTCCTTGCACAACTGGTGAGTGAACCGACAAGGGAAGGTGCCCTCCTGGACCTACTATTTGTGAACAGGGAAGGCCTTGTGGGGGATGTGGCAGTAGGAGAACGCCTGGGGCACAGTGATCACGAGATGATAGGGTTTTCAGTTGTAGGTGAGGTGAAGAGGGTGGAAGTGTCGATCTGCTGGAGGGTAGGGAGGCTCTGCAAAGGGATCTGAACAGCCTGGACCGCTGGGCTGAGTCCAATGGCATGAGGTTGAACAAGGCCAAATGCTGGGTCCTGCACTTGGGGCATTGTCGGCGAAGGGAGAATGCAGACACCAGGCGGTCATCGGCAAGTCTCAGTTTTATTAGAGATCACAGCTAGTTAAATACAGTTGTTAATTAGCCTCATACATATTGCAAAAGCTGAGCTCACTATAGGTTACAGATTACAAGTCCGCTCCTCCTTCATAGCTTTCTCTTTCTACATTCTTGTGATTAATACATTCTCTATTTTTACCCTGTTTATGTGCAGCTGCAAGCAGTCCCATATCTCAAGGACATTGTGTCCTTGGGCTAATTCTCACCTAATTCAGGCATTCTAACTAAGCTGGTCTGGCTGTACCCCTTTTCTGTTAACCAGGCCTGAATAATGCTCTCCACAGGGCACAACAACCCTATGGAGTGCTACAGACTAGGAGAAGTCTGTCTAGAAAGCTGCCAGGAGGAAAAGGACCTGGGGGTGTTGGTTGACAGTCAACTGAACATGAGCCAGCAGTGTGCCCAGGTGGCCAAGAAGGCCAATGGCATCCTGGCTTGTATCAGAAACGTTGTGACCAGCAGGTCCAGGGAGGTTATTCTCCCTCTGTACTCTGCACTGGTGAGACTGCACCTCGAATCCTGTTTTCAGTTCTGGGCCCCTCACCACAAGAAGGATGTTGATGCTCTGGAGCGCGTCCAGAGAAGAACAACAAAGCTGGCGAGGGGGCTGGAGAACAGGCCTTATGAGGAGCGGCTGAGACAGCTGGGTTTGTTTAACCTTGAGAAGAGGAGGCTGAGGGGAGACCTCATTGCTCTCTATAACTGCCTGAAAGGAGGTTTTGGAGAGGAGGGAGCTGGCCTCTTCTGCCAAGTGACAGGGGACAGGACGAGAGGGAATGGCCTCAAGCTCCGCCAGGGGAGGTTTAGGCTGGACATTAGGGAAAAATATTTCATGGATAGGGTCTTTGGGCACTGGCAGAGGCTGCCCAGGGAGGTGGTTGAGTCACCTTCCGTGGAAGTGTTTAAGACACGGGTGGACAAAGTGCTGAGGGACATGGTTTAGTGATTGATAGGAATGGTTGGACTCAATGATCCGGTGGGTCTTTTCTAACCTGGTGATTCTATGATTCTATGATTCTATTTATAATGCTGTGTTAACAGAGAATCTGACCAAATCACATGATGATTAGGAAAACTAGTTCTGTCCTGTCAAAGAATAATAGTTATCAGCTGCAGTTTAATTCTGTGTAGTTTAGTGTAATTTTGCATTAGTTTACCTCTTGGGAGTTGTCCCATAGTGTAAGAACTTAATGGAAGCTGCCGCTCAGTCTGATACTTTTAGGAGGTAACCTCCTGATGGACTCTACAACCCAGTTTGAGTGAATGGCAAAATTGATAGAAATTACCCAACTTCTCCAGCTGATTAGGAGAAAATTTTGTGTCCAATTGCATCTTGAAGTACTGTATACAGTCAGATTTATTATAATAGACCTTTTATAATACATTTCATCATGGATTATACACAGCAGTTAAATGATACAGAGGTGAATTAGGCAAATAAGAATCAGTAATATGAGAATATATATTTAAGCTACTGTTTTCTCTGGTAGTTGCATAACCACTGATGCTCTTTGCACTTTCAGAACTAAATTGAGTAGGAGAACTTCCTAATAGCCAATTTTGGTTCAAAGACGTTTGCATATATTGCAGTTTCTGCAAATAAAATATTAAATCACAAGTGACTGAGGCACAGAAAATCTAAAAGAAAGCTTATTGGTGGGTTTAGGATTTATTTGCTAGGAAATATGTCTTGCAGGCCAGAAGCTGATATGAGAATCCAAACATATGTGCAGCATGCTTGTATTTGAAATAAAGTTAATAAATAATATTTATTTTATCTTTTATCTCTTACCACTGGTCTCTCATCAAAGGAAATAACCTGGTTGGAGATTTCATAGATTTTTTGAAAACACTCTGTGGCAGCCTCTGATAATACAAATAGGTTAAATTGCATGCAGTTCACAATATAGCCTATGAATTACTGGAGTTCTTTAAGTGCAAGTTTGTAAACAGGTCTATCATTTGAACAGTAATCATTATAGAGCAAATATCTAAGCTTATGAAAAATTCCAGTCTTAGCTAGAAATCCCCCGCTCCCTTTATTGTGCAAAATTTTGACAGTACAATGTTTATCTACCCTGTGTCTGTCAGTATTAATAGATACTTCTAAGCTCTCGATACTAACATCCAATTCCAAAAATCTATTTATATGCATTTGCTCACTCTTGTCAGCTTGTTCCCTCACCTGTGTTCCACACTACTGGAATAGTTCAGTATCATAGTGACTGTGAGAATGCACAGTGGGTTTTAATAGATTTTTTGTATGTTTGTGTCAAATTGATGATTGTGTTTTAAAAGCAGGATTTTTTTTGATTTTAGGTTTTCTTCTTTCTGTATTGCACTGAAATTCAAGGGCAAGTGACACAGGTAGGAAGAGGTTGCAGGATTCGGGGTGCGGTCTCACCAGTGCTGAGTACAGAGGGAGAATAACCACGTTATACTAACACACCCCACACCTGTTTGCCACGCTCCTGTTCACCATGCTCCGGGTCGCCATTTAAATCTCCCACAGTATCTCCCGGGGAATGCTAGAGACATGTAACAGAATCACAGAATCACCAGGTTGGAAGAGACCCACTGGATCATCGAGTCCAACCATTCCCACCAATCCCTAAATCATGCTCCTAAGCACATTATCTACCCTAACCTTAAACACCTCCAGGGAGGGTGACTCAACCACCTCCCTGGGCAGACCGTTCCAATGCCTAACCACCCTCTCTGTGAAGAATTTCTTCCTAATCTCAAGCCTAAATCTCCCCTGGCGGAGCTTGAGGCCATTCCCTCTCGTCCTGTCCCCTGTCACTTGGGAGAAGAGACCAGCACCCTCCTCTCCAAAACCTCCCTTCAGGTAGTTGTAGAGAGTAATAAGGTCTCCCCCTCAGCCTCCTCTTCTCCAGGCTGAACAACCCCAGCTCTCTCAGCCGCTCCTCATAAGATTTGTTCTCCAGCCCCTTCTCCAGCTTTGTTGCCCTTCTCTGGACTCGCTCCAGAGCCTCAACATCCTTCTTGTGGTGAGGGGCCCAGAACTGAACACAGTACTCAAGGTGCAGTCTCACCAGTGCCGAGTACAGAGGGAGAATAACCTCCCTGGACCTGCTGGTCACGCCATTCCTGATACAAGCCAAGATGCCATTGGCCTTCTTGGCCACCTGGGCACACTGCCGGCTCATGTTCAGTCGGTTGTCAACCAGCACCCCCAGGTCCTTCTCCTCCTAGCAGCTTTCCAGCCAGGTTTCTCCTAGTTTGTACCTCTGCTTAAGGTTGTTGTGCCCCATGTGCAGGACCCGGCATTTGGCCTCGTTAAACCTCATGCCATTGGTCTCAGCTCAGCAGTCCAGCCTGTTCAGGTCCCTTTGCAGAGCTTCCCGACCCTCCAGCAGATCGACACTTCCACTGAGTTTAGTGTCATCTGCAAACTTGCTAAGGGAGGACTCAATGCCTTCATCCAGGTCGTTGATAAAAACATTGAACAGGACTGGACCCAGCACTGAGCCCTGGGGAACCCCACTTGTCACTGGCCTCCAGCTGGATTTAACTCCATTTACCACCACTCTCTGGGCCCGGTCATTCAACCAGTTTTTCACCCAGGAGAGTGTGCACCCGTCCAGGCCAGAGGCTGACAGTTTCCGAAGCAGAATGCTATGAGAAACTGTATAAAAGGCTTTACTGAAGTCCAGGAAAACCACATCCACAGCCTTTCCCTCGTCCAAGAGTTTAGTCACTTGGTCATAGAAGGTGATCAGATTAGTCTGGCAAGACCTGCCTTTCATGAACCTGTGTTGACTGGGCCTGATCACCCAGTTCTCTTGCAAGTGCTTCATGATCGCACTCAAGATCACCCGCTCCATGACTTTCCCCGGTACCGAGGTCAGACTGACAGGCCTGTAGTTCCCCGGATCCTCCCTGCGCCCCTTCTTATAGATGGGCACGACATCAGCCAGCCTCCAGTCCAGCGGAACCTCCCCAGTCATCCAGGACTGCTGGAAGATGATGGAAAGGGGTTTGGCCAGCACATCCGCCAGTTCCATCAAAACTCTTGGGTAGACTCCATCCGGCCCCATAGACTTGTGGGCGTCTAGCTGGGCAAGCAAGTCTCTAACCACCTC
Source organism: Clamator glandarius (assembly GCA_033459285.1). Lineage (NCBI taxonomy): Eukaryota > Metazoa > Chordata > Aves > Cuculiformes > Cuculidae > Clamator > Clamator glandarius. The sequence goes on along the minus strand of JAUNZM010000468.1, from coordinate 603,644 downwards.
CTCTTGGACCTTGGGAATCTCATACTTCTCTTCCAACCCTTGGGGTTGTGCACAGAGGGAACAATTTTCCTTACTGTTAAAGACTGAGGCAAAGTAGGCATTGAGCACTTCAGCCTTGTCTTCGTCCCCTGTTACTGTTGTTCCCTCTGCATCTACTAGGGACTGGAGATTCTCCCTAGCCCTCCTTTTGCTGTTGATGTATTTGTAGAAAGACTTTTTGTTATCTTTCACAGTCTTGGCCAATCGCATTTCTAGTTGGGCCTTAGCCCTCCTGACTTTTTCCCTGCACATTCTCACATCCTCCCTATAGTCCACCCAGGATGCCTGCCCCTTCCTCCAGAGGTCGTAGACCCTCCTCTTCCTATTGATGTCTCTTAGGACCTCCCTACTCAACCATGCTGGTTTCTTATCCCGCCGGCTACTTTTCCGGAACTTGGGGATGGCTTTCTCCTGAGCTGCTAGGAGTTCCTTCTTGAAGAGCACCCAGCCCTCATGGACACCTTTGCCTTCAAGGAGCGCCTCCCATGGGACTTTTCCGACCAGTCTTCTGAACAGCCCAAAGTCTGCTCTCTGAAAGTTGAGGGCGACTGTTCTGCTAACCTCCTTCTTCATTTTACCCTGCACTGAGAACTCTATCATCTCATGATCGCTTTGCCCCAAGCGTCCTCCAACCTTCACATCCCCCACCAGTCCTTCTCTGTTCACAAACAGCAGGTCCAGGAGGTCACCATCCCTTGTCGGTTTGCTCACCAGCTGTGTGAGGAAGTTGTCTTCCACACACTCCAGGAACCTCCAGGACTGCTTCCTTTCTGCTGTATTATACTCCCAGCCTATATCTGGGAAATTGAAGTCTCCCACAAGGACTAGAGGTAGCGATCTTGAGACTACACTCAGTTGTTTGTAGAAGAGCTCATCAGCTGCTTCTTCTTGGCTGGGTGGTCTATAGCAGACTCCCATCACAATACCTTCCTGCCCATGGGCTCCTCTGATTTTCACCCACAGGCACTCAGTCCCATCCTGACCGTAGTCCAGTTCGAGGGTATCAAAGCCCTCTCTAACATAGAGGGCTACCCCACCTCCTCTTCTGCCCTTCCTGTCCTTCCTAAAGAGTTTATACCCCAGCATGGCTACGCTCCAGTTGTACGAGTCATCCCACCACGTCTCTGCAATGGCAACGACATCGTAGTCTCCTTGCCCTACAGCAGCTTCCAGCTCCTCCTTCTTATTTCCCATGCTGCGTGCATTGATGTAAATGCACTTCAGCTGGGCAAGCGTAGCTTCAGCCTTCGCAATAGGGCTCCTCCCCAACTGAGCAGTCCTTGACTTAACTAAGGCCACAGTGCCAGTTTGCTGCCTACCATCCTCAGCTGCACTCACCCCCTCTTGCTTAGTGGTGATATACCAGCAGGCATCGCCAGCACACCACCCCTTTGCCTCTGAAGTCTCACCTCCAGGCTCACTCCCATCCTGCCTGGTCCCCATCCCCTCCCCCCTCACATCTAGTTTAAAGCTCAATTTATGAGCTTAACTAGGTTTTTGGTGAGGGCTTTTGTCCCCCTAGCAGACAGGCGTGTCCCATCCCTGGTAAGAAAGCCTGGGGGTGCGTGGGCCTCCCCATGATTAAAGAACCCAAAGCCCCTCTTCTCACACCAGTCCCTAAGCCATCCATTAACCCGTTTCTTATTCCTCATTTCCTGCTCCTGGTTCCTTAGTATTGGGATGGAGTTGAATATTACCTGTGCCCCAGAGCCCTCGATCATTCTCCCAAGTGCCTTGAAGTCCCTTTTGATGGCTTTAGGCCTTCTATGTTCTATTTCCTCATTACCAATTTGAAAAACTAAGAGCGGGTAGTAGTCGGTGTCTTTGACCAGGGAAGGGAGCTTTCTAGTAACGTCCCTCACTGATGCTCCCAGCAAGCAGCAGACCTCCCTATGGAGCAGGTCCGGCCTACAGATGGGACCCTCCATTCCTTTGAGAAGGGAATCCCCCAAGACAATCACCCTCCTCTTCTTTTTATCCGAGGATGTTTTTAAGGCTGTGGGAGGATGATGGGGTTTCGGAAACACTTCTAGGCTGTGGGTGCAGCCCTCTTCATCTTTAGGGCTAGGCTGCACCATCAGCACCTCATATTTGTTCCCCAGAGAGATCTGGGGGTTAATTGCCTGGGTGGGGGGAGCAGGTTTCCTTCTCCGGACAGGAACCTGCTGCCATTCCCCCTCTCTCTCTCCCCCATCCTTGCAGCTTACCAGTGGGCAGTGCTCAGTTTCACTGGCTCCAGCAGCCTGTGAGAGGGTCCTGCTCCACTCATCTATCTCCCTCTCACACTCTCTGATGGTCCTCAGCCTATCCACTTCTTTCCTCAGCTCTTCCACCATATGAAGCAGTTCCCCTACCCGAGCACACCTTCCACAGGTGGAGCCTGAGCCAGAGGCATGAGCCACTACAGGTGGGGGGCACTGCCTGCAGCCCAGGGTCTGGGTAGCTGCATGTGCCCACCAGGGCTCCATCTGGGTGGCAGCCCCCACCACACTTGGCGTGGCCTTAGTCTTTCATCGGGTATCCACCATCTTCCTCAATCCCTTCCGACCGTGCTCCAGCCCTTCCCTGCTTGCCCTGCCCGCTCAAACTGCCTTGTTTAATGAGCCCCACACCTCTTTGCCACGCTCCTCTTCGGCTGTGCTCCCTAAGGGCCCTTTAAATCCCCCGCGGGAGCTTCCGGGACCACCCCCTCCCGTCAGTCACCGCGCGGGATCGGCCGATGTGCCTGGAGCCCGGCGCCGATTTTCCGATCGAGTTTTTTAGGGTTTTTCCCCGTTCGGGAAGCACCCAGTCGCCTATGGCTACCCCAAAAGCAGAACTCACCGTCCTGTCGCTGGATGCAGCTGAATAAGCTGAATGTCTGTCTCCTCCTTCGCAGCTACAAGGATGTCATCCATATAGTGGTAAATTATAACATGAGGTAATTGTTTGCGCACTGGAATCAATGCTCGTGCCACATACCATTGGCAAATGGTGGGGCTGTTTTTCATCCTCTGAGGGAGAACTGTCCAATGGTATCATTTACATGGCTCGGCCATGTTGATAGACAGCTCCAAGAAGGCAAAACAGGGTGCATCCCGCTCATCCAACGGGATAGTAAAAAAACAGTCCTTCAAGACTATCACAGTCAAATACCAATATTTTGAAATCACAGATGGGGAGGGTAGCTCTGGGAACATTTTACAGAGAACAAGGCCTGGATACTGTGAGACTCATTGATACTGAACAATTCTAACAAGGCCTTGAAACAGAGAACTGAAAGATAAACAAAGGCCAGCTGAAAGGAATACAAGAGCTAATTCGGTGGGAACGAGTACCAGCTGAAAGTAAAACAATTAAAGAGAACTATCAACATAGTTAATTTTAGTGTAACTTGGTTTCTTAGCATGTGCAGTAGTTTAGCCAATAATATGTTAGTAATGGCTTTATGGACAGCTACCTTTAACCAATAATACACAGTAATACAATAATACTGGGCACCCAGTTATGTAACCAAAAAGGGTTTATAAAGAAACAGCTAAGCTCAATAAATTGAACACTCGCTGATCATATTGATCTCTGCGTTTGATTCCGTGATGCTCCCGTCAACAGGTAGCCCTGGTTTCAGGGCTCCCATATCTTCTAAAATGGCATTAATTTGCTGAAGATCATGTAACAAACACCATTTCCCACTCTTTTTCCTTATAACAAAGACAGGAGAGTTCCACAGACTTGTGGTGGGAACAATGTGCCCAGCACGTAATTGTTCATCTATGAGTTGATTCACGTGGTGCAGCTTCTCAGAACTTAGGGACCACTGCTCGACCCAAATTGGGTCATCCGTTTTCCAAGAAAGACACACAGTTTGCTGTACTGCAGTGGCCTCTACTTTAAATTTGAACCTATTCTAACGCCCCACTGTGACAAGGGTCACAACACTGTCAGGGCCCCACAACGTCAGTGGTGTCGGCGCCATCTGGGTTGGTAATGATGATTGAATCCTTGCGTTGTGAGGGCAAGCTGCGTCCACCTATTCCACTAAGTGTTACTGGTACCCGAGTCTGGGGCCAGTGTTGTGGCCACACGTTTGTGGAGATGACGGTGACATTGGCACCAGTATCGATAAGACCGAGAAGTTCAAGTGATTGCACCAGGCTGCCGCCTCAGAGTGTACATTTCATTGTTGGTCACATGTGAGTTAATCTTTGAACCCAAAGGATTTGGGGGGCCCCAGTCAAGCCAAAACCCCTTTCACCCCGAGCTAATGATTGGGCTCGAGGTGTACGGTTCTCAAAATAAATCAGTTGTGCAATATGAGAGCCAGATGGGACATTACAGGGAGGCAAAGGAGTCCATACCATGATTTTGATTTCACCCTGATAGTCTCCATCTATCACTCCAGGGAGTACGAAAACGCCTTGTAAAGCAGTCAATGAGCGCCCCAATAGTAAAGTGGTCATCCCACCCCCCAGTGGCCCAAAAATACCAGTGGCCACCACCTTTAGAGCAATTGAGTTCATAGTTTATGATTCGGAGGTGGCCAGGTCCACTCCAGCGCTGCCACTTGTTCGGCCGTAAAGTTTTGTGACATCGCTGGGGGCACTGGAGGAGGTGTTTGTGTCATCGCATGAGCCTGCCTCGCACTCCTCCTCGTGATTCCCTTTGTTCTGTCGCAGGTAAAAGAAGCAATCCTTGCTTTGTGACAGATGATCATCTAATTAACAGTGCATTAAGTCCGTTTCCTATGGGGCCCTTAACTGCCAAAGGGATGCGCTGAACTGTAGTGTGATGGGTTTCTATTCTTTAAAGGCAGTAAAACTTTCTGACAGTCTGCATTTGCAATCCTTAAGGCTAATTGTTTAAGCAAAATTTCTCTAGTGGCAGTATAGTCTACCTGCTTATTTAGAGCTCCGTAGCTCCTTGTCGAAATTAATGAAAGACTGTACATGAGCTCCAGCATCAGGGACATTTCTAAATGCTTTCAATACAATAGTCTTTAGTTGTTGCAACCTTTTTGGTTTGGAAAAAAATGAAAATATACAAAATGTGGAAGAAGGGGCAGGTAACTTGTGAGGACTACAAAGATGAAGTGAGATCTTGTAGAGGGAAAATCAGAAGGGCTAAAGACCAGTTAAAACTTAGATTGGCCCATTCTGTGAAAGTTAAAATATCCTTCTTCAACCATATCAACAACAAAAGGAGGGCCAAGGAGAATCTCCATCCTTTACTGGATGCAGAGTGAACAGTAGTGACAAAGGATGAGGATAAGGCTGAGGTGCTTAATGCCACCTTTGACTCAGTCTTTAAGAGCAAGGTGAAATATTCTCTGGGTACTCAGCCTCACAAGCCGGTAGACAGAGAGGAAGAACAGAATAAAGCTCTCTTGATCCAAGAGGAAATGGTTAGAGACCTGCTAGGCAAATTAGATATTCATAAGTCTATAAGGCCAGATGGGATACCCAAGGGTATTAAGGGAGCTGGTGGAGGTGCTCACCAAACCCCCCTCCATCATCTCCCAGCATCCCTGGCTAGGGGAAGTTCCACTTGACTGGAGGCTGGTAGATGTTACACCCATTGACAAGAAGGGCCGGAGAGAGGATCCAGGAAACTCCAAGCCTGTCAGTCTGACCTCACTGCCGGGGAAGGTCATGGAGCAGGTTATCTTGGGTACCATCTCACAGCACACACAGGACAACTGAGTTTTCAGGCCCAGTCAGCATGGTCTTATGAAAGGCAGGTCCTGCCAAACTAACCGGATCTCCTTTTATTACAAGGTGACCTGCTTGATGGCTGAGGGAAAGGCTGTTGATGCAGTAGACCTGGACTTCAATAAAGCCTCTGACACATTATTCTACTTGAGAAACTGGCTGCCACTGGCCTGGACAGGCGTACCCTCCACTGGGTTAAAAACTGACTGGATGTCTGGGCCCAAAGAGTAGTGGTAAATGGAGTTAAATCCAGCTGGAGATCGGTCACAACTGGTGTCCCCAGGGCTTGGTGCTGGGTCCAGTTCTATTCAATATCTTTATCAATGCCGTGGATGAGGAGATCGAGTGCACCCTTAGCAAATTTGCTGATGACACTAAACTGGGAGGAAGTATCAATCTGCTGGAGCATAGGGAGGCTCTGCAGAGGGATCTAGACAGGTTGGATCGATGGGCTGAGGCCAATGGGATGATGTTTAACAAGGCCAAGTGCAGAGTTGTGCACTTGGGACAAAAAAAAAAAGAAACTGTGGAGCTGTACTGGCTTGGGGAAGAGTGGCTGGAAAGCTGCCTGGCAGAGAAGGACCTGGGTATGTTGGTTGACAGCTGACTGAACATGAGCCAGCAACATGCTCAGATGGCCAAGAAGGCCAATAGCATCTTGGCTTGTATCAGAGAGAATGTGTTCAGCAGGACTAGGGAAGTGATTCTCCTCCTATACTCAGTACTGGTGAGGCCACACCTCAAATCCTATATTTAGTTTTGAGCCCCTCACTACCAGAAAGACATTGAGGTGCTGGAGCGAGTCCAGAAAAGAGCGATGAAGCTGATGAAGGGGATGGAGAACAAGCCTTATGAGGAGGGACTGAGGGAACTGGGGTTGTCTAGCCTGGAGAAGAGTAGGCTGAGTGGAGACCTTATTGCTCTCCACAACTACCTAAAAGGAGATTACAGAGAGGTGGGTGTTGGTCTCTTCTCCCAAGTGATTAGTGATAGGACAAGAGGGAATGGCCTCAAGCTGCATCAGGGGAAGTTTAGATTGGACATTAAGAAAAATTTCTTCACAGAAAATGTTATCAAGCAGTGGAACAGGCTTCCCAGGCAGGTGGTTGAGTCACCATCCCTGGAGGTATTCAAAAAGTGGATAGATGAGGTGTTTGGGGAGATGATTTAGTAGTAGACAGGTACAATTGTAGTCAATGATCTCTAAGGTATTTTCCAACCTAATGATTCTATGATTCTATTATGGAATTGATGGAACGGATCCAGAGGAGGGCTGCAAAGATGATCAGAGGGCTGGAGCACCTTCCATATGAGGACAGGCTGAGAGTGTTTGTGTTGCTCAGCCTGGAGGCGAGCTGGCTCTGGAGAGACCTTATAGTGACCTTCCAGTACCTGAAGGGAGCCTATAAGAAAGCTGGGGAGGGACTTTTCACAATATCATGGAGTGATAGGATGAGGGGGAATGGCTTTATATTGGAAGGGGGAATATTTAGACTAGACATTAGGAAGAAATTTTTCATGATGAGGGTGGTGAGGCACTGGAACAGGTTGCCTGTAGCAATTGAGGCAAGGACCCCGTCGAGGTCAAAATGGAATCACTTTATTAAGCACAAGCAAGGCTTTATATACCCTTATCTGCACCTTTAGCAGCTACTCCAGTGAATTTCCACTTCTAAAAACCCCACAGCTACACTGATAAAGTACAACGACTACTTGCTACCGATGTGCCCCTTATCTTCATGTTTTCCTTCTTTGCTTGTTTGTCTTACACATTCTTTTCTTACTATCCCACAAGTCTTGCCAAGGTCTCAAGCTAGTGAGCACAAGAGCATCGGCTGCTTGCTCTGTGCTTGCTGCTGATACCGGGGGCATGCCAAGCATCAGCCTCTTCCCTTTAATAGGCGCAACAGTTTTCTATGTCCACATCTCCCCCGTCTTTGTTTACAATCTTCACATCCTTCAAAGAACTATCAATTGCTTGTTGTACGATTCACAGAAAACATGGTAAACACGTGACTATGCACAGAAATATACTAATACAAAGAAAAGCAATTTTGATTAAAGCTTTTAGCTAGCTCATCAATCCCTATCCACCAAATAATTTTTCCAAACTAAAAATCCCTATAACAAGTTTTCCAACCTAAAAAAACATCATCCATCTTCAAACACTGTCCCGTCTATGAGTGCCAATACAGCCCCATAAATACCTTATTCTTATAACATTTAAAGCTGAAACAGGAGAAATCTGTGTAGATTCTGAAATCTGTAAAATTCCAAGTCATAGCTCATCTTTGCAAATGGAAAATAATGTCTCTAATAAGAGTAATAAAATGCAGAATGTGTCATTGTAATAGACTGCGGACAACAGTATAGGTTCAATTAGAATTTATTAAATTATAGCAAGCAAGGCAAAGGCAAAAACAGCGCTGGGCGACAGGGGAGTCTATTGCTCTGCAAACTGCCACAACATCCCAGGTCTCGGTTTCTTTTTTTATACAGTTCTGTTCCCTGCTATGCGGCTTTTTTTTTTCGTTAGTACTCTGCGCCTGCTTATCTTGTTGCCATGGGCCTTCGACCTTCGTTGCGATGCAGGTGGTGTTTTGGTACGATGCATTCCTGGTTCGGCTGCTGCTTTGACTGTGTCTTGGTTCTTCAGTAAACAGCTGTGTCAGCGGATAGCTATACCTAAATACTTAGAGACTTAAAACTGAAACAAACTTTAATCAGTGAACAAAAACACGGATTATATTTCTCACAATTCCCCCATTTCTCTTTTTCTTTATTTTTGTTCACTGTATCTTTGCAATTCCTGTCTTGCTAATTCTAACATCCCTATATCTTCTTCTTCGGATATTCGTTCATACTTGGTTCTAAGAAACATGAGGTGCGCTGCTTCTAACCTACTTTTTACTATACTAATTAATCTACTAAATATACACGGGCTAAAGGTAAGTCCCAACACCAACAAGATTACTGGCCCTGTAATTGTGGAAAGCAGGGTTGTCAGCCAAGGAGAGTGGCTAAACCAACTTTCATACCAACTCTGATGTGCTTCTCTTTCCTTTTTCTGTTGCTCTAATTGTCTTCTTAATTCGCTCATGGTGTTAATCACTACTCCTGTCTGATCTGCATAAGAGCAGCATTCTTCTCCTAATGCCACACACAAGCCTCCCTGCTGTAAAAATAGCAAATCTAACTGTTGTCGATTTTGTAACACTACTTCTGATAATGATCTGATTGATTTCACTAGACCGTCAATTGCCTTTTCTATTTTGCTCAAATCTTCATTCACAGAAATTCTTAGCGCGCTGAATTCCTTTTGCTGATTGATTAATGAGGCAATTGGTTCTTTTTTTATGAGGATTAGTCCTCCTCTATCCCTTCCTGGTTCCCAAAACTGAATTCCCCATGTTTTCCCAATGAACCATCCTGCATCTTCTGGGTTCGTAATGTTCAAATAGAGATATTGGCACCAGCTGCTGTGTCCCCCATTCACCCCGCCACTATAGTCATATCGGGGATGAATACACCCTGGAGGCCCCCTTCCCACAGCTAGGAATTTGTCTTCCACTTTCCTAGTCCAAGTCCAGGCTATTTTCTCGCAACCCCAATATGCACAATAATTATATCCAGGCCCATTACAATATCCTTTCCCGGGGTTTGCAGCAGGGCACATATAAAACGCCCTGTATCTCTTGTATGGATTGAGAAGGTCGCGAGGTTTATCTCCCCTGTCTATAGTGGTGAGCTCCTTTAAATAGACTTCGAAAGATGGGCCCCCAGGAGTTATGATTGTCTTGATTACATGCTGATCATCCCATCATATCAATGACCATTTGAACGGTTCATGGGATGGCGCGCTTGTTGCGTTGATTTCCCCTAAAAATAGCATAAACAAAACAACCTGTCGGATCAAGTGATGAACCTTATTAGAGGCATAGGAATTTCTCTGTCTATTTTTGTTTACAGCCTGTGACTTGCCCTCCTGCCCGGGATCCCCTTTTTTATTCCCACTCTTGGGGCAATTCTTCAAGTATTTCTTTTGCTGTTCCCTCCCGGGGTCTCTTGCCTCCACCTTTCTTACCCCTCTGCCTCGCATGTCGACCCGGTTGCCTCGGGCCACGAGGGGTACCATCTTCTCGGCAGCAAGGATATTCTTCAGGAGGACCCCGTGGGCTATTTTGTTGCCTTTTGACGTAGGAATCCCAGTTTCGGTGTTTAATTGGGGGGGCATCACTGAATTCCCTTCAAGCGAATACAGCAGATACAATCTAAAATTTTGGCTATAAACGGAACTTTATACTTTAGGATCCAATTGGTTATGTCACGCTACAGTTCCCAACAAGGGTCACAAACTCCCTTAGGAGGAGTTCCCTGCCTGCAATGAGTCCACCACCGATCCGTACAGATTTTACAAATATATTGTACAAAAGGATAACAATCGCACTCAGAATTACGGATTAATCCTTCCTACATATAACATGGCTGCTCTGCTGTATACTCCACACAATATTTGTTCATTGATGATTCCCCCTCTGAATTCGCAGTCTTAGGTCTCTAGGTTTGCTAGTTACTTTCCATTCGGGGACTGGCTCACATACTGGTCCTTTGATTCTGCTAGCGTGGGTCCATCCCTTTTCTGCAGTTCTAATTGCAGTTTCTGTGGTAAGTAATACAAGGTAAGGTCCTTCCCATTGTGGAGCCAAGGTTGTCTCCTTCCAAGACTTTATCATTACCCAATCCCCAGGTTGTACCTGATGCAGCTTTAGGTCTAACGGGGGTCTCTGGGCCAGCCTCCCTTTTTTCCATAATTCCTCTCTATATTTCATTAAACTAGTGATATAAGCATTTATCTCCTGGTCCCTCAATTGCGGATGGTCCGGAGGCTTTTCTATATTGTAGGGCATCCTGTACAACATCTCGAAAGGAGATACCCCTAGATCGGATCTAGGTTGTGTCCGAATATTCAACAACGCCAATGGTAGGCATTTTACCCATGATAGTTTGGTTTCAATCAGGAGTTTAGTCAATTGTTTTTTAAACTCTCCATTCATTCTTTCTACCCTGCCAGAACTTTGGGGATGCCAAGGGGTATGGCAGTCCCATTGTATCCCCATTGCTATCATGGTTTCCTTTACTATTTTGGAGGCAAAGTGAGGTCCTCTGTCTGAGTCGATGGTTTCCACAACCCCATATCTGGGAATTATCTGTTCTAAGAGAATCTTGACCACTATTTGTGCTGTCGCCCTTGCCGTAGGGAATGCCTCTACATAATGGGTTAGATGATCCAGCAGTACTATAAAATACTTATACCTCTCGACTTTTGGTAATTCTGGAAAGTCTAGCTGGATATTCGCAAAGGGTCGGTGGGCCGTGGGCCGCCCTCCCATTAGTGGCTTCCTCAGATTTGCCCTATTTACTTTTAAACAAGTGACACATCCTCTCACTATTTGCTTAGCCAAATCGTTCATAACAATACACGTGTTTCGTCGCGAATTGGTCTACTAACGCTTGTGCTCCCCAATGTGTTTTGCTATGTATTCTCTTCATAATGTCTGCAGCCACAGACTTGGGCAATACAGTCCTGTTATCTTCTGGAAGTCACCAGTCCCCTTTGGTATCCTCTTTTAAGCCCATTTTCCTCATCTTCTCTTTCTCTTGTGCAGTAAAACTATATACTCTCCATGTTTTTCCGTGGTGTATGCAATGGTCTGCCTGTGGATTGTGATAGGCACATTCTATAGCATCAACGCCCCAGTCCTTCCAACAGATATAGCAAGGAAGATTCTGCAGACCTTCCCCACAAATCTCACATTTTCTCCTTTCGACCATTGGGTTTCTGTGTTTGGAGGACACATGTTGTAATGTTAACCGTGCAGCTTTCTTAGCCTCCTGATCAGCTGCATTGTTTCCTCTACTCCTAAAGTCTAGTCCCCTTTGATGCCCCCTCAGATGGACTACCGCAATTTTCTTAGGCCCTCTCAGAGCCTTCAATAATCTCTTGATTAATTCCTGGTGAACCAAGTCCTTTCCTTGGGAATTAATTAATCCACACTCCTCCCATATTTTCCCAAAGGTATGTATGATTCCATACACATATTTCGAATCCGTATAAATGGTTCCCACTTTATCTTTTAATAGTTGTAATGCCTGTAAAACAGCATACAACTCACAGGCCTGCGCTGACCATGTCTTAGTGGACCAGATTCGATGACTGTCAGCCTTTCTCCTCCAACTATTGCATAACCAGAGGCCCTTTTTCGATCTACCACTCGTGAAGATCCGTCCACAAACAACCTGTCTCCTTCCTCCAGTTCTTCTTCGTCTAAATCTGGTCGTATTTTGGTTTGTGTTTCTATTGTAGATAGACATTCATGAGTCAACCCTCCCTCAACAGGCTTCCCGTATAAGAATTGGGCCAGGTTTTGCAAATTTGTTACTTCTAGGGTCAATTTTGGAGAATCCAAAAGGATCCCTTCGTACTTTAAAAGCCTGGCATCCGTTATCCATTTATCTGCTTTTTGTTGCAGTATTCCCCAAATATTATGGGGGGATAATACCTTAAACTCTGTATTAAAAGTGATCTTGTTAGCTTCTACTAATAAAGCGCAGGCCACTAGGGCTTGCAAACAAGTGGGCCAACCTATGCTTACGGGATCTAATCATTTTGACAGGTATCCAACGGGTTTCTTCTTCCCTGCCCAATCCTGAGTTAGAACCCCATAGGCTGACCCAGCATCGGTGTTCACAAATAAATAAAAGGGTCTTTTTAAATCAGGCAAACTCAACACCGGAGCGTTGGCCAGATCCTGTTGTAAGGTGTGTAGTCGTTTATCGTCTTCCTTATCCCATTTTACTAGCCCTTCCTGGCCCAATTTTTCATATAAAAACTTAACCTTAGTGCTATAGTTTTCAATCCACTGTCTACAATACCCCGTGAGGCCCAACAGTTGCCGAATTTGTCTTTTATTTTTTGGCGGTGGCATGGATAATATCCCTTTCACCCTTTTGGGGTCTATTTTCTTCTCACCCTTTTTTAAATAATGCCCAAGATACCTTACTTCCTCTTCTACAAACTGCAGTTTTGCCCTGGATACCTTGAGCCCTTTAGTACTTAAAAAGTTAAGTAATTTAATACTTTCCGCCCACACCTTGTCCTCTGTTTCCCCCGCGATTAAAATGTCGTCTACATATTGGATAAGTACCACCCCCTTCTCTGTTTGATACTCCTGCAGGATCTGCTCCAAGGCCTGTCCAAACAGATTTGGGGATTCCGTAAATCCTTGTGGAAGGACAGTCCATCGCAATTGCTGCCTTCTGTGTGTGTCTGGATCTTCCCATTCGAATGCAAAATAATTTCTGCTTTCTTCATCTAGTGGACATGTCCAAAATGCATCCTTCAAATCAATTACGCTATAATATTGTTTTTCGGGTCCTAACCTACTTAACAAAGTATAAGGATTTGCTACTACCGGGAAACGGGCTACTGTCTTCTTATTAATTTCTCTCAAGTCATGTACTAGTCGATATGATCCATCTGTTTTCTTTACTGGCAAAATGGGTGTATTATAGGGAGACATACAAGGTTCTAAAAGTCCCTTACTCAAAAGTCTTTCAATTTCTGGCTTTAATCCCCTCCTTCCCTCGGGAGATCTGGGGTATTGTTTGACCCTGACTGGTACATCAGGATCCTTCAGGGTTACCGAAAAGGGGGGTATGTTTAGCTTCCCTACACTATCAGGCGTATACCAAACCTCTGGGTTAATCTTATCCTCATCCTCTACCCTTAAGGGGCAAAGTCTTATTTCTATTTCTTTATTTACCACTTCTACGTTAATGCCCATCTCTACAATTAAATCTCTCCCTAACAAATTATAATCTGCCTCGGGTACTAATAAGAGGTCTCCTATCCCTATCCTAGATTCTGCCTCTACCATTACTCTTTTGATAATCGGAACTTCAAAAGGCTCCCCCTTTGCCTCTACTACCTGAGCGGTTTCTTTTGATATTTTACATCCTTCTGGCAATACCTGAACGGTCGATCGTTCTGCCCCAGTATCTACCAGGAATTCGAACTCTTGTTGCTGAGGGCCTATCTTTAATTTTATCAAGGGCTCACGGTGTTTTCGTGCCCCCAGCAAATAGAGCCCCTGACCCCTCTAATCTTCTTTGAACGCTTTCTCATCCCTCAGTCGTTTCCTGCATTCCTTCCGAAAATGCCCTTTATTCCCACAATAAAAACATGCACCTACTTCTTTCTTCTCTATCCGGGGAACCCTTCCCCCATTTCTCTGGATCATAGTACCTCCCCTGGGAGAGACATTAGTCTCCCTCATCTCCCTCACTGCTGCCAGCATCATCTTTATCTGTTTCTTGTGACCCTCTTCATCCCTCCTCACGTATACCTTCTGGGCCTCCCTCAATAACTCATCTAAATCTCTGTCCTGCCAATTATCTAATTTTTCTAACTTTCTCCTTATATCTTCCCATGACTTGGCCACAAACTGGGTTTTTAGTAGCGCCTGTCCTAGTGGGGTCCCTGGGTCCAAGCCTGAATACATTTGCAAACTTTTTCTCAGGCGTTCCAACCAATCTGTGAGTGTCTCCTCTTTTCTCTGCCTTTAGTTAAAGGCTTTGTTGATGTTCTGTCCCCTGGGTACTGCTTCCCGGATCCCCTGTATTATTATTGTCCTCAAATCCTGCATGTTAGTTCGGTGATCCTGCTGTTGGTGATTCCAGTTGGGATCCTGCAAAGGCCATTTGACATCTGCTAAAGGCCCTTGTGCATGTTGTGCGTCCCATATTCGCATCCCTGCTCGTCTAATCATATTCCTCTCTTCGGCAGTAAAGAGGATATTCAATATGGCCTGCATCTCACCCCAAGTATAGACGCTAGGTCCCAAAAATTGATCTAACCTTTCAGCCACCCCCAGGGGATCTTCCAAAAGATTTCCCATTTCCCTTTTGAATTCTCTAACATCCCCTGAACTCAGAGGTACCGAGATGAATCCTATCACTGGGTTTGGTCCCGGACCTCCTATAGGCATTTCTCTCAAAGGGAATAAATTATGGTGCCTTGCTCGCCCCCGGGTAATCGGGCCCGACACCTCTGAAGGGGGCTCCGGACTTTCCCTTGCCCTTTGAGGCTCCATTGGTGGTGCGCTTGGGATCTGGGGGTCCTGAGGGGGCATATAAGGAGATGGAGTTAATAAAGCCTCCTCTTCCTCCTTTTCCTTATTTTTCTTTTGTTCTTTTTCTTTAAGGGGAAATAAGTACACATCACCTCCGGGTCTCGTGGCCCAGACGGCCGCATAGCCACTCTCTTCTGGACTAAAGGGGGTTTTTGAATTGACCCATAGATGGAGTTTTTGCCTTATCCAATCTTCTGATGATCCAAAAATGGGCCAAAATACCCCTCTAGAAACCTCCTTACCACCTCATACTTCTATACAATAATAAATCATTTTAGCCTTATCGTTACCCCCTGTGGTAGGGTAATTTTCCCAATGATCCAACATAAATCCCAACGAGCTATCCTTAGGAATCGGAGGGAGTTTTATGGAATTAGGGGGCCTGCTATTACCCTGTCCCATCTTCTGGAGTGCACTCACTCGTTCTGTGATGCGAACACAACCGCTTCCCCTTATTCGTGGCTCACACCCTCGCGGGTAGTGAGAACCGCACTACTAAAGGGTCCGGACTCGCTTAGGGAATCCAAGCTGCCGGTTCCCCTCTCAGGCATTCACACATTCACAACGCTCCAGGATAACCTGACGCAGATCGAACGGATTCCCCCACAGATACTCACACGTCCTGCGTCTTCGTCCGGACTTTCGTGCACGAAATTTATAGGGTCTGCCGGCTTCCTTTTGCCAACTGCCTTGAATTTAGGTTCTTCGGTGCGACCGAGATAGAAGCCAGAATTACCAGGGCCGCCGACTAATCTGCGGGGCGCCCCCCCGGGTAAAACCGGAATTCTACCGTGCAGGTGGCATCCGCGCCATGGCACCAAATTGTAATAGACTGCGGACAACAATATAGGTTCAATTAGAATTTATTAAATTATAGCAGGCAAGGCAAAGGCAAAAACAGCGCTGGGCGACAGGGGAGTCTATTGCTCCGCAAACTGCCACAACATCCCAGGTCTCGGTTTCCTTTTTTATACAGTTCTGTTCCCTGCTATGCAGCTTTTTTTCGTTAGTACTCTGTGCCTGCTTATCTTGTTGCCATGGGCCTTCGACCTTCGTTGTGATGCAGGTGGTGTTTTGGTACGATACACTCCTGGTTCGGCAGCTGTTTTGACTGCGTCCTGGTTCTTCAGTAAACAGCTGTGTCAGCAGATACTATACCTAAATACTTAGAGACTTAAAACTGAAACAAACTTTAATCAGTGAACAAAAACACGGATTATATTTCTCACATCATCACATAAATATCGTCCATGTTTAAAGGAATATTTCTGTAATGGCTGGATGTTTTGGACAGAATCTTTGGAGCATGAACTTCTAGAAGTTTTTCATAAAAATCCTGAAAATAATTTTATTTTTGGAACTGATGTGGCCAAATTCATGACCATAAGATCTGAAAATAGAGCACTTAAAAAAGAGAATTACTGGTAATAATTTAGAAGCTGTTTGGTATTTTTGTTGTTGCAAAAGTATTAAGTTCTTCAAATGAAATCAATCTGAAAAGCCTTCAGCAAGGTCTATTGCATATACTAACAGGATAAGCCTGCATTGGGAAATACTGGAAAAACACCATGAAAATATTTTTATGAAATCAGCCAAGGAGAATATTAAAGATGTTAACAGAAAGAGGAGCACTCCAAATTTATCTCAATCATCACTGTGAAAGAAGTTTAGGACAGGTTCAGTGGGTGGTAATGATAGCAAGACCTTTTCATTATTTTCAGGTAACAGATTATCTTCTAATACTGACTTAAACTGAAAATCAACAACAAATTATTTATACTATTTTAAAGACCATTTTTTGCAATCTGGATGAAAATGTTTATCTTCTTAAATAACTACCAAATGAAGTAAGAACAGATTACTAAGTGTTCCTGAAACTAGTCATGCCTTTTACTGAAGTTGCTGTATTATTTTAAATAGAAAATATGAATTATCCAGGCAATGCTTTTTTTTAAACTTTGATTCAGACTCCCATTTCTTTTACAACAAATTTCAGTTTTAGAAAATTTTATCTATAATAACTTAAAAGTTTAATAATATGTGGCAATCAAACCATAAAACTCATAAATATGCAGCAACGTGGCAGGCAAAGGTGGTGATATCGCTTTTTATTCATGTGCTATTCCACCTGCATTTTTTCTGCGACACATGCTCATCTGTTGATGATAGACATCCAATGATCCTCTGCATTCTTTAGAAGAATGTTGGTTTAGATCTTCTCTGAAAGAGTTCTTCAAATGAATGCCTCTAAAACAAAGCAGTACAATTATATTAGGAAGGAATCAGTTGGCAGGTGAAGGGCAGCATCATTTCTGTGACATCTTGGTTTTCCTGAAAGTACTTTTTTTTCAAACTGTTGCCTATATCATGGCACTATATGTTTGAAATACCAGCATGAGGAGCTGTGTGAGCCTCAAGAGATGATGACTAGGAATGAGTCTTTGATAAAAAAAGGAGTATCTAAACCTTTGCTACCTGAAAATGGAAAAAGAAAACTCAAAAGAAGCCCATGCCTTAATTGTAGCAAAACAAATTGACCATCAAACTTCAAGAATAATTCCATTCATAACTGATGCTTTTATTGAAACATTTATTTTCTATAGATTACTCTTTCAGCTGGGCACAGAAAAGGGACTATCTCATGCTAAATTACATTTTCAATACAGTGGTTTGTGGGGGAATTATTCAACAGTTCACATAAGTTGGAGTGGGTTTTTTTTTAAGCTTTAGTATATACACTGTGTTATTGAGACTATTAAAAAACTATGGTGGTAGACATATCTTTGCAACAAGGGTTTTTTTGATGGTAGTTCTGTGTGTCTAAATTAAATCATAGTGATTGTCAGCACTTGGTGGAGTTTAAGCTTTTATTTTTATTTTTTCCCTTCTGGTTCATCTCTTCAAATCCCTTTTCAGGCATTTTCTAGAAGATTTTTAAAATTTTATTATCACTTCACTTGTACTGAAGACTGTCTTCCCTGTTGTGAAAGAGTTTCTTAATTTTGGAGAGTTAGCCTCTTGACTTGCAAATTAGTTTAGCTCATTGTCTAGCTAATCTTCTACTGATACTTGAAATCATAGAGTCGATAATATTTTCACAAATATCAAAAGAGAAGAAATCTTTTGAAAGTAAATGAAAGGAGTTTTAGTCAGTGATTTGCTTTTGGTTACGATCATTTTTGCACATCGAAATATACTTCTGTGTTTAAAAACAAAGTGAAGAATAGCCAAAGCAGATTTCTCAGCAAGCAAAAGCTAATTACTTCAACTGAAACTGTCCAGAGCACTTGCATAACACTCTGACAGGAGTAAAAAATGCAGAGGGAGCATTTTACAAAGTCAGCAAGAAAAGATTAAAATGATTTGTTGCATAGAAATGGAAAAATTTACCCTTAAGATGAAACCATGAAGCTGGCAAGGTCATAAAACTATAGACTGATGTCAAGGATTGAAAGAATTCTCTTGTATCTTTGCTTATAAAGATGGCTCAAGACTGCAGCAGTAAAGGCAAAATTCTGTTCCCTGGCCCATGCTTCAGGTAAAACATTCAGTTTTACAGCATGGGTAGAGTGTACGCAGGATGGTAAGAACAGTCTGGGGGGGGCCAGTGCAAGTTGGAGGGAGGAAGTCAGGGACAGGTTAATAAAGTCCAGCAAGAGGGGCTAGAAAGGGTCAAAGCGGTCTCATATTGGAAAGAGGGACTTGCAGAGATTATGAGGGGTATGAGAAGCTGCAGAGGAGATGTACTATGAAAAACATAAATAAAGTATATTAAAAAAAAAAATGAGCAAATACAAGTGTTTCTAGCTCCTACATATTATGGAGTATATATAGCCTTTACATAAAAGTTAATTCTTATGACTGAGAAGTCAACTTAATCTCGCTAAGATCTTTTGAATCTACCAAAATGTAAGTTTGTCCATTGTGTAACAAAATAAGGAGAGCATGTATAAGAATGTCTCTTAAAAGTATTATTCACTTCTATTCTCTTTCACTCTACTGCAAGAGCGCTAGGGAAAATTAAGGTTTCCTTCCATCACTGACTTCCTGTATTCCTATACTAAGAATTTACATGTCTGTGTTCTGAAGCTGTAAAAAAGCCTTGATTTCTTATATTTTGCATTTCAGATGGAACTTTGAACAGTATCCAAAAGAATGTAACTACTTTTATATGTATACAAACCCCGAGATAATAGCTTATCTTTTGTTGCTAGCAAAATTTTATTTGACAGACTTGTATGTGTGTATGCATATAGTGATCTAATGGAACATGTGGATCAACAGTGGGGATGGTATGTTCTGCAGCCAAGCACTAGACTGAGGCAGACAAGAGGTCCCCGCAGCAAGGGAAGCCCAAGGAAGAGCAGGGCAGGGGATTCCCAAATCCTGGAACTGGCAGCTTTTGCGAGGAAGGTTGACATGGTGGGGGTGTTTCCAGAAGCATCTGCAGGAGATTTAAACAGCCTCTAGGAAGTGGGAGCAACCAGGAGCACAGCAAACAGGGCGTGGTGCAACAGAAGGGCGTGGCAGTTTTCATAGGCAGGGTGCAGTCCTCTCCTGGATCCAGGGAGTAAATTTAACTTGTAGTCACTGTCCTCCCAGAAGAGGACCTAGCTATGGTTCCCACTTGCCCAAAAGCCATTTCCAGAAAGAACATGGCAACCCAGACAGAGTTCCCATGCAAACATGCAGCTATCCAGATCTCCGGCTACAGGGAGTGCCTGAGCCTGTCAGCAGTTCTAGAAGGCAATGGAGACGTCTGTTTTCGGTGTGATCAGGTGAATGATCTCCTCAGCCTGGTGGCAGAGCTGGAGGAGGAAGCAGAAAGGTTAAGAAGTATCAGGGAGCGGAAGAGGGAGATAGATTGGTGGAGCCATACCCTACCATCCCTGAGGCCAAGGCTCCACAAAAAGCTGAGAATCGCCTACTCCCTTCCTACCGAGCAGAAAGAGAGGACCTAAGAGACAAGGGAGAATGGAAACAGGTCCCTCCTTGGAGCAGCAGATAATTGCCCTCCCAGCCTCCCTCATCGTCCAGTAGCTCTTACACAACAGGTATGAGACTCTGGAACTTGAGGGCCAGGCAAATGAGGAGGTGGGTGAAGGTCCATACAGGGGATTGCCTAGGGAGAGTCATAGAATTATAGAATCATAGAATCATCAGGTTGGAAGAGACCCACCGGATCATCGAGTCCAACCATTCCCACCAATCTCTAAACCATGCCCCTCAGTACCTCATCCACCCACACCTTAAACACCTCCAGGGAAGGTGAGTCAACCACCTCCCTGGGCAGACTGTTCCAATGCCTAACCACCCTCTCCGTGAAGAATTTTTTCCTAATCTCAAGCCTAAATCTCCTCTCTTCCATTGCCTAATGACCCTTTCAGTGAAGAATTTTTTCCTTATGTCGAGCCTGAACTTCCCCTGGCGGAGCTTGAGGTCATTCCCTCTTGTCCTGTCCCCTGTCACTTGGGCAAAGAGGCCAGCTCCCTCCTCTTCACAACCTCTATTTGTATTTGTAGAGAGCAATAAGGTCTCCCTTCAGCCTCCTCTTCTCCAGGCTAAACAACCCCAGCTCTCTCAGTCGCTCCTCGTGTAAGACTTGTTCTCCAGCCCCTTCACCAGCTTTGTCGCTCTTCTCTGGACACCATACACATGGTCCAGGCTGGTCTCTTTTGCATCTGTGGGGTTACATTTATAGTAAAAGCAGGTACATACAAAATTATTAGTTGCAAGCTCATTGGTTGGTTTAGGGGTACATTGTTTTTGCTCCAGAATGTGATTTCTTGTTCCAGGGGGTTTCTGGCATGAACAGTTTCTAGTCCCCCACTTCTCTTTATCTTCCGTCCACTTGTTATTTTTTTAACTAGCTCTGCCCAACCCCCCTACATTCTGTAGCAACAGCTATCACGTTCCCCCCTTTTCTTTGAGACTGATTCAATTCCCCCCTACATCCTGTCATGATGGCTCTTACATTCTTCCCTTTTCTTTGCATGATGGCCCTTACATTCCCCCCTTTTCTTTGAGATTGAGTCAATTCTTTGACTCCTCTCTTTGATATAGAGGGGTCTGTATTGTGTCCATAACACTAACATTCTCACTGCTCCGACTGGATCCTGCACGAATCTCATGAGGGTGTATATCAGGCGCGGTCCTATTAACAATAATAATAGAAGCAATATGAGGGGTCCTGCTAGCGCTGTTATGAGTGATGTTAGCCAGAGGGACCAATTAAACATACGCTCGTACCAAGTTCCGGATTCTTGTCTTTCTTTTTCTCTATATAAGAGGCTCTCTTTAATTTTTTTCCTGACTCTACTGCATGTCTGATCTGATTTCTTTTCCATGTCTAATAACCTTCTACTGTTCACTGACAACACCAAAATGCACATTGAAACACTATACGGGTTAACAAAACTGATAGTCCCAGTGCTATAACACTGAGAAAAGATTGTTTCAACCAGGGCAAGTTTAGGAGCTAGAAATTTAACTAAGAAATATCTATACCCTCCCACTCATGTATGGAGTTAAGAAGGCCATACTAATTTTTATAGAAGTTCCTACAGTCTGAGACTGATTGGTCAAATTGGAACAAATCATGCCCTCAAGATCAGAAAATCATATATGGTATAAGTTGTCTAGTTTCAAGATTTGAGACCTCCAAGGCTCGGGGTATAACTGAGGTTACTTGCATACTTACAAATACATCTCTTTAAATTGTTACAACAATTAAACAGTTAAAAGGAAGCCAGTGTAGTTTCAGATTTATATGACAGTTTTGACAACCACATATAGTTTCCAAAGGTTTGAATGTTTGCGGGGATTCCCAAAATACATGGAATACTGAAAAAATGGCATTTAAACAAAAGGCCATACTATTGTATATTATACAAGCAAGTTTTCCCCAAATGTTTACAGAGGCATCAAACCTATGGGAAAATAAGGCTTCTCTTAATGGACACATTAACAATAATATTAACAATTTTTTTATCTTTACAGTTCACTTTAGTTAGCCTTAATTTTTAAAGGTGTTTGTTAAGCGTTCTGTTGTCCACTGACTGATAGGTGATTTTCTTTACTTGATCCAAGTTCTTCCATCTTGATTGCTGCGAAGGCTGTTAGCAATACTTCGTATGGTCCATTCCACTGTTCTCCTGGTGGTTTTCCTGTAAAATCTTTAACAGAAAAACTCAGTGTGCTCAGGAAGTGCTTGATGCCAGTATAGATTGGCTTCTTGACAAATTTTAGCTGATTGCTGTTTTATCAGCAACAACCTAATGATTCATTTTCTCCATCTGGCCTCTGGCCTGTGGTCAGTATGGAGAATGTAACTGCCAATCAGTTCTTAAAATTTCACTAATCTTTTTACCACTTTAGCACAAATGTGTACCTCTACCTGACAATATTACTGCAGGCACCCCAAACGAGGAATAATTTCAATCTTCCCTTGAATATTTATCCAATTTTAAATCAGAATCAGGGATTTGAAGTTTACTGTCTGGAATCAAAGCATATATTACTTCTGCATTTTTCAGCGGCTATCCTGGCCTCAAAATCTGCCAATTTGTTACCAATTTTCCAGCCAGTATTACCTCTCTGGTGACCTTTGTAGTGTGTGATAGCCACTTCTTCTGGAAGATTTACAGCTTCCAGCAGCTTTAGGATTTCTGCTGCATGTTTAATGTGTTTTCCTTGGGCAGTAAGGAGTCTTTGCTCTTTCCGTATAGCACTGTGAGCATGCACCACTCCAAAGACGTATTTTGAATCTGTCCATCTATTTGTCTTCCTTCCTTTTGCTAAATCCAGTTGCTTGAGTTAAGGTGATTATTTCGGCTTTCTGGGCTGATGTTCCTGGGGTAATGGTCTGGCCTCCATCACTTCTTTGGTGGTAGCCACTGCATATCCAGCCTTGCGCTGTCCTTGCTTCATGAAGCTGCTTCCATCAGTGTACCAGGAATCTTCCACATATCACTGGTTCTGAAGCAGCTCCACTAAGGAAAGATGCTGGATTTACAGTGTTAGTGGTGATTATATTCACATCATCTTGCTCTACCAATATGGGTTGATACTTCAAAATCTAGAGAGGGAAAGCCAGTGACCTCCTTTCTGCTCCAACACCGCTGAGACTGTGTGTGACACCATGACAGTCATTTTTGGCCCATAGTGAATTTTCAGGCTTCTTGTATATTCAGAACTACAGCTGCAACTGCCCGTAGGCATCCAGGCCATCCCTTGCTTACATCATCCAATTGTTTGGAGAAGTAGGCTACAGTCCTTTAGTAGGGGCCCAGCTGTTGTGCCAGCACCCCCAGGGCCATCCCTTGTCTTTCGTGAGAAAATAACCAGAATGGATTTGAAACGTTGGGAAGGCCTAAAGCTGGGGCCTTCATCAATTCCTTCTTTAATTGTTCAAATGTCCTTCTTTCCTCCCAGTCCAACCAATTTCGATGATCCCATTGGATATTCTTTCAATGGTTCATACAATGGTTTCACTAAGAGTCCATAGTTATATATCCATAAACAACACCAACCTGTCATTCCCAGAAAGATTTTGAGTTCCTTTACCATTCCTGGCATGAGTGTGCAGTAAATAGCTTCCTTTTGGGCTGTCTAGGTCCTCTGGAGATTTCGAATCCAAGGTAAGTAAGTCGTCGCTGCATAGGCTGGGCTTTCTGTTGAAAGACCTGATACCTGCTCAGTCCAGAAGTTCAATAGACTTACAGTTCGTTGCTCACAGTCCTCCTCTGTTTGTGTAACTCCCAGGAGGTCACATACTGCAGCAGGGTTCCAGTCCCATGTTTCCAGGTCTTGAGCCAGCTGGTTCTCAAAAATAGTTCAGCTGTTCTTAATAGCTTGAGGCAATGCTGTTCAGGTTAGTTGTGTTTTACTACCAGTTTCAGGGTTTTCCCATTCAAAGGCAAGTCACCTTTTTGCTTTCTTCAGCCAATATCAAGCAGAAGAAGGCATCCTTCAAATCCAGTATGGTAAACCACAATTGATCTTTTAATTGGTTGGCAAGGTACAGGGATTTGCCACCACTGGATGTAGTTCTTAGAATTTTATTTATGGCCATATAGCTTTTATCTAGTTTCTTTACAGGAAACATTGGAGTATTATATTCTGCTTTACATTCTTTTAATAGCCCATATTATAAAAAGATAAATTGTCAATAATCATTTTTATCCCCTTGCAATCTTCTAATAGTGGAGGGTATTACCTGACATGGGCCAAATTTAACTTCACATGCTTCACATTTCTAGCCTTCCAGATATCTCAGAAGCCAACGTGCCTGGATAAACCTGTTCCAAAATCTCTGCTGTTACCGGTATTTTTTCCACCTGTTTTAAAGACAAACTCAGTACTTTGATTAGTTGATGATCTCTCACTTTAAATTTTGTACCTCCTGCCCCAAATATTATTTCTGTCTCTAACTGCTTTAGTAAATCTCCTCTCATTAATGGTCATGGGGCTCCTAGCAAACAAATTCATGTGTACCCACTTGTTTTCCAATTCATATTTAGCAGACTGCACAAAGAATGCTTTTTCGGTTTGGCCAGTAGCTCCTATTACAATCACAATATTGTATTTTGATCTGCAGGAATCAGTTGCTGGTTTACACAGAGGCTCCCGTATCTATCAAGAATATAACCTTTTCACTCATATTCCCCAACTTTATTTTAACCAGTGGATCCTCCAGGGTAATTTCCCCAGTCATTCAAGCTCAGCTACAACACCTGGTTCTGATTCCTCTACAGGATGCACATCGATTATGTCTTAATTCCAGACCCCATTCTCATGCCACGTTCTCTTGATGCTCCAGGTGATTTTGCAAACTGGAAAACATATCTGCACACATTACTTCACCCAATTCTCCTCACACCTCAAGAACAACGTTAAATTGCAACAAGGTGTTATGGCCACTTTTCCCCATAATTGGGCTTATACACCAGCCACCACTGATTATCAAAAGCTTTTATCAGGGTTTATCTGTTTGTCCACCACTCGGTGGACCACTGATCCCCTTATGATCTAAGATCTTAATGATCTAAAATATATCCCAGCTGGCTCTTCTTTAAAGCGCAGCCACTCTGCCAGCCTCCCATCTTATGGGTTCTGCGTTCTGGCTCCCCAGCCACAAATCACTTGCACTGCATAGGTGGATCTTTCCTTGTTGTCCTGGATCTTACATTCAGGACAACTCAAATCCCAACCATATGTTACCCATAATTTCTTGTTACACCACATGCATTATGCCAGGGTGCAATAAACACCTGTCAGTAATCCATATACAATCTGGACAAGATTCATCATTATTTCTACAACAAAACAAATACAATTTTGCACAAATATCTCATTTCACTGAAAGAAGGAATAAATCATGTTAAGGAAAGGAATTAGATAGTTTAGCTTGTTTACTAATTGAAAACAAGGACAGTTCCACAGCAGGGACAAAGGACAGGCCTGAAGGCACAAGAAAGGAGGGAGATAAGATAAAGGCCATCAGAGGCAAACAGAAGACACAAAGAAACTGTGATGTGGGTATGCTAATAAGTTCCGGAAAACAATGGACATTTAACTGTTTAACCAGTATTTCCTGGAACCCACACAAACATGTATGTTTAACCTGTATAGATGTCATGCAGCTAGTGGGGGCTCATCAGTGGGACACATTAGGTGGACTTAACCCATGTGTGCCCCAGCATTGTTTATTAAAACCATGGGATTGGAAAATATTAATGAAAACAGTATTATCCTCAGCGCAATATGCCGTTTGGCAATTAGAATATAGATTTAGTAGCAGAGCAAGTGATGGACAATTTGACCACAGGAATACCAATTCATCAGGATATGCTAACAGGTACAGGACAATATATACCTATACAAGCACAAATAGCCCTTGATAGGTGAGTTTCTGAACAAGTCTCATGTATTGCTGTAGCTGCATGGAAATGAGTGCCTGACTCTCAACAACCTACAGGATCTTTTGCAACAATAAGACAAGGTTCTCGGGAGCCCTATATGACCTTTATAGATAGATTGAAAGGGGCAATTACAAGGCAAGTAGATAACCCTGAAGCCGCTAAAACTCTGTTATTTCAATTAGCTTTTGAAAACTCAAACACTGGCTGTCAAACTGCACTAAAGCCACTGAAAGGAAAAGCAACTGACCTCGGAGAATATATTAAGATATGTCAAAATGTTGGAACCGAAACTCACAGTGTCAATTCTCGCCGCTGCATTAGCTCAATTGCAGATTAATCAGGATACTATTAAATGTTTTAATTGTGGAACACAAGGACACAAAAGCAGAGACTGTCCTTACAAGCAGCAAATGCCTAAATACAAAAATCATAAATAGATATGTCCCCGATGTCAGAAAGGATGTCATTGGGCTAATCAATGCATATCGAAATTTGACAAAAATGGGAAACCTCTCTTGAGAAACGGGCAGAGGGGTGCGCAGTCTGGTGCCCCTCAAACCTACAGGGCTATGGAATGCTCCTGTGCAATATACCCATGCCCCACCTCTGATAATGGCTGAAAGGTCAGAGATTAAGCATTTAAAAAAGGCAGTGCTGGATTGGAATTCTTTTACAACCACATAAATTTCAAACTGTAGGAACTGTTAGCCTGTAACAAGCGGTAGCAAGACGGGTGGCAGGAGTCAGGTGTTAGGGAGGATACTTCTCCAAAACACCTTGTAGGTAATAAAGGGTCTACTGGGAAGGTGATGCAACTGGCAGCCCAGCTGAAGTGCCTTTACACTAACACACAAAGCTTGGGTAACAAGCGGGGGGTCTGGAAGCTACTGTGCTACTAGAATGCTATGATCTAGTTGCTATGATCTAGTTGCCATCACGGAAACTTGGTGGGACAAATCTGAACAGCTACAGGCTGTTCAGAAGGGACAGACCAGGAAGGAGGGGTGGACGTGTTGCCCTCTGACTCAGGAAAGGGATAGAATGTGAAGAGCTGTCATTGAAGAGTAGCCACGAACAGGTTGAAAGCTTGTGGGTCAAAATTAAGGACAGAAGAACCAGTAGGAACCTTGTGGTTGGTGTATACTACAGGCCACCTGATCAAGGAGAACTAACTGATGAAGTCTTCTTCCTCCAGCTACAGGAGGCTTCATGCTCGCAAGCTCTCATCCTACTTGGGGACTTCAACCACTCTGACATAGGCTGGAAAAGTAGCACGGCAAGCTGTAGGCAATCCAGGAGACTCCTAGAGTGCATTGAGGATAACTTCTTAGTCCAATTGATAGAGACCCCCACCCGACGGGATGCAATGCTGGACCTGATGGACACCAATACAAGCAAACTCATCAGTGATTTTGGGATCGGAGGCAGCCTGGGCTGCAGTGATCATGCACTGGTGGAGTTCAAGGTCCAGAGGGATATGAGACAGGTGAGGAGTATAGTCAGGACCCTAAATTTCAGCAAAGCAGACTTCCAGCTCTTCAAGGAATTACTCAGTAGGATCCTCTGGGACATGATCCTCCAAGACAAGGGAGCAGAACAGAGATGGAAAATATTCAAGGGTGCTTTCTATAAAGCACAAGAGCACTCAGTCCCCAGATGTAGGAAATCGGGTAGGAAAGGGAAGAGACCAGCGTGGCTGAGTCGAGATCTGTTAGTTAAACCAAAGAGGAAGAAGGAACTGCACAGGCAGTGCAAGCAGGGACAGGTAACCTGGGACGTGTACAGGGATGCTGCCTGGTTGTGTAGGGATGGTCAGGAGGGCCAAGGCGCAGCTGGAGCTAAACTTGGCAAGAGAAGTAAAGACTAATAAGAAGGGCTTTTACAGGTACATCAATCAAAAGAAGAAGGTCAAAGAGCACGTGCCCCCACTGATGTTTGGAAATGGTGATCACATATCTGTAGCAATTAATGCACGGACGCCATCGATGAGCAACAAGCGAGATCAATTTATTGAGAGGGTGTAAATGTTATATAGTGCCTCTGTGTCCAGTAACAGTCATCCTAGTGAATTTCCACCTGTGAGAATCCCGCAGTGACAGACTGCAGATGTCATCCAGAGGGACCTGGACAGGCTGGAGAAGTGGGCCTGTGTGAAAATTTAGAGGTTCAACAGGGCCAAGTGCAAGGTCCTACACCTGGGTCGGGGCAATCCCTGTTTTCAGTACAGGATGGGAGATGACGTGACTGAGAGCTGCCCTCCAGAGAAGGACTTGGGGGTGCTGGTCAATGAGAAGCTCGACATGAGCCAGCAGTGTGTGCTCACAGCGCAGAAGGCCAACTGTATCCCAGGATGCATCAAAAGAAGCATGGCCAGCAGGTCAAGGGAGGTGATTCTGCCTCTCTATTCCTCTCTTGTGAGACCTCATCTGGAGTACTGTGTCCAGTTCTGGAATCCTCAACGTAAGAAGGATATGGAGCTGTTGGAAAGGGTCCAGAGGAGGGCTACAAGAATGATCAGAAGGCTGGAGTACCGCTGCTATGAGGTCAGGCTGAGAGAGTTGAGCTCCTTCAGCCTGGAGAAGAGAAGGCTCCGAGGAGACCTTATAGCAACCTTCCAGTACCTGAAAGAAGCCTACAAGAGACCTGTGGAGGAACTTTTAACAAAGGCTCGTAGTGACAGGACTAGGGGGAATGGCTATTAACTGGAGAGGGGCAGATTTAGACTAGACATAAGGAGGAATTTCTTAATGATGAGAGTGTTGAGGCACAGGAACAGGTTGCCCAGGGAAATTTTGTCTGCCCCATCCCTGCAGGTGTTCACGGTCAGGTTGTATGGGGTCTTGTGCAACCTCATCTAGTGGGACGTGTCCCTGCCCATGGCAGCAGGGTTGGAAGTGGATGATCTTTAAGGTCAGCTTTAAATTTAAAAAAAATTTAACCAGGAAGAAAAAGTAATCACTGACAAAGTAAGACAAGCTTGTTGCAGACCCACAACCTTTGATGATGACCTGTCCTTTTTGGATGACAACCTGGTCATATACTGAAAAAACATTCTGCAAAAAGTTGTGGATGCGTCTGACTGCTGCGTGCTGGAGGTGGCTCCAGTTTTGGAAAAGAATTTGGATTATTTTCTCACCTTTCTCAAAAACTTGCTCTGCTGTGTGACCCCTTATGATAATGTCATCAATGTGTTGCAGGTGTTCTGAAGCTCCACCCTTCTCCAGTGCAGCCTGGATCAGTCCATGGCAAATTGTAGGGTTGTGTTTCCACCCCTGGGGCAGTTGATTCCAGGTGCATTGGATGCCCTCCCAGGAAAAAGTAAACTGCAACCTGCCCTCTGCTGCTAAAGGAATAGAGAAAAACACAGTAGCAGTATCATTTGTGTCAGACCACCTGGCGGCCTTTGATTCCAGTTCCTATTGCAGCTCTAACATCGGGTAAGGCAGCTCTAAGTGGTGATGTAATCTCATTCAGACCACGACAGTCCACAGTTAATCTCCGTTTCTTATTAGCCTTTCACACTGCCAGGTCCTGCACTTGGGGCACAACAACCCTATGCAGTGCTACAGACTAGGAGAAGTCTGGTCTAGAAAGCTGCCTGGAGGAGAAAGACCTGGGGATGTTGGTTGACAGCCGACTGAACATGAGCCAGCAGTGTGCCTAGGTGGCCAAGAAGGCCAATGGCATCTTGGCTTGTATCAGAAACAGCGTGACCAGAGGTCCAGGGAGGTTATTCTCCCTCTGTATTCAGCACTGGTGAGACTGCACCTCAAATCCTGTGTTCAGTTCTGGGCCCCTCACCACAAGACGAGGCAGAGATGGTGGCATGTAATGAGGAATGCTTTCGATACCATATGCTTCAAAAGCAGTGCCTGTGAGCTTTGTTCTGCGTTCCAGCAGCTGGGCTAGAGTTGCATGTGTGGCTTCACTCGGCACTTTTGAAACCAAGGCATCCGTATGCTGCACATTAAGGGAAAGTGTGTTTGATCTCCTGCTCACTGACTCAATGCTCAGATGCTCCCTCTTCCTCTCCATAGCAGTTCTGAGGAGTACAGAACCCCATGTCAAAACCTATAACTCTATGTGTGTTTACCAATTCTGTGATGGGAGCTGCAGCACTTTTAACACAAAACAGTTGAGAAAATATTACTGGCCACAGCCACAAAACCTGCCCTCATCTTTTCCATGATGGTAGTAGAAAATTCCTCAAGCTGTATTTTCCTTTTTAAAGATGAAGGGAAAAGGACTGCCAAAGTGGATAGAATTTAGTCCAACTGATGTAACATCAGGGTTAGAAAAGCAAAATGTAAATCTCCTCTGATCGCAGGAATTGCAGCTGTGCATAGCCAAGACCAGCACAAAGCCACCACGGTCCTGCATGGACATGGGACAGCTTGGGCAATACCAGGCTTCAAGCCTGCCACTGGGGTACTTATTGTGCCATTGCTTTCCATGTAGTTTGGAGTCACTTATTGTAGTTACATCATGCATCAATGTTACATTCTGCTAAGAAGCTAGGCATCTTTGATCCATATTAAAGACTACGATGAGATGGAAAAGGGCTTGCTGTTTCTTGAGTGTTGCCCTATGCAGGTTGGGAACCAGGAAATACTGTAACTTGGAAGTGGTACAAGGGGGAAGAAGTAAAAGCAACAACCAGGTAACAACAGAAATTAGCTTTATTTTATAAAAAGTTATAAAATTAATATAGTAAAAAAATAAAGCCTGTAGAGAACTCTGGTTGATTAACACAAATCACAGAATCACAGAATAACCAGGTTGGAAAAGACCCACTGGATCGTCGAGTCCAACCATTCCCACCAATTCCTAATCCATGCCCCTAAGTACCTCATCCATCCTCATCTTAAACACCTCCAGGGACGGTGACTCAACCACCTCCCTGGGCAGACTGTTCCAATGCCTAATCACCCTCTCCGTGAAGAATTTTTTCCTAATCTCAAGCCTAAATCTCCCCTGGCAGAGCTTGAGGCCATTTGGCGGAGCTTGAGGCCATTCCCTCTCGTCCTGTCCCCTGTCACTTGGGAGAAGAGGCCAGCACCCTCCTCTCCACAATCTCCCTTCAGGTAGTTGTAGAGAGTAATAAGGTCTCCCCTCAGTCTCCTCTTCTCCAGGCTAAACAACTCCAGCTCTCTCAGTCGCTCCTCATAAGATTTGTTCTCCAGCCCCTTCACCAGCTTTGTTGCTCTTCTCTGGACTCACTCCAGAGCCACAACATCCTTCTTGTGGTGAGGGGCCCAGAACTGAACACAGTACTCAAGGTGCGGTCTCACCAGTGCCGAGTACAGAGGGAGAATAACCTCCCTGGACCTGCTGGTCACGCCGTTTCTGATGCAGGCCAAGATGCCATTGGCCTTCTTGGCCACCTGGGCACACTGCTGGCTCATGTTCAGTCACTGTCAACCAGCACCCCCAGGTCCTTCTCCTCCTGGCAGCTTTCCAGCCAGGTCTCTCCTAGTTTGTACCTCTGCTTAGGGTTGTTGCGCCCCAAGTGCAGGACCCGGCATTTGGCCTTGTTAAACTTCATGCCGTTGGTCTCAGCCCCACAGTCCAGCCTGTTCAGGTCCCTTTGCAGAGCCTCCCTACCCTCCAGCAGATCCACACTTCCTCCCAGCTTGGTGTCATCTGCAAACTTGCTAAGGGAGGACTCAATGCCTTCATCCAGGTCGTTGATAAAGGCATTAAACAGGACTGGACCCAGCACTGAGCCCTGGGGAACCCCACTTGTCACTGGCCTCCAGCTGGATTTAACTCCATTTACCACCACTCTCTGGGCCCGGTCATTCAACCAGTTTTTCAGCCAGGAGAGTGTGCGCCCATCCAGGCCAGAGGCCGACAGTTTCCAAAGCAGAATGCTGTGAGAAACTGTATCAAAGGCTTTACTAAAGTCCAGGAAGACCACATCCACAGCCTTTCCCTCGTCCAAGAGTTTAGTCACTCGATCATTGAAGGTGATCAGGTTATTCTGGCATGACCTGCCTTTCATGAACCCGTGTTGACTGGGCCTGATCACCCGGTTCTCTTGCAAGTGCTTCATGATGGCACTCAAGATCACCCGCTCCATGACTTTCCCCGGTACCGAGATCAGACTGACAGGCCTGTAGTTCCCCAGATCCTCCCTGCGCCCCTTCTTATAGATGGGCACGACATCAGCCAGCCTCCAGTCCAGTGGAACCTCCCCAGTCATCCAGGACTATTGGAAGATGATGGAAAGGGGTTTGGCCAGCACATCCGCCAGTTCCCTCAAAACTCTTGGGTGGACTCCATCCGGCCCCATAGACTTGTGGGCGTCTAGCTGGGCAACCAAGTCTCTAACCACCTCCTCTTGGACCTTGGGAATCTCATACTTTTCATGCAACCCTTGGGGTTGTGCACAGAGGGAACAATTTTCCTTACTGTTAAAGACTGAGGCAAAGTAGGCATTGAGCACTTCAGCCTTGTCTTCGTCCCCTGTTACTCCTGTTCCCTCTGCATCTACTAGGGACTGGAGATTCTCCCTAGCCCTCCTTTTGCTGTTGATGTATTTGTAGAAAGACTTTTTGTTGTCTTTCACAGTCTTGGCCAATCGCATTTCTAGTTGGGCCTTAGCCCTCCTGACTTTTTCCCTGCACATTCTCACATCCTCCCTATAGTCCACCCAGGATGCCTCCCCCTTCCTCCAAAGGTCGTAGACCTTCCTCTTCCTATTGATGTCTCTTAGGACCTCCCTACTCAACCACGCTGGTTTCTTACCCTGCCGGCTACTTTTCCAGAACTTGGGGACGGCTTTCTCCTGAGCTGCTAGGAGGTGCTTCTTGAAGAGCGCCCAGCCCTCATGGACACCTTTGCCCTCAAGGAGCACCCCCCATGGGACTTTTCCGACCAGCCTTCTGAACAGTCCAAAGTCTGCTCTCTGTCTGCTCTCCCATCCTGACCGTAGTCCAGTTTGAGGGTATCAAAGCCCGCTCTAACATAGAGGGCTACCCCGCCTCCTCTTCTGCCCTTCCTGTCCTTCCTGAAGAGTTTATACCCCACCATGGGTATGCTCCAGTTGTACGAGTCATCCCACCACGTCTCCGCAATGGCAATGACATCGTAGTCTCCCTGCCCTACCACAGTTTCCAGCTCCTCCTCATTTCCCATGCTGCGTGTATTAGTGCAAATGTACTTCAGCTGGGCAGGCGTAGCTACAGCCTTTGTAATAGGGCTCCTCCCCAACTGAGCAGTCCTTGACTTAACTAAGGCCACAGTGCCAGTTTGCTGCCTACCATCCCCAGCTGCACTCACCCCCTCTTGCTTAGTGGTGATATACTGGCAGGCATCGCCAGCACACCACCCCTTTGCCATTGAAGTCTCACCTGCAGGCTCATTCCCATCCTGCCTGGCCTCCATCCCCTCCCCCCTCACATCTAGTTTAAATCTTGATTTATGAGCTTAACTAGGTTTTTGGTGAGGGCTTTTGTCCCCCTAGGAGACAGGCGTGTCCCATCCCTAGTAAGAAAGCCTGGGGGTGCGTGGGCCTCCCCATGATTAAAGAACCCAAAGCCCCTCTTCTCACACCAGTCCCTAAGCCATCCATTAACCCGTTTCTTATTCCTCATTTCCTGCTCCTGGTTCCTTAGTATTGGGATGGAGTTGAATATTACCTGTGCCCCAGAGCCCTCGATCATTCTCCCAAGTGCCTTGAAGTCCCTTTTAATGGCTTTAGGCCTTCTACGTTCTATTTCTTCATTACCAATTTGAAAAACTAAGAGCGGGTAGTAGTCCATATCTTTGACCAGGAAAGGGAGCTTTCTAGTAACTTCCCTCACTGATGCTCCCGGCAAGCAGCAGACCTCCCTATGGAGCAGGTCCGGCCTACAGATGGGACCCTCCATACCTTTGAGAAGGGAATCCCCCAAGACAATCACCCTCCTCTTCTTTTTATCCGAGGATGTTTTTAAGGCTGTGGGAGGATGATGGAGTTTTGGAAACATTTCTAGGCTGTGAGTGCAGCCCTCTTCATCATTAGGGCTAGGGTGCACCCTCAGCACCTCATATTTGTTCCCCAGAGAGATCTGGGGGTTAATTGCCTAGGTGGGGGGAGCAGGTTTCCTTCTCCGGACAGGAACCTGCTGCCATTCCCCATCTCTGTCTCTCCTGGCCTTACAGCTTACCGGTGGGTGGTGCTCAGCTTCACTAGCTCCGGCAGCCTGTGAGAGGGTCCTGCTCCACTCATCTATCTCCCTCTCACACTCCCTGATGGCCCTCAGCCTAGCCACTTCCTTCCTCAGCTCTTCCACCTCTTTCTGCATATGAAGCAGTTCCCCTACCCGAGCACAGCTTCCACAGGAGGAGCCAGTGCCAGAGGCGTGAGCCACTATGGGAGGGGGGCACTGACTGCAGCCCAGGGTCTGGGTAGCTGCATGTGCCCACCAGGGCTCCATCTGGGTGGCAGCCTCCATCATGCTTGGTGTAGCCTTAGTCTTTCATCAGATATCCACCATTTTCCTCAATCTCTTCCAACCATCCTCCAGCCCTTCCCTGCTCTCCCTGCTCTCCCTGCCCGCTCAAACTGCCTTGCTTAATGTACCCCACACCTCTCTTCCCCACTCCTCTTTGCCTGTGCTCCCTAAGGGCCCTTTAAATCCCCCGCGGAAGCTTCCGGGACCGCCCCCTCCCGTCAGGCACCACGCGGGAACGGCCGTGGAGCCCGGAGTCCAGCGCCGTCCTCCCGATCGAGATTTTTTAGCCTTCTGAAGAGCCCAAAGTCTGCTCTCTCAAAGTTGAGGGCTACTGTTCTGCTAACCTCCTTCTTCATTTTACCCCACACTGAGAACTCTATCATCTCATGATCGCTTTGCCCCAAGCGTCCTCCAACCTTCACATCCCCCACCAGTCCTTCTCTGTTCACAAACAGCAGGTCCAGGAGGGCACCGTCCCTTGTCGGTTCGCTCACCAGCTGTGTGAGGAAGTTGTCTTCCACACACTCCAGCAACCTCCGGGACTGTTTCCTTTCTGCTGTATTATACTCCCAGCCTATATCTGGGAAATTGAAGTCTCCCACAAGGACTAGAGGTAGCGATTTTGAGACTACACTCAGTTGTTTATAGAAGAGCTCATCAGCTACTTCTTCTTGAAGATTATATGTAGAGAAAAGCTACAAAGTCTGCTTCTCCTTCATCACCACAATACAGTGGCAGCCATCTTATTTTTTCAGTTTGCAGGCTCTGTTATTGAAGCAGTATGCTCAGTGGAGGCTGAGGCAATTGTGTATCTCCTATGGTAGTACCTTACTAATCTAATTGCATACCCTGCCTGAAGCACATTAAATACATTCAGTAATAAGTTCAGAAGCATTATTAATGACATAATGCTATTTTGTTTGGAATCTAGAGGAATCAGCTCAGTATAATACGAGGAGGTGTAGTTCCCCCAGTTTAGCTCCTCTGGCTGGCAGCCAAACTGAGTATCCTCCTTATCCCAGACAAGGCCAAAAGTGTAATTAAAAATGAAGTGCACTAAATAACGCCCAAGATTCTCAGGTAAGGCCACAGCTACACATGTTGTAAGGTATATTATGATGAGGCCACAAATGACAAGTATCACTTTTATCCAGTGCCTAAAATCGATAACCCCCAGGATGATGCAGAGAGCAACTAAGCCATAACATATCTTCTGTCTCATGTGCCACACTCAGAAAACTATCTGTAATCAGAATTCCACAAGGGCATCATATGGTATTTTGGGCCCAAAATTCACAGGGAAATGAATTACTATAAATATTGTTTCACAGGTTCATGAAAGGCGGGTCTTGCCAAACTAACCTGATCGTCTTCTATGACAAAGTGACCCGCCTACTGGACGAGGGAAAGGCTATGGATGTAGTTTTCTTGGACTTCAGTAAAGCCTATGACACAGATTCTCACAGCATTTTGCTTGGGAAACTGTCAGCCTCTAGACTGGACAGGCGCACACTCTCCTGGGTGGAAAACTGGTTGGATGGCCGGGCCCAGAGAGTGGTGGTAAATGGAGTTAAATCCAGCTGGAGGCCAGTGACAAGTGGGGTTCCCCAGGGCTCAGTCCTGGGTCCAGCCTTGTTCAATGTCTTTATCAATGACCTGGATGAAGGCATTGAGTGCTCCCTTAGCAAGTTTGCAGACGACACTAAGCTGGGTGGAAGTGTGGATCTGCTGGAGGGTAGGGAGGCTCTTCAAAGAGATCTGAACAGGCTGGACCGCTGGGCAGAGTCCAATGGCATGAGGTTTAACAAGGCCAAATGCTGGTTCCTGCACTTGGGGCACAACAACCCTATGCAGTGCTACAGACTAGGAGAAGTCTGTCTAGAAAGCTGCCTGGAGTAGAAAGACCTAGGGATGTTGGTTGACAGCTCACTGAACAGCAGTGTGCCCAGGTGGCCAAGAAGGCCAATGGCATCTTGGCTTGTATCAGAAACGGCATGGCCAGAGGTCCAGGGAGGTTATTCTCCCTCTGTATTCAGCACTGGTGAGAATGCACCTCAAATCCTGTGTTCAGTTCTGGGCCCCTCACCACAAGAAGGATGTTGAGGCTCTGGAGTGTGTCCAGAGAAGAGCAACAAAGCTGGTGAAGGGGCTGGAGACCAAGTCTTAAGAGGAGCGGCTGAGTGAGCTGGGGTTGTTTAGCCTGGAGAAGAGGAGGCTGAGGGGAGACCTTATTACTCTCTACAACTACCTGAAAGGAAGTTGTGGAGAGCAGGGCGGTGGCCACTTCTCCCAAGTGACAGGGGACAGGACAAGAGGAAATGGCCTCAGGCTCTGCCAGGGGAGGTTCAGGCTTGAGATTAGGAAAAAATTTTTCACGGAAAGGGTCATTGGGCACTGGAACAGGCTGCCCAGGGAGGTGGTTGATTCACCTTCCCTGGAGGTCTTTAAGGGACGGGTGGATGAGGTGCTGAGGGGCATGGTTTAGTGATTGATAGGAATTGTTGTACTCGATGATCCAGTGGGTCTTTTCCAATCTAGTGATTCTGTATTTCTGTGATTCTGTGATTATCAAATAGCTGGGGCTTAGTCCATCCATGACATAACATGCCTTTTCCCAGTGCCTATAATTGAAAACAAAGTAAAACTGAAGGCCACTACACAGCTAACCACCACAAGTCTTATGACCCATGTGTCAGCCAGTAGCATCTACATCATTACTGAATCTGTTATCATTTTAATCAACATTTGGGAAAGTTTTTCAAGAACAAAATATAAGAGTTTTCCCAAAAGCAGCACAATAAGCTCTCTACCTGAATTTCCAACCCTTCAGCTCTCAAGGAAAAAAAAAATAACACTTTCTGATTGTACCTTGCAAATCTCGCCCTGATAAATTCAAATCAGGAGCTTCAGGCTTGCAGTGCTGGCACTCTGTCGAGTGAACCTTATCAGCATAGTTGCCCAATGCTGCTGGCTGGGCTGCACTGAGGGGAAAAGATTTTTCAAAATAAAAACAGATGTGGTCCCAGATGAGCTATCCGAGCAAGTTAGGTGGTCAAACATTCCAGAGCAGTTTGGAGGGGTTCAATTCAGTTCAGTTCATCTCAATTTGCTGCTCCACATTGGGCACCAAGAAACTGTCACAGTTTAGACCCAGCCTAGCCCAATTTGGGCTCCCAGTTCCCTTCCTCCCACTGCCAGGATAAGGGGAAAGGGAAATGAGAGGAAAAAAACTTGAAGGTTGGAAAATAAAACTAAAACAGCTTTAATGAAACAATAACAATAACAACGAAGAAAATACTATTAATAAAAAAAATTATAAAAATATCTGAAATTGCGTCCCCACCCCTCAACGACTATACATCATGACAGATGCTGCAGAGCAGGCACAGGGAAGGGTCTGGTCTAGGAGGGAACTGGACACAGGAATTGGATTTAGGAACACACAGATCCATGATCAAGACAAAAAGAAAGATGAGTTTCTCACTGGACGCTGGCCATTGAAGAAGAGAGTGATATTCTAGTGATCCCTCAGTTTATACTAAGTATGATGTCTATGGGATGGGATCCTCTGTTGGTCAGTTTGGGGTCACCTGTCCTGCCCCTCCCTGCAGGTGCGACCCTTTTTTGCTTCTTTGACTTATGGCATTGCACCAGCTCAAGGATGGCCTTGGTTTCTATAGGAATAAGTATAACAGTGGCCTTTCTGCACACCAGTGCCCCGTGTCATCATTGCTAGAGAGAAACACTGAAAAATATGCATATGAAGTGTTTGGATTTTATGCTTAACATGTTACCATAAATTCCTTCTTTTCTTCAAGGCCACAAGAAGAAAAGATGTGGCAAGATAGGGACAGAAACTTGCATGTTTCCCCATTGAAACATCCTGATGCTAAGTCTTGCACCATGACCTCTACCTGTGCTAAATATATATATCAGAAAATTTCTTCTATGTCAACCCTCTCTCATCTTCAGTAGAGTTCAGCTACATCTACTATTCTACTTGAGAAGCACCCTGAAGAAAGCACAGCCACCAAGACATAATAGCGCTCATGGGCCATCTAGTCCTACATCAGAGAATTAGAAACTGCTTCCTACGACACTGCATCTCCAGGCTATCAAAGCTACTTATTCCATAAGTTATTCCTCAGGTGGAGGAGAGAAAATTGAGAGAATATGATACAGAGCTGGAAAATCAAGAGTAATATGAGGAAGTATTAGAAGTAAGGGACATTAAGTAAAACTAGAAAGTAGCAGATTCAAAACAGACTGAAGACTGGTCCTTCACACAGTGGGCATACCAAAAATAAATATGCATTTTGGAAACCTCAAGACAAACTAATGGAAGGTTGTCAAACGTAGATAATCATGCTTGCTCAGAAAGTGAAGTGAAATGGAGGTTAACTCAACAGCACAACAATTGTTACTGTTAAGCAGGTATCCTTTATTCAGCTCTGGGGCCACCCTAGGGATTTTCCACCATAAGGGTTCCCAACGGTTGTCCTAAGATTACAAACTTTTATCCTTTTAAATCATACATACTCATTTGATTTCCCGAATCGTTCAATCTCTTCCCGCCCCAGTCATTGTAATAGTTTCGCCCACGTATCAGTCCATGATTTCTCTGTCTCTGTCGCCATCTAGCGTCTTAAAATTAGTACTGCTGTCACTCTGGTGGTCGTCCAGCGGTCGTGTCTCATCTTCCTCACGGTGTCCTGCTCTTTCACTTAAATTTTGACCTATATAGATGTCATAGCTGCTATCTTCTATCACTTCTTTACTATTTTTTTCTTTTTAGAAAACGATAATGAATTCCAAACCAATTCTACAAATCACAGTTTCTGCTGGTCAGCTAGCTATCCAAGAGCAACAGAACATCATGATTTAAAAGCACCTGCAGCTTAAATGATTGCTAATCAAAACAAAATAATGTACCAATAAAAATCTTAACAGAGATGAGCTGATAAAGTGGGTGTGGTCCATCTTTTATTTTTCTGCAGCTGTCATTAGAACATTAATGATTTATCTTTATTAGTCAATGGCATAATGGTACTCCCTTGTTAATGTTTCTTTCATAATCCTTTGGAGTATGTGTTTTCAAATTTTCAATAATTCAAATCCAGCATGAATATCAGAATAATGTATATAATCTCAGCTGACTGATAGTATATTGCTAGTAAGGAACCTGGAAGAGTCATTGATCTGCAGCAAAATGCCCCTCTGGATTTATTCCCAACCCCACACCATGCATCTAAATCATGCCCTGAATCACTAATAAGTTTAATGATATGCAGCTTTAGTAGACTTATTACTTTTGCTCCTCTAAACATTTGCTGAGTAACCTGACATGGTATCTTGTCTATGTCAACGTGTTAAAGAGTTTAATATTAAAGCAGGGGTACTTTTCAAAGAAATTTCAGGAAAAAAGTCAGCTAATGCGAGAAAAATAAAAGAAATTAGTGTCTCTATTTTGGAAAAGGTATTAATGTTAGCACTAGACACCAGAAGATCTACATGTAAGCAAGATAGAAGAAAAGAGATTACTTTTAAAAAGTTAAGAACAATGTATGAGGGATGAGCAGTTTGGAAACACAGGAATCGTAAAAGCCATCAGACCAATGAGATCAGTCATAGAATTATAGAATCATAGAATCATAGAATAGTTGAGGTTGGACGGGACCTTAAAGATCATCTAGTTCCAATCTCCCTGCCATGGGCAGGGACATCCCACTAGATCAGGTTACCCAAGGCCCTATCCAACCTGGCCTTGAACACTTCCAGGCATGGGGCAGGTGCAACTTCCCTTGGCAAACCTGTTCCAGTCCCTTGTATACATGCAGTCCAGGTTTGGAAGAGTCCCCTGGAAACATTTTTGCCTGCCCCCTGCCCACCACAAATAGCTGCGTGTGGAGACATTTTACAAAAAAGAAGGCCTGGAGCCAGGCATTAATCGAGTTCTTCTTCCTGACTTCCTGCTCCTCTCTGTTTAGCCTGGGGATGGAACAGAATACTATCTGAGCCCCAGAGCCCTCCATCATTTTCCCAATGGCCCTGAAGTCTTTCTTGATGGCTTTAGTCTTTCTGTTAACTAAATCATCATTACCAGTTTGGACTACTATCAGAGGATAGTAGTCTGTCTCATGGACCAGGGAAGGAAGTTTTCTAGCTACCTCCTCCACTGATGCCCCCGGTAAGCAGCAGACCTCTCTGTAGAGCAGGTCCGGTCTGCAAATGGGTCCCTCTGTTCCTTTTAGGAGGGAGTCCCCTACAACAATTACCCTTCTCTTCTTCTTAATGGAGGATGTTTTTATCTTTTTCTGAGGATGGTGTGGCCTAGGGAAAGATTCTAGGATGTGGGAACCATCATCCTCAGGACTGGATTCCACCTGCAGCACATGGTACTTGTTCACCAGGGGGATCTGGGGTTTTGCTGTCTGGTTGAGGGGAGCAGGTTTCCTTCGTCTGGCAGGAACTTGCTGCCATTCCCCATCTCTTGTAACCCCAACCTTGCAGTTAGCAAGTGGATGGTGTTTGGGCATACCAGCTCCAGCAGGCTGCTGAGTGAGTGAGAGGGCACTACTCCACTGGTCTATCTCCCTCTCACACTCCCTGATGGTCCTCAGCCTCTTCACCTCCTCCCTTAACTCCACCACCATACAATGGAGTTCCCCCACTCGAGTGCAGTTTTCACAAGTGGAGCCGGTAACAGAGGGATGAACTGGTGTGGGAGGGGGGCACTGCCTGCAGCTCAGGGTCTGGGTAGCTGCATGCACCCACTGTGACTCTGTCTGGGTGGCAGCATCCATCCTGCCTGCTGCAGCACA
Organism: Clamator glandarius; assembly: GCA_033459285.1. Classification (NCBI taxonomy): domain Eukaryota; kingdom Metazoa; phylum Chordata; class Aves; order Cuculiformes; family Cuculidae; genus Clamator; species Clamator glandarius. Next base: position 562,543 of record JAUNZM010000468.1, on the reverse strand, counting down.
CAGAGCAGCTTTAATCTTCTGTCGCGTGGCCACCATGGTCTTTGGTGTGTTCCGTCTAGTCTCTGGGTCCTCTCTGGGCCCTGCCTGCTCAAACTGCTCCACACCTCTTTACCACACTCCTCTTCATGGTGCTCCCAGGGGGCCGTTTAAATCTCCCGCGGTAGCTGCCAGGACCGCCCCCTTCCGTCAGGCACCGCACGGGACCAGCGTGTGGGTGCTGGCTGTCAGGAGCCCCTCCCCCGCCTGGGTTTTTCAGGGATTTTCCCGGCTGAGGGAAGCTCCCCACCACCTCAAAATGTCCACCCCATCACAGAAATCACCGTCCTGCTGCCGAGTGCCGCCGAAGAAGCAGTGTTTGCCTCAGTCTTCACTGGCAACCATTCTCCTCACCCCTCCTGGGTCAATAGACAACAAGAAGGGGACCAGGGGTGTAAAATCCCTCCCACAGTAGAGGAGGATCAGGTTCGTGACCACCGGAGGAACCTGACCATATAAGTCTATGGGACCTGAGGAGATGCATCTCAGGGTCCTAAAGGAATTGGCCAATGCGGTTGCCAAGCTGCTCTCCATGATATTTGAAAAGTTATGGCAGTCAGAAGTCCCTGGTGACTGGAAGAAGGGTAACTTAGTGCCCATTTTTTAAAAGGGTAGGAAGGAGGACCCTGGGAACTACTGGCTTAGCTTTTATACCATTGAACAAACAACTTGCATCACCCCCAAAACGCAGAGTCTTTGGCCCCAGCTGCTCACTGGGTCTCTTTCTCACACTCTCTGCACCAAGAATAGCACAGCACGATATACCCTTGCAATCTAAGATCCACCCCTGCTTGCCCGTGTGTTCTTCATGTGCTGTCTATGTGGCAGCTAGTCCAATGATATTTGAGGGGTTTGGGGTCTCTCTTCCTATTTAGGTGTCCTATATGTTTCTAAGCAAGCTGCCTCTTTTTTATCTTTAAGGTTTGCAGCTGACACAGCTTCATTATCTTTTTGATTTGACTTTGGTCCTGGGGCCCTTTCTTGTGTAATTCTGTGAATATTTATCCTCCTGTCTTATCTGTACCAAGATTCCATGGTCATCTATTGCTCATTTTGGAGGTATTTTCCCTGAAGTTGTAGGATTTAGTCCTTGTTATCTTTGCAGGGCAAGATATCTTGTACTTTTTCCCCTCTTCTGCTTAGTCATTCTTCCTAACAAACTTATGTCAGGCTATCCACACATGCTATAAGCAAATTACATTTTAACTCCAAGCCATTATTTTTAACACTCTGTAAGAAAACTTGTTTTAATCCCTAACAACAGTAAGAGGTTAATGGATCAAAATATAGTTCAGTTTATTAGAGGAAGAAAACTACTTGAGATTTTAAACACCCATGAAAATCTGAGCCAAAAGTAGAGGTGCATGGGGTTGGTAGTGAAGCCTGAATATAAGAAAATTCAGGAACCCCAAGTATAAAAGACAAACAAATATATTTGCTTTATTAATTCAGTCAAAGATTAGTGAAAACATAACTTTATAATTTTCTCACCAGCATAGACCTCTTTTTCATTATAATCTTGTAGATAACAAAATGAATGAATGCTCATTCACTGTCATTTGTCATTCACTGTCATTTGTCATTCACAGTGCTGCAGTGTATCCCAAACAAATGCTGTTAAAAATTCTGTTAGGTCTCTGATGATATGCAGAACAAGGATTTTGCTGATACCTTTTCCTATGAAGGCTAGAGAAACATGGAATCATAGAATCCCTAGGTTGGAAAGGACCTTTGAGATCATTGAGTCCAATCATACCTGTCTGCGGGCATGAAAGTTTTCACTGTGGCGTGTATGCTGGGACAAGCGGCCGATGCCTTGGCATACCCATGATATTAGCAGCAAGTACAGAGCAAATGGCCCATGTTCTCATGCTTGCTAGCTTGTTGAGACCTTGGAATCTTTACTAAGACCAGTGAGTTAATAAGAAAAGAATGCATTAGATGGAAAATATGAAGATAAGGGCCACATCTGTGGTAAACAGTGGGTTGCACTCTATAGCTGTAACTGCAGGTTTCTCACAGGTGGAAATTCACTGGGATAGCTGCTGACTGGATACAGAAACACTATATAAGGTTTGCATCCACTCAAAAAAGGTGATCTCGCTTGTTGCCTCATCAACGGGGTCTGTGTCTTAATCGCTACACCTGTCCACAACTAAACCATATTCCTGAGTATCTCATCTACCTGTCTTTTAAACACTTCTGGGGATGGAGTCCTGAGGAACATGACTTGTGACAAGTCTACAGCTGGATTTGACTCCATTTACCACAACTTCCACTCAGGAGAGTGTGCGCCTGTCCAGGCCAGAGGCTGACAGTTTCCGAAGCAGAATGCTGTGAGAAACTGTGTCAAAGGCTTTACTGAAGTCTGTCACTGCCATGAAACCGTTGGTGACTCCCCCCAGGCCCATGATGCCTTGAGTGGTAGAGATCACAGGTCAAGAGGAAGGCCAATCTCGTTGAGAAATAATAGTGATATCTGCACCTGTATCTAATAGTCCATTTACCTTCAACGATATTGGCAATGCCTGATCCATGGATAATGTACACACCATTTGTGGTCGACTGTCAGACAGCGTTTGCATCCAAAGCACTTGTGGTCCTAGGGACACAACTCATAAAAGGTACAAGTTGAGCAATGAGAGTCCCTTTTTCCACTGTAACAGGTGGAGTGGATGTGGAAACCATAGCATAAATTTGTCCCTCATAGTCAGCATCAATGACTCCCGCATGTACCATAAGTCCTTGTATAGTAGCACTTGATCGTCCAATTAATAATGCACTTAGTCCATTTCTGATGGGTCCCCAAGGCTGGTTATTTAGATAACCTCTGAACCAACACTGTGTTGCAAAGTGGCCGCTTTTCCCACACATAAGACATGTGATCCCTGCTGCCCCTGCTGCTTCAGCTGTGTTATCTCTCTTGTTCTTTTTTGGGCATGCTTGTTTAAAATGCCTGACCTGGCCGCAATCAAAACATCTTAAATCCCTTGTTTTTGCAGCGGCCAAGGCCGCAGCTAGGGCTGTTACTGTATGCCCTATGGATCCCACCTTGGCACAAGCCTGTATCATGGCATCCAGGGTAGGGTCCCCTGGCAACGCTTCAATTATCTTCTGGCAATCATCATTTGCATTGTCCTTTGCAAGCTGAGTTACTAGCATAGTTCTTAGATTCACACTAAAACACTTGCCTTTCCACTGCAGCTTGCAACTTTTCAACAAACTGTAAAAACGCTTCTGTAGTCTTTAGGTTCAGCTAATTCGGCCGTACTTATTAGTGCTTCCAGACCCACAGCCTTGACCTGCTCTAAAACCAGCGGATGCCACTGTGCCTGATGCTGTGGGTTAGAAAACTGTCCTGTCCCTGTTAGTACGTCCACGCCATTACCAAAACGCACATCGTCTTGTGGAAGCTATAATTTCCGAAGTGCTTGGGCCTCAGCCTTCTGTGCCCATATTGATCTAAAAACAGCACACTGTACTGGTTAAAACATCTGCGCTAGCATAGCAAAATCAAAAGGTGTCATTTCTTCCATAGACAACAGCCTGAGTAACTGCATAGTTGCTGGAGAATTTGGACCATATTGTGCCACAGTTTTCTGCAAATCTTGAACCACTTTCCATGAGTACGGTATGTGCTCATCCATTGCCCCCTTCGCTGGATCCCCCCTCACAACAGGAAATGCCAGTGCCACAGAAGGATCAGCAGCAGGCTCTACTAACGGGATATCTATCATCTCAGACAGCTTCCAATCCCCCTCTCATAAAGCCTGTGCTTTTAGCTTCTGCCAAAAAGATAGAGGATTGTATGCACAGATAGTAACACGCACAGGAGGCAAATTCCCTAATTGAGATGTTCCTCTGCAAGAGGGACCCCCAAGAGGTTTTTCTGACTGCCATTCTACTCTGTGTCTTTGCTCATTCTCTTTCTCCCCACCCCCAAACATCTCATCATCCCATTCATCAGGCCTTTCTTCTGGGAGTAGGGGGTACCTCAACAAATTTACGCAGTGCTGATGTCCTCCTTCATCTAACAGAGAAGGTGGTGGGGCCGACGGCTCTACCAGAACTATACTATCGGTATCAGATGGCAATGATTCCAGATTGTCTGGCAGCTCTACAGGTATTCTAATAGTTTTACCGCTGGCCATGAAAGGGTGTCTTATGCACATCCCATCGTCAGAATCATCCCAAAGATCCCCTCTCCTCCATGGGTCATGAATTCTAGGGCGTGCTGTGGAATCTAGCCTATATCCTGGAATCGGTTCCTCTGCAAGGAGCGACATGGGAGGTGCAAAATGCTGTACGGTATCAGGAGCAGGAGCAGTGCCCTCCGCCTGGTCCTGCTGCAGCTTAAAATCATTCAGGGTCTCATAAAGAAGACACCATGTTGGTAAAAGTGCTGCTGCGTCTATCCCGCTGCATAGCAGAGTTTATCACCCACCTCCTTCCAGATAGTAACATTAAAAGAAGTTATGGTAGTTGCTTCATATCCCTGTTCTTTACTCCATAGGAGCATTTTTTGCAAGTCTGACTCTTCTAACTTAACTCCCCATTTTTGCAAGATCATTTTCCACATAGAAACGATTGTTGTCTCCTCCTTACTTAAAGAAGTATCCATATTTCCCAGCAGCTCACCTCAATCCAGGTGCTTTCTTCTGCAAACAGCTCTGGAGACTCTCTCCCACACCGATCAGCCGGCGGCGTTGGAAATGCTTTTCCTTCACCGCTCAGCTTGCAGCTCTGGAGCCCCACTCCTCCACTGCTCAGCTTCTCTGGGTACTCATGGCTCTGCGAATCCGTCATCCAAGTCCTCACAGGTCTCTGGTCCACCGTCTACGGTCCAAGTGCTGCGATCACGTCGAGGGTTGCCAGATGTCGCGGTCAGGGCAATCCACGACACATAGAAGTTGTGGGCCAAAAGACCATCTTTATTGATTTTACAAGACTTTTTATACCGTCCATGCATGATTGGTTTAGCTAAAGACCGACAGTTCATAATTGGACGACTCCTTCTCAGTCGTAACTTCATAATTGTGTGATTCCACCTCCAGCCTGGCAGCTTCCTAATCTTGTTTACTCAGCTCTTCTTGGGGCCTTCCAGCTTCTCCAAGGATACATGGGCATCTATTCAAGGCCAATTTTAATTTCACACACTCAAACTCCTCGGACCAGCCGAGGTTTCCCACAGAAGTCCAAGAAAACTACATCCACAGCCTTTCCCTCGTCCAGTAGGCGGGTCACTTTGTCACAGAAGGCAATCAGGTTAGTTTGACAGGACCTGCCTTTCATGAACCTATGTTGACTGGGCCTGATCACCTGGTTTTCTTGCATGTGCTTCATGATAGCACTCAAGATCACCTGTTCCATGACCTTCCCTGGCACTGAGGTCAGACTAACAGGCCTGTAGTTTCCTGGATCCTCCCTATGACCCTTCTTGTAGATGGGCACAACATCAGCCAGCCTCAAAGTGGAACTTCCCCAGTCTTCCAGGACTGCTGGAAGATGATGGAAAGGGGTTTGGCAAGCACATCCACCAGCTCCTTCAATACTCTTGGGTGGATCGCATCCAGCCCCATAGACTTGTGGGTGTCTAGCTGGGCAAGCAAGTCTCTAACCACCTCCTCTTGGATCATGGGAGCTTCGTTCTGCTCCTCTAACTCCTGGGTGTGTACACAGAGGGAACAAGTTTCCTTACTATTAAAGACTGAGGCAAAGAAGGCATTAAGTACCTCAGCCTTGTCCTCATCCTTTGTCACAGTTGTTCCATCTGCATCCAATAGGGACTGAATATTCTCCCTGATCCTGCTTTTATTGTTAATGTGTTTGTAGTAAGATTTTTTTTTTTATTATCTTTCACAGACTTAGCCAATCTCATTTCTAGTTGGGCTTTAGCCCTTCTTATTATTCCTCTGCATGATCTCACTTCATCCCTGTAGTCCACCCAAGACGCCTGTCCCTTCTTCCAAAGCTCATAGACATTACTCTTCTTTTTGATGTCTCTCGATATCTCCCTGCTCAACCAAGCTGGTTTTTTTCTCCACCGGCTCCTTTTCCGCAACATGGGGATGGCTTTCTCCTGAGCTGCTAGGATTTCCTTCTTGAAGAGCACCCAGCCCTCTTGGGCTCCCTTGCCCTTAAGTACTGTCTCCCATGGCACTTTATCTACCAGCCTTCTGAACAGTCCAAGCTCTGCCCTCTGGAAGTGGCCATTCTGCTAACTCATCAGTACAAATTACATCCTTTCCATCACTATATGTACTTGCCCCCACTCATTCTGACTTGATATACTGGAGGTCCTTGTCTGTACAGCATCTCTCAGGCACTGGAGTGCCACTTCCAGGCTCACTCCTGACTAGCCTGGATTCATCCCCCTTCCCCTTCACATCTAGTTTAAAGCTCTATTAATGAGCCCAGCTAGATTTTTGGTGAGGGTTTTTGTACCCCTAAACATTTGTATTGAAACATGTATTGAAAATGGGGATTGCCCCGACCCACGTGTAGGACCTTGCACTTGGCCCTGTTGAGTCTCATGAGGTTCTCACAGGCCCACTTCTCCAGCCTGTCCAAGTCCCTCTGGATGACATCTTGTCCTTCCTGTGTGGCAACTACACCACTCAGCTTAGTGTCATCTGCAGACTTGCTGAGGGGGCACTCAGTCTCACTGTCAATATCATTGATGAAGATATTAAACAGCACTGGTCCCAGTACAGACCCCTGAGGGACATTACTAGTCATGGATCTCCATCTGGACTTTGAGCCATTGACGACTACTCTCTGAATACGACCCTCCAACCAGTTTCTTATCCACTGTACTGTCCACCCATCATATCCATATCTCTCCAATTTAGAGAGAAGGATGTTGTGGGGGACCATGTCAAAGGCTTTACAGAAGTCTAGATAGATCACATCCATCGGTTTTCCTGTGTCCACTGCTGCGGTTACCCCATCATAGAAATCCACTAAGATGCCTTCCCTTTCTTCCAAAGCTCATAGACTTTCCTCTTTTCTTTTATATACATCCACTATGGTAAGCACAGAGCTCTATTCATTTACTTTTTATTACATGGATGCGTAAGATTTAGTTCTAAAACTACAGTGGATGTAGCTGTAAAATTTAAACATATTTTGAACAGTTCCTTGCTGACTTCCTGTTTTTGAGGACATGAATAATTTCTTTATCTCCTTCATCATGTGAACTGAATTGTATGTGCCTTACTGATTCTGGCATTCAAATTAAGGAAGAGAGAACAGCTAAGCCGACAAATTAGTCGGTTTCTCTAAAGGAATTCCACAGTCAGGTGTCAATGTAACATCAAGCAAGAAATAGGAATGAGTCAAACCCTTTAATTACATTTCCAGAAAGCCATCTTATTTTGGTTCAGAAGTACATTGTTGTAGTACTAAAAAAAAAAAAAAAAAAAAGTAGAAGTACTAATAAAAATAAATAAAACACCCCCTCCCACCAGATTTATGCATTCATGTGTAAATTTTCAGTATAGTGGGGGGATTACTAATCTTTAGAATTTTTTCCTTAAAAAAGTAATTTTTAAAAATTCCAAACCTTTATATATGCAGCTGGTTTTATAAGTAATTTATTAATAAACTGAATCAGTAATTTCAAGGCAAGTGATTTTACAGATAAATGTTGAAAAGTACAAAAATTGAATAGATTTTCAGGCCACCTTTGCTCTGGGAAATAGTTTAGAATTCCTGGAGTAGCTTGCAACATTTTTATTATTGTACATAAGCCCAAATTAAGCACTGTTGCTCTAGAGGTAGTATTACTAAAGAGGTATTCTTTATTTTAATGTGTCGATCTTGTTTCAAGAGGAAAAAGGTATCTCATGAAACTTAGAGAAGAACCGAAGCTATAGAATTCAGTATCTTCATGGGGGAAAAGGCCTAACTTTGTCCATTGCAGGTAGCATGTGAAATAATAACAATGAGAATAAATAGAGCTGAATGTAGAATACAGTTTACACTTAACAGTGCTTCACAAAGTTTGGAGGATTTTTAATGAGTTTGTTTTACACAATGCTCAAATTCTTTCTGAATCTGAAGAAATGGCCTCAATCATAGAAACGTAGGATCCTAAAGGTTGGTAAAGACCTCTATGATCATTAAGTCTAACCATCAGCCTAACACCACCGTGCCTACTAAACCATGTCACTAAGTGCCACATCTACACATTTTTTGAACACCTCCAGGGGTGGAGACTCAACCACTTTCCTGGGCAGCCTGCTCCACTCTTTCAGTAAAGAAATGTTTCCTAATATCCAATCTAAACCTCCTCTGGTACAACTTGAGGCCATTTACTCTCGTCCTGTCACTTGTTATTTGACAGAAGAGACCAACACCCATCTCACAACAACCTCCTTTCAGGTAGTTGTAGAGAGCAATAAGGTCACCCCACAGCCTCCTCCAGGCTAAACAACCTCAGTTCCCTCAGCTGCTCCTCGTAAGACTTATTTTCCAGCCCCTTCATCAGCTTCATTACTCTTCTCTGCACTCTTCTTCTGTCTGAAGATTGGAAAACCGAGGAACTGTATAAAGGTCTGCCTGAATGAGAGAAGCCAGTACTGAGTACTAAGTGAAACAGTAGCAGTACTTTCTTAATTCAACTCCCATATGCCATGCTGATTAAAAATAATATGCTTAAAGAAATTCGCAAGGTCTGCATCTCCTTCATTGCTGCAACTACACGCTGTTTTTCTACAAATAATTATTTATAAAGCCAGCGTAATCTCCTAAATCTGTATTAATGGTTTAGAAGTGCAAGCAATCATTGTAAGACTAATTTACAGTTTTTTAGATGAAGCTTTATATTTATAAATACTTAATAAAAAACCAAATTTTTACAAGAAATGCAGGATCTGAATTGAAAGCTTACACTTAGAGAGGAGGGAAAACTAACCAGAAAATTATGGACTACAAAACAGGAAAACAATTACCTGACCTTGTGAAACTATTTTTATATGTCTGGCTACTTCTACACTTCAATTTGATCATTATTTATTGGTTTTATTCCCAAGAATTTGAGAATTCTGGGTAACAGAACTTGTCTTGGCTACAGCTGTCTGAACTTTACATAAGTTCCCTCCCTTTGAACACACTCTGCCCTCTGGTGGTCTTGGGCTGGGGGCTTCTGGAGGAAGGCTTGCAGTCTTCACAGTGAACTTCTCAACTCTCCTTCTTGCGCATGCTCTTAGACAGCTTAGGCACCTCTTCAAGGTTGTATCTGGTCCTAACTGGTTCTTCTTCCTCTTATCCTGGTCTTACTGAGTTCTTCTTTCTCTTATCATTGCACTAGTCCTTATTTTCTGGCTTAATTAGCCAAGCACAGGCAACAGATGCTCACTATCAAGAACATAATATGCTTCTGTAAGCAAAATAGCTACCTTAAAACTTAAAGAATCAAAGCATTGTTATAATGCAAGTGAAATACCTACTTTAAAACTTAAACTAGCAAAGCATAGCTAAAACATGTTATAAGCTAAATAGTTACTTAAACAAACAAAAGCATAATTGAAATGTTAGTGTCTCCTCTTCACACTGACTAAATAAAGAAAGAAATGAAAATATATTTTTTTCTTTTTCCTTTTTTAATTACTCCACATTTAAAAAAGTGGATAACTAAAAACATCCAGTGTATGATGCCATTGGTCATGCTGTATCCACTTGAATTACAGTATCATCACAAGGTAAAGGCTTAAAAGCTTAAAAAAGGAAAAGCGTCATAAAAATAAAACAAGAAGTAACTTCACTTGACAGAACAAAATCTTTAGATGTGTTGATAGAGCAGTTATGCAGGAAGTGAGTTCTTAGCAGCACAAGCTCTTCAGGAAAAGGCAACATTTTGCCACATTTTTTGGCAGAGTATCGGTGCAGAGCAGAACCCCCTCAGATACCCCTTCGCTCTTGCCGGCCTGCCACCCTCCTCTCCCCTCGGATTTGGCCTCTACTAGAGGCCTCTGCAGAGAACTACCATGGTGAAGCCCCACAGCAAACACGGCTCTTGGGAACGGCAAGTCTCTAAGGACACCAGTGCTTCTTCCCTGGGTCATGCTTCCAGCTCCTCAAAAGATACCCAGGCACTCACCCCACCACACAGAGACGCTAGAAGCTTGACCCAGGCGTTACGCCCGGGCAGGTAGAGCCCTGAACCGCCGCTCTAGGGAGCCCGAGAAGTAGCAGCCACCACCCATGTCTGACCTCCTAGACAAAAGGCCCCAAGGCTACAGGGCACGGCTTCGACATGGGAGAGGGGTCGCGGCCAAGCAGGACCTCTCAGGGGCAGCAATAATCCCTCGGCCTGACTTGGCCTGCCCTCAGCCACCCCTGCACTTCTCTCACTAGCAGTACAACTATAGGGTGGGGAAGAAGGTACCAGCCGAATTAACGGCTATGCGGCTTCTCGTCGCGCTTTATCCTCGCGAGAGTGCATGAGATTTCCGGTCTTGTGGTTGTGGGGGTGTAAATATGGCGACGAGCCTCTACATCTGTTCGTTGAGGCCCCTTTGTATCCGAGGTAAGGGGTCTTGGGCAGGCCACTGTAGTAGGCTGTTGTCTTTTCCACCGTTCCCTGGAGGCTCTCCCCCTACACCAGTATCCAGCTGTCTTTTTCGTTCCTGTCTCTTCTCCTTTTTCCTTCTTTGGCTCTTCTCCTTTTTCCTTCTTTGGCTCTTCTCCTTTTTCCTTCTTTGGCTCTTCTCCTTTTTCCTTCTTTGGCTCCTTCTTCAGCCTAACGCGTTTTTCCTTCCCTATCCCCGCAGGTCGGAACGATAGCGGTGAGGAGAACGTCCCACTCGATCTCAGCCGAGGTATAGGCTGCTGGAGAGAGAGTTGTTGGCTGTCCCTTGCTGTGTGCCTGCTGGGGGGGGGAGGAAATGCTAGTGGCGAGCGGTCTAGCGTCCTGGGTCGCGCAGAGTAGGGGATGGCAAAAAGACTGACTAGGGATCGCTGACTGTTGGTGCTTGGCCTGGCGTTCTGTAGTGAGCGGCCCTGCCCGTAGGTGGAAGCCTCTCCTCAGTCCCTGCCGCCTGCGGGGCCATACGAGCGTCCCTCGGAGCCGTGCTGGGGCCATAGGGCTGTCCTTATGTGGGCAAAGGCTCTTTGACCACTTCAAGGATTGTTTCCGAAGAGGGCTGTTGGTTGTAGATAAGTTTGTTTATAGTGTCCGGCCCGCGATGGGGCTACCTGCGCCGTGCCTGTCGGCGTTGCTGCTAGGGCTCCTTCTGGCTCCGTGGGTCGGGACCGTGCGTCTCTAGGGAGCACCTCGGCGGTGGTAGCTAGTCCTGTCTCAGTCCCTTGTCGTGTATCCGTACCTGTCCTAGCAGACTGCCTGCGGTGCTTGCCGTGAGCCACTTGCTGTGAGATCATAAGGCACTCATCTCCTATTTACTTGTTAAGTTGCTCCAGAATGCCCTCCACTGCCCTCGGATGTACGAGGCAGATAAGAGAAAGGAAACAACAATAATATTTGCTACAAGCTAACTGGTTTTCTCTCAGACAAATAGTAACTTGTTCCCTACCCAAATCTATAGGTGATCTTGTCTTGTTGAGAGCTAAGGTAAGGGTTGTACTCTCCCTAAGAGCTAAATAAAATGCAGAAAATAAACTGCCCCACTAGCAGTGATGATCTTCCCTGGGGCAGATGATCTTGACCTCATGAGAGAATAACTGTTCTGCTTCAGGAGATCTAGGACTGCTACTATCCTGAATACATCTATTTCATGAGGAAGTAGATGGAGAAATAATAGGATCAATGAGATAAAAGTGGACTGTGAAATGTAAAGGAAGCACAAATATTAATGGCATCAATAAAGTTTTCAGCTTAATATAAGGCTGCATCAACAATTCCACCACTAATTCTTTTTATCACCAGTATGATTTTTTTTTTCCCGAATTTTTTTTGTTAAGTAGCTTTACCATGGGCTGAAAGTTATGTCTGGATATACATATCATATTTACAAATGTATTTTAGTTCCTAGGAAAAGGCGTGAGGTTTTTTTGAGTTTAAAGCAACGGGCTCCTCCCACCCTATCTACAAATGGACATGATTGCTTTAGGGAACACTGTCTTTAGAATTAAAACAAGTGGAACATTTGTCAACAAAATGTGGGACAAAGGACTTAACAGTTCAAGCATGTGACACAATTATTACTATAAGCAGTGTTATCCGTTTATGAAATTTACAGAATCAGGATTTTAATGAACAGTTTTAGTAATTTTTTTTTATGTTGTGTAACAACACTGATGTGAAAAAAAATACACAAACCAACACTTGCCTTGCTCCAACCTCCTTTCAGGTAGTTGTAGACAGTGATAAGGTCACCCCTCAGCCTCCTCTTCTCTAGGCTAAACAATCCCAGCTCCCTCAGCTGCTCCTCATAAGACTTGCTCTCCAGTTCCTTTATCAGCTTTGTTGCCCTTCTCTGGACATGCTCCAGGACCTCAACATCCTTCTTGTATTGAGGGGCCCAGAACTGAACACAGTATTTGAGGTGCGGCCTCACCAGTGCTGAGTTACAAGGGCAGAATCACTTCCCTGGTCCTGCTGGGCATGCTGTTTCTGATACAAGTCAGAATGCTATTGGCTGCCTTGGCCACCTGGCCACACTGCTGGCACCCCCAGGTCTTTTTCTGCTGGACCACTCTCTAACCACTCCCCCAAACCTGTAGCATTGCCTGGGGTTGTTGTGGCCCAAGTGCAGGACCTGGCACTGGGCCTTCTTAAACCTCATACAATTGGTCTTGTCCCATTGATCCAGCCTGTTTAGATCCCTTTGTAGAGTCTTCCTGCCCTCAAGCAGATCAACACTCCTACCCAACTTGTTGTCATCAACTTCCTGAGGGTGCGCTTGATCTCCTCATCCAGATGGTTGATAAAGATATTAAACAAGACTGGCCCGATCATGGAGTCATGGGGAGCACCACTTGTGACCCACCTCCAACTGGATTTAACTCCTTTCACCACAACTCACTGGGCTTGGCATCCAGACATTTTTTTTACCCAGCAGAGGGTGTGCCTGTCTAAGCTGTGAGCTGCCAACTTCTCTAAGAGAATGCTGAGGGAGACAGTGTCAAAGGCTTTACCAAAGTTCAGGTAAACAACATCCACAGCCTTTCTTTTCCTCATTCTCATGATAATAGGATTTGCTATTGTGTTGGATTGGTGTTTGTTTTTTTTTTTTCTTCTTCTGTGCTTCTCATCCCTGGCTGTGCCCCATCTCTTATTCTGATAAATAGTCTTTTGGGATAATGATTTCCTTAACTTTTTCCTAGAAAATCAGTTTGCTGAAGAGATGATCAACTCTGGAAAAATTGTTCCCAGCAGAAATATGGTTGGTCGTATTGTTGGTAGCTTGACAAAAAAAGCATGCAGATATAGGTTAGACTGGTTGCTTTTGTCTACTTAAGGTCATATATCATGTCTTCTGTTGATTACAAAATTACAATGAATAATTGAGATTTAGAGTCCTTTATTTCTGGCCTTGTGTGATGTTACCTGCTCAGGATAAAATAGAAAAGGAAAGGAAGATGGACTTGCTTCCAATGCAACTCCCAATGCAGTCATCTGGAAGGAATTGGCAATGAGATGAGACAGGCTGGTTTTAATTGTACTACTGAAATCAAGCTCATAACTTCTTAAGGCCAGAAAGGACAATTGGCATTATTGGCCAGGTTATTGCATTCTCTAGGAATTCTTGCATTGAGTCTGGTCATGGTTGTGTATGTAACTATGCTTCAAGTATTATGTGATTTTAGCATAATTCATCTTCAATTCTGTTTTATAGGGATTCCAAACTGGATTACAGAAGTTTATATACTTTTCAAAGCTCTGAGCACTGTAAAAGGCTTGTGTAATCCACACTTCACTTGCTGTTAAGTTTTTTGCTCAGCTCTGTAACTTGAATCTACTTACAGACTGATTTTTTAAATTTGTTACTCCTTCAGTATTACCTTATCCTGTTGGGTGACCAACACCCCTTTCTTTGTTGGAGTTTTAGCTGTTACCCTTGGGCTGTGAAGGCCTGAACAGTTTGGAACTTGCCTAGTTGAGAGCAGTGTATTACAGTGCCTTATCTGTAGTCAGGCTCCTTTTAAATGCCCTTCCTTCCTTGTTTTCTTGGATTCCTACAGCTCTGATTGTGCAATGGTTATTAGGAACTTCTCAGAACTTGTTCATTTACTGAAACTTTGGAGAGATACAAGGGTGTGCCAACTGCTGATAGTCAAGTGCTGTTCATGTCTGTATGTCTTCATTTCTCCATTTTTGAGGGTAACAGGTACATTTTAGTCAGTCTTTGCTTTCAAATATTGTACTTGTTAATTATCTCCAACACTGTTACTTTTATTTATTATTAATAAATCTGTGTTATTAGATATTACTTTGATTTAGCAGCTTTTCTTGTATGGCTGATTCCTGTATTTTGTAAATGTTGAGTCTTCTAGCTATTACAAGACAAATATGAATAAATTAGCTGAGAAAACTGGCTTTTTTTCTCCCCAAGAGTGAGTTTCATCAAACTGGCTTAATGTTATCTGAAAAATACTTTTTTTTTTCCTCTCTTCTCCATAATTCCCTTCTATCATGTAGGTAAAAATAAATACAAAAGTTCCATTTAACTTCACATGAACTGAACTGTATTTCTTTTATTACTGTGCAGTGTTGTATTTGATTCTGTGTGCCCACATGGCAAATAAGTTGCATGCAGGGTAAATGTCTTGGGATGCTATTTGCAGTTTACAGCCCACAAAAACATTGTGTGTTTTCAAGAGTTATTTGCAGGATAGTTAAAGAAGGCTGGATGAATCTTGTTTCCAAATTCAGCTTGAGATTTGGTGACCATGCTGTTTCTGGCTTCCTTCATCAGTATGGAAGAAGCAGGGATGGATGCTGTGCACCTGTGTGATACTGAGAGCTCAAGTAGTTGAGGGGGGAACCCTTTTGGACTACTTGCAGAAAGGCAGTAGGGAAATGGTGCAGAGATGGTAACTGATGTATAATTTCTTGGTGACTCAAAAGCAGTTCTTCCACACTAATGACATGACTGTTATTGAAACCTTTAAGAAGTTCTTTGCCTATTCTTGCAATACATAGTATGGCTTGAAAATATGGAGACGTTTGGCTACACTGCATCTTAGAAACACTATTTAAAAATACCCAAATAAACAAAACTTGTGGTCATCTTTAACCCTTGCTTTGTGACGTGCCATCATTGTAATGGGTAGGTGTTTAAGGCACGGGTGGACGAGGTGCTGAGGGACATGGTTTAGTGATTGATAGGAATGGTTGGACTCAATGATCTGGTGGGTCTCTTCCAACCTGATGATTCTATGATTCTATAATAGGGTGCACAGAGCACTAGCTTTGTGGGTTTTTGCTTCTTTGTTTGTAAGTCTGTAACAGAAGCTGTAATAGGCAGCATTTAGCAACATTGTTATTTTTGGCTCTTCTGAGATAGAGAGAGCAGCTTGAAAAACTGCTGGAGGGAGATTTTACTTGCCTTGCTGTCTGAGAAATTCTCTAATGAATTATTCTTGAATGTATTTTCTTTAATTCTTTTATATATATATAATAGTTGGAGTCCAAAGGGGAAGTGATTGTGATACCAAAAATGATGGCAGATAAACTCTCTAAGACTTGTTTTGGAGTTTTAGAAAGCGAGCAGCCTTTATTACAGTGCTGGGCACTTGGGGGACAATTCCACCAATCATGTGTAATGAGATAAGATCTGGTTACAGAATATAGTTCCCACTTAAATGCACATGGATAACGTTTTCCAGAAATCCCATGTGTATTCTGTAACTTCCAAGGACTAATTTTAATGTTGTTATGAATTCACAAGAGTCAAATCTCCACTAATTGGGACAGGACCAGTTCTCTGACTGCCCTTGAATTCTTCAGACAGAGAGAGACTGCAAACAAACAGAAACGATTACAGAAGATGCCACATACATTCAGAACATATACTTGATACAAGACGTTATCATTTTGAAAGAGAACAGTGTGAAAAAAGTGTTTGAAGAAAAACCCACGTTATCAGAGGGACATTCTCTCTGTAACTTTAAAAAAAATAGTTGCTTAAATGAGATTTAACTGAAGTTAGAAAATTGGTTCTATGTTAGCTTAAGTCAGAATATTCCTCTTTTTACAGTAGTAACTACTTCTTGCATCAGTTGATGGTGGTGGCTGTCGTGTTAAACAGGTGAGATTCTGACAGGTGGCTAAGGAGGCCCTCCCATCGAGTCATGAGATTAAAAATCTCAGACTTGGTCAATGGTTTATGAATAAAGGATTATGTGTGTGCTTATACATGTTTTTGCCACAAGTCAGAATCTGGTTACCTGTGAGGTTCTCCTTAGAGACTGGTACTCACTGGGTTAATAAGTGTGGTTCATGGCCCAAACAGGACTGCCAGCAGCCACTTGCAGTAAAGCCTGTCAGAGAGACAATTTCACAATGCTGGAGACAGCAAGTAGTTTAATTCACATGACAAATGAAAACAATTTCAGAATAGCCTTGATAAATTGACTGCAGATATAAAGCAAGTAACAGTAAAAACTCGAGTCAGTAGTTATTTTCCTGAGAAACATCTGACAGTAAGAGGCGTTATTCTTGCCAAGACATTTCTGATTGGTCAAATCTGTGAAAGATAACAAAAAATCTTTCTATAAATACATTAACAATAAAAGGAGGACTAGGGACTGCCTTAGTCTTTAATAGCAAGGAAAGTTGTTCCCTGTGTGTACATACTCAGGAGTTAATGAAAGGCAGGTCTTGCCAAACTAACCTGATCGCCTTCTATGACAAAGTGACCTGCCTACTGGATGAGGTAAAGGCTGTGGATGTGGTCTTCTTGGACTTCAGTAAAGCCTTTGACACAGTTTCTCACAGCATTCTGCTTCAGAAACTGTCAGCCTCTGGACTGGACAGACGCACACTCTCCTGGGTGGAAAACTGGTTGGATGGCCAGTCCCAGAGAGTTGTGGTAAATGATGTTAATTCCAGCTGAAGGCCGATCACAAGTGGTGTCCCCCAGGGCTCAGTGCTGGGTCCAGCCCTGTTCAATATCTTTATCAATGACCTGGATGAGGGGACCAAATGCACCCTAAGTAAGTTTGTGGGTGACACTAAGCTGAGAGGTTGTGTTAATCTGCTGGAGGGTAGGGAGGCCCTATAAAGGGATCTGAACAGGCTGGACCACTGGGCAGAGTCCAATGGCATGAGGTTTAACATGGCCAAATGCTGAGTCCTGCACTTGGGGCACAACAACCCTGTGCAGTGCTACAGACTAGGGGAAGAGTGGCTGGAAAGCTGCCTGTGGTTGTTGATTGATATGTGTCTGAACATGAGCCAGCAGTGTGCCCAGAAGGCCAATGGCATCTTGGCTTGCATCAGAAATGGCGTGACCAGCAGGTCCATGGAGGTTATTCTGCCCCTGTACTCGGCACTGGTGAGACCGCACCTCGACTCCTGTGTTCAGTTCTGGGCCCCTCACCACAAGAAGGATGTTGAGGCTCTGGAGTGTCCAGAGAAGAGCAACAAAGCTGGTGAAGGGGCTGGAGAACAAGTCTTATGAGGAGCAGCTGAGTGAGCTGGGGTTGTTTAGCCTGGAGAAGAGGAGGCTGAGGGGAGACCTTATTGCTCTCTAGAACTACCTGAAAAGGAGGTTGTGGAGAGGAGGGTGCTGGCCTCTTCTCCCAAGTGACCAGGGACAGGACAAGGGGCAGTGGCCTCAAGCTCCACCAGGGGAGGTTCAGACTGGATATCAGAAAGAAATTTTTCATGGAAGGGGTCATCGGGCACAGGCAGAGGCTGCCCAGGGAGGTGGTTGAGTCACCATCCCTGGTGGTATTTAAAAGATGAGTAGATGAGGTGCTCATGGACATGGTTTAGTGGCAGATAGGAATGGTTGGACTCGGTGATCCAAGAGGTCTTTTCCGACCTGGTGATTCTGTGATTCTTGGTGGACGAAGAAAGGTCCAAGCCCATCGACCTGTCCATTACATAAGGTGGTTATTTTTTCTTCCCCGAAGAAATGGATTTTTCGGTTATCCATTTTGTACCTTTTGAAAACCTTTGGTGCCTCTTGGCAAGGCAGGGACTGAGTAAATTATTATGTATTGATTGGCCCTTGACAAGGCTGCTTATGTCGTTCAGAAGCAGGGACTCGTTAGTTCCACAGGTCTTTGAGTGGGGACGTCAGTCTGTGCTCTTTGAAGCAACACCAGGCCTCTGATTCACCCCAGGTGCCACTTAGTTGATATGAGTGTGAGACCACTACCCAATTGATCTGTTTTAGCAGATGCATTGTCTGTTGCTGGCTGCTCCCTTTGCCGGCCACTCTCTTTCGCAAAATCAAGGTGTTTGCAATTCACAGGACCTAATACATCAATTATACCACAGTGGTCTGCTAAATTTTTTGGCAACGTGTAATGTTTTGGTAAGCTTTAAAAGAAAGGGAGTTAAAGGTGCTCAGTATACAAGGTCAGAAAGGGAGGGACATAGAAATGGTTGTAGAACATGTTCTAACCTGTCACAGTGAGGCTAGGCTCAAACTCGATCACTTTACTTGGTATGAGTGGACACTTGTTCATATATATCACCCACCCTATTAGCCAGACCCATCTCCCTCTTCCCAAATATCTAGTCGGTGCTCAGAGGAACCCATGTTTTGTCAGTCAAAGATGTGAAAGCAAAACCAACAGAGATCCTCAACAGCCTTTCAGGAAATGATCTGTGGAATTGCTTTGGCAGCATCTATGCTGTGTGGGTCAACTCAAAAGGGAACTCTTTTGAAGGGGATGGTAGTTGATTTGCTTAATTTGTTAAATAAAAAGAGTTAAAAGCACAGCTTTTTGTCAGACCTCTATGTACTCCAAAATTAAGGCATATACAGCAATCCTGTCTGCACTTGTGCTTCAGTGTACCCTTGTTTTGGAATTTTATAGTGCTCTGCCCTGCTTAGGTTATATAATGCTTGCATCACCAAGGTAATGGGCCACTGCTCGCACCTATGCGAGCCATGTCACACATGTCATACTCGGTATAAAACTGAGGGATCAGGAGGGTCACCTGGGGGTCAGCCCTCTTCTTCGATGGCCGGCGTTCAGGGAGGGCCTCGTTTGTCTGTCTGCCCTTGATCCCGATCCGCAGATTCCATTCCTGAGTCCAGCTCCCACCTGCCGCTGAGTCCAGGCTGGGACTTTCCCTGCCCCTGCCCTGCAGGTCAGTGGTGACTTACTGGTCATCCAGGGAGTTTGAATTGGGTTTGTATACTTGTATAAATTTTAGTATTCTCTTACTATTAATGTTATTGTTTTCCTTTTTATCATTGTTGCTTCATTAAAGCTGTTTTAGTTTCCAACCTGCAAATCTATCTCTTTTTTTCCTTTCCCTTTCCCCGTGGGGGTAATTGTGTTTACAGCTGCCCAGTTTAGCTGCTGACCTGGGACAGAGATTCTCCTCTGTGGGTTCATATTAAATAGATTGTACTCAAATGATTAAGGGTATTTGTTTAGTAACTAATGAATTAGATAATAAATGTTCTTAATGTCCATTTCATATATTTTAATCATTAGATAAATATAAAACAAAATCACACAGTACACAAAGGAAAAATCTTAACAAAAGGCAACTTTAAAACACTATAATTTACTTACCTAGGGTTAAGGTATCTGTTGGATCTTGGCATGACTGGGTCTTTCAAGACCTGTGTTCTTGTCTGTGTTTAAACTGTTTGTGGGTGGGTTCATGTTTTTTCCTGCTGTGGTTCAGAGTGGCCAATCTCTGTATTCTGTCACCTTGATATTAATGATTTATTCTTTGCCATAAATGTTCTTCATGGTTCAATTGGGTTGTTTGGGGTTTTTTTTGCTTGTTTGTTTGCTTGTTTTGTCTCTACCCCCCACCTCTGTTGAGATGCATTTCAGGAAATTTCAGGAAATTTTTGTGTGTGAGCTTATCCAGTGTAGATGATATGTAAAGAAAAATGTTGCTCATCATAATTACGGTAAATACAGGAAATAAGGAAGCTATGGCAATGATAGCCTTCCCAGAAAGAAATACATCAGTTATTTGTTCAGTCTCATGATTTTCATGCATACTTTACCTGGCAATGTCAGATATTTTTTTCCCTAATAACATTGAAGAGATACTCAATATCAGATAGAGAGGTTTTTGTTCTGTTAAAAGTGGGAAGAAGTGAAATAGTCAGTTATAGTGAAAGGTGGCTGTTTACAAACTGGTGGTTCTATCCATACAAGTCCAAGCACTGCAGAAAAGAAGGATGTTCAAGAGGATTACAGGATGACTAGAGAACTTATGTTGAAAAAAAGGCTGACTAGTTTTGGGGAATGTGCAGAAAAATCATATGCTTTTTATCTTTCATACTAATTGAGACTTCTGCCTGAGACTTTAAAAGAGCAATAAATGACACGAATCATCCACCTTAGAACCAACTAGTCTCTTACAACACAGAAGCACAGGACTGGAGGCTTTGATAACTACACAATAGATATTTTCCTCCCTCCTTCCAGTTGCAGGCGTGACACTGGAAGGATCAGACAGGCCCAGACTATTAATATGT
The DNA here is from genome assembly GCA_033459285.1 of Clamator glandarius. NCBI lineage: Eukaryota > Metazoa > Chordata > Aves > Cuculiformes > Cuculidae > Clamator > Clamator glandarius. The sequence continues at coordinate 541,910 of JAUNZM010000468.1, read as the reverse complement.
GGCTGGTGTCACCATAATAACTTTGGGTTTTTTGACATCGGGATGGCCTACACAGCGCCAGGTTTACAACTATCAGATGGGAGCCACTTTCTCAAAGGGGGAGGAGGGTCTTTGCTCAGGAGCTTGAGGGGCTCGTTGACAGGGCTTTAAAGTAGATGTGAGGAGGAAGGGGGATAATATCAGGCTTGCCTGTGACAAGCTGCAAGAGGACACACGATGGCTAGAGGGATGGGGTGCTGGTACGGGCCCTCCACCTGCTGCCCCGGGGTGTGCTGGGGACGTTGCAGCACAGTTGAAGTCTTGTGGAGATGAGCTGGGGGCTCCTGAGGTAGTAGGAGCCAGGAAGGAAACGTCCATGGAACACCTTAAGGGAAATACTGGGTGTTCCACTAAGAAGGTGACTCGGTAGCATGGTCAGCAGCCCAGCTGAAGCACCTCTACACAAATGCATGCTGCTAGAAAGCTATGACCTGATTTCCGTTACTGAAACTAATGGATTGGAAGTAGTGCAAAAATACACTGCTTTGTGGAAACTTGGTTGTAAATAAGCTGGGAAATTACTGCACAATGGTGACTGACTGACCAGTAATTTTATTGATAAATTAATAAAAAATCTGAATTTATTGCTAATGTCAATCATTAAAGGCTTTACTGTGCGCCTCAGCAGTGTTCAGGAAGAAAACGATATATGTACTAAAAAGATAAATTTGTTGTATTGAAGTTGTGAAATGTTTTCTTTCCTATCACTGACTGGAAGTGAAGTGTTTTTCTTTATTTAGCACTTCAGAATCCGGAGGTGGTGGCTCTTCGAGGTGGTTTAGGTACCATCTTGAAAAATGTGATTGACTGTCAGCTAAGCCGAATAAATGAAGCTTTGATAACTACAGTTTTGCACCTCATTAATCATCCAAAGACCCGACAGTATGTGCGAGCAGATGTAGAGTTAGAGGTGGGTTCAGTTTTACTTGTTTAGTAATGGAAATTAAACATCTTTTCTACCCTTTTTAAAAATGGGCACAATGTTGCCCTTCTTCCAGTCACCGGGGACTTCTGATTGCCATGATTTTTCAAATATCATGGAGAGTGGCTTGGCAACCACATCGGCCAATTCCCTCAGGACTCTGGGATGCATCTCATTAGGACCCATAGGCTTATAAAAGTTCAGGTTCCTCAGGTGTTCCATGAACTTGATCCCCCCTTACAGTGGGAGGGCCTTTACCCCCTTGGTTTCCATCTTGTTGTCCCATGACCCAGGAGAGGTGAAGAGAGTAGTTGTCAGTGAAGAGTGAGGCAAAGAAGTTAAGTACCTCAGCCTTCTCCTTGTCTGTTGATATGAGATCATCATTTCCAGCCATCAGTGGGGGTACATTCTCTTTAACCTTCCTTTTCTGGTTGATATACCTGTAGAAGCCCTTCTTGTTGGTCTTCACTTCCCTTGCCAAGTTCAGTTCCAGCTGGGCCTTGGCCTTCCTAGCTTCCTCCCTACACAACCGGGCAGCGTCCCTATACAGGTCCCAGGTTACCCATCCCTGCTTGCACTGCCTGTGCAGTTCCCTATTGCTCTTCAGTGTGACTAGCAGGTCTCGACTCAGCCACACTGGTCTCTTCCCTTCCCTGCCCGATTTCCTACATCTGGGGACTGAGCACTCTTGCACTTCATGGAAAACATCCTTAATTATTTGCCAGCTCTGCTCTGCTCCCTTGTCCCTGAGGACCGTGTCCCAGGGGGTCCTATTGAAGACCTGGAAGTCTGTTTTCCTGAAATTTAGGGTCCTGACTCTACTCCACCTGTTCCATATCCCTCTGGACCTTGAACTCCACCAATGCGTGACCACCTCTCTAGGAAGCCTGTTCCGGGATTTGAACATCCTCTTGGTAGAGTAATATTAAATATTGTATTACTAATGAAAATGTTTAATTTTCACTTGAGATTTCACCCACTTTATTAGTGCAAAATGTTTAAATGCAATACTTTAGGCTAAGAGTTTAATGATTTATAAAGCAGGAATAACATGGCTGATAGGAGTGGGACTGAGGAAAGGGCAAGACCTGTTACCTCTTCTTGTGTGAAAGTAATGCATGTCTTTCTTTTGTTTAGCAAATTTCAGCTCCTTACACAGATTTTCACTACAGGCATAATCCAGACACAGCAGAAGGACATCTCAAGTAAGTGTTAGTGCTGCTACTGATGCTACCAGTTGTGTTCATGGTGCTGGAAGTAAACTATTTTTCTTTCCAAAGTCACAAAATAATAGCAATTAGCTAATATTAAAGTAGTTGAAATTGAATATGACAGCAGGTTAAAATGCAACATCTTAAAATATTGTTAAGCATTTCAGATCTTAAAAGGAAAATTAATTTTACCCTTCTTCCCTTACTCCCCCATTATATTGTTTTTATATAAAACAATCATCACAGTCATCATTTTTTACTTCAGGTATGGGTTTATTTTTATCTAAGCTTATCCATCCACATTAGGAGTTTGCATTTGAGCTAGTTTTATGTTTGATGGTTGTATGGTCAGGCTCAGAAATGGAAACAAGAGGTTCCTACTTGATATCAGGGGGAAAAAAAATAAATTCTGTGACACCAGTCAAGTGTTGGAATGGGCTGTCCAAGAAAGGTCTTACAGCCTTCATCCTTGAGAGTTTCTAAGCTGGATAAAGACCTGTGTATAACCTGGTCTGGTCTTAGAGCTGGCAACTTCTTTGTGCAGGACTTTGGACTAGAGGCCTCCTCCTGAGATTGCTTCTAGCTTGAATTATTCAGTTGTTGTGTGGTTTTTTATTGTTGTTGTTGGTGGTGGTGGTGGTGGCAAATAGAGGTTTAGGTCTCTAACTGAATCAGTCCAAGTGGCCCCTGCTGTAGTCTTACTGTCAGTGGAGCCTTCAGAGTGAATCATCCGATCAAATATAGATTTACTTTTGATATGATCCTTCTACCATGGAGCCTCCGCTGACAAAGGAAAAGTAACAATATTTAAGAAATTCTAATCTTTGTCTGTGTGTACACATTGCATAAAATAGATACACACACACATATATATGTAACAGACTTTTCTTACTCTGTATTTTGTCCCCCATCTAAAATTTCCGTTAACCACTTTTTACTTACTGTGTTAGTAATACTGTTTGTTTTACAGTAATTAACTGTGTATTGTGACATTTGTTATTTTAATGACAGAGAGGACAGAGAAGCACGATTCCTAGCTAGTAAAATGGGAATAGTGGCAGCATTTTGATCATGGGCAGGTAAGATTTTTTTGTTGCTGTTGGTTGAAGCTGGATGACTGGAAGGGGAATTTTACTTTCTAGTGTACAAGAGTGAATTTACTCACAGAATCTATCTCTCTTGATCTGTCTGTTTTCTGTCAGTATGTTCCTACAGTGGTACTAAGATGTGTTTTGATATTCTTCAATTGTAGGACACAGACATAGTTTTCTTTGACAAACTCACTGACAAGACCGCTTTTTTTTTTTATAGAATATCATATAAATTGTATCTTGATGGTGGTACTTGACATTTGATGGGTGAGAGCATGTTGAATATAGCATCACATCATAAGAATTTGCCTTTGAGATTGTTCTGCCACTGTAAATAAGAAATTTATTTGTCTATGCAAAGAGATATCAACAGAATAGATTCATTAGCACCTGCTTTTACCAAGTTATATAGTTGAAAATAAATTGCAGTTTGGACATAGTTTGAGATTTTTCATGTAGAAAACAATTCTAAATTGAAAAAGTAGGTTTTGACTTTTTCTAAATCCTTTCTCTACAATATTGCAGTATCTAATATGAAGTTATTACCTAAGGGACTGCTCATTCTTTTAGTGAAGACAATCTCCTGCAAATAAAGTAAATCAGTTGATTAGGTCATTTACCATAATTTTGGGTAGGAGTTTTACAGGCTGTACTTAGGAAAGTTTCAGACTGCACAGAAAGGCTTTTGCTTTGTAAGACTATTTGCTTTATTTTTTCATGTTCTGAAAATTATCATTAAGTATAATTTAACATCCAGATGTCCTTCAAAAGTTTCTCAGATGTGTTCTCACTTGCTTGGGAAGGAAGTTTGGAAAGTTTGTGACAACTTTGAAACTTCTGAGAAGCAGTTTCTGATAGGAGTATTGCTGCATCTTCCTTAACTCAGACACATGGGACTAATAGTATAAGCCTGAACATTTCATGTGACTGAAGGAACAATTGTCTTGGAACATATTACTACCATGGTACTTAAACTGTTATATGGTCTTCCTTTTTGTTTTTTATGTTGCTTGTTATATTCAAGACTAACATCTTTAGTACAAAAATGTCCTTACACTGTCAGTCTTCCCAAAGGACATGTAGCAAAACCATACTTGAGGGTGGTTTTGGTTTTGGGGTTTTTTTGTTATGGCTTTTTGGATATTTTCTTGTTTGATATGTTTTTTTCCTGTCTGTACTGTGTGCTTTGTTCTCTTATTCTGCTCTTCTTATTCTCCAGACTGGATTATTCTTTAGAGCTAATTACTGTGTCCTTTATCCTCATGTGTGATCATGTCCATAGAATTGAAATTGAGGAATGCAGCAGTGACCGCATGCGCCCAAATCTATTCCTGCGTTGCAATTGGGATGTGGCCATTTATTAGGTTTACATGGCAAGGTTTTAGTAGTGGGGCAGCTACAGGGGTGACTTCTGTGAGAAGCTGACAGAAACTTTCCCTATGTCCGATAGAGTCAATGCCAGCTGGCTCCAAGGTAGACTCGCTGCTGGCCAAGGCTGAGCCAATCAGTGACATTGGTAGCGCCTCTGTGATGACATAGTTATGAAGGGGGGGAAAAAACTGTACAAGAACAGCTGGGAAAGAGGAGTTGAGAATATGTGACAGAAACAACTCTGCAGACACAAGGTCAAGGAAGAAGGAGGTACTCCAGGTGCAGCCCATGGTGAAGACCATGATGAGGCAGGTTGCCCCCCCCCTGCAGCCTGGGGAGTTCCACAGTAGAGCAGATATCCAACTGCAGCCTGTGGAGGGCACCACACCAGAGCAAGTAGATGCACCTGCAGGAGGCTGTGACCCCATGGGAAGCTCACGCTGGAGCAGGCTCCTGGAAGGACCCATGGAGAGAAGAGCCCATGCAGGAGCAGGTTTGCTGGCAGGGCTTGTGAGCCTGTGGTGTTCCCACACTGGAGCAGTTTGTTTCTGAAGGTCTGCACTCTGTGGAAAGGACCCACACTGGAGCAGTTCATGAAGAACTGCAGCCCTTGGGAAGGACCCATTTTGGAGAACTTCATGAAGGACTGTGTCCTGGGAGGGACCCCATGCTGGAGCAGGGGAAGAGTGTGAGGAAGAAGGAGCAGCAGAGACATTGTGTGGACTGACTACAACTCCATTCCCCATCCCCCTGAGCTGCTTGGGGGGAGGAGGTAGAGAAATGGGGAGTGAAGTCAAGTACAGGAAGAAGGGAGGGGTGGGGGTAAGGTGTTTTAAGATTTGGTTTTATTTCTTGTTGCCCTACTCTGATTTGGTTGGTAATAAGTTAATTTCCCGGAGCTGAGTCTGTTTTGCCCATGACAGTAAAATTGCTGAGTGATCTCTCCCTGTTCTTATCTTGACCCCCTCTTCATTATATTTTCTCTCCCCTGTCCAGCTGAGGAGGGGGAGTGACAGAGTGGCTTGGTGGGCACTTGGCATCCAGCCAAGGTCAACCCACCCTAGGCTCTTGAACCCACCCATTATATGTTCTTGGGGGAAAAAAGGCCTCTGAGGTGCACTGTGCAACACATTTAAATGCCATTAACATGTATGTGGCCACACATGCTTGTCATATGTTTTTGTGACATGGAGGTTTTAAACTTGAGGACTTTCTGTAAGTTCATATAAAACACATCATTAAAGTTGAATTTGTATTAGTGAAAACAGATTAGTAGGTGATATTTTTTACCTTTTAGTAATTTTTAATGAATGAAGGTTTGAGTTTATTTATAGTATATGAGAAAAAGGTGTGCAAACCTGGTTTCTTTTTGTTCATTTCGAGTTGCATTTTGGAGACACCTGTTTGTTTTCTGGGTAGTATGTTACTGTGAGTTTTAATTTCTTCTATGATATATGAAGAGAAATGGTCAAGGAAATGAGCAAGGTTTTTGCATTGTATGTAATTTGAGGCTGAAATTCAGTGTAATCATTAGCTTCAGGGGGTATTCTGTATACTGTAACATTTATAAACAATTTGAGGGTTTGCCCTGTTAATATTGAAATATTAAACCAATTAAGTTAAAATATAGCATAAAAAGAACAATTTATAAGAGATTTTATGTAAAGTGTGTTGAAAAGAAGAAAGAAATTTTTTATGCTGAGGGTGGTGAAACACCTGGTACAGGTTGCCCAGAGAGGCTGAAGATGCCCCATCCCTGGAAATATTAAAGGCTGAACAGGGCTTTGAGCAACCTGGTTTAGTTGAAGATGTCCCTGCTCATGGTGGCGGGAGTAGGGGGTGGGGTGGACTGGATGACCTTTAAAGTTCCCTTACAAACCAAACCATTCTACAATTCTATGAAAATTCTGGAGGTGAGTATTTGTCATTTGGGAAAAAAATGAATAAAAATGATGCATAGAGAAGATCATTCCAAGTATATTTAAACTCACTGTTTAGAATTCACATAAGATTAAAGGTACTAAAATAATTTGTTTAAGATACAGCTTTTGATGGAAAAACAGCTCACAGTTCTGCAGATCTTTCAGATTTAAAATTTATTCTTTATTCACAAGTTTGTCTTTTCGTTCTGCCACTTCTTCTATGTAAATATTGATTTTTGCAGATAATTTGAGGATACTGTTCACAGAAAGGGTAAAACTCGCTATAGTTTTTGATGAAGAAACAAAGTTTTGTGATTGGAAAGCTTTGTTAAACATTGATTAGAAAGGAGATGACATTATGAAGGTAAAAAATGGTTATGATTAGTAATTTTTATCATCTGTGCTTGCACTCAAACTGGAAATTAACAAATTTAACAATGTGTCTAATGCACTTTTTTGTTTGGTGATGGAATATTATTATGTATTTAATGTTTTCTAGGTATTATCAGTCTGTGCAAACCTGGAAATTCTGGGATTCAGTCTCTTATTGGGGTACTCTGTATACCAAATATGGAAATACGGGTAGGTGGTAAATATTTAGTACTGATACTGGAATAATATTGGATGTTTTTATTAAAATTTAAAATTTTAACAGTTTTATCAGTTTAGTGGTTCAAATTCAGACTAGGCCACTAGCCTTGAGTTTTTGTTCCCCAAGTCTGAGTCTATGATTCCATTCTAAAATTTCTGTGTGATCAAGCAACTAAGTTGCTTGCTTTTTCTGCCTCAGCCATTTACACTTAAAATGAGAATGGAATCACACCCTTTATATCTGAGAGGAGGGAATGGAGGAAAGAAAAGGAATAAATTAATTTTTACTCTGGCCTCAAGTCAAAGCAAATTCACAGTAGCTGCAGTTATGAATTTAAAGCTTTGACTCTGAGATAAATAAAATGTTTCTTCCCAATTGTCTACTAAATGAAGAAGTTGATGGTGGCAGTACTAACTGCTCTACAAACCTGTAATCCAAGTAGCCTGAGCTTCTGTAGAATTTGTAGTGTCAATCAGGCTTACTTCTAAAATAAGCAAGCCACTTCCCTTCTTCTGTTTTCCAGGTTCATTCAGGTTATGAAAATAAGCATGTTAACATAAAAGCAACACCAAAACACAGACACCAATTTTAGCACATTGTAGAAATCTCAACTTCAATATTAATAGTGAACAAAAAGACTGGGTTTTGTACATCTATACAATTTCTGCCTCTTTTTTTTTTGGTAGCAAAGTCTACTTGAGGTCCTTTATGATATATTTCGCCTTCCTTTCCCTGTTGTTGCAGAAGAATTTATTGAGGCACTTCTCAGTGTAGATAAGTGTTTTATTACTGGTTCAGTATTTTAGTTTGTGTAAAATTTTTTCTACTAAGCTCTTCTATGAATTTGAACCTTTCACTGTTTCCTCCGTATTTTAAATTATGTCAGTCTTACCTGTTTCATCACTGAATTAATTGGGTGTTCTGAAGTCCTGTTTAAATCTTTCAACTGTTCAGCATTGATCAACCTAGTAGAAGTCCAGATTTCTTCTGCCATCCTTACTACTATATATCAGTTTTATGTTTCATACAAGAGCAGTAGCAGAGCATTTACACAAAAGACACTGTAAATATGTCACTACAAATTAGATGACTTTGAAGCGTTAGAACTTTTAGTAATGTAGAAGTCTTGATGAATGTTACAGAAGTTATGAAAAAGGGGTTTTCTATATGTTGTATAACTGCTAGCTATCTCCAGTGCACTTGAGCAAACCTGTACTTTTCCTAAGGCAATTATATGAGGTCTGACACAAAAAAAACTAAGGCTGTGCTTGTAACTCTTTTATTTAACAAATTAAGAAAAGCAACTACCATCCCCTTCAAAACAGTTATCTTCTGAGTTGACCCACACAGCATATGATGCTGCCAACACTCAAAGTAATTCCACAGATCATTTCATGAAAGGCTGTTGAGGACCTCCGTCATTTTTGCTTTGACATCTTCAACCAATAAAACATGAGTTCTTCTGAGCACTGACTGGATCTTCGGGAAGAGGGAGCTGGGTCTGGTGAATAGGGTGGGTGCTCAAGCACAGGGATGTTGTTATTAGCTACAAACTGCTTCACAGACAGTGTGTTGTGGTCTGTCATGTTATCTTGATGTTCACTCGCTGGTCAATCTTGCACATCAACAGTTTCTGACTGAGGGTAAGAAAATGTCTATACTTGAACACATGTCCACCCATACTGAGTGAAGCGATTGAGTTGAGCCTTGCCTCACTGTGACAGGTTAGAACGTGTTCTATAACCATCTCTCTGTCTCCCCTCCCACTCTTGGTTCCCAAGATATAGGGTTAGTCTCAGTTTTTTTTTGTATTGGATATTGTATGTGTTTTTATGTCTATATATTTAGTAGTTAGTCTTTTATCATTAGAACTACTTCTTTGTAAACTTAAGAGTGTCTTCTACTTTGTCTCACAGTGCAAAAATATGAGTTCAAAAGGATCAAGTTTCAGTCTTTAATGTTTCAGTGATTCTCTTCTTGAAACTTGTTATAAATGTTTCGTAATGCAGTTGTATAATTAAGTTTAATCCTTGTTCTGCACTTATGAGTAAATAAATAATTCTTTATTGCAAGCTTGCTACTTTGCAACATATGTATGTACGGTTTAAAATTTTAGGTGCTTATGATATTTTCTGTTAAACAAGTTTCACGTGCTTATGAATTGGAAATGTCATTATTTTGGTTGAGATCTTTGTCCTAGCTTTGAAGTTAGACTTGCTTTATGCTGGAGTGTGGATTAGATGACTTGTTAGAGATAATTTCTGACAAAATTGTCTATAATTTTAAACATGAAATAACAGTTAACTAAGAACTATTATTTGCGTACTGACAACCATTAACTATGAAATACAGTGTTATAATTACCATTGTGCATATTTTCTTGTTATAGATCCAAGCAGGTTTCAGGAGTGCTGGAGACTTTCTGATGGCTTTGTAGCTGCTGAAGCTAAAACTATACTACCACATCAAGCCAGGTCAAGGTGAGCATTTCACAAACTCAGTCTAAACTATTGTTTTAGTTTTCTTTTGTTGTTGACAAAAATATTTGTTGTTTTCTTGCAGATGCAATAAAAAATGTACTTTATAAACCATTTCCATACTTTTCTCTCCTTAGACCTGATCTCATGGATAATTATTTGGCTTTAGTGCTTTCAGCTTTTATTACTAATGGACTTCTAGAGGTAACTAATGACTTGAAATTTAAATAGATGCTTGCTACTGTTTTTCTATAAACTTTACAATAAGATGTTATACATTAATAATTTTTAAACTTTTTTGAAGGGTCTAGTTGAAGTGATCACAAGTAGTGACGACCATATATCTGTTAGAGCAACTATCCTTTTAGGAGAACTTTTGCACATGGTAAGTAAGACTTTTTGATGGCAATAAGTAATATTAGCTCATTGTAGATATTTCCTATTATAGCTTTGAACTTCTGTTACAAATTTGGAACATCCATGTTTCATCAAAATAATGGATTATTTTATATTACAGCATATGGCACTTCATATATTAAAACTATCATAAATCAATAGGAAGGCAGTTTGGAATGTACTAAAAGTGCTAGAGCTTCTGCTCCAAGGATAATCATCAGTAACCATTTGTATTTTTAAGCTGAAGTCCTGCAAAATTACTCATTATTTACTGGGTTTGGGAAAAAGGGCTGCTGATGCTTTTTCTTTGCATAAAATTATGGTAGCTCTGTGGCAGTGTGTTTAGCATTCTGCCTCACAGGCTAGGCAGATGAAACTTTTTTTCATGTTCGGCTTGGTATGGCTTGAGCACGTCGTAGTATTCATTTAGGCAACTCCAACTTGATGGAATGCTCTTTCAGCACTGCTGTTGGTAGCCCCTGCTGCAGAGAAGATGAAGGGACCTTGCTTCATTCCTTTTCCCTCTCCTTAAAATCTCTCTTATAGTAGCTTCTCTTTTTTTTCCTTCACGCTGTGTCACAACAAGATTAGTTTTTACCAGTCCCCACTGACAGGATTTATACTGATTTCAACAGCTAGGGATGAGAGGAAATTGTAAATTTATTCACAGAATCATAAACTATCTCAAGTTGGAAGGGACCTGTATGGATCATCAAGTCCAACTCCTTGCTCCTTACAGGACAACCTAAAACTAAATCATATAACTAATACCATCATCCAGATGCTTCTTGAACTGTGACCACTTCCCTGGGAACCCTATTCAGTGACTGACCATCCTCTCAGTGAAGAACCTTTTCCTAAGGTCCAATGTGAACTTCCCCTGAGGCAGCTTCATTCCATTTCCTCATGTCCTATCGCTGGTCACCAGAGAGAGATCTCCCCCTCTGCTGCCCGTCTTGAGGCAGTTGTAGACTGTGATGAGATCACCCCTCAGCATTCTCTTCTCCAAGCTGAACAAACCAATTGACCTCAGCCACTTCTTGTAACCTTGCCCTCGAGGCCTTTCACCACCTTGGTCACCCTCTTCTAGACACACTCTAATTGATGTCCTTCTTGCATTGAGGCATCCAAAACTGCACACGTGTTGCTAATTGATAAGATTCAAAGTAAAAATGAACTCTTGGTTAAATATATATATACAAATTTATATACTTTATTGTGTACAAAACAATAACTGGAAAGAAAAAGTAAACTAAACAGCGATGCACCAGTTCATTACTGTACAGCAACACAGTGATTAAGAAAAGGATACATCACCAATTACCACCTTGAGGCTGGCTGATGTTGTGCCCATCTACAAGAAGGGTCGCAGGGAGGATCCAGGGAACTACAGGCCTGTCAGTCTGACCTCAGTGCCAGGGAAAGTCATGGAATGGGTGATCTTGAGTGCAATCATAAAGCACGTGCAAGAGAACCGGGTGATCAGGCTCAGTCAACATGGGTTCATGAAAGGCAGATCTTGCCAAACTAACTTGATTGCCTTCTATGATGAAGTGACTCAGCTGCTGGACAAGGGAAAGGCTGTGGATGTATCTTCTTGGACTTCAGTAAAGCCTTTGACACAGTTTCTCACAGCATTCTGCTCAGGAAACTGTCAGCCTCTGGACTGGACAGGTGCACACTCTCCTGGGTGGAAAACTGGTTGGATGGCCGGGCCCAGAGAGTGGTGGTAAATGGAGTTAAATCCAGCTGGAGGCCAGTGACAAGTGGTGTCCTCCAGGTCCAGCCCTGTTCAATGTCTTTATCAATGACCTGGATGAAGGCATTGAGTGCACCCTTAGCAAGTTTGCAGACGACACTAAGCTGGGTGGAAGTGTGGATCTGCTGGAGGGTAGGGAGGCTCTGCAAAGGGATCTGAACAGGCTGGACTGCTGGGCTGAGACAAATGGCATGAGGTTTAACAAGGCCAAATGCCGGGTCTTGCGCTTGGGGCACAACAACCCTATGCAGTGCTACAGACTAGGAGAAGTCTGTCTAGAAAGCTGCCTGGGGGAGAAGGACTTGGGGGTGTTGGTTGACAGCCGACTGAACATGAGCCAGCAGTGTGCCCAGGCAGACAAGAAGGCCAATGGCATTTTGGCTTGTATCAGAAATGATGTGACCAGCAGTTCCAGGGAGGTTATTCTCCCTCTGTACTTGGCACTGGTGAGAATGCACCTCAAATCCTGTGTTCAGTTCTGGGCCCCTCACCACAAGAAGGATGTTGAGGCTCTGGAGTGAGTCCAGAGAAGAGCAACGAAGCTGGTGAGGGGGCTGGAGAATAGGCCTTATGAGGAGTGGCTGAGAGAGCTGGGGTTGTTTAGCCTGGAGAAGAGGAGGCTGAGAGGAGACCTCATTGCTCTCTACAGTTACCTGAGGGGAGGTTGTAGAGAGGAGGGTAATGGCTTCTTCTCCCAAGTGACAGGGGACAGGACAAGGGGTAATGGCCTCAAGCTCCTCCAGAGGATCTTCAAGCTGGACATCAGGAAAAAATATTTCACAGAAAGTGTCATTGGGCACTGGAACAGGCTGCCCAGGGAGGTGGTTGAGTCACCTTCCCTGGAGGTGTTTAAGGCATGGGTGGACGAGGTGCTGAGGGGCATGGTTTAGTGATTGATAGGAATGGTTGGACTCAATGATCCAGTGGGTCTTTTCCAACCTAGTGATTCTGTGAAAATATCATCTGGGTTCACACTTCAGCTGAGAAGTCAGCCGGCCCCTGGAAATCCTCGGTAATTGAGAAAGGTCCTACACAGTGTGTCCACCTGTAGGTGAGGCTTCAAAAGTCAGCCCCGGAGTCTCTCACTTTTATAGTTAGTAACAAACATCTTGCATTAAGTATTTTGGCACAAGTCAGTGTGAACATGCAGACTGCTTGGGTTCCTGTTGTCAGTACCATCTGGGACACTGGACAGATGTTCCAGACGTAACTGAGTATAGGACCATATCCAGTCAGCACACAATATGATATGTTGTCCAGATGTTCATGCTACTATATGTAGAGGTAGGTAATTATAAAAGCAGTAATCAACAATATGATACATTGTCCGAATGTCCATGCAAAAATAGATAAAAGCAGTAATTGATCATAAGCAATAATCAACCATTCTCATCACAGCACAGTACTCAAGGTGGAGGACAGCAGTGCAGCATAGAGGGGGACAGTCACCTCCCTTGACTGACTGGCTATTCTGTGCTTGATGCACCCCAGGACACAGTTGGCCCTTTTGACTGACAGGGCACATTGATGACTCATATTCAACTTTCCATCAACCCAAACCCCCAAATCTACACTATTGATAGGACCCAGGGGAATGGCAGGAAGATGCACAAGGGGGGATTTAGGTTGGATATTAGGAAAAGGTTCTTCACCCAAGAAGGTTGTGGAGCACTAGAACAGGCTCCCCAGGGAAACAGACACAGCGCCAAGCCTGATAATATTCCAGAAGCATTTGGGCAACGCCCTCAGACACATGGTGTAAATTTTGGGGTTGTCCTATGTAGGGATAGGAGTTGGACTTGATGAGGCCCCTCCTCATGTGCCCCTTCCAACTCAGGTCATTCTATGGTTCTGTCTCTTTCTGCGGGGCTGCTTTCCAGCCTCTCATCCCCCAACTTGTATAACCTGGCTTCCCTTGATCAACTAGATGGGTGACTGTGTCATAAAAGGAAATTTAGTTAAGCAGGATTTTCCCCTCATGAACCTGTGCTGGCTGTGACCGATGACTTCATTGTCTCTCAAGTGTTTGCCAGTAACTCCTAGAACAGTACTCCTTCTGTACAATTTTGTCAGGCACTGAAGTGAGACTTCCAGGCCTGTAATTACCCAGGGGCTTCCTTATTACCCTTCTTGAAAATTGGGACAACATTTGCCAGCTTCCCGTCAACTGGGACCTCTCCTGACTCCCAAGACCGTTGAAAAATAATGGAGAGAGGTCCTGTGATGACATCGGCCAGCATTTTCAGTACCCTGGGATGAATCCCATCAGTCCCCATAGAGTTATGAGCATCCAGCTGGAGCAGCAAGTCTCAAATAAGTTCAGAGTTGCCTGGGAGTTTATCATCCCACCAGTCACAATCTTCTAACACAGGGCTCCAAGGGTCCCAGGGCCCATCACTGGTGTTGAAAACAGGGGTGAAGAAGGCATTAAATGCCTCCACTTTGTCTACATCCCTATCTGTGAGGTTACCAAGTCAGTCAAGCAAGAACCCAATGTGGGAATATAATGGAAGACTGGCGAGTAGAAACTATGGACATGCTCAAGTTACCTTGCAGCTGGGATGTATTAAAACGCAGATATCGTACTAATTGCTGTTTAGCCTTGTGTGCTTGGCAAGTAGAACCTCTGTGTTTAGATAACATAGGCCTGTGAAACTCAGAAATTCCGGCTCTAGTGGGAGAAAGATCCAAAAGACACTGCTCTCCCCTGATAAATAGGGGAAAAAGCAGCAGTTTGCTCTCACGCTTTCTAGCAAGGAACGAGCTCCACTGTGCCTGCATTCCCTGTTGCGTTCTCTCTGCTTGAGTGCTGTTTTGGAGTTGCCCCAGATCGTGAGGTAACGGGAATTAATTTATTCTTTTAATTTTATCTGTGGCTTTGTGGCTGTTCCTACACTGTGCCTGTGTTTAGCTCACACACCCAACGTTATCTCTGATTCTCCTTTTGCTATTAACATATTTTAAAAAGCCATTTTTGTTGTCCTTCACAGCGCTGGCCTGACGGAGACCGGCTCACGAGGATGCCTTGATAAACAGACGGGCTACAGCTCTGGTGGCAAATAGCGAAATTTTACTTCAAGAGTGGTAATATATACATGCTCAGATAGTAGTTCAAAAAAAAGTTCAAACACACAATAACACCTGGATATAATCACTATGACTTTTGTTTGGATTAATGATTGTTAACATTGCCAACATTCATATCTTGGGAACACAGCCGAGCTCTCTGTCTCATCCCAACTTAGCTCGAAATATCCTCCCAATGTTTACAGAACACATTATCTCAGCCTGCAATTTTACTTGCTCTAAATCACGGAATAAGGGAGCAACCATCAGGCATGCCAAGAGTTCCCAGGGCACCCATCCCTTCCAGGAGGGGCTGCCCTTTATTTCTCTTCTACAGTTCTAGCTAACCCTTTCAGGCCGGCAGAACTGTGTGCAGCCTAATGGTTCTCCTCATTCCACCCTTTTTCCTTTTATTAGATAAACATTGGTGGAGGTTTTTCTTTGGAGTGTTCTAATTTAATCTTTTTTAGGTTTATATATATTTGCTGAAACTGCTTTGCAAAGCATCGCAAAAAACACGGGCAAAATAACAATCCTAGTAAAACCACGATCGCCAACACAATCAACCCATAAATTCCCCGTTTGAAAGATTCAAAAGATGGAAATGCTGATTTGAGGGCATCAATAAAATTTTCTGTTTGTTGAGCAACTGAAAGCTCTAGCTTATGATAATTTATCATGTCCTGAATATGTTGTTTCAATTCTTTTAGATCAAGAGAAGTGTTGGCATTATTCCAAATACCTTGTAGATGATTTTGTATCTTATCCCAAGAAAACATGGTGCAATTATATGGGACCGGGGTTACACATATGGTACGATATTCAGCATGGCAAAGAAGGGATTCTCGAGTGGCCCAAATTTGCTACTGTCTTCCCAAGATATCAACTGTATCTTTGAGTGAGTTGAGACGCAATTCTATCTTTTCATCCCAATTTTCCTGACTCTGTAATGCTCTAGATACGTTGATAGATAATTCATTCACAAACGCAGCAGTCTGGATACTAGAGGCTAGGGATATAGAGGCCACTGTTGTTATTGCAATGGCAGCAATTAAGGCTGCAATCCCAGTTATTATTAATCCAATCACCCGTTTAGATCGATGTGTCAATTGTCGTGTGTTACCTCCTCTAATATTTTAACTCCCCTATCTGCATACCAATCATGTGATAGATTAACAGGTAGATATACATAGTCAGGTTGGTTTACTAACAAAAAGGAGTCACTAGTACTATTTATACAATTAGAAACTTGACAGTTACTACAGCTAACATTAGTATCATTCACAATTTCCAAGGGCCCACTCAAAAATGCATAAGGTTCTGGGACACAGGCCCGCATATAGAACTCAGTCTGATTTTGCGTTCCTTCCATTGCCCATATCTTGCCTATCTGAATCCATGTAACATTCAACTTTTTGCTTTCATTTTTCCCAGGGCGGCAGCAGCCTTCCATAAGTTAGAATAAAAGGTTTGGTTATTCTTTGTCCAGACCCCAGAAACAAGGTTAACGGGTCGCGAATTTTGATCGATCATATTCCAATCACACAAGGACGTATTAGAACACACTGTTTCGTTGGCATGACACACTCTCCAATATGGTGCAAAATCCATTTTTGGCAGGGAGAGGCCTCGACAAAGAGGTATATGCGAGGGCAGTATCCCAGGACCTCGGCTGACATTTTGTAGGTCAGGATAATAGAAATTAAGAGCCCAGTGGATTCCTGCTGAAACATTTTGATCCCAATCATGTCGCATAACAACCTTTTCACACAAGGGCTCAGTATGATTAGTCTGAAAGCACATAGGTTTACCATCTAATCTACCAGAATAATTGAAAAATGCTGAAAAGACTGAAATATGCATATCAGAATATTGTCCCATAAACTTAGTTTGATTATTATACACAGGAATATCTGTCGGCTCGTCCCATGTAACTGGATGAATTACAGGAGGATTAGGGACAAAAGCCCAATATATTTCAGCCTGACACCCACGTTGTAGCAACCATAGAACACTAAGTAACAGCGCCAGAAGCTGAATTCTGGATCGCATTCTCATCTCCCACTCGCGGGTCAGGGACAATCTTTGCAGACGTCTCCGTAGCTTTCCCATCTTGGTTTTCGGCATGACGAATGCACCGCTCCGGTATCCACCGTGACGAAGTTTCATCTGTGGGAAAAACACAAACATACCCTCGACCCCAGATTAGTACTGGGTCAGGCCCATGTAATTTCCCGTCCATTGGATCTCTCCAGTATACCAAAGGTTTGGAACTGATGGTGTGGTTCCAGTGTCGATCAGCAGCAGATAAACCATCATCGTCCAAAGTTTAAAAATTTAAAACAAATAACGCATGTGACAATATAGAAGATGGAGTATCCTTGATACCCCATGTCCCCCTTTTTGTTTTATTAATTTGAGTCTTCAACAGATGATTATACTTTTCAACAACCCCTTGGCCTTGCAGATTGTAAGGAATACCCGTTTTATGCTGAATGGAAAATTGTCGGCAAAAGTCTGAAAATCCTTTGCTTGTGTAAGCCGGGCCGTTGTCAGTTTTGATTGTTTTGGGTATTCCCAAGACAGAAAAACAATGAAGTAGATGACTACAAACGTGGGATAATTTTTCCCCAGTCAAGGCAGAGGCCACTGCATAATGGGAAAAGGTATCTATTGTAACGTGAACATAAGAAGACTTCCCAAAAGAAGTAATATGGGTAACATCCATTTGCCATAAATCATTAGGCATTAGGCCTCTGGGGTTTACGCCAAAATGGGGGACAGGTAACAGGGGGGCACAAGAGGAACAATTCTTAACAATGGTACGAGTTTGCTCTCTTGTAATACGGCATAGCTTCCTCAAGGTTCGGGAAGACAAATGGTGTAAGTTGTGCAGTCTCTCTGCCTCCGCAATATTATATACTTGTGGCTTTGTCAAGTCATCTGCTAACTGATTCCCTCGAGTCATAGGTCCTGGTAAATTAGAATGACTACGGATATGGCCTACAAAAACTGGAAAGTCCCTTTGCAACCATAAGGATTGTATAATGCTCAGATATTGTTGAATGAAGGTTACCTTGGAATTTATCACAGGAACTGTCTCGAGCCACTGTAGAGCCTGTACAATATACAAACTATCCGTAATAATATTCAAAGATTGTGAATATTTCAACAAGGCCTGGTAAACAGCATAAAGCTCTGCCATTTGTGCAGAGACATTTTCCAATATCCAAGTAAAATGTTGTGATGACACCACAAGGACGGCTCGGCCATTAGATGATCCATCAGCATAGACTGTTAAAGCATCCTGTACAGGGGCTTGCTTGACTATCTTAGGAAAAAGAATAGGGTGATATGTGGCAAAACTAAGCAGTTTATTCAAAGGGTATGTGGCGGATATTTCTCCTGCATAATTAGCTAACGACAAGGCAAATTCATCCATCATGTTAAGTAACCAAGTAAGTTGGGCAGATTTGTATGGCAATATAATTTTTGCTGGATCTCGTCCAAGATGAGCAGTACTTAATTTTCGTCCCTGTTGGATTCGTTCTGCTACCTTGTGGGGATATGATTTTAAGGTTACATTCTGAGTATGGTGTCCATGGATCCATTTGAGGATTCCGTTTTGATATAATACCCCAGTAGGGGACAATTGAGTAGGTAGAATGATTAAATCCTAGGGTTTGGACAGGTCAGCATAAGTCAATTGAGCATTTTCCATGGCCTTTTCCACTAGTCTCAAGGCCTGATGAGCTTCTACTGTTAATTCACGAGGAGAGCTAGGATCGGGGCTGCCTTCTAAGATCTTAAATAAAGGACTTAGGTCGTGGGTGGTGAGCTTGAGGAATGGCCTCATCCAATTAATATCACCTAACAGTTTTTGAAAATCATTCAATGTAGACAGCTGCTGTACAGAAAGGACAATTTTTTTGTGGCATGAAATGTTTGGGATATAACTGAAATCCCAGATATTTAAAAGGAAAGGTTCGTTGTACCTTTTCTTGAGCTATCTTTAGCCCATTCTGTGTCAGTTGTCGTTCCATATGAGCATAAGCAGCAGTTAATATGTCAATAGACTCAGCAGCCAGCAAAATGTCATCCATGTAATGTATGCAGAGCAAGGAAGGAAAGCGCTTCCTCGTTTGTTTGAGACTTCTATCTACAAACTTTTGACACAAGGTGGGGCTGTTAGCAAGGAAAAGGGTGGAAGAACGTTAGCGGCAATGGTTTCCAAAATCGTAATAGTAAAGGGGGTCGTCGGGCCATACTGAGCACTAGCGACTTTTAATTATTTTAGTTGTTTGAATGGAATAGGTTCATAATCATTAAACAGTCCTCTGGCTGCATGCTGTCTCTGTACTACCGGGTACACTTGGAATCCTTCCATAACCTCCCCTGCTTCTCTTGCCTTTTTCAACGCTAACTGCATAGGAGACTGTTGAATAAGCAGGTCCTCAGGACCAGAGGGTGGTGGCCATGTCCCATCTCTAAAAGCAGGCGGAACTACAGGAGACTGTTCTGGTAAATGTGCCTGAATGCCCACCTCCTTAAAAACAGGAAAAACATCTTCGTGGTGATACCGAGCTGCCTGCTCCTTTAAGTCTTCCCAATCCCCAGGGTTAAAATCCTTTGCATCCACCCCTAGATTTATGTCTACTTTGGATTCGCGTAAAGCTGTATGATTCTGGGAAGGTTGCCCATATTGAGGGGGAGGAGGAGGTGCAGAGGGAGGTGGGGGTATGTCGTCTAAAGATCGCGAACGAGATAAGGAAGGATATATTTTCCTAACTGAAGAGCGCGTCTCTCTAACCCATTTTTCATCGCCTGTGTCCCCTCGCAGACACTCTTTAATCAAGGTCCACAAGGTAAAGGCATCAATAGGAACCTTTTCAGGTCCATGAGCAGTGTAATAACTTTTGATTCTATCTCCTACTCTATTCCACGTGTCAATATTAATCGTACCATCTCTAGGAAATCAAGGGCAAATCTTTTCTATGAAGTCTAAAAAATGATCAATTTGTTTCCCAGTAATCTTCACCCCTCTAGCACAAAGCAAAGATTTTAACATACTAGCAAAAATATCACGCTCCGTACTTGAAGCAAGTCCCATCTCCTTAGTATTATTTGCTTGATTCGTCTGTTACAAATCCCTATTCCTTACCTTCAATTCTACTCACCAACTGCGGCTTGTGAAGGCAAGCAACGCCCTGTCCTTCAGTAACCGAGTATCCCGGGTTTCAGCACCAAATGACAGAGACCGGCTCACGAGGACGCCTTGATAAACAGACGGGCTACAGCTCTGGTGGCAAATAGCGAAATTTTACTTCAAGAGTGGTAATATATACATGCTCAGATAGTAGTTCAAAAAAAAGTTCAAACACACAATAACACCTGGATATAATCACTATGACTTTTGTTTGGATTAATGATTGTTAACATTGCCAACATTCATATCTTGGGAACACAGCCGAGCTCTCTGTCTCATCCCAACTTAGCTCGAAATATCCTCCCAATGTTTACAGAACACATTATCTCAGCCTGCAATTTTACTTGCTCTAAATCACGAATAAGGGAGCAACCATCAGGCATGCCAAGAGTTCCCAGGGCACCCATCCCTTCCAGGAGGGGCGGCCCTTTATTTCTCTTCTACAGTTCTAGCTTAACCCTTTCAGGCCGGCAGAACTGTGTGCAGCCTAATGGTTCTCCTCACTGGCCAGCTTCAACTCTAATTGAGCTTTGGCCACACAGATTTTCTCCCTACAGTAGTGAAATACATCTCTGTAGTCCTCTTGTGTTGCCTGTCCTTGCTTCCGAAGTCCACACACTTTCCTTTTCCACCTAACTTCTAGAAGAAGATTCCTGCTCAGCCAAGCTGACCTTCTGCCCAGCTTCCTTGACTTCCGACACTTTGGAATTGCCTGCTCCAGTGCTCTTAAGAGATGGCTCTTAAAAAGTGACCAGCATTCAATACCTTCAAAAGCAGGTTCCCAAGGAACCTTGCTAACTGGCTCCTTCAGCAGCCCAAAGTCTGCTCGTCCCATATCCAGGGTTGAGGTTTTGCTGGCAGTTTTTCTTCTATCATCGCCGACAATTTTAAACTCAACTACTTTGTGGTCACTGTGACCAAGAGAGCCACGAATCACCACTTTGCCCACAAGTCCCTCTCTGTTTACAAACAACAAATCTAGGAGGACACCTTTCCTAGTTGTCTCCCTGCACCAAGAAGTTATCTTCAATGTGCTTAAGAAATTTCCTGGACCTGTTTGTGTCTGCTGTATGATGTTCTCAGTTGTTGTTTGGGAAGTTAAAATCACCTCTAAGGACAAGGTTAGCTGACCTAGAGATATCCCTTAATTCCTTTTAGAATAATACTTTAGTATCATAGTCCTGGCTAGCTGGTCGATAGTAGACTCCCACAACATCTGCTTTATTTGCTTTCCCCTTCATCCTTACCCAGAGGCTCTCAATTGTTTTGTCACCAACTGTAAGCACCGTACATCCAACCCCTCCCTCATATACAGTGCCTTGCCTGCCCTGTCTATCCCTCTTGAAGAGCCTGTAACCATCCATCTTCTTTTTAGTTTTGAGGGTTTCTTACATGTCACTAGAAGATTTTCATATGCGAACACACAGTTATTTTTCAGAAAATCATATCTGAAACTCCTTCACAGAGTATTCCACTTGGTCAAAACTGTGTAAGGAGAGGAAGGATAAAGAGCAGAATGGATATGTTTGTGGATTACTTGCAGGTTTTTTGCTTTTTGAAATTTGTGAACTTACCTGATAGAGGAGTAAGAAGTCCTGGTTTTGTTGGAAGAAAGAGATTTTGTAGATGTAGTATTTGGGGATCTTGGTTTTGGTTGATATGCTGCATTATTTCATACTCTGAAAAACTGTAAGCCCTGTTACATATTAAATTTATGTAATTTAGGTAGGTGACCAAATTCACAGGTATTTGTTTTAAGAGAATATGAAAAAAACCACTTACCTCCTCATTTTTTAGACTTTCTTATTTGCTCAGCAATTTTTTTCTGCTACTATTATATTGTAATTAGCTGTTTCTGCCCATGTCAAATGTCATTTCTATTCCTATCCTGGAAAATTTCTTACGTATTTTTGCTGAGCTGTTTAGATATAAAAAGCAGGAAATACACTACTGATACTCCTGTCGCCCTCTGTGGAAGGGAAGAAAATTTCAAGAAATACTTAGCTAGTCAACGTTGAAGCTAGCCATCTCAACTTCACTGTAGAATGTTGATCTACTGCGACATCTCACAATACTTAATCAACTTTAAACTTCACAATATCTTCTTTGAATTCTGAAAGGTATCACTAATTGCAGAGTAGAAGAAAAGTTATCAGTAGGGCTCATTCTTCAGTTCTAGAAATTCTGAAAGACAATTTTCTGTATAATTTTCGTACAAGACTGAAGGATATGGAAGTATGTAAGCTAATATCAAGAAAATTATTTTTATTTGCTTTGGATTTGTTGGTAAATTCTTTCTCGAGCTAAGTTTATTTAACTCAAGATATAGCAGTGGCTCTCTTTAGTTGAATAATAGTTGTCAAAGACTGATTATTGTATTTTTTCTGTTAGACGAGCAAATGCTGCACTCAACTACTTAAAACGTTTTCACGAGATGAAGAAAAGAGGACCTAAACCTTACAGCCTCCATTTAGATCATATTATTCAGAAAGCAATCTCAACCCACCAAAAGAGGGATCATTACCATGTCCAGAAAGACATCTTTATTTTAAAGGTATTACCATTATTTATTTTTCAAAACTGAATTTGATTTTGTGTTTTGGAGACTTAGATCCCACTCTCCAAG
Organism: Clamator glandarius; assembly: GCA_033459285.1. NCBI lineage: Eukaryota > Metazoa > Chordata > Aves > Cuculiformes > Cuculidae > Clamator > Clamator glandarius. Next base: position 519,232 of record JAUNZM010000468.1, on the reverse strand, counting down.
CTTCACTCCCTCATTTAATTCAGAGCCATTTATGTGAGATGTTTGTAGATTTTTTTCATTTAATTTATCTTCTAGCTACTTGTGGATACTATATTGTATTTCTAGAGATTGAGGAGTGAAATTACAGTAATTTTTAATGCTTTTTAGTCTCAATTATAATCTCTTACTGTTAGATTTTTAATGCAATACTATAACCACGCAATTTACTTTCAAATGCAAAATATTGTGGAGCATACCCTTTTTAATGATTATTACATGAACAGTAAGTATACTATGTGACTAGACATGATGCAAGGAAGCTTGCTGTAGTTTATGTTTGTATTCCAGGATACAGAAGAGGCACTTGTAATGAATCTTCGAGACAGTCAAGTTCTCAATCATAAAGAGAACCTCAAGTGGAACTGGAATCTGATAGGGACCATACTGAAGGTATGTTTTGGTGGTGTTTTTCTTCCCTGAAATTTAGGTCAAGCTGTCAGTTTCCCTGCTATCTCAACCCCCCCCCAGTATATTGTCTAGTGTCCTGTCGAACAGTTCTAAATGTCTCAAAATCAGGGAATTCTGTCTTTCAGAAAGAGAAGTTACTGTGTTTTCCAGTTAAATGCTAACCACTTCCATTCCTGTTAACATCATCTTAGTTTACACTGGTGTCGTGCAGTTTCAGTGGTCCATCTTTGGTCCTGGAATCATCAGGCTCCAGATTCCATTTGGATTCCAGATTCACCACCTCATGTGGCTATTCACTTCCCTCCCATTTCAGTCACAATCTCACAGCTGTGCAGCATAATCTTTCCTACCACCTCACTACTTGCATCATATATGGTCCCTTTTACTTGCTCAGCTTGCTGTTTAATTGGCAGTAGTCAGGATGGAGGAGTTGAGACTGTTAACAGTAGAACTTCGTACTTAATCTGGCACTGTGGGTACAATGTTATTAGTATAGTCAGTTTTACTAATCATTAACTAGTGCACTATATGTCTTAATACTAGTATACCAATTGGAAATGTAGAACTGTATCACAACAAAAATGATTGATGCGCTTTTTTCCATCAGTTCCAAGAAGATACTAGTAGCAACAAAGATAAATCTAAAACCATAGAGACAACAGATGGCTGTAAAAACAGAGGAAAATATAATATGAAGAAAGGATAGGTCCAGAAGAGAGTATTATCACTTTGTGTAATCCTTTTTAAAACATCTTACAAAGAATAAACAGAGGAGTTTAAATACCATTTTAATAAGCAGTATTTAAGTGAGCTATAACAGAAAAATTATTATTGTAAAAAAATCAGATTCATAGTGAAAACAACAACAACAAAACCCAATTTTCCTGTTATGCATATCAAAATTTGTTTGCTATTTGCAGGAAAGAAACTGAGCAAAATTGTTGATCTTTTTGTTAGGATGTCATAGTTTGCTATTTTCAATAGAATCATGGACTTGTACAATTAGCATGTGCCTGACATACCCTGTCCTTCTCTAGAAAATAACAGAACAGTTCTCTAGAAAATAATAGAACATTTGGGCTTTTCAATAAAAATAGGGGTTATTTTATAGGTAACATTAGATACAGTAAAGCTTACGCTTATTATTAGGTGAATAGAACCATAACAGAAATGAGTAAATTTTTTTGAGTAATCAAGAACTGACGTATAAGTTTCATATAATGCTATATTTGCTGTTTTTTCTAGTGGCCAAATGTAAATCTAAGGAACTATAAAGATGAACAATTGCACAGGTATGTAAAAATTGCATAGACTTCCTTTGAAGAAAGAAATTTGGAAAAACTGGGGTTTAATGTTGCAATAAATTGTTTCTTGATGTGTCACATATCTAAAACTTAATCTATAGGTAAGCAGCAAAAATAGATAATTAGGCTGCAAAATTTGCTGTAAATAAAAAGGTCACTTGGTTGGAAAAGATCATTGAGTCCAACTGTACCCGTCCACTACTAAACCAGATGAGCACCTCATCTTTTAAACGCCTTCAGGGATAGTGACTCAAACATCTCCCTGGGCAGCCTCTACCAGTGCCTGAGAACCCTTTTGGTGAAGAAATTTTTCCTGATGTCTAATCTGAACCTGCCCTGGCACAACTTGAGGCCATTCCCTCTTTTCCTATCACCTGTCACTTGGAGAAGAGACCGGCACCCACCTCGCTACAACCTCCTTTCAGGTAGTTGTAGAGAGCAATGAGGTCTCCTCTCAGCCTCCTCTTCTCCCGGCTAAACGACCCCAGTTCCCTCAGCTACCTCTCATAAGACTTATGCATCAGCCCAAGGACATTAGTGTTTGATGTTAGCACTTGACGAATTTTGGCAGAATAGATCTACAGTTGTACAGTTATATAATTATAATTTTTATCAAAAAACAGGAGAAAGTTATTTCTAGTTGCTATTAATGTGTACTGCTCTGATTCCTTTCACGTCTGTTGGCATTAAGGCATTTTTATAAATTTTGTGCAAGTGTGGTCATTGTAGTACTAATTAGTTCTTGGATGTTACTTTTAACATGCATTTCAGAAATTGATTTGATTAAGCAAACTACTTCGAAAGTAGTTCTGTATTTGTAGGCATAGAAAGCTACTTCTACATGAATTTGAGGAAAACCCTAAAGCTAAAATGTATCCTGAAAGACTCATGCTGCAGAATTTTAAATTTTTACTCAAAAGTAATCAGGCAACTTTTATATAGTGTTCCCAGCATAAGTGATAGTCCCGGTGTAATCATAGTCATAATTTAATTTTGCATTTGTGGTTTTTTCTGATTTTTTTTCCTTCCCTGGACATTAATTGCTACTCTGTACTTCGTGGTAAAGTATTATTTATCAAATCCAGTGGCTTATAACATTGCTTCTCTAAAGGAAAATTAGACACATCCATTCCTCTACCGACCTACCTGGGGCAGTGTTCCTGTTCCCTGTTTTTGTGCTGCACTCAAGCATTTTTCAGTTCCTAAATTATTTAATTCTAAATAAATGGAGATAACCTAGGGTTGAGTTACTGTAAAACTTCTACAGTTGGTTGTTCCTTTCTACAAGATTGTGCATTAGATGTTTAAATGGCTTTAAAATGCTGGAGTTCTTGTTTTATTATAACTAATTAACCGCAAAATCTGTCTATTTTCAATGCTGATCATAAAAAATTTTCAGCCACTTTGTTTTTGAAGTGTAAATTTCATAGAATCATAGAATCATCAGGATGGAAAAGACCTCTTGGATCATCGACTCCAATCTTTCCTATCAATCACTAAACCATGTCCCCAAATACCTCGTCTACCCATCTTTTAAATACCTCCAGGGATGGTGACTCAACCACCTCTCTGGGCAGCCTGTTCCAGTGCCCAATGATCCTTTCCATGAAAAATTTTTTTCTGATGTCCAGCCTAAACCTCCCCTGGTGGAGCTTGAGACCATTCCCCGTTATCCTGTCCCCTCTCCCCTCAGCCTCCTCTTCTCAAGGCTAAACAACCCCAGCTCCCTCAGCCGCTCCTCATAAGACTTGCAGCTTCGTTGCTCTTCTCTGGAAGGACTCACTCCAGATCCTCAACATCCTTCTTGTTGTGAGGGGCCCAGAACTGAATACAGTATTCGAGGTGCGGTCTCACCACTGCAGAGTACAGAGGGAGAATAACCTCCCTAGTCCTGCTGGCCACACTGTTTCTGATCCAAGCCAAGATGCCATTGGCCTTCTTGGCCACCTGGGCACACTGCTCATGTTCAGATGGCTGTCAATCAACACCCCTAGGTCCTTCTCAGGGCAGCTTTCTAGCCACTCTTCCCCTAGTCTGTAAATTTATTTGTCCTTCTATAACTTGATTTTTTTTCCTTTTACTGTTAATATCTTTTCTGATGATTTTATGGCTCTTAAAGTGAAATTCAAGATTTTTTTTGTAGAGATCACTTCATTTCATAGAGATACAGTTAATGCAGTGTGCGTATGCACATGTATGTTTATATAAATACATACATGCTTAAATATACATGTGTATACATACACTTACATATAAATGTGTGTGCTAATGTACATATATTTATGGCTAATAACCCAGAATAAAATACACTTCATTTAAATAAATTTAAAGAAGCCCTTTGAGGTCCTGTGTTTATGGTTGGGATAGTGGCCTACTCTCACTTTTTTAACCAAAGGCAGTGCTTTAGTTATGCTTTCTTAATGCTTGACATATCTACCTTCAAGCAGAACATTTTGTGTTCATTTAAAGCACAAATGTGTTGATTTTTTGACTAAGAATTGACGGAGGAAACTCTTTGCTGAAGATTTATTCTTGCAATGCAAAATTCAAGCTATTTTGCCCACCATAGTTTCAAAAAGTCTGAGTGAGAGTGTGCTTTTGCAGTCGTGTTACGCTTCAGAAATGCTGAAGTGAGTTTAATGCAGATACTGTTGCTGAATAAATATGGCCTTTTTCTGGCCGAACACACATTTTTCACAGTAGCATTAACTATTATAGCTAAAGAAAAGTCATGTCATATAAACAATTGACAGACACTTGTTTAGCTCTTTGTAAGTCTGGATAGTATAGTCTTTGAAACTTACCACAGGATAAATTACAGCAGAATAAATTATAAGCATGAGAATGAAAAGGAAGCTATGGCTTCTAAGAGCATAGAGATTTTGAGGTCTTTTGCTTATAAGTCATGGCATAAAAAGCCCTTTATAACATACAATACAGTCACATCTCTGAAATCGTGTCTGGATAGACTCATTACTGGTAACTGCTATTCTCTTTTAATAACTTTTGAAAATTTATTGCCAATAAGCCAATTTAGTGATAAAATATCTTTTATAGCAACAGCATTTTATAATGTAAGACTGTCCTTGTCTTACTGAAAAATAATGGATTCTTTTTTATTTTCCATAGATTTGTAAGGAGATTGCTATATTTTTACAAGCCTAGCAGTAAACTGTATGCCAACCTGGATCTGGACTATGCCAAGGCTAAGCAGCTCACTGTGGTGGGTTGCCAGTTTACTGAATTTCTTCTTGAATCAGAAGAGGTAAGAAATTTTCAGCTACAAGACTGGAGATAGAAGGAGTAGTGCTGCTATATGCCACTTAGAAAAAAAACTTAATTTTAGTGAAGACCTCTGTAGACATTGGGTGTTAAAATGATCGGCATAATTAAGAAATATAACTTAAAATTTTGAATTGTGCAGATAAGACACTGACAGGACAACTGTGTTTGAATTTTATTAAATGCATCTTTATTAAATGCAGTTTAGGATTTGGTTGTGGGCTTTTTGTTTGTGGGGTTTTTTGCTTGTTTGGATTTGGGATCTTTTTTTCTATGTATATCCATTGTTTCTCTGCTTCCTTTCTTCTTGTGTGATAGAGACTTTAATGCCTCAGGCCAGAGAAAAATATCATTGCACAATCCTTTTCTTGGAAAGAATAGAATTGGTCCTAATAAATCTCCAAGCTAATCTCTTTTTATTTGCCTTGAATGTTTTTCTTTAGCCTGAATTGTGTTTGCCAAACAGCATTTATATTTTGGATCTGTATTGTGTTTGTATACTTTAAGAAATTTTAAATGATGAATTTCAATAAAGAAGAGAGACCCAGTTCTGGTTTTAGTAAGTGCTATTCTTTGTTTTCTTAGGATGGACAGGGTTACCTGGAGGAACTGGTTAAAGATATTGTAAATTGGCTCAACTCTTCATTGAGAATGAAGCCTGAACGTAGTCTTCAAATTAATGGATTACTAAATACCCTTAGCCAGGACTACTTTCTGGTTTTTGGTACACTCTCTTGTCACCCTCATGGAGTGAAAATGCTTGAAAAATGTAATGTGTTTCAGTGGTGAGTGTTTTTATTCCATTTGAATTGTGCTTATAGGTATAATTGTTATGAAACTTGTAAACTGTGCATGAGAATCACTGTCTATAAAGCTAACTTTAAAATTATTTTGTTTTATTTTCAAGTAAAGATGCTCAGTTGTGGGTGTTTGGGGTTTTTTTTTAAGTAGTCTTTTAGTCTGTCTTACTGAACAGATAGGGATAATTGTGTTACAAAATAGCTTATTTTTTCCTGTCTACACCTATCTGACAGAATTCAGTATCAGGAATGATGATACTGTACTGAAATGTTAAAAAAAAAAAGGGGGGAGGGACCCCAACAAAATGGTAGATATCATACTGTATGTGAAATATGATGATGCGTGTTGTACCTAAACCAGTCCAGTATATTTGAGTGAAGCTGTAGAGTTTAAAATTTTGTTTGGGGACAAATAAAACTTACTTACATTTGGGAGTAATTTAAACAATAGCCAGTTTATTTCAAATAGTGTAAATTTTAAGAGAAAATTCAGATGATTTCATATTTAATTAAGTTGTTTTCATTCCTTATTAGAATGCAAGTTTTTTGCTCGCTATAGAAAACTGCATTTACAATAAAATCTAGACAGTTAATAGGACTAACCTTATGGCAAGCTGTACACACAGAATGTTTTACAATGTGGAATTGTTCACAGAGCTTCGTGAACATTTAATTTTGTATTCACAATCACCAGTCCAAGTATACTGACAAAACTGCTACATAGCAATTATAAAAAAGTGTTGGGTTGGGTTTTTTTTTTTTACTTGCAGTTAAGTGCATTATTTGTTCTCCCTTTAACTCTAACAGCTGTAACAGTTTAAAGTCACTCCATTTCACACAAGACCTTACCTTGTGTTCTTCTGCTTTTGTAGAACTGAAAATCTAATTCAGACTACTTGAGTTTAAATTATTGATTGAATAAAAAGTGGATTTGAGTGGGTTCAAATACTAATTTTTATTTCCACCCCTCCCCAGTCTTCTTAATCTTTGTTCTTTGAAGAACCAAGATCATTTGTTAAAATTGACTGTTTCTAGTTTGGATTACAGCAGAGATGGGTTAGCAAGAGTAATTCTTTCTAAAATCCTGACAGCAGCTAATGATGTAAGTTCGATACAACTTATGTTCCATTGTTGTTTGCCACTAGACATTTATTTTGTTATTCAAGGTGTGTGACTTTATTTTAAAGATAATATATATGCATAAAGTATTTTTTTTTGTATTTAGAGAAATGAAACTCCTATTCATATAGCTTTTGAATTTACTCTGGACTTCATACCTTGTATTTGTGCTCAAGAAATTAAGTTATTCAAACAGATGTTTCTCATGTATGAAGGGGGTTAAAGACTTTAAACCAAATGTAAACTAAATATAACATTGTCTAGATCAGTGGAAATCCTAAATCAATGGTGAAGGCATTGTTTTCACAAACATAAATGTGTATTTCTAGCAGTAATAAGCAAGTTAACCTTCGAGTGATAGATACTGTTTTGATAATGACTGAGATTACTGTGGTGGAACTCAGTAGAATCTATAGCTCCTGGAACAAGGGAAAATAGGCATTGGGATTTGTACTTCTGAATCAAAAAAGGTGAGTGGAAATAAGATGCAGACTTAGGAAAGAAGCTCTTTAAACTTTATGAAAAGAGAAATCAATCAGGTGTAATATAGTAGACAAGCAAGCATTAATGTCAGGAAAATGACAATTATTAAGTTGAAATCTAACTAGGAAAGAACTTTCAGTTCTTCAGGGAGAGCTATTCCTTTGTTGCCTAGACAAGGCAGAGTATGCTCTAGAGTAGATACAAGAGATAATAAGGTAGACACTATCTTTAAATATCTCATTGTATTTAGGAAGAGGAGGGGGAAAGAAAGAAATAAGGAATATTTCTGAGACTACCAAAGATGTGATGTTTTTCAATAGGTAGAAAGAGGTGTCTGAAAGTAATTAAGATAGTTGGGGTTAAAGGAATGACTTATTTAAAGAAGAGGGTAAGACTCCCTACTGACTCATTTTTAAGTAATCTTCCAAAGAAGTGAAAGCTTTGATATCCTTTTCCCAAAGGTGTTTGTTTTATTCTTAGTCTGAGCAAGGAAATAGAAATTCATGTTATGAGGGCACATGCCTGTCTTTATTAGACTTCTAAGATCCTGTTAGATGACTGCTAGTTAAAAGCCATTCAGACAGTAGAACTTCATTAAGCTGTTTCTATTGAAATTTCGTGTCAATGTGTACTGACCCTTTCCACCATCTCCAAACTATTTTTCCTTCAGAAAAAGAGTCTGTAAAAGGGGGAAAGAGTACTCCAGCATTTCAGTTTCTTCCAAATGCAGCTAGTTAACAGTTAGGAAAAAGTCCAGGCATGCTGCCACAGTCTCCTCAATGGGGTATACAGTTCCACAGATAATTTTAGGCATTTTTTGATTAATTCGTGTTTGTGGTTTAGATTTTGGGAAAGATTTATTGATCCTGATATCTAATGTACAAGGACTTAAATTCTGTTTTGAGAGAGATTCTTCCAAACATTTTCAAGCATCCAGTACTTAAAACAGTAGTTTTATGTCAGTAAGAATGGGTTGATCATCCTCCAAAGGTGCTGTAAAGACCTACTTTTTAATTGAGGGGGGGCAGGGAGGGGGGAGGAAACAAAGCAGAATATATTAAACTCTGATACAGAATGGCTCGAAGAGGGGTGCAGATACTGTCTGAACATACTGTCCCAAACACATACAAAGCTAGAAAGTAGTTGAGAGCTATTGCTGCCATTAGTGATGATAACTAAATATACAATTTCCATTTATTTGTAGTTTAGCTTAATAAACAATGGGTAATAAACACTTCTTGTATTTCAGGTGTGAATAGGATAGACATTACTCTCTGACACCTTAGGAATTAAGAAAGCTTGTAGACCCTGTACTGGTTTTGGCTGGGGTAGAGTTACATTTCTTCACAGTAGCTGGTGTGGGGCTATGCTTTGGATTTGTGCTGGAGGCAGTGTTGACAACACACCCATGTTTTTGTTACTGCTGAGCAGTGCTTACACAGACAAGGCCTTTTCTATTTCTCAACCACTCCACCAGTGAGCAGGCTGAGGGTGCACAAGAAGTTGGGAGGGGAATAGCTGGGACAGCTGACCCCAACTAATCAAAGGGATATCCCATGACATCATGCTCAGCAGTAAAATGGGGGAGGAAGTTGGAGGGGGTTAGCACTGCTCAGGGACTGGCTGGGCATTGGTCAGTTGGTGGTGAGGAATTGTTTTTATTTGCATCACTTGTCTTTCTTGGGTTTTATTTCTCTCTCTTTGTTGTTTTTTCTTTTTTCTTTTCCTTACTTTTTTTTTTAAAATTTATTGTTAATTGTTAAATTGTTTTTATCTCACCCCGTGAGTTTTCTCACTTTTACCTTTCCAGTTCTCTCCCCAGTCCCCCTAGGGGGGAAACTGATTGAGTGCTTTGTGGTGCTTAGTTGCCGGCTGTGTTTAAACCATGACAAGCCTCCCAGATTTACCTATTTCAGGTCTGGTTTGTTTGGAATTGTGAAAAGGATGGGAGATCATTATCTGAATTTTAATAGGCCTCACTAGTATTACCATGAGTATTTAATGCCGAACCTTGACAGATGTTGAGCTAGAACTCCTTGGAGAGAGCTAAGAGACGTTACACAGGCTCAGAAATGTAAGAACTCAAATTTTGGAGCTCCAAACTAAATAATTACTTTTAAAGACAGAGAATTTTCTTGCTAAAAAACTAATTATTTTAGGCCAATCTTCATGCCCTTATCCAAATGAAACCAGCTCTTTCTCACCTTGGAGACAAAGGTTTGCTTCTACTCCTAAGGTAAATGTTGAATGTGCTGTTTGACCTTACACTGTGGAAGCAATAAGTGTTTGTTTTTATTCGAATCATGTGATTTAAATGGAGAGCTGACTGTCTGATGTTACTTTACAGATTTCTGTCCATTCCAAAGGGGTTTTCGTATCTAAATGAAAGAGGTTATGTAGCAAAGCAAATGGAAAAGTGGCAAAAGGTAATACGAAGAATAAAACGCGTGCATTGACTTAAAATTAGGAGAAGGAAGGGTGTGAATATGCAGATTTAGAGAGTCAAAGATTATTAAAAAGATTGTACATTCATATACCTATTGCTAATGCCAATTTTCCTCAGGAACTTATGATTTTGCTGCAAAAGGTTGACAGGGACTTAAAGTTCCATAACTCCTTTATACACACATGCTTTGGATTTACCCAGACCTTTTATATAATTTTGATATTCCACCAAATATTTCAGGAGTGTAGTGACTTCCTGACTTTTCAAAATAGGTTATTGTGTAAGGTCTTATATAGAGAATTGTGGAAAAGAATACTACTTTTCAAGATGCCTATCACCTCTGGTTATAGAATCATAGAATTACTTAGGTTGGAAAAGAGCCTTAAGAGATCATCCAGTCCAACCGTTAACTTAACACTGTCAAGTCCACCACTAAACCATGTCCCTAAGCACCACATTTACCCATCCTTTAAATACCTCCAGGGATGGGGACTCAACCACTTCCCCAGGCAGCCTATGCCAGTGCCTGAGAACCCTTTTGGTCAAGAAATTTTTCATAATATCCAATCTAAACCTCCCCTGGCACAACTTCAGGCCATTTCCTCTCCTCCTGTCACTTGTTACTTGGTAAAAGAGACCAGCATCCACCTCACTACAACCTCCTTTTAGATAACTGTAGAGGGCAATAACGTCTTCCCTCAGTCTCTTCTTCTCCGGGCTAAACAACCCCAGTTCCCTCAGCTGCTCCTCATAAGACTTGTTTTCTAGAACCTTCACCAGCTTCTCTGGACACACTCCAGTAACTCATTGTCCTTCTTGCTATGAGAGGCCCAAAACTGAACACAGTATTCGAGGTGCAGCCTCACCAGTGCTGAGTACAGGAGCACAATGCCTTCCCTAGTCCTGCTGGCCATGCCATTTCTGATACAAGAAAGAATGCTGTTGGCCTTCTTGGCCACCTGGGCACACTGCTGGCTCATGTACAGCTGGCTTCCACCCAGCACCCCCAAATCCTTTTCCACTGGGCAGCTTTCAAGCCATTTGTCCCCAATTATTGCATGGGGTTGTTGTAACAAAAATGCAGGACTTGTTCTTGTTGAACCTCATACAGTTGGCCTCGTCCCACTGATCCATCCTGTACAGATCCCTCTGTAGAGCCTTCCTGCTCCCAAGCAGATCAACACTCCTACCCAATTTGGTGTTGTCTGCAAAATTCCTGAGGGAGCACTTGATCCCCTTATCCAGATAATTGATAAAGATATTGAACCAAACTGGCCCCAACACTGAGCCCTGGGGAACACCACTTCTGATCAGCTGCCAACTGTATTTAACTCCATTATAAAGCAGATTTTCTTGGTTTGTGAGCAGCAAGTCCAGTGGTGCCTGCTGGCATATCAAACATATGTATGAGGAAGCAGTCCTCTACGCACTCCAGGAACTTGATGGATGACGTGAGCTGCTGTGTTGTTTTTCCAACAAATGTCCAGGTAGTTGAAGAACCAGGTTCTGTTGACCCAAAGGTTGCTTAAGTGACCCAAATATTACTTCATTGACCTTGTCATCCTACTTTGGAGACCAGTAGTAGATGCTTTCTGCAAGATCCCCCTTGGAGATGACCCCTCCGAGTTTGACCCAGAGGCATTCACTAGGGCTTCCACAATCGCCATAGTTGACTCATATACATTCAAGGTTCTCCTTAACATAGAGCATGACTCCTCCTCCCCTTCTTCTTCCCTGCCTGTCTTTACAAAACAGCTTATAGCAATCCATTGTGATCCTTCAGTCACATGAGTTGTTCCACCATGTTTCAGTTACTCCTATGATATCATAACTTTCTGACTGGGCTTATTCTCCAGTTGGTTGCAAAGGTGTGAGCATTGCCACTTTGGACCCCATCCTCCGAGTCCTTCGGTTTAAAGCCTGCCTCACCAAGTTAAACAGCCTGATAGCAAAGATTCCCTTGCTTCTTCTTGACAGGTGGATCCCATCCCTCTCTAACAGGCTATAGCCATCAAAGAATTTCTCATTGTCATAAAAGCCAAAACCCTCACAATGGCACCAGCCACAAAGCCAGAAGTTAGCTTAACTGTGAGATTCTGAGCCTGCTCAAAACCAAGAGAGAAGCATATCAGAGATGGAAAAGTGGATGAATGCCTATTGAGAACTACAAGGGCATTGCCAGGGCATGCAGAGGTGCAGTTAGAAAAGCAAAAGCTCAGCTCAAACTGAAATTGGCCAGAGAGGTCAAATACAACAAGAAAGGGTTCTTCAGGTATGTAAACAACAAGCAGAAACAGAAGGAAAATATTGGCCCACTGTTAAACAAGAGAGGTGAATTGATCACCAACAACACTGAAAAGGCAGAGATTCTCAACACTTTCTTCACCTCTGACTTTACCAGCACTGTTTGGCCCCAGGCCTTGTGAGCAAAAATCCAGGTTGATGCAAACACAGATCCACTGTCAGTGACGAAGAAGAGCTGTTATGCGAACCAACTTACAGGAGCTCAATCCCTCCAAATCGATGGGCCCTGACAATATCTACCTGAGGGTGTTAAGAGAGCTGGCTGATATCATTGCAAGGCCCCTCTGCAAAATCTTTGAGTAGTTGTGGAGATCAGGGGACACCCCAGAAGACTGGAAGAAGGCTAATGTCACCCCCATCCACAAGAAGGGCTTAAAGGAGGATCCAGGAAACTATAGGCCCTTCAGTCTTGCTTCAGTCCCTGGGAAAGTTATGGAATGAATCCTCCTGGGGATTATCACAAGTCAAATGAAATATGTGACTGGGAAAAGCCACCATCTGATTGTCTTCTATGACAAAGTAACCTGCTCAGTTGATATGGGGCAAGCGATGGACATTGTCTACCTGGATTTCTCCAAGGGTTTGATAGGGCTTCCCACAGCCTACTCCTAGAAAAACTGATGTGTTATGGTTTAAACAAGTGATCTGTGCGATGGGTGAGGAACTGGCTGATAGGCCATACTCAGAGGGTGGTGGTAAATAGCTCCTTTTCAATCTGGCAACCAGTCACATGCGGGATACCCCAGGGATCGATACTGGGCCCAATGCTGTTTAATATCTTCATAAGTGATCTGGATGATGGGATCAAGTGTACCCCGATGAAGCTTGCTAATGATACCAAACTGAGTGGGGAAGTGGACACTTTGGAAGGGAGAGCCACCCTGCAGGAAGACCTGGATAGGCTAGAAGAGTGGGCTAGCAAGAACCTTATGAAGTTCAAAAAGGACAAATGTAAGGTCTTGCACCTGGGAAAACATAATCTAGAAGTGCAGCACAGGCTGGGATCTACCCAGCTGGGGAGCAGCTCTGTGGAAAGGGACCTGGGGGTCCTGGTGGACAACAAGCTCAATATGAGCGAACAGCATGCTGCTATGGCAAAGAAGGCCAACAGGATGCTGGGTTGCATCAACAAGGGCATCACCAGCAGAGATAAAGAAGTCATTATCCCACTGTGCTCAGTTTTCGTCCCCACTATACAAAAAAGATGTGGACAGGCTGGAGTGGGTCCACGGAAGGGCCACAAAGAGGATCAAAGGACCGGGAAGCCTGCCATATGAGGAAAAGCTGAGAGAAGTGGGTTTGTTCAGCCTTGAGAAAAGAAGGCTTAGGGGAGACCTTATCACCATGCTCCAGTATTTAAAGGGTGGCTACAAAGAAGACAGAGACTCCCTTTTTTACAAGGAGTCACATTGAAAATATGAGGGGTAATGGGTACAAGTTACTCCTGAGGAGATTCTGATTGGACACAAATGGAAAATTTTTCACATTGAGAACAATCAGCCATTGGGATAATCTCCCCAGGGAAGCAGTGAATTCCCCATCATTGGACACTTTAAAGATTCAACTGGACAGCATGCTGGGCCATCTTGTGTAGCCAAGAAAGGTTGGACTAGATGATCCTTGAGGTTCCTTCCAATTTGGTATTCTATGATTCCTTTCACCGCAACTCTTAGGGCCCGACCATCCAGCCAGTTTTTCACTCATCAAAGAATACATCCATCCAAGCCATGAGCAGTCAGTTTCTCCAGGAGAATGCTGTGGGAAATGGTGTCAAAGTCCTTACTAAAGTCCAGATAAACAACATCCCCAGCATTTCCCTCATCCACTACACTGGTCCCCTGGCCATAGAAGGAGATCAGGTTTTTCAAGCAGGACCTTGCCTTTCCTAAACCCATGCTGGCTGGGTCTGGTCACCTGGTTGTCCTGTATGTGCCGTGTGATGGCACTCAAGATGATCTCCTCCATAACCTTCCCCAGCACCAAGGTCAGCCTGACATGCCTGTAATTCCCTGGATCCTCCTTCTGGCCCTTGTAGATGGGTGTCACATTGGCAAGCTTGCAGTCTGCTGAGATCTCCCCAGTTATCCAGGACTATTGATAAAGGATGTAATAGGTGGCTTGATGAGCACTTCTGCCAGCTCCTTCAGTACTCTTGGGTGGATCCCATCTGGCCCCATAGACTTGTGAATGTCTAGGTGGTGTAACAGATCACTAACCATTTCCTCTTCGATTATAGGGCTCCATTCTGCTTCCTGTCCCTGTCTTCTAGCTCAGGGAGCTGGGTACCCTGAGAACAACTGGTCTTGGTTGTTGCTAATTAAAGTTAAATCTAGATCTCATGAAGACAGAATTAGCTTATGCATTTAGGAAGTAAATAGGAACACAAGACCCATAAAGAAAAATGCATCGTTGTCATGACTAGAATAAAACCCTTCATACTTTTTTTTTATCTATATATAATTGATTATAAGTGTTTGGTCTCATTCCTGTTGGCTTTTATGCAATTTTTTTTACTATGTTATAAACCACTTCTCTAGGAATACTGAAATGCTTTGAGATGATTTGAATTAGTCAGATGTGAAGGATTTCTTTCTTTCTTTCCTTTTTAACAAATTCACTGAAATAATTATGGAATCAGTTGTTGACTCTCTGCAAACTCATTGTATGTATGAAGAGCAGTAATGTTAGTGAGCCTCACCTTCAAATTATAATTCAGCACTTCCATTGTTCTTTCCTTATGAAGTACCATACTATAAAAACATTAACCACCTAAATGTATTTTGTCAACCTTTGTTGTCTTTTAGGAATATAACTTAAAGTATGTTGAATTGATTGAAGAACGACTTAATGAAGCACTTACAATTTATCGCAAACCTGTTGATGGTGATAACTATGTTCGTCAGAGCAACCAAAGGTAAACTCTCCAAAAGAATCCTGTTTGTCTGAAAAATCTCAAGAGTAATTCATTGCATTACACTGCAGTGCAATTTATTTTAAAGGAAAATTTCAGAAATCCTTGGAAAACATTTGATTTTTCTTTCTACCAGATTACAGTGACCACATGTCTACCTGCTGGTTCACCTTTATGGCCAACTGGTGCACCATAAAACAGGTTGCCATTTATTGGAGTCTCAGGTGAGGATAATAACTATTTATAACTTGAAAGACTATTGTAAACCTTTTAAAATATGATTTTAAAGAGATAGCATTTAAACAGTCATTGCAAAATAAATAGAGTATGAAAGTCTCAAGTTACTTGAGGCCAAAAAGTTGTGAAGGCAGTCTTTGACATCTAGTCTCATGTAAAATTCCTTCCTGACCACTGAAATATTAGAGAAATACCTTGCAACATTTTTCTTAAAATTACTAGTAAAAACTTAGAATGGAAAGTAACTCACCAATAGAAATAATTTCTCAATCTGTGTGTGAGTGGATTGTATATTGACAAGTAAAACCGCCTATCCATTTATGCATACAAAAACATGGAGATGAGGGAATAAAATCTTTCTAATATCCTGAAGAGCTAAGAAAGCCAATTCATAGCTGCTTAAATAAATTGACTTTTGATGTGAGTTTGCAAGATGATGTAATGAATTGTATATGATAAATCAACAAATTCATGAAAAATCTTATATATTATAGAGTGTTACTCTAGTGAATCTGTTATCTTTATAAAATCTGAATTAACCTGATGCAACCAGTGGTAATGTTAACATTTTCTACCTGCATTACCATTGCTGTTAATTTATGATTATTATGCTAGAACTACCACTATTTTATTTTAAGGTACATACTTTAAATTATGACTTTACCTTTATTAAAACTACAAGAGAACCTGTTTTACTGAGGCCTCCTCTTTTTCACTTTCAAATGAGTATTTTTTTTTCTGTTTTTCTCCTTTAGAATATTGTTACAGATCTAAGGTACACTGTTCATTCCCCAGTGCTGGATAAATGGGAAGGAATTAAGCAACTGAAAGCAGCCCTTTGGGCCTTGGTTAGTAATAGACTTTCAGTCTTTTTGCAGTTTTTTAATTCAGTTATGACTCTTAATTTTGAAATAACTAGGCAAAATCCCTTAAAATCATTATTTAGGGTTATTGTCATAAAATGACTGTGACTTTCCAAGTTAGTGGAAACTACCTTACCTGGACTTTCAAATGAAAATTGTTCACTGCATCTATTTTGTTCTGAGTCTTTTAATAGTTGCTTTGTCTTTCTGGTTTGTTTTTTTTTTGGGGGGGGTAGTAGTGGGATGGTTTGATTTTTTTGTTGTTTGTTGGGGAGGGGTGTCTTTTTTTTGTTTTAAACCAAATAAAAATAACAGATTGCCGCATGTAGCAATAGTATTACTATGGGACCAGTGGTTAGCACTTGCTGTGATATATTTTTAATATATTTACTGTGATGTTCCAAAATTCAGTTTTTCTGGAAGAAAGTTGGCTGCCAACTGTTGATGCACGTGAATGTATATGGTCATGACATCCCTGGTACTTGGGATAACATGGGGAAAACCTAGTGTCTGTGCCTATCTAAGCTATACTTCTAAAGTTGCTTTGCCACCTCAGCTGTTTGTCTACCTCTTTCTTGTCTTCCCCAAAGTTTATTTTGGAACATTTGTCCAAGGTAATTAGTACTGGAAGATGTTGTAGGTATGTCATAAAATGCTTGTTTAAGAAGAATGTAAAGTGCGTAATTCATGAACATACTGCTGTCTGTAGTAGAACTAGTAAAATAAAGAATGCATAGTAATTAACTGTGAGCTGTTTTAGGTATTATACATAGTGTCCCGAGTCTTTTTTTGGATTTTCATGACTAGGAAATGCCAAAAGTGTGCTCAAATCTCTAATTGCTTTGAGAAGATATGTCTTGAAACTTGTACCACCAACAAAGTGTCAAAAGCTTTACATTGATACATTGACGGTGCTGCAGATCACATAAGAATCAAAGCTTATTTGACAAACTGTTTTATTCCAGGGCAATATTGGATCATCAAATTGGGGTCTTAACTTGCTTCAAGAGGAGAATGTAATTCCCAATATAATGGCACTCGCGCAACATTGTGAGGTTCTCTCCGTTAGAGGGTATGTGTATCTGATTTATACATAAAATTTACAGATGATAGTTCCAGTAGATTTTCAAATAGCCTTACCTAATTTATGTGAATGTAGTTTTGCCACTTACTCGGAAATCAGTTATTGAAGACCATTTATCAGCTTCAGTCCTATATAATCTCAGAATTGTATAGGAAGTCTAAAAGAACATGCAGTAACCAAATGAAATGTATGAAAAAAAAGCTACTTATTTCCTGGTTTAAAAACAATTAAAATATTTGCTACTTGTATCTCTGTTGGAATCAATTTATTGTTCCGTCATTTTTATTCAGTATCTTTTTTTAATTTTTAAAAGAAAGCATAAATAGATGGTCTTTTGCCTAATACTGCTAATGCATTAATGTTTTTCCTTTAAAAAAAGAGGTATTTTTCTACTTTATGTATCAGGCTCTTGTCATAATTATTTTTTTAATAGTATATCATTCTCATGTATTTTAGTGCATTTCTTAAACTTCTATTGATTTACAAATAAAAATCAGAAACAAAAAGCTATTTGGCAATTTTGTGAAATTTCTGCTGAACTGTATTGAAACTGTTTCCTTCAAGAGAAAAATAAGTTTAGTTAAATTAGATGCTTTTGCTGTTGCTTTTTTTTTCTATAAATACATTAAATACAGAACCTGTGTCTATGTGCTTGGTCTAATAGCCAAAACTAAACAAGGATGTGACATTTTGAAGCATCATAACTGGGATGCAGTGAGACACAGTCGTAAACAGCCTTGGCCAGTGGTCCCTGATGACATGGAGCAGCTCTGCAATGAACTTTCTTCTATACCCAGTACTCTGAGCTTGAGCTCCAAGTCCACCAGTTCTAGGCATAACAGTGAAAGTGAATCTACACCTTCAAGTAAGTAACAACAAAAAACCTCAAACAAACAACACCCCCCCCAAAAAAAACCGCCACGAAACTCCCCAACAAAACCAAAAAAACACCACAAAACAGTATTTTGATGTTCTTACTCACTTTTTGGCAGGATGAGTTTCAGGCAAGTGGTTTAAAGGTACTATAGCAAGAAAGAAGAGTACAAGCCATGAGACAGCTATATGCATTCAGAGAGACATAGTTAAGTGAGAAGGAAGAGAACAGTGTCTTAGATTTACATTTTATGTAAAAATAAGAAATTTTAATATTAGGTTAAGTTACTAGGTTTTTATGTGAAGTTATGGTAGCTTGCTATCAAACCCTGCAAAAATCTCCATGCTTAGGTATAAAGATACATTTGCTTGTTTGTCCTCAAAGGAATATTTAGAATACATATTCTGTGTATACAGAAGCACTTAGATATATACAGTATTGCTGTATTTAAATTCTTGTATATTTTGTGTATCTAATACATTTTAACTTTACTATTGATATTTGGAATTTAAATCTAGAAATATACCATATTTAGATATCATTAAAGGAGTGCATTAGTTGTAATCCTAGTACCTGGATATTTACACTGAAATATGATAGCGTGGAAGGGTTTTTTTGAAGCAATTAGACCTTCAGCTCAGGTACTCCTGAAGATAATTTATTTGCCAGTACTAAGTTCTGCAGAAAAAAAATTGAATTAAAATTTTGGTAAAACACATAGCCTTCCATTTTAGCTTTTATATAATTGCTTACTTTTTTTGCAAAATAGTTTATACACTTTGAAGAAATATCCATTTTGAGTTACAAAGTCTCATATTATTTCAGATATGTTCATCATGGAGGATGACCATTTTGGTAGTACTTCCACTAGTACATTCTTCCTAGATATTACTGAAGATGCAGAACAAATATTTTATGACAGACCTGGATCTTCAAAAGACAAAGATCGTGGTCCCTTTCCTTTTTTTTCCTCTAGCAGACTTGTGAAAAATCGTATTCTAAACTCTCTTACTCTACCTAATAAAAAACATAGAAGTGATCCAAAAGCAGGAAAGCTGACATCTGACAGTAAATCAAGCCTGAGGCGAAATCGTACTGTAACAGAACCTTCCAGTAGCATAGACGTTCCTGCTGGGGAAGAATTCAACCCTTTTTTTTGAATTGCGAAAATCCAGACTTTACATTTAGAAGCTTCATTTGCCAGAAATAAGCACATGGAAGATACTCATAGAACCCCAAGTATTGGAGAAAATGATCTGAAGCTGCCAAAAGATATTGGAAATGAAATTCACCATGAAAACACAAGCAGAGAAAGGCTAATAGGAGATGATACTATGCAAACACATTTCAAGAGTCGTAGCTTAAGTTTTAATACAGATACCACAACAAGTGGCATAAGTTCAATGAGCTCTAGCCTTTCAAGGGAGACTGTAGGTGTGGACACTACTGATTGTGGAAGTTTGAGTACTGTGGTAAGCACAAAAACAGTTAAACCAAGTCCCTGTTCAACACCACAGTCAGACCATATGCCTCTTTCAAAATCCAACTCTGTATCCTTGGTACCCCCAGGATCTTCTCATACACTTCCCCGAAGAGCCCAGTCTCTTAAGGCTCCTTCTCTTGCTACAATAAAAAGTCTTGCGTACTATAGCTACACAAGTTCTTGAGATGCCTTTGGCTATGCCACACTAAAACGCTTACAACAGCAGAGAATGCATCCTTCACTGTCTCACTCAGAAGCCCTAGCATCTCCAGCAAAGGATGTGCTGTTTACTGACACTATTACCATGAAGTCTGGCAGACTGGATTCTCGATTGACCCCAAGCCGGTAAGAGATTATGTGTGTTTCTTATTTCAAAGTTGTAAAAGCAATTTAATAAGGAAAGTATCTTTCTAATATGTTTTTCCAACATCATCTAAAAGTGACAGAGTGACAGTTGTTGCAGGATGATTCATAACTTTGCTGAAAAAAGTATCAGTATAAGAATACGCTAATGAGAAGTCTGTACTTAGTAAATGCTGTCAGAGAAATGCAGCTTTCATAGCTGTCCTCAGTCTCTTTAATGCTGTTAGTGACAAAGGAGTATGCTTCCTTCTATCACATTTGCTTCCTGTTTAATTTTGTTTAATATTTAAATGCAATTGCACTGCTAACATTACTAAAGTTGCAATCACACAAAACTGCTCCTGCAGTCAAAGGAGTATTTCAGAAGAGAATTTTCTCGATCAAACTTGGCGAGGTTTTAGGACAGGGACTCCTGCCAATATAGAATCATAGAATCATTAAGGTTGGAAAAGACCGCTAAGATCATTCCAACATGACCATGCCTACTAAACCATGTCCCCAAGTGCCATGTCTGCACTTGTTTTGACCACCTCCAGATATGGAGACCCCACCACTTCCCTGGGCAGCTTCTTCCAGTGCTTCACGACTCTTTGGGTAAAGAATTTTTTCCTAATATCCAATCGAAACCTCCCATACGAGGACAGGATGAGAGAGTTGGGGCTGTTCAGCCCGGAGAGGAGAAGGCACCGAGGAGACTTTATAGCAACCTTCTAGTACCTGAAATGGGCCTACAAGAAAGCTGTGGAGGGACTTTTTACAAAGGCATGTAGCGATAGGACAAGGGGTGAAGACTTAGACTAGACACAATGAAGGTGGTGAGGCACTGGAACTGTTTGCCCAGGGAAGGTGTGGCTGCCCCATCCCTGGAAGTGTTCAAGGCCAGATTGGATGGGGCCTTGGGCAGCCTGATCTAGTGGGAGGTGTCCCTTCTCATCACAGGTGGGTTTGAACTGTATGATCTTTAAGGTCCCTTCCAGCCCAGGCCATTCCATGGTTCTATAAACAACAGAATCGTTTCGGATAGAAAAGACCTTTAAGATCATTTAACTGTAAACCATAGCACTGCCATGTCCACTACTAAACCATGGCCCTAAGTGCCATATCTACCCATCTTTGAAATACCTCCAGGGATGGTGACTCTACCACTTCCCTGGGCAGCCTATTCCAGTGCTTGAGAACCCTTTCAGTGAAGTAATATTTCCTAATATCCAATCTAAACCTCCCCCGGTGCAATTTGAGGCCATCTCCTCTCCTGTCTCTTGTTACTTGGGAGAAGAGACCAACACCCACCTCACTACAGCCTCCTTTCAGGTAGCTGAATAAGTTCTCCCCTCGGCCTCCTCTTCTCCAGGCTAAACAGCCTCAGTTCCCTCAGCCACTCCTCATAAGACTTGTTCTCCAGCCCCTTCAGCCTTTGTGTCCTTCTCTGGAAATGCTCTAGGACTTCAATGTCCTTATACTCAGGGGGCCAAAACTGAACACATGATTTGAGGTATGGCCTCACTGATGTTGAGAACAGGGGAAGGACGACTTCCCTAGTCCTACTGGCCACACCATTTTTTTATATAAGCCAGGATGCGGTTCACCCTCTTGCCACCTGAGCACACTGCTGGCTCATCTTCAGCCAGCAGCACCCCAGGTCCTTTTCTGTCAGGCAGCTTTCCAGCCACTCTTCCCCAAGCCTGTAGTGTTGCATGGGGTTGTTGTGGCCCAAGTGCAGGACCCTCTGTAAAGGCTTTCTGTCCTCAAGAAGATCAATGCTCCTACTCAGCTCGGTGCTGACTGCAAACTTCCTGATGACGCACTCGATCCCCTCACCCAGATCATTGATAAACATATTGAAGAGATATATGTGGCGTATTAACAGGCACGGACTCAGCTTTCATTTCAAGCTAAGACCAAGTTTATTGTTGCAAGCTCATATTTATACCTTAGTGAAAATGTCTACAATAGTCCTGCAAGTCCATCATAAAAATTTCCACAGCATGTTCTTCTCCTTCCAAGCTCCTTGTGACCACTGTTATTGTATTCATGCCTTCTTGGTTTTGCCACTGTTGTTGATTCTTCTCAGGCATGAGGCTCGCTGGTTATCATAGAATCATAGAATAACCAGGTTGGAAGAGACCCACCGGATCATCGAGTCCAACCATTCCTATCAAACACAAAACCATGCCCCTTAGCACCTCGTCCACCCATGCCTTAAACACCTCCAGGTGTAAAATTTTTTCCTAATGTCCAGCCTAAATCTCCCCTGGCAGAGCTTGAGGCCATTCCCTCTCGTCCTGTCCCCTGTCACTTAGGAGAAGAGGCCATTACCCTCCTCTCTACAACCTCCTTTAAGGTAGTTATGGAGAGCAATGAGGTCTCCTCTCAGCCTCCTCTTCTCCAGGCTAAACAACCCCAGCTCTCTCAGCCGCTCCTCATAAGGCCTGTTCTCCAGCCCGTTCACCAGCTTCGTTGCTCTTCTCTGGACTCGCTCCAGAGTCTCAACATCCTTCTTGGGGTGAGGGGCCCAGAACTGAACACAGGATTCGAGGTGCGATCTCACCAGTGCCGAGTACAGAGGGAGAATAACCTCCCTAGACCTGCTGGTCACGCCGTTTCGGATACAGGCCAAGATGCCATTGGCCTTCTTGACTACCTAGGCACACTGCTGTCTCATGTTCAGTCGGCTGTCAACCAACACCCCCAGGTCCTTCTCCTCCTGGCAGCTTTCTAGACAGACTTCTCCTAGTCTGTAGCACTGCATAGGGTTGTTGTGCCCCAAGTGCAGGACCCGGCATTTGGCCTTGTTAAATCTCATGCCATTGGTCTCTGCCCAGCAGTCCAGCCTGTTCAGATCCCTTTGCAGAGCCTCCCTACCCTCCAGCAGATCGACACTTCCACCCATCTTGGTGTCATCTGCAAACTTGCTAAGGGTGCACTCAATGCCTTCATCCAGGTCATTGATAAAGACATTAAACAGGGCTGGACCCAGGACTGTGCCCTGGGGAACCCCACTTGTCACTGGCCTCCGGCTGGATTTAACTCCATTTACCACCACCCTCTGGGCCCGGTCATTCAACCAGTTTTTCACCCAGGAGAGTGTGCACCCATCCAGGCCAGAGGCCGACAGTTTCTGAAGCAGAACGCTATGAGAAACTGTATCAAAGGCTTTACTAAAATCCAGGAAGACCACATCCACAGCCTTTCCCTCGTCCAAGAGTCTAGTCTCTCAGTCATAGAAGGTGATCAGGTTAGTATTGACAAGATCTGCCTTTCATGAACCCATGTTGACTGGGCCTGATCACCCGGTTCTCTTGCATGTGCTTCAAGATAGCACTCAAGATCACCCGCTCCATGACTTTCCCCAGTACCGAGATCAGACTGACAGGCCTGTAGTTCCCTGGATCCTCCCTGCGACCCTTCTTGTAGATGGGCACAACATCAGCCAGCTTCCAGTCCAGTGGAACTTCCCCAGTCATCCAGGACTGCTGGAAGATGATGGAAAGGGGTTTGGCCAGCACATCTGCCAGCTCCTTTAATATCCTCGGGTGAATCCCATCCGGCCCCATAGAGTTGTGGGTGTCTAGTTCGCCAAGCAAGTCTCTAACCATCTCCTCTTGGACCATGGGAGCCTCATGTTGCTCCTCTAGCTCCGGGGTTTGTACAGAAAGGGAACAACTTTCTTTACAATTAAGGACTGAGGCAAAGAAGGCATTAAGTACCTCAGCCTTTTCCTCATCCCCTGTCACTGTTGCTCCTTCTGCATCCAACAGGGACTGTATGGTCTCCCTAGTCCTCCTTTTATTATTTATATATTTATAGAAAGATTTTTTTGTTATCTTTCACCGACTTTGCCAATTTGATTTCTAGTTGAGCCTTTGCCCTTCTGATTTTTTCTCTACACAATCTCACTTCCCTCCTGTAGTCCACCCAAGAGGCCTCTCCCCTCTTCCAGAGCCCATAAACATTCCTCTTCTTCTTGATATCGCTCAAGGTCTCTCTGTTCAACCAATCTGGGTTTTTTTCCCCTGCTGGCTTTTTTTTGTGGAACATGGGGATGGCTTTCTCCTGAGCTACTAGGATCTCCTTTCTGAAGAGCTCCCAGCCCTCGTGGGCTCCTTTGCCCTTAAGCACTGTCTCCCATGAGACTTTGCCAACCAGGCTTCTGAAGAGTTCAAAGTCTGCCCTCTGGAAATTTAATGCTACTGTCCTGCTAACCACCCTCTTCACTTCGCCTAGAACAGAAAACCCTATCATCTCATGATCACTTAGTCCTAGGCGTCCTCCTACTGCCACATCCCCCACAAGGCCTTCTCTGTTCACAAACAGCAGGTCCAGGAGGGCACCTTCCCTTGTTGGTTCGTTCACCAGCTGTGCAAGGAAGTTGTCTTCCACGCACTCCAGGAACCTCCTAGACTGCTTCCTTTCTGCTCTATTGTACTTCCAGCAGATATCAGGAAGACTGAAGTCTCCCACAAGAACAAGAGGCATTGATCTAGAGATTAACCCCAGCTGTTTATAGAAGAGCTCATCAACTGCTTCTCCTTGGCTGGGTGGTCTGTAACAGACTCCCATCACAAAATCTACCTTCTTATGGGCTCCTCTGATTTTAACCCACAGACACTCAGTCTCCTCACCGCCACAATCCATTTCAACAGTGTCCAAGTCTTCCCTTACAAAGAGGGCTACCCCACCTCCTCTCCTTCCCTTCCTATCCCACCTGAAGCGTTTATACCCCACCATATTTGTACTCCAGTTATATGAGTCATCCCACCACGTTTCAACGACACTGGCAACGACATCATAGGCTCCTTGCCCTACGACAGCTTCCAGCTCTTCCTTCTTATTACCCATGCTGCGTGCATTGGTGTAAATGCACTTCAGTTGTTCTGCCGAGCCTTCAGCCCTCGAAAGTCTTCAAAGCTCTCTGCACTCTATCTCCCGAAGCCCAGCAACACTCATGGTCATTTTTTGCTCATCATCTCTTCTGACAGATATATATGCTTTTTGGACTCTTTGGGTAAAGAATTTTTTCCTAATATCCAATCTAAAGCTCCCCTGATGCAACTTGAGGCCACCTCCTCTCATCTTATTATTTGTGACTTAGGAGAAGAGACCAGCACCCTCCTCTCTACAACCTCCTTTCAGGTAGTTGTAGAGAGCAATAACGTGTCCCCTCAGCCTCCTCTTCTCCAGGCTAAACAACCCCAGTTCCCTCAGCCACTCCTCATATGACTTGTTCTCCAGCCCCTTCACCAGCTTCATTGCCCTTCTCTGGACACACTCCAGCACCTCAATGTCCTTCTTCTACTGAGGGGCCCAGAAGTGAACAGAGAATTCAAGCTGTGGCCTCACCAGTGCTAAGTACAGGGGAACAATCACTTCCGTGGTCCTGCTGGCCACACCATTTCTTATACAAGCCAGGATGTTGATGGCTCATGTTAAACCAGCTGTCCTTTTCTACCAGGCAGCTTTCCAGCCACTCTTCCCCAAGCCTGAAGTGTTGCATGGCCCAAGTGCAAGACCCTCTGTAGAGCCGTCCTGTCCTCAAACAGATCAATGCTCCTACACAACTTGGTGCTGACTGCAAACTTCCTGATGAAGCACTCGATCCCCTCGCACAGATCATTGATAAAGATATTGAAGAGAACTGACCCCAACACTAAGCCCAGGGGATCATCACTTGTGACTAGCTGCCAACTGGATTTAACTCCTTTCACCACAACTCTCTGTTCTCAGCCATCCAGCCAGTTTTTTACCCAGCAAAGATCACACCCATATAAGCCATGAGCAGCCAGTTTCTCCCGGAGAATGCTGTGAGAAATGGTATGAAAGGCCTTACTAAAGTTCAGGTGGACAACATCCACAGCATTTCCCTCATCCACTACACGGGTCCCCTGGTCATAGAAGGATATCAGGTTAGTCAGGCAGGACCTTCCCTTCCTAAATCCATGCTGTTTGGGCCTTCTTACCTGGTTATCTTGTTTTTGTCATTTGATGGCACTCAAGACAATCTGCTCCATAACATTCCCCAGCACCGGGTCAGGCTGACAGGCCTATAGTTCCCCAGGTCCTCCTTCCCACCCCTCCAATAGATGGGGATCACTTTGGCAAGCCTCCAGTTCACTGGGACCTCCCCTGTTAGCAAAGACTGCTAATCACTGACAGAGAATAACTTGGTGAGCACTTCTGTCAGCTCCCTCAGTAGCCTTCAGTGAATCCCATCTGGCGTCATAGATTTGCGAATGTCTAGGTGGAGTAGCAGGTCACTAACCACTTCCACTTTTATTATGGGGGCTCCATTCTGCTCCCTGTCTTCCAGCTCAGGGGGCTGGGTACCCTGAGAACAACTGGTCTGACTATTAAACACTGAGGAAAAGAAGGTGTTGAGTATCTCAGCCTTTTCCTCATCCTTCATCTCTATGTTTCCCCCCCCTCCATCCACTAAAGGCTGGAGATTCTCTTTATTCCTCCTTTTGCTGCTGATATGTTTATAGAAACATTTTTATTGTCCTTCACAGCAGTAGCCAGAGTAAGTTCTAGTTGAGCTTTGTCCCTTCTAATTTTCTCCCTGTCTAAGCCATGGGCTGACAGCTTCTCTCAGAGAATACTGTGGGAAATGGTGTCAAAGGCTTTACTGAAGCCGAGGTAGATAACATCCACAGCCTTTCCCTCATCCACTAGGTTGGTCACCTGGTCATAGAGGGAGATGAGGTTGGTCAAGCAGGACCTGCCTTTCATAAACCCATGCGGGCTGGGCCTGATCCCCTGGATGACCTGCACATGCCTAGTCAGTGCGCTCAAAATGAACCGCTCCATAATCTTTCCTAGTACCAATGTCAGGCTGACAGGCCTGTAATTCCCTGGATCCTCTTTCTGGTCCTTCTTGTAGATGGGTGTCATGTTGGCAAGCCTCCAGTTAACTGGGACCTCCCCTGTTAGCCAGGACTGCTGATAAATGATGGAGAGTGGCTTGGCAAGTACCTCTGTCAGCTCCCTCAGTATGCTTGGGTGGATCCCATCTGGGCCAATAGACTTGTGAGTGTCCGGGTGTTGTAGCAGGTCGTTGACTGCTTCCTCCTGGATTATGAGGGGTTTATCCTGGTCTCTATCCCTGTCTTTCAGCTCAGGGAGCTGAATACCCTGGGGATAATTGGTTCAACTGTTAAAGATGGAGGCAAAGAAGGCATCACAGAATCACAGAATCACAGAATAACCAGGTTGGAAGAGACCCACCGGATCGTCGAGTCCAACCATTCCCACCAATCCCTAAATCATGCTCCTAAGCACCTCGTCTACCCTAACCTTAAACACCTCCCTTGGCAGACCGTTCCAATGCCTAACCACCCTCTCCATGAAGAACTTTTTCCTAATCTCAAGCAACTTTTTCCTAATCTCAAGCATTAAGCACCTCAGCCTTTTCCTCATCCTTGGTAGCAATGTTCCCTCCCCTCATCCAGTAAAGGATGGAGATTTTCCTTCGTTCTCTTTTTGTTATTGATGTATTTGTAAAAACATTTTTCGTTCTCTCTTACAACAGTGGCCAGATTGAATTCTAGCTGGGCTTTTGCCTTTCTGATTTTCTCCTTGCATGACCTAACGAGGTCCCTGTACCCTTCTTGAGGTGCCTGCCCCTTCTTCCATAGGTGGGAAACTTTTTTCTCCTGGAGTTCCAGCAAAAGCTCCCTGTTCAGCCAGGCTGGTTGTCTCTCCCATCAGTTTGTCTTGCAGTGCATGGGGACAGCTTGCTCCTGCGCCTTTAAGACTTCCTTCTTGAAGAACGTTCAGCTCTTGGACCCCTTTGCCATTCAGGACTGTTTCCCAAGGGAGTCTCTCAACCAGTAACCGGAAGCCCATGGCAGTGGTTCTGACTCCCCTCATTCCTTCACCAAGAATCAAGAACTCAGTCATTTCATGGTCGCTAAGCCCAAGACAGCCTCCGATCACCACAACTCCCACCAGCCCTTCTCTGTTTGTAAACAGCAGGTCAAGCAAGGCACCTCCCCTGGTAGGCTCCCTTACCATTTGTATAAAAAAGTTATCTTCCAGTATGCTGTATTGCTATTCACTGTAGCACTGAAGCCAGTGTTGAGATACTGGTACCACTGATATGAATGAGAGTTTGTCTTCTTAGCTACAACAGAGCAAAGATTTTATTCATATGGTTTGTTTTTAGATTGTAGTGTCACCTCTTCAGTTCTGAGTAACATTAGATCTTCTGAAGACTTATTAGATAGTTATCTATGATATATAGTTTGTGATATTGGCACTGTTCATAGCTGTTTGTTGGTGCTTAACAACTTTCTCTTAAAACCTCTTCTACTTCACAAACTTTTCCTTTCAAATCAACTTTTAGCTAATGGATTTGATTTTTCAGATTATTATTGAAAGGTAAAAGATACTTTCTATCTCTGTTTTTACCTAAATATCCTATCTCACATGAGAAGAAGGGGAGAAGTTACCAGCACATTAGTCACTTCCTTACTGCCCAGAAGAGCCCATTTGCTGATTTTTTGTCCACATACCCAGTTGAGTCTTTATAGTGCATCTATAGTGCCTGTTTATTACTACTAGTTTCCTTCCCGATTAAGAGCAACATTAATTTTTTTAATATTTTCACATGATTCTTCAAAGATGTCGCAAAAAGATAAGTTTTGTTCCAGAACTAGACAGAGTGTGCTGATTCAATTAAGGATGATTCAGTAGTTAAGCTGCACCATCCTGGAAATCAGAAGTGCTGTTCCTTGCTCTGTAACTGGTTTCCTGTGCTAATGCAGGAATAAATCTGTGTAATTTCAGTGGCAGTACAGATTCTGTGGCTGTCATCATGCTGTACCTTTCCTTGCTGTCATACCCTTGATAAGCAAAGCAGCCTTGCTGCACTGGACTCATCCTGAGACTCAGCATGCAGTCTAATACTAACAGTATTCCTGGTTCTTAGCTGTTCATGATCTCTCTTATCAGTGGTTAGGTGCAAGGCTTTGACCTGACCTTTTTAACATTGAACTGAAATGACTGGAGTGCTCGTATCTCTTAATTGTAATATGCCAGAATGAGAGATTTACCAAGATTATGATTTATTATTTCAATGTTACAGGTTCATGAAAGTTTTAAGTTATGCTTCATTAGATAAAGAAGATTTATTAAGTCCTATTAACCAAAACACACTTCAGCGTTCCTCCTCTGTTCACTCCATGGTTTCTAATGGTACATATGGTAGCTCTGATGATTACATTGTCTTGCCCTCCCAGTGGATATCAATGAAATATTTCAGGTATGTATGTGATAACTTAATGGATTCATTTATATTTTCATACTAGAAAGTAGTTAGCTGTTGCATTATCATCAGAATAGATTAGGTCTACAGAAATGAGGAAAACGGGATGTGGTACTTTCAAGGAATATGTTTTGGAGAACAAGAGTTAGTTTTCTAACCCTGTTTTAGAAAAATTATACTCTGTTTTGTATTAGTAGGCAAATAATGACACAGACTAGGTAAGAAGTGTGTTAAACAGTGGTAGCATAAATATGCCGTCATAAGATTTTTAGCTGACAGCTAGCTTTTATACTGGTCTGTGGGCATTTGTTAATATCTCTTTAGCCAAGTAATTGATATCTTCATTGGTCAACCATAAATGATGTGAATAATCTCACAGTAAACTTCCTGCTACTGTATTTTCTGCTACCATGATCCTGATTTAATATTACTTTATTTGTATATCTATCATCATTGCATTAAATTATATTGTCTTTACTTAACCTCACAGATATATTTCTTTAAGATAAAACAGGTTATCTTAAGTGCCTTCCTCTCTCTACTTAGTTAAAACACATTCCCATCTAACAAACTAATACATCACAATGTTTAATATTTAGTGGCTTCCTTATCTTTAGCTTACTTAGTCTTTGCCTTTCAAACCTAAATTTCTTTCTTACTGATCTCAAAAAAATACAAAACTAGAACAAAAGCAAGATTTCCATCAAACCTACTCTTATTTTCCCTTTATGAAATTACTACTTTCTCTCTCTTCCACAGTCTTATTCCTCACTTTTTTCTCTCAACTTTTTTGTAGAGTTGAGACATGTCTCAACTCTGCAGTATCTTACAGGCAACATTTTAGATGTCCTGGGTGGTTTTGCTCTACTTTTCCCATATCTCCAGTGTTGTAGTGTGTTTGTGAACAGATCATTAATAGCCACATCCATTAATAGCCACTGGTTTCCTTACAGCCTGTCACCACTATGTTTTACCAACTACTGACTGTTCACAAGCCTTGCTTAATAAATGTTTATTTACAAATTCATGTTTTTCTCTGTGGCTTTTCTTTGCTACTCAGAAGCCCATTCTTAATTTCCTCCTGCAATTATATCTTTTTCCTCAAGTAAAAAATTGACAACTGTTCATTTCCTCATTAAAAAAAATATTTTTCCTTTGTGTATATTTATCATCTGTGCTAATTTTAATTTTCATTTGAATATTCCAGGTAAAGGAAACACCATATTTCCAGAAGAAAAGCACACCGCCATTTGATGACCACAGAGCTAGGATCCTTGCACCTGATGCAGGAGGTATTGATTTTGTTCCTTTTCTGTACCTATCTATTGTTTGTTTGTACATTAAGTGAGGTGTTGGGGTTTATTTGTTGATTTTTCTTTACAGAAAAGATTATTTTTAGCTGTTAATTTTTGAGAGCTGTTCTAGATTCGGGATAGTGGGCTATTAATTCCCTGGTTTACATAGTTCAAGGTAACGTGGTGTTGCTTCAAAGCTTGATCCAGCTCTAATAAACTAAGAAGGAAAATCTTCATATCTTGGATTATAATATGAGCTAATGTTAATTGAAGACTGGTAGTGATATTGCATTGAAGAAAGTAACAAAATTTAAAATAAGATAAAATGTATGCTACATATATATCGAGCTGTTATATTTTTACTCCCCTTTGATTACATGTGAATTTACAGGAACCGATAAAGGTTATGTGTGTATTTCAGAAAGTAAATGTCATCTTTCTGTGATGTTTCTGTGACAATTGATGAGTGGAGGAGATGGAACATGGTACAAGAAAACTGCAAGTGCTCTGTAATGCCTGGCTTGTTTTTTACTCCAAAATAGTCAGAAATATGTAGGGCATCAATATGTATTTTTACAGTAGGACAGCTAAAAAAAATATTGATACTGGTCCTGAAGTAGTATAGTATAGCTGTTAGTTGCTTCTTAGTTAACTGAGACTTTATTACAAGCACTTGGAACATCCAAATAGACACATCTTACTGATTTTTTTCTCTTTTGTGTTGTTTATGTAATATATAAAGATGATTTTTTGGAAAGTGTATTTCTGTAGTTTACTGAGTTTCAGTGTCAAGTAATGCCTGTTCAAAATTGTATTTGTTGGTATTTTCCACCTCGAGGAAGAGCATGTCATGAAAGCATCTTTGGCTTGTTTCTGCATTGTTGAGTCTAGTTTTATCCTATTACAGGCACTAAGTGACAGTTTTTTAAATTGTGTTTCTATCTTCATTGGTGTATATGTCATTTATACATAGTATGAAAATTCATAACATATTCATGTTACATGGATATTAACATTACTTATGTTGATATAATGTCAGGATTTACCACATATCATCTTACAGTATGTGTGCTTAGAGGCTGAATTCTGTCCTTTGCAATATTTTGTTGTGTATGATAAGCCAGGACTAAAATGTGATGTTTATTTCCTGAATGATAACAAATCTTGGGAGCTTAACAATTAAAAAAAAAAAAAATTCTAGATCTTCACACATACCCTTCCCAGCCTTAAAAGAGGAAATTTAATTGAAATAATGTTTTATTAACTGTTCATTGTGTGGTTTTTGTCTTTTTTGATGTCTAATTGCTTATCTACAGGTGTTCCATCAGGTACAAGTGATGTTGTCAAAAGTCCTTTTCAGATGCTCCAACAGCAGATCACAGAAATAATGAATACCAGTCATTCAGATGCCTCTCAGTTTCTGGAAAATACAGAGGATACAGGGTTACAGGAGCACACGGATGAGAACTGCCTTTACTGTGCCTGCATTAAAATACTGACTCATCAACAATTAAAAGCTTGGATTTTATATTCATCTCTTACATGCAAAATGCCAAAGGCTATGGATAGTGAAACCTTTCAGAAGAATCTTACTTGTCACATCTTTCTGTTGGTGAAGTCAGAATCCTTTCTGCAAGACCTGTGGTAACTATATGAACAAAAAAGCTTCTGCATATGCAAGAGTATCTTTATTATGTTATTGATATATCTATGCTCTATTTTACATAAGAGCTCTACATGGGATTACAGTTTTTTAGGCTTCTGACTGTTTAAGAGGTGATTATTTTCACTCAAGTATTATAAGATTCAAAAGCAAGTTATTTTTAGACATTTTGAGTATTTGTCCAAAATCAAACATCTAGTTTTCAGCTGTTTTATGTAGTGATAGTTACTGTACATAGTGCATCATTGTCTTGCATGCTTAATATCATTAAAAAATAAGAAAATCATTTGAAGTGTGAATAACAAAGATGCAACATCTTGTTTCTCTCAGATTTTTCAGACATTCCATATACTGACTGGTGTGGACAGACCATACACAATCACTTTGATGTGCATTCATCCAAATTTTCTGGAATTTCAAGCTGTAGTGATGCAGTATCCCATGGTTCAACTAGCAACACCAAGAGTACAGAGCTTGTACTAGGTAAGTTTGAAAGCCTTATGATTATTAGAGACTATAATGCTTAAAGTATATTTTAGATATTGTGGAAAAATAATTATTTATATATTCTGAAACAAGTTAATGCTGTTTATTTTTTTTAAAAACAAACATCAAAAGAAAACTTTTTAAATACCCTAATAATTTTCCAGGAAGGTAGTTGCATTATCAATGCCTATGGCAGATGGCATACTTTCAAACTGTTCTGCTTTAGCTATATGGCATTTTTGCAGGTAGTGTTGGAAACAGAACTGCATTTACATTACCATCAAACTGATTGCTCTTTTCCCCCATGGCATTGTTAGTTTACAAAGAAAATAAATTCTTTTTAAACAGTTCCTGAATTTTTGTAACGAGAAAGACATTTATTTGTTAGCATTGCATTTTATGTTTTGAATTATCATAATTTCTTATGAAGTAGCTGGTTGCTAGCTTTGCCAGTATCTTATATAAACAGAGCAGATAATCACCCAGATTGCAATGTTATTTAGTGTTAGACAGCACTGTAAGTTTTCTAAATTGCCGCACAGCATTTTGTAAATGCTATTTTACCTTTATAAAATATTTCCATGTTAAAATTCATGAAAATATTTTTGTTTGTTTTAATTGTAATGGGATTATTTGTTGGTAGTTCATAATACATACATAAATATGTACTCGTGTGTGCATGTGATGATAAAACAGACTTATGTGGCATAAGATAACCACAGTCAAAGACTATTCTATTTAAATTCCATGCTGTTGAATTTGTTTTTCCAGGAGTAAAATCAATCCCAGATGATACACCAGTGTGCAGAATACTTCTGCAGAAAGAAGTCTTACGTTTGGTAATCAATTTGAGTAGTTCCGTAGGAACTAAGAGCCATGAAACTGGACTCCTGACATAAGTTAAATACATTTTAAATGTTTTAGCAACATTTAGTTGTATGTATTTTCTAAGATAGTGATTCGCCTTATTTCTGACTTCTCAAACAATTGTCATGCAGGTATTATTGTGGGTTACTGGGGATGACTGAATGTAACATAAAAGCTAAGCAAAGAATTTTCCTTTTTATGTTTGTTCTGTCTTTAATTTCTTACCATTCCCCATTATTTTTCAAATCAGTAGTTCAACTGTAGTGGTTTCATTATATACCCAGTATGTCATGCATCTTTGATATTTCTTTTGTGTTATTTGCTCCAAATAATATATATATCAGATAACCAGAATAAGAAATCTGAAAGTAACTTCTTGAGAAATGCAAATCTGCTTTAAGCAAGAGTACAACTACTGGAATTAATTTATAGAAAAAGTCATGTTAAAGTGTAAGAATATAAATCCAGGGACCACACATTATAATAAATATGTAGGTTTCTGGGCTAGTGATATTGGAAACTGACATACAACTGCTAAAAGAAAACACAGAAATGCTCATTTTATTTTAAAAATGTTTACAGGTAATTAAGTCAGCTTTTTGTATTTTTTATTGCTGCCGTACATGAGGATACCTATTCTTTGGTATACTGTTCTCTTTCTACATCTATTATTTTAAGACTAGGTGATCTCAGATTCTGTACAACTTTAAAATGATATATTCTGTTTCATTCCATTAATATGTATTTCTTCTGGTTTGGTATAAAATAATACTGTCTGTTCTGATTTTCTTGCTTCATCAGATCCAGAATGTATAATACTTATCACTGAAGAGTTCTATTTTGTTAATGATGACAGTCAAAATTTAATTGAACAATTTTTTAGAATATGATGGAAATCTGTTCAAGACTTAAAATTTTGGTTTTCCTGTTGATCAGAATTAAGGAGAAATATCCCCAAGCATTTGATGACATATGCCTTTACTCTGAGGTGTCCTACTTGTTAGCACATTGTACATTTCGACTTCCATCTCGAAGGTTCATTCAGGAGCTATTTCAAGAGGTACAATTCTTACAAGTAAGTAAAGAGTTCAGATACATTGAATGCACCAAAATGTGCCAGATGGGTGCATGTTTCATGTTCTGAATGCTTTCAGATATGTCTTAAAGGACACTATTTTATGATGCGTTTCTAGTAAAATCTCTGATGACATTAATACTTCATCTGTCTTTTTCTTTGAGATGCATGAAGAAGCAGAGGCTATTTTAGCAACACCAAAAAAATAGCCAGTAACTGATATATCAGCTGAATCCTGATCTCTGTCTCATGCAGTGCATAGCATATAGACTTTATGAAATCCTCATACAACCTCTGACTGACTCGATAGAAACTTTTGGAGAATCATTTTCTAGGCTGTTCCAGAAGCTACTGGTAACTGAAGACTGAACTGAAAACTTTTTCTTCTTTAACCAATTACTGCGCCATTTTTTGAGCCCTTTGAAGAGTTATTAAACATTAACATAGTTTTAATAATAATAATTACTAGTATATGCAAGAGACAAGCACTGAACACCTCCACAAGTTTAATGTTTTACCATAAATTTAAAAAAAAAGAAAAAAAAAACCCAAACAACACACAGAGATATCTTTCATGGTTGACTTCCAATTCTGTTCCAGAGAAGCAGAATGATGCCTTGCTTTTTAGCCCCTGGATACCAGGAATCAGAGATGAGGGTGCATTCAATTGCCATGGGGAGCCTTGCTGTGATCATGGACACTAGGGGATTAATATTAGCCCTGCTCTGTTGGTTATTGTACTGTTTGCAACGCTACTTGGCGGTTTGTAACTTCAAACAGAAAGAAAAGCCTCTGTGAATCTGAGGTTTCTTTTAAGTTATTTAAATATTGCTATAGTTGTAAGTAATTTTGTTAGCAGTCTCTCTGATTTTATTGCACTTACGTACACATATCTTATCTGAACCAGTTAAGGATTTTCACTACAGTTTGATTTAAAATTAACAAGTTTCTAACTTAAAATGCTGAAATTGGATTATTTTCCCTGAATTATATGCATATGTTTGCAGTTTCTATACTCATGCTCACATGGTATGAATGTTGGTCGTACTCTTAATTAAAAACATTTAAAAAGCATGATTTGTATCAGATATATTAATATTGTATAAACTAAACTTGAAGGCCTTTAATCATTGCTGCTTTTGTGAGAAGATATAATATGTACATTTTCCAAGATCCATGGAAACAGCCTTTTATAAAAACAAAAATTTGCTTTGGATTTTAAGTGGATTAGTGATCAAGCATCATAGTACTAATAATTGAAGTAGAAAGCCTTAAGTAACAAATTTTGAAGCAACAGTAATTTTGTACTGGTATTTGAGACTTCTTGCAAAAGTTACATGATACAGTGACTGTTAATGACTAAAATAGTTGTGTCGTCATGTTACTAGCAAGGTTCCTAAATTAATGAGTGCAAGCTTAAAAAAAAAAAAGTAAGAATCCCGATTATTTTTATCATGGATCTAAAGATTCATAGGCCTTTATAGGAAGGTAATATAAATATATGCAAATACATATATATACACACACAGAGTAGCATGGCCACCTCTGTCAGAATGCCTGTAATAGAAGGCATTACCTTTTGGTACTTGGGAATGGACTCTGTTCCCTCTGAAAGGGCTGAAGGCTCGGCAGCTCAACTGGAGTGCATTTACACCAATGCACGCAGAAGGAAGAGCTGGAAGCTGTCGTAGGGCAAGGAGCCTATGATGTCGTTGCCATCACGGAAACATGGTGGGATGACTCATATAACTGGAGTACAAATATGGTGGGGTATAAACGCTTCAGGTGGGATAGGAAGGGAAGGAGAGGAGGTGGGGTAGCCCTCTTTGTAAGGAAGGACTTGGACACTGTTGAAATGGATTGTGGCGGTGAGGAGACTGAGTGTCTGTGGGTTAAAATCAGAGGAGCCCATAAGAAGGTAGATTTTGTGATGGGAGTCTGTTACAGACCACCCAGCCAAGGAGACGCAGCTGACAAGCTCTTCTATAAACAGCTGGGGTTAATCTCTAGATCGATGCCTCTTGTTCTTGAGGGAGATTTCAGTCTTCCTGATATCTGCTGGAAGTACAATAGAGCAGAAAGGAAGCAGTCTAGGAGGTTCCTGGAGTGCGTGGAAGACAACTTCCTTGCACAGCTGGTGAACGAACCAACAAGGGAAGGTGCCCTCCTGGACCTGCTGTTTGTGAACAGAGAAGGCCTTGTGGGGGATGTGGCAGTAGGAGGACGCCTAGGACTAAGTGATCATGAGATGATAGGGTTTTCTGTTCTAGGCGAAGTGAAGAGGGTGGTTAGCAGGACAGTAGCATTAAATTTCCAGAGGGCAGATTTGAACTCTTCAGAAGCCTGGTTGGCAAAGTCTCGGGAGACAGTGCTTAAGGGCAAAGGAGTCCACGAGGGCTGGGAGCTCTTCAGAAAGGAGATCCTAGCGGCTCAGGAGAAAGCCATCCCCATGTTCCACAAAAAAAAGCCAGCAGGGGAAAAAAACCAGATTGGTTGAACAGAGAGACCTTGAGCGATATCAAGAAGAAGAGGAATGTTTATGGGCTCTGGAAGAGGGGAGAGGCCTCTTGGGTGGACTACAGGAGGGAAGTGAGATTGTGTAGAGAAAAAATCAGAAGGGCAAAGGCTCAACTAGAAATCAAATTGGCAAAGTCGGTGAAAGATAACAAAAAAACTTTCTATAAATATATAAATAATAAAAGGAGGACTAGGGAGACCATACAGTCCCTGTTGGATGCAGAAGGAGCAACAGTGACAGGGGATGAGGAAAAGGCCGAGGTACTTAATGCCTTCTTTGCCTCAGTCCTTAATTGTAAAGAAAGTTGTTCCCTTTCTGTACAAACCCCGGAGCTAGAGGAGCAACATGAGGCTCCCATGGTCCAAGAGGAGATGGTTAGAGACTTGCTTGGCGAACTAGACACCCACAACTCTATGGGGCCGGATGGGATTCACCCGAGGGTATTGAAGGAGCTGGCAGATGTGCTGGCCAAACCCCTTTCCATCATCTTCCAGCAGTCCTGGATGACTGGGGAAGTTCCACTGGACTGGAAGCTGGCTGATGTTGTGCCCATCTACAAGAAGGGTCGCAGGGAGAATCCAGGGAACTACAGGCCTGTCAGTCTGACCTCGGTACTGGGGAAAGTCATGGAGCGGGTGATCTTGAGTGCTATCTTGAAGCACATGCAAGAGAACCGGGTGATCAGGCCCAGTCAACATGGGTTCATGAAAGGCAGGTCTTGTCAAACTAACCTGATCACCTTCTATGACTGAGAGACTAGACTCTTGGACGAGGGAAAGGCTGTGGATGTGGTCTTCCTGGATTTTAGTAAAGCCTTTGATACAGTTTCTCATAGCGTTCTGCTTCAGAAACTGTCGGCCTCTGGCCTGGACGGGTGCACACTCTCCTGGGTGAAAAACTGGTTGAATGACCGGGCCCAGAGGGTGGTGGTAAATGGAGTTAAATCCAGCCGGAGGCCAGTGACAAGTGGGGTTCCCCAGGGCACAGTCCTGGGTCCAGCCCTGTTTAATGTCTTTATCAATGACCTGGATGAAGGCATCGAGTGCACCCTAAGCAAGTTTTGTGAAAATTTTTTTCCTAATGTTCAGCCTAAATCTCCCCTGGCAGAGCTTGTGGCCATTCCCTCTCGTCCTGTCCCCTGTCACTTGGGAGAAGAGGCCATTACCCTCCTCTCTACAACCTCCTTTCAGGTAGTTGTAGAGAGCAATGAGGTCTCCTCTCAGCCTCCTCTTCTCCAGGCTAAACAACCCCAGCTCTCTCAGCCGTTCCTCATAAGACTTATTCTCCAGCCCCTTCACCAGCTTCATTGCTCTTCTCTGGACTTGCTCCAGAGCCTCAACATCCTTCTTGTGGTGCAGGGCCTGTCAGGCCCATATTGGCAGCGACACTTGAACAAATCCCTTCTATCCATCATTTCAATTATTAATGTTTCTGGAAACTTATATATGTGCACAAACAAGTTTTATTATATAAGTTGTGACAGTATAAGGTTTCAATGGTAGCTGGTGATAAGCTACTGACTGCAATACTAGGTTGGAAAGATATACAGTCAAACTCCAAACATAGATGAGCACTGGAAGCTAGTGTGATGTTAGTAGATAAGCATGCATAACACAGATATCTTACCCAGTAGACATACCTAATGGGGGGGAGACAGGGTCCAGTCTGTCGGCTGATCCCAGAAAGTTTCAGTTAAGTCTTCCCTGAAACTTTCCTCTTTGTTTTACATTTTATGTTTTTGCATATTTGGGTCGAGCTTGCGTGACTTTAGTCATACATGATTTTACATCTGATTGGTGTAAAAAACTGTCACTTCGCGTTTAAAGGTATTGCAATAAAAATTTAGTGTCCATGTCCAATGGGAGTGATTATGGGAGTGGTTAGCCCCAGAGGCAGGGAGGAGGTGGGTAGCCTTAGAGCGGAGGTGCGTGTTAGTATTATAATGGCATTATAATGAGAAAAGTTTAGCTAAAGGACAAGTTTGCGTCATGGTTGCTGAGATAGCAATTGTGATACATCTTTCTTGACAGGAGCTATAATTATCTTCACAGTTCCATGCCCATCATGGTAATGGAGCCTGGCTGTGTTACCGTGTAGCAGCACCCTGTACTCCATTCCAGTGAGGCAGAATGTACCACTTCTCATCCAGAACAGATCTCTTCCATGGCAACTGCATTCCTTTCTTAGAAATGGCAACAGCAGCTGCTGTCTCTCTCACTAAAGCTGCTCTAATATTAAACCTTGGGGAACTTTAGGGAAACTTGGGGTTCTCGTTCTCCCCATTTTCAATTATTTTCCCATAGTAAGATACTAATTACTTAGAACAACCTGAAGCTTTCCAATTAAACTTTTTTTTTGGTCAAAAATATATTTTACATTAATGCTTTGTAAGAGGTCTTATAAAAATGGTTTCATATTTTGTACACCATTTCTATTTTAAAATTTTAAAAACTGAGAGTACTAATACTGAGAATCATTTTCCATTATATGATGCTTTCACATTAAGTATTAGCATTTTGACAACAAATATGGAAGTTGGATTATAAACAATGACAGAAATAAACAGTTTTCAGTTTTGAAACACTCAACCATTAATGTAAGACAGCTGTCTTAATACATATATATATGCACACATGCCTCACACCCATGCAAAAATTCTCTTGTCTGTACTGTATCCTTTTGACTTTGGCATTATGCTCCTTGAAATCCTCTGTCTGACTGTATGCTTTTAAGCACAGGTAGTTTCATGAAACACCACCTGTCAGGACCAGCAAGCAGAAAGGTTTATAGATAAAGAGGAACTAACTTCTCATCACATCACCAATCAAACTGTTTCCTTGTTTCGAGATAATGAAATTTCATCAGTTGTGAAGATAGTGTGGTGTTCAACACAAAAAAAAATCAAATTTCAAATTCACTATAACTCAAAGGGCAGTAACATAAAGGAAGGAAAAGTTTCTCTGGGATGTCTCCATCAAATAGCATCAAGCCTGTTCTCTTCCCTATTCTCTGTCAAACTGCACTTTAGCTAAATGTGACCAACCATATTTCCATACTCCACTGTCTGAAAGCGAAGACCATACTGCTTTTTTCTTCTACTTCTCAAGTAAATCTGTATGCAACCTACACATGGACACAGCACAGTGTGCACTGACTGGATACCTCTAACCACAAATAGTGCCAACTGTGTGTATTTCTTCATTTGTACCTCACCTTTGTCTGCCTGAAGACTTCTCCCTCTGCAATCAATAGTTGTCTCAGCCAAAGTCTATCTAAAATTGTGTTGTTTTTATCCTGTGGCAACACAGCTTATCAAGATTACAATAATATATATAAGCAATAATTTAAAACCTAGATGTGAGTCAGTATCAAAACTCATTTTTGTCTGCAGCTGCTTAGTTTTTAGAAAGTACGATAAGCTAGTTAAGCATAGGGAAGAAGACTAACTGCATTTTAACAAATTATCTCAGCTGAAGATCAAATTTCAAAAAACACTTATTTTTTCTGTTTTGAAAACTGATTATTCTGTGCTTTATGTTAAAATCATGGAATGGCTTGGGTTGGAAAGGACCATGAAGGTCATCTAGTCCAACCCCACTGCCATGAGCCCTGTCCAACCTGACCTTGAATGTTTCCAGGGATGGATGTCACGCCCCGAGGCAGATGGAGTAGGACCCAGAATTGTATTTAAACATTTAGTTTATTACCTATAATGCTACAATTCTAAGTCAAGAATATAAGCTTAAGTCTAGGGCAAAATCAGCATCCTATAACGGTTTGGAAAGGACTACATGACCTGTACGAAGTTCAGTGATAGAGTCTTTAGATGTTTCCTCGAAGCTGCTGCGAGTGAACTTTCTGCAAATGCTCCAGTGCTTGTGGATTGTTGACGACATGGGGGGGGGGGGGTCTCAGAGCAGCTGAGAGGGAGCTCTGATTTGTGATTGCTCCTCTCATTATTTATATTCCGTTCTGGAGTGATAACATCTGGGGTGCCAGTCGGCCCAATCTTATCAGTGGCACCAATGGTAGGGGCGCAGCCCCCACCAGTGTGTAGGAATCCAGAGAACTCCAGGGTCATAGATCAGGATGTTTCCATCACAAGAAACTCATAGTAATACTTTTGTTTTGAGGATCACCTCTGAGTTTTGTTTTGTTCCACAGTTATGATGTACCTCCGCATACATTTGTTGGTACTGGGGAGGGAGATGACCATGGGCCAGTTTTATCATCCTGATAGGCAAACGAGTGGCAGAGACATAATCGCCCATTCTCCCTTACTTATTTTTGCTGCACAGATGTGCTTTGATATGGCCACTGATGTGGAGTGGCCACCAGATCTCTGTCTGGCCCCTCTCCATACCACGACTCAGCAAAGCAGCAGCCCTCTTCAGCAGCTTAGGGGGGGAGAATAAGTCAGATGGGGCATCTACTACCTCTCTAGGCAATCTGTTCCACTGTTTCACCACCCTCAGTGTAAAGCAATTTTTCGTAAAATCT
Organism: Clamator glandarius; assembly: GCA_033459285.1. NCBI lineage: Eukaryota > Metazoa > Chordata > Aves > Cuculiformes > Cuculidae > Clamator > Clamator glandarius. Next base: position 477,566 of record JAUNZM010000468.1, on the reverse strand, counting down.
AGTCTAAATCTCCCCTCTTCCAATTTAAAACCATTACTCCTTGTCCTATTGCTGCAGACCCTGCTAAAAAGTTTTCCCCCATCTTTCTTATAAGCCCCCTTTAAGTATTGGAAGGCCGCAATAAGGTCTCCTCAATGTCTTCTCTTCTCCAAGCTGAACAACCCCAACTCTCTCAGCCTGTCCATATATGGGAGGTGTTCCAGCCCTTTGATCATTTTTGTGGCCCTCCTCTGGACCCTCTCCAACAGATACATGTCTTTCCTGTGCTGAGGAATCCAGAGCTGGACACAGTCCTTCAGGTGAGGTCTCAAATTTGAAGTCTTATATTTGAGAAATGTTCCAGATTCAGTTCTTTCATGTATAATACTTTATATTGTATCCCTGCACATATCGATGTTAATCTCATGAGACTTTCGGATATAATTCCAATTGTTCTGCTTCATTACAAATATACAAATATTAAAAATCAAAAAGGAAGGCCAAATTCACCACACCTACTGTAGGGATTCTGAGAGTTATAATAAAAATCATAGAATCATAGAATCACCAGTTTGGAAGAGACCCACCGGATCATCAAGTCCAACCATTCCTATCAATCACTAAACCATGCCGCTCAGCACCTCGTCCACCTGTCTCTTAAACACCTCAAGGATAGGCGACTCAACCACCTCCCTGGGCAGCCTGTTCCAGTGCCCAATGACCCTTTCCGTGAAAAATTTCTTCCTAATGTCCAGCCTGAACCTCCCCTGGTGGAGCTTGCAGCCATTTCCTCTTGTCCTGTCCCCTGTCACTTGGGAGGAGAGGCCAGCACCCTCCTCTCCACAACCTCCTTTCAGGTAGTTGTAGAGAGCAATAAGGTCTCCCCTCAGCCTTCTCTTCTCTAGGCTAAACAACCCCAGTTCCCTCAGCCTCTCCTCGTAAGACCCCTCTCCAGCCCCTTCATCAACTTTGTTGCTCTTCTCTGGACTTGCTCCAGATCCTCAACATCCTTCTTAGAATCATAGAATCATAGAATAACCAGGTTGGAAGAGACCCACCGGATCATAGAGTCCAACCATTCCTATCAAACACTAAACCATGCCCCTTAGCACCTCGTCCACCCGTGCCTTAAACACTTCCAGGGAAGGTGACTCAACAACCTCCCTGGGTAGCCTGTTCCAGTGCCCAATGAGCCTTTCTGTGAAATACTTTTTCCTAATGTCCAGCCTAAATCTCCCCTGGTGGAGCTTGTGGCCATTTCCTCTTGTCCTGTCCCCTGTCACTTGGGAGAAGAGGCCATTACCCTCCTCTCCACAACCTTCAAGGACTCTGTAGAGAAGCTTCTGATAACAGGGCGTCAGCCCCTGATAAGAAGCAAAACTTGCTGCCTTCAGGCAAGGCATCAGAGCGCATAGTGAGGTGAGCTGGGGGGTTCTTATGGCTTGCCAAGACCTTGTAAGGCATCAGAACGCATGGTGAGCTGGGGGAGTTCTTCCTACTGGGATAGATGGAGAACTTTCTGAGGATTGCTATCATTGTATACATTTGCTGGAAGTATTCTGTCCCGGTACCGTGTATATTTTAACATCGCTAAGAGCAGCTTTCCAGCCAGACTTCTCCTAGTCTGTAGCACTGCATAGGGTTGTTGTGCCCCAAGTGCAGGACCCGGCATTTGACCTTGTTAAACCTCATGCCATTGATCTCAACCCAGTGGTCCAGCCTGTTCAGATCCCTTTTCAGAGCCTCCCTACCCTCCATACCCTACTTGGTATGATCCAGTAAGTGTAGCCAAACCTTTTAATTTTATTATAAGACAGCACAACCCCGATTGGGGCGATCTACAATTATTATTGGAGTGTTTGACAGAGACAGAGAAACAATTAAACAGTTAGTCTTAAAGACTGCGGGGGATTTGGCTGAAGATTATTATAAATGAGTGGATGTTAAAGATTATTTCCATCTTCAAGACCCAAAGTAGGATGCAAACAGGAATGCACATAAAGAAAGGTTGCAAGCATATTGGGGGTGGATTCTGGAAGGGATGGAGAGCACCATTCCCAAAACAATAAATTGGTCAGTATTATATGCCACTAAGTGTTGCATCTCAACAAAACCCCCCTGTACCGGACTCTCGCACCACTCCGGCAAGGACCATTGAGACACAGACTCTAATATAGAGGAAGCTCAAAATGACAACTTTATTGATTGCACAGTCTGCCTTTATAGCCCTGTCCCACAAGAGGCCCTCCTTCGTGGGTGTTTCCTTCACTTCCCATGCATCTTCCTCACCTAGTCTGCCCACAGTTAAGCAAGGTCCTTCCAAGTCACCATCTGAATTCCTGGATTGATTAAGGGACGCAATGCGCCACAGCACACCACTGGATCCTGGGTTGGAGAGAGGAATACAACAACTAGTTTCTTTGTTCTTGGGTCACTCAGCAGGGGCTATCAGGCATAAACTCCAAAAGCTGCACTCCATAGGAGATAGGAACCTGGAAGTATTGTTGGATGAGGTGAAAAAGAAATGAAAGAGAGTGGGGTAATCAGAAAGGACAGATAGGGGCCCATGTGAAGGACTGACGGAGATCTGGGGAATCCACCCTATATGAAGCTAGGGAAAGAGCAAAAGAAGGTAGAATTTTTTAATTGACACCGGGGCAACATGTTCAGTTTTAAACCAAGCTTTCATACCCCTGGGAAATGACTACATCATGGTAAAGGGAGCAATTGGCCAAAGTAAAAAGGCATAGTTTTGCAAATCTCTGAAATACAAATTGTGGAAAAAATGGGGTGTACACCAATTCCTATACATGCCCAATTCCCCGAAGGCACTCTTGGGGAGAGATTTATTAGAACAATTAGGGGCTGTGATTAAATTTGAAAAAGGAGAAATTACTCTGGAGGTAAATGATCAACAATACATACAAATAATGAGCTTATCTCTAGCTAGTGTGCCCACAGGAGGAAAGGTTGACAAAGAAATCATGAACCAGGTATACCCTGGGGTATGGGCCACTGATGTGCCTGGGAAAACAAAGAATGCTCCACCTGTTGGGGTCAAATCAAAGAAGGACGACAGCCAGTAAGAATTAAATAATATCCCCTAAAGAGGGAAGACAGGGAAGAAATTCAGCCAATACCTGTCTGTAAGCCTGATGGATCATACCAAGTGGTCTAGGACTTATGAGCTGCAAATAAAATAACTGAAGACCTCTATCCGGTGGTAGCAAATACATATGCTCTATTGACTGTATTGGCACCTGAATTAACCTGGTTTACCATTTTAGACCTGAAGGATGCCTTCTTTTGCCTCCCTCTCCATGAGGCCAGCCAGAAAATATTTGCATTTGAAGGGGAGAATCCCAAAAGTGGATGCAGAAATCAGCTTATTTGGACAGTATTACCGCAGAGTTCAGAACAGCCCTACTATATCTGGCAATCAACTTGCAAAAGATCTTGAGTCCTGAGAAGCCCCATCTGAGGAAGGAAAACTGTTACAGTACATGGACCTGATTGTCACTAGGACAAAGGATGCTTGCATGACCTGGATGGTGAGTCTATTGAATTTTCTAGGACTCCAGGGATATCGGGAATCCAAAAGGAAGGCCCAGATAATGCAGCACAAGATGATTTACCTAGGCTATGAAATCAGTGCTGGACAGAGGACTTTGGGACAAGCCTGAAAAGAGGCAATATGCCAAACCCCAAGACTGCAAACAGTGAAAGAGTTACGAATTTTCCTGAGAATGACTGAGTGATGCCGACTGTGGATGGACTACTCGTTAAACTCTTGTACACACTAACAACCACTGAACAGAAACACTTTCAATGGAATAAAGAAGCTATACAGGCCCTGAGCTACTGAAAAAGGCCCTGATGTCAGCTCCAGCCTTAAAACTCCCAGATGTGAGTAAGTCATTTTTCTCCTCTAATATTGACACAGGATCTGGGCCTGTATCACAGAGCAGTTGCATACCTTTCCAAACAATCGGACACAACTGTAAAAGGTTGGCCTGGATGCCTGCAAGCGGTTACGGCCATAATATTAGATAATCAGGAAGCCCAAAAATTCACCCTGGGCCAGAGCTTTTACAGCTGCATCCAGCGATGGGACGGTGAATTCTGTGGTGGGGTGGCCATTAAAAGGTGGAGGCGCACTTCCCTGAGCGGGGAACAGCGGGAAATGGCCTAAAAAACTCAATCGGGGCCGGCGCTAGGCTCCTGGCTCAACGACCGTTCCTGCGTGGTGCCTGACGGGAGGGAGTGGTCCCAGAAGCTACCGCAGGGGATTTAAACGGTCCTTAGGGAGCACAGGCGAAGACGAGCAGGGCATGTTAAAACAGGGCAGTTTGAGTGGCATGGGTGAGCAAGGCGGGCGCAGAGAGAGCACAGAGAGGGGCTGGAGCATGGCCAGAAGGGACTGAGAACCATGGTGGCTACCCATCAAAAGATTAAGGCTGCACCAAGCATGATGGAAGCTGCCAGGCAGATGGAGCCCCAGTGGGCATATGCAACTGCCCAGACCCTGGGCTGCAGACAGTGCCTCCCTCCCACAGCGGCTCACGCCTTTGGCACTGGCTCCACCTGTGGAAACTGTGCTCAGGTGGGGGAACTCCTTCATTTGGTGGAAGAGCTGAGGAAAGAAGTGGAAATGCTGAGGACCATCAGGGAATGTGAGAGGGAGATAGATCAGTGGAGCAGGGCCCTCTCACAGGCTGCCAGAGCTAGTGAGGCTGAGCACCACCCACTGGTAAGCTGCAAGGCTGGGAGAGAGAGAGATGGGGAATGGCAGCAGGTTCCTGTCCAGAGAAGGAAAGCCGCTCCCCGCACTCAGACAACTAATCCCCAGATGCCCCTGGGGAACAAATATGAGGTGCTGCAGGTGCACCCCATCCCTAAGGATGAAGAGGACTGCACCCACAGCCTGGAAACATTTCCAAAGCTCCGCCATCCCGTGATAGTCATAAAAACATCCTCTGTAAAAAAGAAGAGGAGGGTAATTGTCTTGGGGGATTCCCTACTTAAAGGAATGGAGGGTCCCATCTGCAGACCGGACCCGCTCCAAAGGGAGGTCTGCTGCTTGCTGGGAGCATCAGTAAGGGATGTTACTAGAAAACTTCCATCCCTGGTCAAGGACACAGATTACTACCCGCTCTTAGTATTTCAAGTTGGCAATGAAGACATGGAGCATAGAAAGCCTAAAGCTGTTAAGAGGGACTTCAGGGCTCTAGGGAGAATCATCGAGGGCTCTGGGGCACAGGTAGTAGTTAGCTCCATTCCAATACTAAAGAATGAGGAGCAAGAAGTGAGGAAGAAGAAATTGATTAATGACTGGCTCAGGGACTGGTGTGAAAAAGGGGCTTTGGGTTCTTTGATCATGGGGAGGCCCACGCACCCCCAGGCTTTCTTACTAGGGACGGGACATGCCTGTCTCCTAGGGTACTAAAGCCCTCTCTAAAAATCTAGTTAAGCTCATAAATCGAGCTTTAAGCTAGATATGAGGGGGGAGGGGATGGAGGCCAGGCCAGATGGGAGTGAGCCTGGAGGTGGGACTTCAGTGGCAAAGGGGTGGTGTGCTGGTGAGGACCACCAGTACATCACCACTCAGCATGAGGCGGCGAGTGCACCTGGGGATGGTAAGCAGGAAACTGGCACTGTGGCCTTAGTTAACTCAAGAACCGCTCAATTGGGAAGAAAACACTATTACGAGGGCTGTAGGTTCACCAGCCCAGCTGAAATTTTCCCACAGCATGGGAAATAAGAAGGAGGAGTTGGAAGCTGTGGTAGGGCAAGGAGACTACGACGTCGTTGCCGTCGCGGAGACGTGGTGGGATGACTCGTACAACTGGAGTGTACCCATGGTGGAGTATAAACTCTTCAGGAAGGACAGGAAGGGCAGAAGAGGAGGCGGGGTAGCCCTCTATGTTAGAGAGGGCTTTGATACCCTTGAGCTGGATTACGGTCAGGAAGGGACTGAGTGCCTGTGGGTAAAAATCAGAGGAGCCCACGGGCAGGCAGATATTGTGATGGGAGTCTGTTATAGACCACCCAGCCAAGAAGAAGCAGCTGATGAGCTCTTCTACAAACAACTGAGAGCAGTCTCAAGATCGCTACCTCTAGTCCTCGTGGGAGACTTCAGTTTCCCGGATATCAGCTGGGAGTATAACACAGCAGAAAGGAAGCAGTCCTGGAGGTTCCTGGAGTGTGTGGAAGACAACTTACTCACACAGCTGGTGAGCGAACCAACAAGGGACAGCACCCTCCTGGACCTACTGTTCGTGAACACAGAAAGCCTTGTGGGGGATGTGAGGACTGGAGGACGCCTGGGGCAAAGCGATCATGAGATGATAGAGTTCTCAGTGCTGAGTGAGATGAAGAAGGAGGTTAGCAGAACAGTCACGCTCAACTTTCAGAGAGCAGACTTTGAACTGTTTAGAAGGCTGGTCGGAAAAGTCCCATGGGAGGCGCTCCTTAAGGGCAAGGGAGTCCATGATGGCTGGGCACTCTTCAAAAAGGAACAAAGGAACTCCTAGAAGCCCAGGAGAAAGCCTTCCCCATGTCCCAGAAAAGTAGCCGGCAGGGCAAGAAACCAGTGTGGTTGAGTAGGGAGGTCCTGAGAGACATCAATAAGAACAGAAAGTTCTATGAGCTTTGGAGGAAGGGGCAGGCATCCTGGGTGGACTATAGGGAGGAAGTGAGAACGTGCAGGGAAAAATCAGGAGGGCTAAGGCCCAACTAGAAATCAGATTGGCCAAGTCTGTGAAAGACAATAAAAAATCTTTCTATAAATATATCAACAGTAAAAGGAGGACTAGGGAGAATCTCCAGTCCCTACTAGATGCAGAGGGAACAACAGTAACAGGGAATAAAGACAAGGCTGAATGCCTACTTTGCTTCAGTCTTTAATAGTAAGGAACGTTGTTCCCTCTGCGCACAACCCCAGGGGTTGGAGGACCAGAATGAGGTTCCCACGATCCAAGAGGAGGTGGTTAGAGACTTGCTTGCCCGGCTAGACGCCCACAAGTCTATGGGGCTGGATGGAGTCCACTCAAGAGTTTTGAGGGAACTAGCGGATGTGCTTGCCAAACCCCTTTCCATCATCTTCCAGTGGTTGTGGACAACTGGGGAGGTACCACTGGACTGGAGGCTGGCCTATGTTGTGCCCATCTACAAGAAGGGTTGGAGGGAGGATCCAGGACACTCTGGAACCATCAGTCTGACCTCAGTGCCAGGGAAAGTCATGGAACAGGTGATCTTGAGTGCTATCAAGAAGCACTTGCAAGAAAACCGGGTGATCAGGCCCAGTCGACAAGGGTTCACAAAAGGCAGGTCTTGCCAAACTAACCTGATCGCCTTCTGTGACTGAGTGACTAGACTCTTGGATGAGGGAAAGGCTGTGGATGTAGTCTTCTTGGACTTTAGTAAAGCCTTTGACACAGTTTCTCATAGCATTCTGCTTCGGAAACTGTCAGCCTCTCGTCTGGACAGGCGCATGTTCTCCTGGGTGGAAAACTGGTTGAATGACCAGGTCCAGAGAGTGGTGGTAAATGGAGTTTACTCCAGCTGGAGGCCAGTGACAATGGGGTTCCCCAGGGCTCAGTGCTGGGTCCAGCCCTGTTCAGTGTCTTCATCAATGACCTGGATGAAGGCATTGAGTGCACCCTTAGCAAGTTTGCAGATGTTGATCTGCTGGAGGGAAGGGAGGCTCTGCAAAGAGATCTAAACAGGCTGGAGTGCTGGGCAGAGACCAATGGCATGAGGTTTAACAACGCCAAATGCCGGGTCCTGCACTTGGGGCACAACAACCCCAAGCAGTGCTACAGACTTGGAGAACCATGGCTGGAAATCTGCCAGGAGGAGAAGGACCTCGGGGTGTTGGTCGACAGCCAACTGAACATGAGCCAGCAGTGTGCCCAGGTGGCCAAGAAGGGCAATGGCATCTTGGCTTGTATCAGAAATGGCGTGACTAGCAGGTCCAGGGAGGTTATTCTCCCTCTGTATTCAGCACTGGTGAGACCGCACCTCGAATCCTGTGTCTTACGAGGAGCGACTGAGAAACCTGGGGTTGTTTAGCCTGGAGAAGAGGAGGCTGAGGGGAGACTTTATTGCTCTCTACAATAACCTGAAGGGGATTGTGGAGAAGAGGGAGCTGGCCTCTTTTCCCAAGTGACAGGGGACAGGACAAGAGGGAATGCCCTCAAGCTCCGCCAGGGGAGGTTTAGGCTGAACATTAGGAGGTGTTTAAGGCACAGGTGGACGAGGTGCTGAGACATCTGCTCGCTCCAGAGCCTCAACATCCTTCTTGTGGTGATTCAAGGTATGCATTCGGAGTTGTACATGGGCACGGAGCAATCTGGAAGGTGAAAGAGTTATTGAACTCACAGGGTAAACACATCAAACATGCAGAGGAGATCCTGAAACTATTAGAAGCAGTCCAACTGCTTGAGAAGTAACAACCACGCGTATCAAAGCACACTAGAAAGTGAATTCAGAACTGGAAAGAGGAAATGAGCTGGCAGACAGAGAGGCAAAACAGGCAGCCAAAAGAGAGGTAAAACTGAAGGGGCTTTGATCCCTGATGGGAGTATCTCCTTGGAAGGAGAGGCCTAATATACCAAAGAAAATCAAAAACTCATTGCAGCTTTGGAAGAGTCATATAATGAAGAGGGATGGGTTCTCATCCCACAAGGGAAATCAGTCATTCCCTCTTATTTAATATGGTTTTTAGTAAAAGAGAAGCATAGAAAAAGGCATTGGGGAGCAGAGGCTCTATAGAAACACCTAATTAGAGAAATTGTAGCTAGAAATGTATACTGTGAGACAAGTGACTCAGCAGTGTGATCTTGAAAATTTTACAGTGGTATCTCGTCCCATAAGGGGAGATGAGACTTAAGTCCGTTAATTGCTCCCGGTTAGAAATGTGGTGAGAAAGCACCGTAAGTCCATAAACACAAAACAATTTATTGCCAATATGTGCCCACAGTACTTAATTACACAGGCAAAATATGCGGCCTCAAACACGATACAAAAAAATGCGAGGCTCCAAACGCAACGCCAAACACTACTACGATATATGTGTAAAAGATGCAGCATCAAACACAATACTGTGATAGGCCGTGCGTTAACCAAAAGGAGAAAGAGCAGAGGCTGTGCACATAATTCAAAAAAGAGGAAAAGAAAAAAAAACTGGGGTGGGGGGCAGGGGGTGGGGGCGAGAAAAAGATCACCATACCTGGTTCTATTGTCAATCCAGCCGACGGAGGACACAATCCCCAATTGGGTCTATCCTTCCCCTTTTATAGTTCATGATCAAAAGAGTGTTTAAGCCCCGGAGTGTTTGAGACAGATAAGGCCGAGAGCCTCCACCCTTTGTCCTTGTCTCCAGCTGCTAAGTACTCCCTCAGGGCGCATCCTGCCCCTTTAATCAGTTCTTTGTCTCAGGGGATTAAAGGCTGATAAGGTCACCGGGGTAGGGGAGGACGGGCAGGGGCTGCTCGCCTTTCGAGAGAGAGGGACGAGCAGGTGTGCACACGTGTGAATGCACAACTATAACCACACACATACACGCACCCAGGGGAGAGTATTGCAAGAAATCCGCAGCCAGGTTACAGCTTTCGGACCCAGCTCGGCTGCCGGCCTGGCCCAGCGCGGGTTCCCCTGCCTCTCCGCGGGGCCAGCGGGTGCTGCGGCTCCCCTCTTGGATCTAAGCTTTCGCTGCGACGGGATCCTCGATGTGGAGGAAGAAACCTCCCTGCTGCTGCTATCGGCTCTACAAATCTCAGCGTCGGCCACTGATTCTCCCAGCAGGCTGACGGGGGTGGTTTGATTATTTATGTTTTTCCCTCCTCGGCTGGAGTAGTGTTTTTTCGTTTTGGTTTTTTTTTCCCTTCCCGCCGTTGCGTGCGTGTCCGAGTGGTGCGCTGCTCCCCGCGGTGCTGGGTCAGCTGGCGTTACAGGAGCCCTGATGTCTTCATCTGACTCCCCGCAGTTGTCGATGCAGTGTCTTTCTCAGATTTCCAGGCAGGGTCCCAAAAGCAGCACCCAGAGCCAGCTCCCGCTGCCAGGCGGGGCTCCCCGCGAAACGGACCGCTCCCACCGCTTAGCGCGGTTCCGAGGCCGGAGCGGGCAGACACCCCCGCGACACCGCTCCTGCGGCGGCCACAGCACTTGCGGGGCTTGTGCTGGCGGCTCCCCTCTGCCTCCATCTGGACTTAAGACCTTGCCCACCGCTTCATCCCCACGCTTTACCCCCGCACAAAGAGAGTTTCGGCGGTCGGACCCCGACCTGGCCCACATTCATCGTCCATCCGGCCGCTCGGCTCCCTGGCGTTAATGTCCGTCTCGGGTCCGACGAGACCAGCTCAGAGGTGAAGGCGAGGCGAGAGACGTGACAGAGTTGGGCGAGCCTGGGCGGGCACCTTCCCTAAGGGTACGGGGTCGCCCCGCAGTCCCTCAGCCCCGGCGAGATGCGAAGGCAGCGGCCGACGGGGAAAGCGCGCACCGGGCAGCCGCGTCGAACTGGGCTGGAAGGGTCATCGAGCGGGCGGGGCGACCAGAATGCGAGAAGAGAAGGGAAAGGAAAGGAAAGAAGAGAAAAGGAAATGAGGAGAGAGTAACAAGACAGAGGGAAACGAGAAAGAAAGGGAAAAGAAGAGGGAAAGGAGAAGGAAAGGAAAATGTTTCCATTTCCCTTTCATTTCAAAGAGGAAATGGGAATGGAAAAGGAAAAAGGAAATAGGGAAACAGAAGGGGAAAAGGAAATGGGAAGAAAAAGGGAAAAGGAAAGAGGAAAGGGGAAGTGAAAAAGAAAGAGAGAAAAGGAGAGAAAAGAAAGGAAAGGAGAGAAAAAAGGAGAGAAAAGAAAGGAAAGGAGAGAAAAAAAGGAGAGAAAAGAAAGGAAAGGAGAGAAAAGAGGAAAGGAAAAGAGGAAAAGGAAAGAGAAAAAGGGAAGAAAAGAAGACTGAGAAGGGGAAAGGAAAAGGAGAGGGGAGGGAAAGGAGAAGAGAGAATCATAGAATCACCAGATTGGAAAAGACCTCTTGGATCACTGAGTCCAACCATTCCTATTTGCCACTAAACCATATCCCTTAGCACCTCGTCTACCCGTCTTTTAAACAACTCCAAGGATGGTGACACAACCACATCCCTGGGCAGACTCTGCCAGTGCCTGATGATCCTTTCTGTGAAAAATATTTTCCTGATGTCCAGTCTGAACCTCCTCTGGCACAGCTTGAGGCCATTCCCTCTTGTCCTGTCACCTGGGAGAAGAGGCCAGCACCCTCCTCTCCACAACCTCCTTTCAGGCAGTTGTAGAGAGTAATAAGGTCTCCCCTCAGCCTCCTCCAGGCTAAACAACCCCAGCTCTCTCAGCCGCTCCTCATAAGGCCTGTTCTCCAGCCCCCTCACCAGCTTCATTGCTCTTCTCTGGACTCACTCCAGAGCCTCAACATCCTTCTTGTGGTGAGGGGCCCAGAAGCGAACACAGTATTAAAGGAGCGGTCTCACCAGTGCCGAGTACAGAGGGAGAATAAATTCCCTGGACCTGCTGGTCACACTGTTTCTGATACAGGTCAAGATGCCACTGGCCTTCTTGGCCACACTACTGGCTCATTGTTCAGTTGGCTGTCAACCAACACCCCCAGGTCTTTCTCCTCCAGGCAGCTTTCTAGCCTCACTTCTCGTAGTCTGTAGCACTGCATAGGGTTGTTGTGCCCCAAGTGCAGGACCCGGCATTTGGCCGCGTTAAACATGCCATTGGTCTCAGCCCAGCAGTCCAGCCTGTTCAGAGCCTCCCTGCCCTCCAACAGATCCACGCTTCCACCCAGCTTAGTATCGTCTGCAAACTTGCTAAGGGTGCACTCAATGCCTTCATCCAGGTCACTGATAAAGACATTGAACAGGGCTGGACCCAGCACTGAGCCCTGGGGAACCCCACTTGTGACTGGCCTCCAGATGGTGTTGACTCCATTTACCACAACTGTTTGAGCCTGGGAGAGGGAAAGGGAAAGGAAGGTTTGCCTATAGCATGGTCAGGAGCGGGGAAGCACAGCAGCTGGGAGCTAATCCTGCCTCTCCTCTTTGCCAGGAGCCCATGTTGGAAGGAGATCTAAGATGAAGTTATGGGATGTTGTGGCTGTCTGTGTGGTGCTGCTCAACCTGGTCTCCACCTCACCCCTGCCCACCAGTAAGATGCCTCCCAAGGGGCTCCCTTCAGTGATAGAGGGGCCTGAAGATGATCTCTCCCCCATCAGTTTGCTGCCTCCTTATGCTGTGCACAGTGACTGTAAGAAACATTCTCCTTTGTAGCCACCCCTGTCTGTCTTGCTAAACCCCAGCCCCTTTGTCCAGGCATCAGGGTGAAGAAAGGACCCACACACACTCTTCCCCTCTCCCATCTGCCTCCACTTTTCCCCCAGGCAGGGTCAGTGCTTCTGGTACAGCTCTAGCAGCTTCAAACCAAGTCATCCTCCAAAACTTGGGATTGGCAATTGCAGTGAAAATGCTCCCTCCTGTCGTGTTAAACAGGTGAGATTCTGACAGGTGGCTAAGGAGGCCCTCCCATTGAGTCATGAGATTAAAAATCTCAGACTTGGTCGATGCTTTATGACTAAAGGATTATGTGTGTGCTTATACGTGTTTTTGCCACAAGTCAGAATCTGATTACCTGTGAGGTTTTCCTTAGAGACTGGTACTCACAGGGTTAATAAGTGTGGTTCATGGCCCAAACAGGACTGCCAGCAGCCACTTGCAGCAAAGCCTGTCAGAGAGACAATTTCACAATGCTGGAGAGAGCAAGTAGTTTAATTCACATGACAGATTAAACCAATTTCAGAATTGCCTTGATAAATTGACTGCTGGGTTAGCACTTAAACACTTATAAGTGGTTAACAATCAGATATAAAGCAAGTAACAGTAAAAACTCACGTCAGTAGTTATTTTCCCAGGAGACATCTGACAGAGTCAGAGGTGTGCTTCTTGCCAAGACATTTCTTCTTGATGGAGGAAGAGGGGTCCAGGCCTGTCTGTCATGTAAGATGTAAGTGTTCTCACAAATTGGCAATCCCCTAGAGAGATAACACGGTTAACTCCCGTGGACAGCTCCATGAATGAGCTGAGAAGAAAAAAAAACAACTTTCACACTCCGGGAGAAAGGAAGAGAAGGGGGACACTCACACACAGCTACAAGGCTGGGTTTTTTCCATTTTTTTTTTTCTCTCTCTTTTTCCTTTTTTTGTTTTGCTAGACATTTTAAAATTTTACCCTCTGCAGCCTTTCAGTCCAAAAGGTCCCAGGTAAATCTACCTGTTTGCCGGCTTAGTGGACATTTGAGATTGAAAGGTCCCAGAGGTGTATTGCTAAGATTCATCAAACCCAATTTGTAAGTCTTACAAACGTTTGAAGTGATTCAAACACACACACGCGACCACTCATTTCAAAGCTAGCTCAATACATCCATACAACGTTGATTACAACTAGTCGATAATAGCAGCCTGAGTTGTTCACTCTTGGATCCACAATTTTTCGATGTTATGGATATTTAGACTATATACGGTACCAGGCACATACAACACTTAAAATACGCACATGCATTATCTAATAAGGCTTGTATCAATTATCTAACAAGTATTTCCATTCCGGTAAAATATTGTTCTTTGTTGCTCCATTAGTGTCATACTTGGCAGGTTAACATCGGTCATGATTTTTGCAGTTTCTGTGTCCATAGAATCACAGACTAGTCAGTTGAGCCAAAGCCTCCATCTCCCCTTATGCGACTTGCTGCATGGGGTACAATTGCTGGAAAACAAATCAGCTGAGTAATTCTAGTGCCCTTTGGTATAATGCCAGGATGCATAGGCATCCAAGCCATTACTTATATTGCTCTCATAAAGTCGGCATCAGTCAATTCTGGTAAAACAAACAATCTTTGCTTTGTGACAGATGATCGTCCAATTAACAGTGCACTAAGTCTGGTTTTGCATTCTCATGTAATAAATGCCATTTTCCAGATTTCTTTTTTATCACAAATACAGGTGTGTTCCAAGGACTATTAGTTGGGACTATATGTCCTTGATCTATTTGCTCCTCCACTAACTTTTGCAATGCACCCAATTTTTCACTAGACAGGGTCTACTGCTCGACCCATACTGGAGTATCTGATTTCCATGTTAAAGGTATGGTTGGGTGCTTTCCTGCAGTGGCCCCAATAAAAATGCCCATTTTTCATTGTTCCAACACCTATTCCCATTGCACTTAGAACATTTCTCCCCCACAAGATTAGTGGAACGTGCACAACAAAGGGTTGCACTGCAGCCATTTTAAGATGTTCTGGCTTTCCCACTTTTTTAAAACTTAATGTGCACTTCAACATAGGGCACTGAGTTTGTAAGGACTGAACCCAATATATTTCAGGGACTCCTGTGGACCCAAAACCTTGTGAGCCACGCTCTCTAGAGTGAGCTTGGAATACAGCTGCTTTGAACAAGACTAAATGTGCTATCCGGCTATCCTCTGGTCTTAACACTGGTGGAGATGGTGTCCATACTTGTGGGAACATTTTATAGAGAAGAAGGCCTGGATGCTGTGGGATGGATTGATACTGAGCAATTCTAACAAGGCCTTGAAACAGAGAACTGAAAGATAAACAAAGGCCAGCTGAAAGGAATACAAGAGCTAGTTTGGTGGGAACGAGTACCAACTGAAAGAAAAACAATTAAAGAGAACTAGTTAATTTTAGTGTAACTAGTAATTTTAGTGTTGATAGTTCTCTTTAATTGTTTTTCTTTCAGTTGGTACTCGTTCCCACCAAACTAGCTCTTGTATTCCTTTCAGCTGGCCTTTGTTTATCTTTCAGTTCTCTGTTTCAAGGCCTTGTTAGAATTGCTCAGTATCAATCCATCCCACAGCATCCAGGCCTTCTTCTCTATAAAATGTTCCCACAATTCTCCCTTTTTGTTTTTTTGACTAAAGTGTTCAGGTGAAACATATGATTGACTTGACGTTGTATACACTGTAACATACAGGATAATTGTTAAAGCAATTAACACCATTAAAAATAACATTCCTCCTTTGACCAACAGTTCTCACACCCATCCTGTAATATATACATTCTTTCAAGAATCGATCACCCAGGGACATCCCTTAACTACCACCCATGGGATTAAGAGCACCCATAATGTTTGCATCCTCCTCATTCTTGTTCACTGCTTTCATGTTTGGGGCTTAACAGTTGTCACACAGCAACGTGGGCTTGATCCACCTTGCAGGTGCCCAAAGTGGTCCTGTATCTGTTAAAACACAAGCATAACCTCGTCCCCATGGTAATAGCTTATACAGACCTGTCCATTGCCCATAGTAACTGTTTTTCAATAGCACTTTCACATTGACTTGTACTTGCTGACATAGTTTGTATATGCTTCAACATCGGCACAATTTGATCATCTCCTGCTAAGCAAAAAATTCATTACATATTGCACCTTCATCAATCTGTTTTGTGGTGTCTCTCCTGATTCCCCCCTTTTTTGTTTTGCTAAGAATATTTTAACTACTTGATGGGTACGTTCAATAATGATATGACTTGGTAAATGGATACCAATACTTCCTGGATAATCTGTTAGATCTACTTGTAAATTCAAAATATTTGCCATGCACCACTTAGCATATTCTTTTGTCACTGGGATATAAATGATTGTCGAGTCTTGGCCTAATAACTGAACACTTCTTTTTCTTCCCTTGGTGATTATCATTGTAATCATTTCAAATCTAGTGACTATGTGGGATTTTTTTGGGTTTTTTTGGTTTATTTAGTTGTTGTTAAGGTTGATGTGGCAAAATATCCACTCAATGACTCATAATGAATCTTTTGATTCATTGGCTTAATATCCCTCATGGTTGTCTGCACTAGGGCCCAGCAGTTGCTGATGAGGGACACTGGAATGCAGAGTGTTCTCACAAATTGGCATTCCCCTAGAGAGATAACACCATTAACTCCTCTGGACTTATCCATTTTTTTTTTCTCCCTCTCTCTTTCCTTTTTTTATGTTTTGCTAGGTATTTTAAAATTTTTCATCCTGAAGCCTTTCATTCCAAAGATCCCCAGATAAATCTACCTGTTTGCCAGCTTAGTGGACATTTGAGATTGAAAGGTCCCAGAGATATATTTTCAAGATTAATCAAAACCAATCTGTAAGTCTTACAAACGTTTGAAGCGCTTCAAACACACACACAGATGACCACTCATTTCAAAGCCAGCTGAATACATTCATGCAATGTTGGCTATCACTATTGGATCCACAATTTTTCCATGCTATGGATATTTAAACTACAAATGGTCTTCTTTTTTCCAAGGTCAAACCCATTTTGCAGGAATCCAGCAAACACCTTCCTCTGTAAGTAAACACATATATCCTCTGCCCGTTAGTTGCACCTCTGCCGGTCCTTTCCACATACCTGTTCTGACATCTTTATACTCTACCAATATTTTGTGTTTTTCCTTTGGATACCCAGACTTGAAAGCACTACTGTGTATAATCATTGGGGGGTCCTCCCTGCATCCTGTCAAATGCAAAAAATTCAAAATGTACAATGCTTTATGTAATCTTTCTGTAGGACCCAGAGATTCTCTCTCTTTTTGTTTTTGAAGCTGATGTTTCAGTGTTTGATTAGCATGTTCAACCATTGCCTGCCCTGTGGGTGAATGTGGGATGCCAGTAACATGTTTAATGCCCCACGTATTGCATAATTGTTGAAAATGATGTGATATATAAGCGGGACCGTTATCTGTTTTTATTGCCCAGGGAACACCCATTACCACAAAGCAAGCAAATAAATGTTTTTGCACATGTTTGGCAGTTTCTCCAGTTTGAGCTGTTGCTCAGATAACCATGGAAAAAGTATCAATGGTTACGTGGACAAATTTTTGTCTTCCAAACTCTGGAACATGGGTGATATCCATCTGCCAGATCTGTAAAGTTTCTAACCCTTTAGGATTAACACCAATACCTATTCCAAATCCTACCTTTTGACAATTAGGACAAGATTTTACTATACCTTGTGCATCACTAAACGGGATTGCGAATTGGCGAGTCAACATTTTTGCAGATTGATGTAAAAGGGCATGTGAATCTCGAGCTCTAGCGAATGTGTTAGGAGGTAGACCCACCCAAGTTGGGGCAACTAGGTGATTGGCATGATTGTTTCCGATCGCTAGTCCATTATCACACTGATGGCTATGAATATGAGTGATGAAATAAGGATGTTGTCGCATTTCCAAAGTTTGCATTAGCTGTGAAAGAAGCTTATATAAACGCTCATTTTTCACCTCCTTGATCATTGCTCTCTCTATCCGTCTAACAATTCCCACCACATATAATGAGTCTGATACGATATTTAAAGGTTCATGAGACCAGTTATTACAAGCCCAGAATCCCACAGATAATTCCAGCATTTGCAGTGTATCAACACTGTCCCCCATTATATAGTGATGTTCCCAAAATTGATCATATTTCCAGGTACACACGGTGCATTTCAATTTCTTACCAGCATCAGTAAATACTGTAAGTCCTTGGACAGGAACCTCTGAAAATTGTGGGAATTGTTCTATCTTTTGATTTTGGATAAGGGGAAGTAACTTATGTGCTGGGTATGTATTATTGAGAAGTCCTGTAAAATCTTCTAAAGCAGTTTGAAGTGCCTCTGAATGTCTTAATAACCAATCCATATAATCCTGAGTCAGCAGTAAAACAATAGTATGTGGATCACGACCCATAATTTCTTGTAGCCAGGACCTTCCTTTCATGATTAATTGCGCCAATAGTTCAGCTTGAGTAGTTACAGTCTTTCGCGGTGTAATCGGTAGGAAAATCCATTCCAGAATTCTCAAAGGATTCTGCTTAGTAATGTCCCATTGACAAAGAATTGCTAAAGGATACAATTGCAAACCTCTGCTATTGATCACAATAAGCATAACAGGTAATTCAAGACAGATTCGTTGTGCATGACTTTGAGCAATTTTCTGAGTTATATTATTTAAGGCAGTTTTCTGCTTTTGTGATAAGATACGTTCATCTTGGGCATTTGTCGATGTAGCCAGCAAGGGAACCAGCGGCAATAAATCATCATTTGAAATCCCACAAATTTGTCTAACCCACTGAATGTCTCCCATTAATTTTTGTGCATCATTTAACGTCCTAATCTCTGTAGTAATTTGAATTCTTTGTGGCTTTATGGTACTATTTGTAATACACCATCCCAGATACTGCCACGGGGGTCTTGATTGGACGTTCTCTGGAGCAATTTTTAATCCCCGTTCTTCTAAAAGTCTTGTGATGACTGGTAAAATATTCGTTTTTGACAGGTTTGGTCCTGCAATGAGTATATCATCCATGTAATGATATACAATTAAAAAGGGATATTGCTGTCAAAAAGGTTTTAGTGCCCATGCCACAAACATTTGGCACATTGTAGGAGAGTTTTTCATGCCTTGAGGTAAAACTACCCACTGATACCTCTTAGCTGGCTGTGCCTTATTAATTGAGGGTACGGAGAAAGCAAATTTTTCAGCATCATCTGGATGAAGTGGAATTGTGAAAAAACAATCCTCTAAATCAATTATTAGTATCTCCCATTGATCTGGAATCATTACTGGAGAAGGTAAACCAGGTTGAAGTGCACCCATTGTTTCCATAACCTGATTAATGGCTCTCAAATCATGCAACAATCTCCACTTTCCACTTTTCTTTGGAATAGTAAAGATTGAAGTATACCAAGGGCTGGTAGATGGAACAATATGTCCGGCCTTCAGTTGTTCTTGTACTAGATCCTGAATAATTTGCAGCCATTCTTGTTTTAATGGCCATTGATCCACCCAGATGGGTGTTTGGGATTTCCAGGTGATTTTTAAAACCGGCTGCTCATCAATGACCATTCCTAAAAAGGACGAGTAATCAATACAGTATGCAATTGACCAAGAATATCACGCCCAATTAGGGTAATGGGGACTTCCATAACATAAGGTCTAGTACTAATCTGCGCACCATCAGGAAACTGGAAACATATGGGATCTGAACTGACTCGTGTGGCTTGAGCACCACCTATTCCGAAAACACCAGTAGCAGTTGACACCGTGGCCAGTGAGGAGGCCACTGTTGATGCGAGATAATGGTCACATCAGCACCAGTGTCAATAAGCATTTTGGCCCTCTTGATTTCACCAGTCTTTGCTATCATGTCGATGTGACATTCTGGTTTTGCTTTGTATATGTCTAAAGTAAGATATACTTGCAGTTGTCCAGTGGAACCAAAACCTTCATCTCTGCGAGAGTCAGCTCCTGTCATTGGTACACAAGATCTAAAAGGTATTAATTGAGAAATGTGACTTCCTGCAGGTATGAACACAGGAGGTGTTAATGTTAGTACCATAATTTGGGCAGTTCCAGTAAAGTCTGCATCAATTAGTCCAGGTTGAACAAATATGCCTTTACAAGTAGTAGATGATCTCCCTACTAAAAGAGCACTAAGTCCTTGTCCCAAAGGACCCTTTATATTAGAATCAATTCGGTATACTTTAACCTCTTGTAAGGTGACATCTACTGCGGTTTCCATGTCCACTCCGGCACTCCCTGCTGTGGTGGAGGGAATGCAGGTGATACCACTTGATTGGGTCACGGGTTCAGGGCTGGTGTTGGAGTTGTAACTTGTTCTGATCCTGCTTGCGTCTGCACAGGCCAGGCCCTCTCTATTTTTGTCCCAGCGCGAGGGGCCGTCTTCTACACCTTCAACATTATACTTGGTTTTGAGTGGCTCATTTTCCTCATCTGGTTCTGGACCCAAGTTCAATGCTGCGAATGAAAAGGCAACAGCGGCTCACTCACTTTTTAAACTTTTCAAAGTTTCAGATATCAATTTCCATAAAGTAGCAAATTGAGTGGCTTCCTTTCCCTCTGCTCCCCCATCACTGATAGTATCCCATAGCTGAGTCCCTATGTTTTTCCAGGTAGTTTGATGAAATGCTAAACCGACATCAAGAATAAGTCCCCTATCTCTGCTCCATTTCAATAGTTCAGTTAGACAATTCTTGTCATACTTAATTCCTCTCTTGGAGAGGATAGGTTGGAGGAGTTTCACCATTGCCTCTTCGTCTTTAGAGAGTGTGGTCCCCCTTCCTCCCCGACTGCCACGTACACTTGCCTGTAGCGAATCATTGAAGTTTATCCTAACTTCTTTACTCGGACGCATCCTTTTATCTACCTCAATCTTCAGCACTGGGGCAGTGCCGGAACGTTTTTGGCTGGTCTTTCCACCCTCTACCGCATCTTCAGTCATTTTGAGCAAGTTCAGCAGGTAATCCGAGGGTCCCTGTTCAGGTGCCACTTGTTGATGGGAGCATCACGGAATCAAACCCAGAGATCAATGTGATCAGCGAGTGTTCGATTTATTGAGCTTAGCTGTTTCTTTATAAACCCTTTTTGGTTACAGAACTGGGTGCCCATGAGGGTATCTACAGTGTATTATTGGTTAAAGGTAGCTGTCCATAAAGCTTTTACTAACATATTATTGGCTAAACTACTGCACATGGTAAGAAACCAAGTTACACTAAAATTAACAATGTTGATAGTTCTCTTTAATTGTTTTTCTTTCAGCTGGTGCTTGTTCCCACCAAACTAGCTCTTGTATTCCTTTCAGCTGGCCTTTGTTTATCTTTCAGCTCTCTGTTTCAAGACTTTGTTAGAATTGCTCAGTATCAACCAGTCCAGCAGCATCCAGGCCTTCTTCTCTGTAAAATGTTCCCACAATGCTCTGTTCGAATTAAATTTGTCATTACAAAGTGGAACCAGTGGGATCAACCTTAGTCTAAAAGTTAATAACACCACAAAGGTAATTTTTCCAATGCTAAATAAAGTTCATTAATTTAAGCTATAGAAAAATATTTAATGACAATTCCTCATGCTAAGCTTTTTGTATTAAGTCTCACACAGCTCTCACATTAAATTCCTTTTCTTCTTCTGCGAGATGCCTAAAGAAGCTTTACTGTGGCCAACTTGTAGGGCAATGTACTCAACTTTCTGTACAGGGATACAAAAAGTATCAATGATCACTTTGTTTCTGCAAGAAGTGTGTTCAAAGACATCTACGGGAGCATCTTTTTGAAGTATGGTCATTTCTGGCAGCCAATCTTACAAAATCCCTTAAATATAACAGAACTTGCCAGCTGTTTGCCAGGTTCTGCTTTCCAACACTTTGCACTTCCATGAACCGTCAGGACACACAGTGAATTTGATTTAAGAATATCTTATCCCAACTTTTTATTCTGCTAAGAAAGGAAGAGTAGTTAGCAGATCAAAAGAGAAAGAAGAAAAGAGTGGAATTATATTACATCTGTTCACAACCTGGTTCCATTCCACTTTGAACAGACACATTTCTTCTGTGTTGAATCTCCTTCCTGAATTCCAAATGCATGTTAGTTTCACAAGTTCTGGGGTAGTGATTGATGACATTGCTGGTTTGTGTTGCTCTGGTGTGTTTCCTCGGGGCAGACCCTGTCTGACACTCCTCTTTGGAGCGGGAACGTGTGGTTTAGCTCCGGTGTATCAGTGCCATAAGCTTCTTAAGATTCCTGGTTGCTGAGATTCTGTTCCTCTAGAGTTTACTTGTTTACAGCAATGATACGATGTTAGAACAAGACACAGATTTGATAAAGGGAATGTCTTAAGAATGCTTTTCTGTATGTACCCATGAGTTGTAAGTCTGAGGAAAGAGAAATTCTGGAACATAGAATCAAAGAAGAGTTTGAGTTGGAAGGGACCTTAAAGATCACCTAGTTCTAATCCCCATGCCATGGGCAGGGACACCTCCCACTAGATCAGGCTGCTCAAGGCCCCAGCCAACCTGGCCTTGGATACCTCCAGGGATAGGGCAGCCACAACTTCCCTGGGCAACCTGTGCCAGTTCCTCACCACTGTCATGGTGAAGAAATTCCTCCTTATGTCTAGTCTAAATCTGCCCCTTTCTGCCAATGCCCCTTGTCCTGTCACCACAAGCCTTTATGAATAGTCCCTCTCCAGCTTTCTTGTAGGCTCCTTTCAGGTACTGGAAGGTCACTATAAGATCTCCTCAGAGCCTTCTCTTCTCCAGGTTGAACAAGCCCAACTCCCTCAGCCTGTCCTCATAGGAAAGGTGCTCCAGCCCTCAGATCATCTTTGTAGCCCTCCTCTGGACCTGTTCCAACAGCTCCATATCCTTCTTATGTTTAGGATTCCAGAACTGGAACATGGTGGATGATGCCAAGGGGCGGTCCCGGAAGCATACATGGGAGATGCCCCTTAGGAGCACCAGCAATAGGACCGCAGCAAACAGGAGCAGGCAAACAGGGGCATGGCTCCTAAGAAGGGTGGGACATGGCAGTATGTGCAGGCAGGACAAGCAGGGGGTACACAAGGAGGACACAGTCTCTGTGTTCAGAAGGCGAGTTCATTCGGTGAGAAAGACCCTAGCCACGGTGTCCACCTGGCAGGAGGCTGCATCCTCTGCGCCTGCCAGAAGGGACGTGTCAGCCCAGACTGAGCTCCCAGGAAAACACGCAGCCATCCAGGTCTCAGGCCACAGGGAGTGCCCCCAGCTTGCAGTGGAAATGGAGCAACAGGGGTACAGTTGAGGGAGGTGCGAGCATGTGGATGCTCTCTTCAGCCTGGTGACAGAGCTGCGAGAGGAAGTAGAGAGGCTAAGGAGCATCAGGGAGTCTGAGCAAGAGATGGACTGGTGGAACCACACCCTGAGCTCCCTGAAAGAGGAACACGGACAGCCACCAGAAAAAGCCCCTGATCAAAGGGATCGGGTATCCTCCCCTCACTGGAATCGAGGCCGGAACTTAAAGGGAAGTAGCGAGTGGAATCAAGTCCACCAACAGGGCAGGAAGTGAACCCCCTCCTTGCCCATGCCTCCTCAGGTGCCTCTGCACAACAAGATATGAGGCTCTAGCTGTGGAGGACCAATCAGTGGACAGTGTGGGTGCTGATCTATCTACACCAGAGGAAGGACCAAGACCAGAAAGATCCAGCCCCCTCCATATTACTACAACCATCACAAGGAGGAGAAGGCAAGTCATAGTTGTGGAGACTCTCTGCTGAGGGGAACAGAAGGTCCAATATGTCAGGCAGCCCCTACTCACAGGGAAGTCTGCTACCTCCCAAGAGCCCAGTCTAGGGATATTGCTAGCGAACTCCCCAGTCTGGTACGGCCCTCAGACTACTACCTGTTACTGCTCTTCCACGTGGGAGGTGATGAAGCTGCAGTATATAGCCCAAGGGTGGTCAAAAGAGCTTTCAGGGCCTTGAGATGACTATTGAGGGAATCTGGGGGCCAGGTGAGTTTTCCTCTTTCCTTCCAGTAATGGGCAGTAACACTGGAAGGATCAGAAGCGTCCAGTCTATTAATACATGGCTCTGTGACTGGTGTCACCATAACAACTTTGGGGGTTTTGGCAATGAGATGGCCTACATGGCACCAGGCTTAGAGGTATCAGATGGGAGCCACCTTTCTCAAAGGGGGAGGAGGGTCTCTGCTTAGGAGCTGGCAGGGCTCATTTATAGGGCTTTAAACTAAATGTGAAGGGGGAGGGGGATAATATCAGGCTTGCCTGTGACAAGCTGTGGGAGGACACACAATGGGTAGAGGGATGGGGTGCTGCTACGGGCCCTCTACCTGCTGCCCCGGGGCATGCTGCGGACGCTGTGGCACAGTTGAAGTCTTGCGGAGATGAGCTGGGGGCTCCAGAGGTAGTAGGAGCCAGGAAGGAAACTTTCGTGGAACACCTTAAGGGAAATAGGGAGTGTTCCACTAAGAAGGTGATGTGACCAACAGCCCAGCTGAAGCGCCTCTACACAAATGCACTCACCTTGGGCAATGAACAGGAGAAGCTGGAAGCTACTGTGCTGCTAGAAAGCTATGACCTGAATATTCAGCCAATACTGAAACTTGGTGGGACAAATCCCATGACTGGAGTGTGGCTATCAATGGCTAGAGGCTAGTCAGAAGGGACAGGCGGGGAAGGAGGGGTGGAGGCATTGCCCTCTATATTAGGAAATGGATAGAGTGTGAAGAGCTGTCCCTGAAGAACAACCACAGGCCTAAAGATTATGGGAACCTTGTGATTGTTGTCCACAACAGGCTTACTGATGGAGCCTTCTTCCTCCAGCTACAGGAGGCTTCACGCTCACAAGCTTTTGTCCTACTGGGACCACCCTGACATAGAATCATAGAATCATGGAATAATTAGGGTTGGAAGGGACCTTAAAGATCATCTAGTTCCAACCCCCTGCCATGGACAGGGACACGTCCCACTAGATCAGGCTGCCCAAGGCCCCATCCAACCTAGCCTTGAACAAGTCCAGGGAGGGGGCATCCACAACTTCCCTGGGCAACCTGTTCCAGTTCTCATAGGGAAGAAATTCCTCCTTATGCCTTGTCTAAATCTGCCCTTCTTCAGTTTATAGCCATTGCCCCGTATCCTGTCACTATGAGTCTTTGTAAAAAGTCCCTACCCAGCTTTCTTGTAGACCCCCCTTCAGGTACTGGAAGATTGATATAAGGTCTCCTTGGAGCATTCTCTTCTCCAGGCTGAACAACCCCAACTCTCTCAGCCTGTCCTTGTATGGGCGGTGCTCCAGCCCTCTGATCATCTTTGTAGCCCTCCTCTGGACCCGTTCCAACAGTTCCATTTATGTCTTAATTTGAAGATTCCAGAACTGGACACAGTACTCCAGATGTGGTCTCCAAGAGAGGAATAGAGGGGCAGAATCCCCTCCCTCGCCCTGCTGGCCACACTTCTTTTGATGCAGCCCAGGATGCAATTGGCCTTCTGGGCTGCGAGCGCATACTGCTGTCTCATGTCTAGCTTCTGGGAAAGTAGCACGGTGAGCTGTAGGCAATCCAGGATATTCCCAGAGTGCATAGAAGATAACTTGTCAACCCAGGTAATAGACAACCCTACCCATGGGGATGCAATACTGGACCTGATGGCCACTGATGCAAGTGAGCTCATCAGTGACATCAAGATCCGAAGCAGCCTGGGCTGCAGTGATCATGCACTTGTGGAGTTCAAGGTCCAGAGGGATATGGGACAGGCAAGGAGTATAGTCACGATCCTAAATTTTAGGAAAGCAGACTTCCAGCTCTTCTAGGAGTCAGTCACTAGGACCCCCTGGGACACGGTCCTTGGGGCCAAGGGAGCCGAGCAGAGCTGGCAAACATTTATGGATGCTCTCCACGAAGCGCAAGAGTGCTCAGTCCCCATATGTAGGAAAGGGAGGAGATCATTGTGGATGAGTCGATACCGGCTGGTCAAACTCAAGAAGAGGGAACTGCACAGGCAGTGCAAGCCGGGACAGGGACCCAGGGAAGAGAATAGGGATGCTGCCCAGTTGTGTAGGGGTGGGGTCAGGAAGGCCAAGGTGCAGCTGGAACTGAACTTGACAAGGGAAGTGAAGACTACAGGTACATAAACCAGAAAAGGAAGGTTAAAGAAAGCTTACCCCAACTGATGGTTGAAAATGGATCTTTGTATCAACAGACGAGGAGTAGGCTGAGGTACTCAACAATTTTTTTCCTCAGTCTTCACTGATAACTGCTCTCCTCACCCCTCCTGGATCAAGGGACAACAAGATGGAGACCAGGGGGGTAAAGCCCCTCCCACTGTAGGGGAAGATCATGTTTGTGATCGCCTGAGGCACCTGAACACAGTCTATGGGTCCAGAGTCCTGAGGGAATTGGGAGATCTGGTTGCCAAGCCACTCTCCATAATATTTGAAATGTCTTGGCAATCGGGAGAAGTCCCTGGTGACTGGAAGAATGGTAACATTGTGCCCATTTTTAAAAAGGGCAGAATAGATGACCTTGAGAACTACCGACCTGTCAGCCTCACCTCTGTGCCTGGAGAGATCATGGAACAGATCCTCCTAGAAGCTATGCTAAAGCACATGGATGATGAGGAGGTGATTCAAGACAGCCAGCATGGCTTCACAAAGGCCAAGTCCTGTCTGACCAACCTGGATGCATGCTATGATGGGGTAATCACATCAGCGGATATGGGAAAAGCAAGGGATGTCATCTTTCTGGACTTCTGTAAAGCCACTGACATGGTCCCCCACAACCTCCTTCTGTCTAAATTGGAGTCTGTCCTCCCATACGAGGACAGACTGAGAGAGTTGGGCTTGTTCAACCTGGAGAAGAGAAGGCTCCGAGGAGACCTTATAGCAACCTTCCAGTACCTGATGGCTTACAGGCAAGCTGGAGAGGGACTTTTTACAAGGGCACAGAGTGATAGGTCGATGGGGGAATGGCTTTAAGTTGAAAGGGGGAAGATTATAGTAGACATTAGGAAGAAATTCTTCATGATTGTGAGAAGCGCTCACGAGTGGAATAGGTAAACTGAAGCATGCATCTTTTGAAGCAATATTATTTATTTATTTATTCATGATTGCAGTTGTGGGAGCGCCTCCTTCTGGCAAGAAGTGTTCAACCTTTGTCGAAAACCAAAGAAGTTTATATACTGTTTCTTTCAGTGCAGGACCACCCTCTCCCCAACTTTACAAGTTATCTCAAAGGTATAACGAGGCAGTTACTAGGCTACTTTTTACATATTAGATTTCTTTACCCAATCTGTTGTTTATAAGTTCTTACATTCCTAATCATATCTTGTACTGTACCAGAAAGGGACCAGGAGATAACACTTCTCTTCTCCAAACTACTTGTTCAGACATTTCATAGTGACAAACAGCTTATGCAATCATATTTTGCAAGACTGTTATAAGCTCAATTCATCAAGGCCCTCCATCTTAATGCTAAAACTTCCATTTTGTAAAACCACAAGTAGCTT
This sequence comes from Clamator glandarius, assembly GCA_033459285.1. NCBI lineage: Eukaryota > Metazoa > Chordata > Aves > Cuculiformes > Cuculidae > Clamator > Clamator glandarius. Next base: position 450,722 of record JAUNZM010000468.1, on the reverse strand, counting down.
AAAGCTCACACAATGAGGATGGTGAGGTACTGGCACAGGTTGCTCAGGGAAGTTGTGGCTGCCCCCTCCCTGGACTTGTTCAAGGCCAGGTTGGATGGGGCCTTGAGCAGCCTGGTCTAGTGGGAGGTGTCCCTGCCCATGGCGGGGGGGTTGGAATTGGATGATCTTTTAGGTCCCTTGCAACCCAAATTATTCTATGAGTCTATGATTCCATGATTCCGTGATGATATACCAAACCACTGCATTAGGATTAAATAATAACAGAACCATACTGTGTGCAGGTTTGGGTGCTGCATTGTAAAAAGGATATAAAGCTTCTGGAGAGTGTCCAGAGGAGGGTCACAAAGTTGGTGAAGGGTTTAGAGGGGAAGCCATATTAGGAGCAGCTAAAGTCGCTTGGTCTGCACAGCCTGGAGAAGAGGAGACTGAGGGGAGACCTGCTTACAGTTTACTCCTTCCTCACAAGGGAAGGAGGAGGAGCAGGCGCTGAGCTCTTCTCTCTGGTGACCAACAATAGGACCCGAGGGAATAGCAGGAAGATGTGCCAGAGAGGTTTAGGTTGGATATTAGGAAAAGGTTCTTCACCCAGAGGATGGTGGAGCACTGGAACAACTCCCCAGGAAAGCAGTCATGCCGTCAAGCCTGACAATATTCAAGAAGCATTTGGACAATGCCCTCAGACACATGGTATGAATGTTGTTGTTGTCCTGTTCAGGGACAGGAGTTGGACTTGATGATCCTTGTGGGTCCCTTCTAACTTGGGACATTCTATGATTCTATGAAGCTATTGTAATTGCCTAAAGATATACACAGAGAGATGTACTAGAATTCTCAAAAACCTTCAGGGATCTGAGCACCCCCTCACACCACTGTCACAGGCAGTTTTAGGGCTACAAAAGAGGGCAAGAGACTGGGAAAGAGCATTGCAAAGTATATCTGGCCTTCCAAGTATTGCATCCCAACCCCACCCCACAAGTGGATGACGGGGTGACGATTTGTTAAAATGAAATACTAGGATGTGAATTAAGAGTGATGGCAACGCTGTATGGCTAATTTAAACCAATTGACTAATATCAAGGCAGTTTGCAAATATGCAGCTGTTTATTAGCATAAAACAATTATCAGTTCATGGTGAAGGCAAAGATTTGCCTCTGTGCGTGCGTGTGTGTGTGTATATATATATAAATTGTAATACCATGCCTCTCTGGAAATGAGAATGCAGGGGCAGGGGGAAGAGAATGATCAGAGAGCAGAGAAGAGAGGCAAATTAAAACAGGAAACAGAATATTAGTGGAAAAGATACAGTTCACCTTCCCAAGGATCCTGTGTTGAAGCATGTCACTGATATCCTTAAAAAGATGGAATTGATAGAAAAAGTGATTGAAGCTCATTGATAGAAAAGTGATTTCCCCTTTTATGCAGTTGCCACCAGCTGATCATACCTATTTACACCCACGAGGTGTTCCCTCAGGAGGAGCTGTGTGTTACATAAGCTGTCACTCAATTATCTCAGAAGAGCATGTGCAGTTGGCCTGAGGAGCTCAAAGTCCTCTTATATCCCTCTTGAATCACAATGACTGACGACTGACCCCTTCTCTCACATCTGCGCAGAGAGCATTTTAGCAGGTGTGAAGGATGGTGTCCTTCTTTAAAGCCACTTTCAACCACTTCATCTCAAAACATGGCTGGAAAACAAGACAAAATATGAAGAATAGTTTATCTGTGACTTATGGCACAATCCTTGAACAAACACTCCTGTTAGAGCTGGGAAGGACTGACAGGTATAACAGTCATGACCTCGCCCACCCACTGCTTCAGACAGAGCTGTAAGAAATAGTGCTGGGTCGCTGCATGGTGCTTGCTGGTTTAAAGGAATCATAGAAAGATATACAGAGGTTAAAACGGACATAGAGGCCACAGCTCTACCATACAGTGCAATTTATCTGATTGTCAGCTGCAGGATTATGCAGCTATCATTTGTTGTAGGATTTCTAGTCCCAAATGCTATTCTCCATGGGCGTGTAACAAAATTTGTATTATAGATACCACTCAGCAAGAGTAAGGCAACTAGAACCTGATACTTGACTGAAGAACACTATTTATTGTAATTACAGATAGCTTATTTTTTATAAAGGTCAAAATCAATGAAGAGAAATTTCATACAAGCTTGTGATAGCATTCACATAGGAGGGACAACTCAGTCCAGTTGGATTTGTGAAGTTATCACAGTTTAATTAAGCTCTAGTCAAATTAGCTATTACTCAACTAAATTAAAGGGTAAAAGCAAAATAATTTCTTTCCTAAGAATGATTCAATCCATCAGCAAGAAAGAGACATTGTTAAACAATAGTGAGCTTGTGTACAGTGATCGCATCTGTATCGCAAGGATACTATTACTTTGGGATGCAAAGCAGAAAAGCCTGCTTTTAAAGCCACATCATGTATGCACACAGAGCAAAGAAGGGATGATATCCAGTATGTCTCTGTACAAGAATAACCTTCAAGACCAGGGAAACTCATGGGCACGAAGGGGCACGTGCTGGGAGCTGGCAGATCCAGCTGGGAGCTGTCACAGCGGAGTGTTCCCAGATGCTACTACAGGAGATTTAAGCAGACCCTACAGAGCACGAGTGACCAGGAGCATGCTGAACAGGATGGCCAAACGGGGCACAGCACGTCAGAAGGACATGGTGTGGCAAATTTATGAGGCAGTTGGCACAGGCAGGGTGATCAGGAAGGACAAGCAGGCAAGGACATGCAGGGAAGGCATGTGAGCAGGGCACTGGAGCTCGGCCAGAAGTACCAAGGAACCATGGTGTCCACTTGGCAGAAAATGAAGGCCTCTCCAAGCTCTGCACCAGCCATGACTGATGCAGCCTCGCAGACAGAGCCCCAGTGGGTACACACTGTCATTCAGATGTCAGGCTGCAGGATGTGCCCCACTCTTGCACTGGTATCGGACGCCAGTGGGGAATTCACCTGTGAGAGGTGTGCTCGGGTGAAGGAACTGCTCCTCTTGGTAATGGAACTCTGGGAGGAGGTGAGCAGGTTGAGGACCATCAGGGAGTGTGAGAGGGAGATTGAGCAGTGGAATAACACTATGCTCCCTGTCTCAGAGCCAACAGGCAGGCGTGCCTCATGGGACAGAGGACTCTCCATCCTCTCTCCATTCAGCTGAGTTGAAAAATTTAGGAGATGGAAGGGAATGGCAGCAGGTTCCTGCCCAGCACAGCAGGTGTGTGTCCCCTGTGTCATCCTCAGCCTCCCAGGTTCCCTTGCACAACAGATAGAAGGTTCTGCAAGTGGAACTGAACCTTAATGTGGATGATGGGTGTCTCAGACTAGAAACGTTCTCTAGGTTAAGACACCCTAAAGCCTCCATCAAAATGGCTTCTGTAAAGAAGAAAAGACGAGTCGTTGTCATAGGGGACTCCCTTCTGATGGGAACAGAAGGCCCAATGAGCAGACTGGATCCGTTTCATAGGGAAGTCTGCTGCCTACCTGGGGCCTCGGTTAGAGGTGTGGAAAGAAAACTTCCAACTCTGGTCAGGCCCATGGATTATTATCCACTATTGATTTTCCAAGTAGGCAACAAGAAATCTGAAGACAATTAAGAGGGACTTCGGGGCCTTGGGACAAATGGTGAAGGGATTGGGTGTGCAGGTAGTGTTCTCCCCTGTCATTCCTGTTACAAGGAATGATGAAGGAAGGAGTAGAAAGAGCCAGGAAATAAATAACTGGCTCTGAACCTGGTATGAGGAGCAAAACTGTGTGGATTCTGTGTGGCGATGAAGGAGACGCAGACTTCACAGTTTTTCTCTAAGTATATTCTTTTAATCAGCATGGCATACAGAAGCAAAATTAGGGAAGTACCCTAGCTCCTCTTTTTCAAGCAAATTTTTAACAGCTCTCCAGTTTCTGAACTATGAAGCCAAACAGGATATTTAGCAATGCTCTCTTTCACACCTACACTTGTGACTGTCTTCAGTCACATTCTCACTCCACACATTCCCAGGCAGGTTTTTCCAGCCTGACTTTCTCACACACTGAAGATTCATTATCCTGCGTGTCTTGTTCGGAACATCTGGCCTTTAATCATGTTTATTCTGATATGCTTGGTACCAGCTTCATGTTTTATCTTAGTCCCAATTAATCATAGAATCATAGAATCATAAAATAACCAGGTTGGAAGAGACGTACCGGATCATCGAGTCCAACCATTCCTATCAATCACTAAACCATGCCCCTCAGCACCTCGTCCACCCGTGCCTTAAACACCTCCAGGGAAGGTGACTCAACCACCTCCCTGGGTAGCCTGTTCCAGTGCCCAATGACCCTTTCTGTGATCATATCACATATTAATCACATACTTGGCATCGTTCCCACATCTCCCCCTTTTTTATTTTGGAACATCGGGTTCACAGCAAGGGCAGCAAGGCCCTTGACTTCAGTTCTTGTATCATTCTCCAGATTATTCTGAGCACTGCAAGTATAAAAACAACACAAGCGCAGCCGAGACCAACAAATGCCCAAAATCATAAATTTAATCTGGTAAACCATTTTTTTTGGGTTCAGCCTCTTCACACCACCAGAGATGTCATCCATTACACTTTTATGTACTAATTCTTGTAGCGCTGCTAATTGTCCTTGCAAAGCAAGGGTTAAATCTTGGACCATGCCATCTATGTCAGTTGAAAAAGCACCTTGAACTTGCTGTTTAATTTGATCCCATGTATATACACTATCATTCCACACTAATGGAGTAACACATAATTTTTTCCTTTATATTCTCAATCACATTGTACTTTCACTCGATTTGCCATTGCACTTTGCCTATCATCTAACTGCGTCACTGCTGCTTCTAATGCATGTAAGCATGTTAATATTTGCTGATCAGTATTTGCTTATATAGTTAGTTCTTGGGTTACATTGCTCAACACTCCTGCTACTTCATGTGCGGTATGTACAGACTGCTAAAGCTGTAATGGCAATAGCTGCAGTAGCTAAGATAGTGATTGCAGTTATTATAAATGCAATGAGCCAACCTATAAAGCGCTTTCTTTGTTGTCGGAGTTGTTTAAGTGCCTTTGCTAATTGACTTATGCCTGAATCCCTCTCCCATTGCCAAGTCATATTTACAGGGAGCCACATCCCGACTTATCGCCTCAGTGGTATTTTGGCAGATATATTTAATTCAGAGATATTTGCATGCGAAATGCAACTGAAATAATATGGGTTCTGCAAGGTGAATTCAAAGGTATGGTTTGTTTTGGAAATATTAATCCAAGATGCAGCAACAAAAACATAAAGATGTGAGGTACAAATCATAACAGAGTCATTATGAAAATTGATCAAGTTTAAAGAATACTGAGTATTAACTTTTGTGTAGACTCCATGTGCTACATGTCTGAACCTAAATGGCAAGGTCAATAGCCAAAGCTTCACAACATTTGAGCTAAAACTATTATTAAACTGGGCCTGTAGCACAGGTGCTGAAAGACATTCTTCTGACCATTTCAACATCTCATTAGCCACTTCAGAAAAATTTACAGCCCTTGAGGAACTCGTTATGAGGTGTCCACGAAGACCCCAGTCCCAGAATTTTAAATCAGTTGTGGTTTTTATGACAGGTTCTGGTAGTCTACAAGGTGTCCAATTTACATTTATCACACCCTTTGTGGTACCTTTGGGGATCTTACATAAAGGTAAGTCAGTAGGGGGATTCATGGTTGTATTTTGAGCAATGCCCCCATCAGCTATTCCGGAAGCAGAGATGAGCGATAAATTCCCAATTATTTCTTGCCTACTCTCCCACTGTTGATAGAACAGATAGAATTTTTCTCCCATATTAAGGCAATTAGGTAAATGGGTGGGAACACAGTATGGTACAGATGGGTGTCATTACTTCACACCCAGTCTTTGCCTTCAATTAAAGGTCCTGATGGAGGAATCCAGGTTCCTCCCATCCATTTTGAATCACTATTTGAAATGGGAATTCCCAGATCCCACCAGGTATTTAGTCTAAACAGTGGTGGGTCCAACACATGTACCAAATACAAATGTTGAGCATGAATAGGATGACATATCACACAAAAAACAAGTAACATCTTTACTGTACTGTTGCTGATGATGATTGGCTAAGTACGCCAAAAAGGTGTTTGCTGGGGTAGGTGGTACACCCACAGCTGCCATCATGGGACTTGCACTTTGTTGTAGTTGTTTCAGTTTTCCCAGGTAATAGGATCATCTTGCATTGTTCTCTTTTGTTTCTGTGGCCTCTTATCTTCATTCAGGTTAAAATGCTCCATCTGAGGCATCAGATGCTGGGCCATGTTTTTCCAGCTCATGATAAGTCTTGATGTATCATGCTACAAACCATTGAGGTCCTGAAGGAAGAACACAAGCATGCTCTCTCCCCCACATTATTAGTTCGGCAAGTCCATTCCAATGATTGTTTGCCATAGGGTCCCTGTACATAACCTTTGGATGATGTGATAATCTCTCAGGAACTGAAAAATGCCTTTCTGCATTGGTTATATTTCCACCAGAAACAAAATTGGCATTTCAGAAATTAAGGGTATAGATAGCATTGTCTAATTGTTCTGGGGGAGGGGGGGCATATCCCCCCTTTTTTTGTTTTAATAACATATTTTTCACATTTGAATGCCTATGCTCAATGATGGCTTGACCAGTAGGGTTGCGGGATATACCTGTAACGTGTTCAATGCCCCACTGTCGCAAAAAAAAGAGAAGTAGATTGAGAAGTATGTCCAGGGGGGTTATCTGTCCTTATTAGTTTAGGAATTCCAAGCGTAGCAACGCAGCGAGTCCAATGTCGACGGACATCCCACCCCTTTTCACTAGCATGAGCAGAGGCACACATAGCACCCAAAAAGGTATCTATGGATACGTGAACATAACCTAAGCGGCTAAAAAGTGCATGATGGGTCACATCTGTTTGCCAAATTTAATTTGAATGAAGTTTAATTCCTTCATGTTTAGGCAACGGAGTCACACGCTGGCAATTGGGACATGCTCGAATTATGTCTTTTGCTTGGGTAAGTGTCAGAAGAGATGGTGAGCAAAAAATGACCACGAGTGCTGTTGGGCCTCTGGAGCATGAGTGCAGAACTTTGATAACCAGTGAGCTGCCTGCCTGAGAAGACTCAACATCAGTGGCAAAACCAAGAAGGCATGAAAACAATAACAGTGGTCGCGAGGAACTTGGAAGGAGAAAAACATGCTGTGGAAATTTTTATGAAGGACTTGTGGGACCATTGTTGACATTTTCACTAAGGTATAAATACAAGCTTGTAACAATAGCCTTGGTCTTAGCTTGAAATGAAAGCTGAGTCTGTGCCTGTTAATACGTCATGGGAAAGAGTAATTTTAAATTGTTTGCTTAGACCCACAGCATTCTGGTGAAAAAAGGAATGTGAAACTCTTGCATAATCAAGGGTTAAGACAGCTGCCGTGAAGGAATCTGTGGCTGCATTGCCTTCAGCAAGCGGGCCAGGCAAAGCTGTATGAGACTCTATCTGAGTAATAAACAAAGGAAACTGTCTGTTTTCCAATCAGGTTTTGAGAATAATGAACATTAGAAAGAGCTGTTTATGAACTAGCTCTTTAGGGAAGGAAAAAAGTATTCGTCCTACAGCATTTACTACATATTCTGAGTCACTGAAAATATTGAAGGGTTCTTCTGAGAAAATGTCTAGAACGTGTAACATTGCACTTAATTCCACTAACTGAGTTGATCCCTCAGTTTGTAACACAGAGTTGTGCCATTTATCACTTTCATGCCAAATCACTGCTGCCTTTCTTGTTTTCCTGGAGTCATCAGCAAAACAATGTTCGGGCTGCAGCAATTGGTGTCAGTGAAATAATCAATTTCTGCTTAAGAGCCCAATTGTGAGCATTTTGGAGTAATTTACAAGGAGATAAAGTAAAAAGAACTTCACCGATGAAATCAGCCATAGTGATTTGTAATGACAAAATTTTGAAAGAGAAAGGTATATCCTTGTGCCTGTAAAGGCAAATAAAGGATTTCAGGATCATATCTGGTCAATGTCTGAATACAATGACGCCCTTTCATAATTAGCCATATGACCAGTGCTGAACATGTGGTGATGATTTTGTTAAGTGTTCAGTAAAAATAACCAGTCTAAGTAAAAAATCTGCTTATTGTCTGTTGATAATTGACCTACCAGCCCAATTGGCTGATGCTCAGTTCCAAAGATAAAAAGACATAAAGGTTATTCTGGTTGAATTCTGTCTGCTTGAAGCTCAGATAATTTTTGTGCTTCAGAGTCCAATTCTTTCTTTGCTTCTGGTGACAAGCAGTGATTTGAGGTCAAATCACTATCCTCTCTTAAGGAGGCAAATAAATGCATTAGTTCATGATTAGAAATGCCCAACATAGGGTGTACTCAATTAATGGTTCCTAATGATTTCTGTAAATCATTCCAGGTATTTATTTCTTTTGCAATTTGCAGCATTTGAGGTTTAACATGTCGTTCTGATTAAATCCACCCCAAATATTTCCACGGCAGCATAGTTTGAACCTTTTAGTCAGCAATTTGCAGCCCATGGAATGTTAATTATTCCAGCACATACTGCAGGGTATTTTTCAGGTGTAGTTCGTTTTTTGCACAGATAAGAGTGCCATCCACATAAGGATATTTTATAGTGGATGAAAAATATTGTCTTGTAGATTGCAGAGCAGCTGTGACCACAGTCTGACAAATAGTCAGGCTGTTCATTGTGCCCTGCGATAATACTGTCCAGCGATATCTTTTCATGGGTTCAGAATTGTAGCAATCAAAACATGGACCCCATTTTGAGGAGACAAACGAGATCCCCTTATTGAGTGGACGCAAAGCCTTATATAGTGTTCCTCTACCCAGCTAGCAGCTACCCCAGTGAATTTCCACTTCTAAAAATCCCACAGCTACAGTGATAGAGTGCAACTGACTATTTACCACTGATGTGCCCCTTATCTTCATGTTTTCCATCTAATGCATTCTTATTAGCTCACGGGTCTTGGTAAAGATTCCAAGGTCTCAACAAGCTGGCAAGCATGAGAACACTGTCCATTTGCTCTGTGCTTGCTGCTGATATCGTGGGTATGCCAAGGCATCAGCCGCTTGCCCCGGGGGCATATGCGTGACAGTGGAATCTCTTATGCCCGCACAGAATTATTTACAGCAGGTACTGAAAAAGGAAAATACTTACAGTCATCTGGATGTAGGGAGATCATAAAGAAACAATCTTTTAGAGCTGTTATAAAAAGGTACCAATCATCAGGCAACATAGTTAGATCTGATAGTCCGGGCTGTAAGGCACCCATCAGCTGCATTACTGCATTTATAGCTCTTAAATCATGCAGTAATCACCATTTCTCAGACTTTTTAGGAATGATGAATATCGGAATATTCCATGGGCTATTAGATTGAACAGTACGTCCAGCTTATAATTGTTCTACTACTAAATGTTGCAGTTGAACAAGTTTTTCCCTTTAAGATCAACCCAAACAGGTTTCTCTGTAAACGAGGATAGTTTGAGCAGGGGCTTCAGATCAGTGACCTTTAGGATAAATTTGTTCCTGTAGCAGTGATAGGTGCATTCCATTGCTTTAGTAAATCTCTTCCCCATAAATTTATTGGTGTTGGCATTACATATGGTTGAATTCATGCTCATGAATTTTCTGGTCCTGTCACTGGAAATAGTTTGGCATTCTTCATAGGAATTTGTATTCCACCTATGCCTGTAACGGTAGTGAAAGCTACATAAAGAGGCCACTGAGGAGGCCATTAAGTTTGAGAAATTATAGAAACATCAGCTCCAGTATCCAGTAGTCCCTGTATTTTAATTGTAAGTGTAGGTTGTTTTGCTGTGACTTGCTGAGCCTGAGATACCTGGGCAGAATTAATACTGTCAAACTGTCCCTGCCCTCGAATCTGAGGGGAACCCAAAAGGGCAACAAAATAATTTGTGCAACCTTCTGTTTCATTGATATACAGCATGGGATTTGAAAGGCAGATAGCATTATTTGAATCTCACCGATATAGTCCCAATCCACTATTCCCGGTAACGCAAATAAACCTTCTTTAGATATACTGGAACGCCCTACAGTCAGTCCTACAAATCCCATTGTTAAAGGTCCCCACACATGAATCCCTTCTGTTTGTGGTTTTAAAAGTTTATGTGGCTATACAAGAACTACTTGTGAGGCAGTTGCCAGATTCAAACTTTCAGCTGCCTATTGTGGCAGCTGAAAGGTCAGAGATTAAGCATTTATCAGAGGTGGGGCATAGGGTATATTGTACAGGAGCCTTCCATACTCTGTTGATTTGAGGGGCACCAGGATGCGTGCCTCTCTGCCTGTTTCCCAAGAGAGGTTGCCTATTTTTGTCAAATTTAGATTTGCATTGATTAGCTCAAGTATGTCCTTTCTGACATCAGGGACAGAGCTGTGTAGGTCTTTTTATTTTTAGGCATCTGTAGCTTTTCAGGACATTCCCTACTTATGTGTCCTTGTTTTCCACAATTAAAACATTTTACAGTGTTCTGATTAATTTGCAATTGAGACAATGCAGCAGCAGCAAGAACTGACCGGTTCCTTTCAATGGTAATAGAGGTGTTTGACAGCCAGTGTTTGCGTTTTCAAAAGCTAATTGAAATAACAAAGCTTTAGCAGCTTCAGGGTTATCTACTTGCCTTGTAATCGCCCCTTGCAATCTATCTATAAAGGTCACACGGGACTGAGAACCCCGTCTTATTGTTGCAAAAGATCCCATATGTTTCCCTGAGTCAGGCACTGTCACCCTACAGGTACAGCAACACATGAGGTTTGTTCAAAAACCCATCTGTCCAGGGTTATTTGTGCCTGTGCAGTTATATATTGTCCTGTGCCTTTTAGCATATCCTGATGAACTGATAGTCCTGTGCCCAAGTTATCCATCAGTTCCTCTGTTACTAAGTCGTTATATTCAAATTGCCAAACCACATATTGCACTGAGAATAATATTGTTTTCATTAATACTCCCATAGTGTCATTATATAGATTTCTTAAACTCTTTAAAAACTTGGTAAGGCAAACCTTCATGGGCTGGGGGCTGGTTTGGACTATATATAACAGGTGTAATAGACTGCGGACAAAAGTATGGGTTCAATTAGAATTTATTAAATTATAGCAAGCAAGGCAAAGGCAAAAACAGCGCTGGGCGACAGGGGAGTCTATTGTTCCGCAAACTGCCGCAACATCCCAGGTCTCAGTTCCCCTTTTTTATACAGTTCTGTTTCTTGCTATGTGCTTTTTTCGTTAGTACTCTGCGCCTGCATATCCATGAGCCTTCAATCTTCTTTCCGTTAGTACTCTGCGCCTGCATATCCATGAGCCTTCAATCTTCTTTCCGTTAGTACTCTGCGCCTGCATATCCATGAGCCTTCAATCTTCTTTCCGTTAGTACTCTGCGCCTGCATATCCATGAGCCTTCAATCTTCTTTCCGTTAGTACTCTGCGCCTGCATATCCATGAGCCTTCAATCTTCGTTGTGATGCAGGTTTTGGTACAATACGCTCTTGGGTCTGAAGCTTCTGGAATTTCTGGAATCTTATCAGCTTTGTTTTCACAATGTCTTATCTTAACCATTCATCGCATCCCGGCTTCCCGGCTCTTGACCATATCCTGGTTCTTCAATAAGCAGCTGTGTCAGCGAATATCTATACTTAAATACCTAGAGACTTAAAACTAGAACAAACTTTAAAAACTAGAACAAACTTTAATCAGTGAACAAAAACATGGATTATATTTTCCACAACAGGGAAGGCAAAAGCAAAATCACCCTGCTTCATAGCTTCTTTTTTACACATTTGCATTACTGATTTTGTCTCTGTTAACTCCTTCATAAAGGGATTAGTAGGTGCTGTAGGCAGTGTAGGAGTTAATGGCGGTGGAGATGGGAGCTTTGACAGAGCAGAAGGGGGTAATGGGGGGTATAAGTCTAGTTCATAATAACTGGCCTGGGATTAAAAGGGTATTCAGTCTCAGAATCATTTGAGACATCTTTAACCTGATCATATACATTTTGGGCCTCATCTCTATCTTTTTCAACAATAGCCTCTGAAGGCTTGAGCTGCACCAATGTGGAGTATAAGAACCGCCATGTGACAATAACAGCATCAGGAATCTCAAAGCCTAATGTTTTATATGCCTGTAAGCATTCCCCGACTCGCTCCCACATAGCACTATCAAAAGAGCTGTCTACCAGGAACTAATTACAATGTTCTTTTACCAGTATTAATAGTTGTGTTAAATGTTTTTCAGTTACACGATAGCCAGTGGCATGCAATACTTGTTGCAGCACTTTTAAATATATCTTGTGCTCTTGTGAAGCTGTCTGTCCCATTGCAGTACAAACCCGTTCAATGGGCACTACTGTTCCTATTTAAGGAACGTGGCTACAAAAAAATTATAAAAGTAAACAAACTCACCCATTGGATCGTGCAGTAGCCCAGAATGCTCACAGAAGAGCCTCATATGAGGCACCAATCTGTGGCAATGAAGGAGACACAGACCTCGCAGTTTTTCTCTAAGTACATTCTTTTAATCAGCATGGCATACAGAAGCAAAATTAGGAAAGTATCCTAGCTCCTCTTTTTCAAGCAAATTTATACAGCTCTCCAGTTACCAAACTATGAAGCTAAACATTGCTCTCTTTCACACCCACACTTGTGACTGTCTTCAGTCACATCCTCACTCCGCACATTCCCAGGTGAGTTTTCCCAGCCTGACTTTTTAATCATGTTTATTCTGATATGCGTGGTACCAGCTTCATGCTTTATCTTAGTTCCAATTAATCTTCCACATACTTGGCACTGCTCCACAGTTTTGACAATGGGATGACCTGCACAACACCAGGCTTGCTGACAAAGGATGGGGTACACCTGTCTCCAAGGGACAAAAGGATGCTTAACAAAAAGTTAGCAGGGCTCATCAAAAGAGCTTTAAACTAGAGGTGAAGGGGGAGGGAGACAAAACCAGGCTTGCAAGAAATAAGCCTGGCAATGGCACTCCAGGTTCTGAGGTCTGATGTGCCAGCAAGGTGCATTGTTCTGCCACCTCACAATTGAGGGAGAGCACACCAAGTGACAGCAAAGATGCAAAGGTTATTGATGGGTTAGAAATGACAGCAAGTAGTTGTAGCAATTAAGGCACGGACCTCGTCGATGGGGGCAACAATCGAGATCAAATTTATTGAGAGGGTGCAAACATTATATAGTGCCTCTGTATCCAGTAACAGCTATTCCAGTGAATTTCCACCCGTGAGAATCCTGCAATACAGCGATAGAGTGCAACCCCCTGTTTTCCGCAGATGTGCCCCTTATCTTCATGTTTTCCGCCTAGTGCGTTCCTTTCCTATTAACCCACGGGTCTTAATAAAGATTCCCAGGTCTCAACAAGCTAGCAAGCATGAGAACATTGGCCGTTTGTTCTATGCTTGCTGCTAATACTGCAGGTACACCAAGGCATCGGCCACTCGCCCCAGCAGACACACAATACTGGAATCTTTATGCCCACAAGCAGTCACTTAGGAATTAAGACTATTACCCTCAGGAGAGTGGCAGGATCAACAGCCCAACTGTTGGGCATCTACAATATGAAGTAACAGGGCCTGATTGACAGGCCTAGAGCAACGTGGGTGAACCATGGATGATTCACATTGCATTGCTATGGCCACTGTTCATTCTGTAACTTATTTAAATCTGTTAATATTTAACTCCATCCCAATACTAAGGAATCAGGAGCAGGAAATGAGGAATAAGAAACTGGTTAATGGATGGCTTAGGGACTGGTGTGAGAAGAGGGGCTTTGGGTTCTTTAATCATGGGGAGGCCCACGCACCCCCGGGCTTTCTTACTAGGGATGGGACACGCCTGTCTCCTAGGGGGACAAAAGCCCTCACCAAAAACCTAGTTAAGCTCATAAATCGAGCTTTAAACTAGATGTGAGGGGGGAGGGGATGGAGGCCAGGCAGGATGGGAGTGAGACTGGAGGTGAGACTTCAGTGGCAAAGGAGTGGTGTGCTGGCGACGCCTGCCAGTATATCACCACTAAGCAAGAGGGGGTGAGTGCAGCTGAGGATGGTAGGCAGCAAACTGGCACTGTGGCCTTAGTTAAGTCAAGGAACGCTCAGTTGGGGAGAAGCCCTATTACAAAGGCTGTAGCTACGCCTGCCCAGCTGAAGTGCATTTACACTAATGCACACAGCATGGGAAATAAGAAGGAGGAGCTGGAAGCTGTGGTAGGGCAAGGAGACTACGATGTCGTTGCCATTGCGGAGACGTGGTGGGATGACTCGTACAACTGGAGCGTAGCCATGCTGGGGTATAAACTCTTTAGGAAGGACAGGAAGGGCAGAAGAGGAGGCGGGGTAGCCCTCTATGTTAGAGAGGGCATTGATAACCTCAAACTGGACTATGGTCAGGATGGGACTGAGTGCCTGTGGGTGAAAATCAGAGGAGCCCACGGGCAGGCAGGTATTGTGATGGGAGTCTGCTATAGACCACTCAGTCAAGAAGAAGCAGCTGATGAGCTCTTCTACAAACAACTGAGTGTAGTCTCAAGATCGCTACCTCTAGTCCTTGTGGGAGACTTCAATTTCCCAGATATAGGCTGGGAGTATAACACAGCAGAAAGGAAGCAGTCCCGGAGGTTCCTGGAGTGTGTGGAAGACAATTTCCTCACACAGCTGGTGAGCAAACCGACAAGGGACGGTGCCCTCCTGGACTTGCTGTTTGTGAACAGAGAAGGACTGGTGGGGGATGTGAAGGTTGGAGGACGCTTGGGGCAAAGCAATCATGAGATGATAGAGTTCTCAGTGCAGGGTGAGATGAAGAAGGTGGAGGTTACCAGAACAGTCGCCCTCAACTTTCAGAGAGCAGACTTTGGACTGTTCAGAAGGCTGGTCGGAAAAGTCCCATGGGAGGCGCTCCTTCAGGGCAAAGGTGTCCATGAGGGCTGGGCGCTCTTCAAGAAGGAACTCCTAGCAGCTCAGGAGAAAGCCGTCCCCAAGTTCCGGAAAAGTAGCCGGCAGGGTAAGAAACCAGCATGGTTGAGTAGGGAGGTCCTAAGAGACATTAATAGGAAGAGGAAGGTCTACGACCTTTGGAGGAAGGGGCAGGCATCCTGGGTGGACTATAGGGAGGAAGTGAGAATGTGCAGGGAAAAAGTCAGGAGGGCTAAGGCCCAACTAGAAATGCGATTGGCCAAGACTGTGAAAGACAACAAAAAGTCTTTCTACAAATACATCAACAGCAAAAGGAGGGCTAGGGAGAATCTCCAGTCCCTAGTAGATGCAGAGGGAACAAGAGTAACAGGGGACGAAGACAAGGCTGAAGTACTCAATGTCTACTTTGCCTCAGTCGTTAACAGTAAGGAAAAATGTTCCCTCTGTGCACAACCCCAGGGGTTGGAAGAGAAGTATGAGGTTCCCAAGGTCCAAGACGAGGTGGTTAGAGACTTGCTTGCCCAGCTAGACACCCACAACTCTATGGGGCCGGATGGGATTCACCCGAGGGTATTGAAGGAGCTGGCCGATGTACTGACCAAACCCCTTTCCATCATCTTCCAACAGTCCTGGATGACTGGGGAAGTTCCACTGGACTGGAGGCTGGCTGATGTTGTGCCCATCTATAAGAAGGGGCGCAGGGAGGATCCGGGGAACTACAGGCCTGTCAGTCTGACCTCGGTACCGGGGAAAGTCATGGAGCAGGTGATCTTGAGTGCTATCAAGAAGCACTTGCAAGAGAACCGGGTGATCAGGCCCAGTCAACATGGGTTCATGAAAGGCAGGTCTTGCCAGAGTAATCTGATCACCTTCTACGACCGAGTGACTAGACTCTTGGACGAGGGAAAGGCTGTGGATGTGGTCTTCCTGGACTTTAGTAAAGCATTTGATACAGTTTCTCACAGCATTCTGCTTCGGAAACTGTCGGCCTCTGGCCTGGACGGGTGCACAGTCTCCTGGGTGAAAACCTGGTTGAATGACCGGGCCCAGAGGGTGGTGGTAAATGGAGTTAAATCCAGCTGGAAGCCAGTGACAAGTGGGGTTCTCCAGGGCTCAGTCCTGGGTCCAGTCCTGTTCAATGTCTTTATCAATGACCTGGATGAAGGCATTGAGTGCACCCTTAGCAAGTTTGCAGATGATACTAAGCTGGGTGGAAGTGTCGATCTGCTGGAGGGTAGGGAGGCTCTGCAAAGGGACCTGAACAGGCTGGACTGCTGGGCTGAGACCAACGGCATGAGGTTTAACAAGGCCAAATGCCGGGTCCTGCACTTGGGGCACAACAACCCTAAGCAGAGCTACAGACTAGGAGAAGCCTGACTGGAAAGCTGCCAGGAGGAGAAGGACCTGGGGGTGCTGGTTGACAGCCAACTGAACATGAGCCAGCAGTGTGCCCAGGTGTATCAGAAACGGCGTGACCAGCAGGTCCAGGGAGGTTATTCTCCCTCTGTACTCGGCACTAGTGAGACCGCACCTTGAGTACTGTGTTCAGTTCTGGGCCCCTCACCACAAGAAGGATGTTGTGGCTCTGGAGCGAGTCCAGAGATGAGCAACAAAGCTGGTGAAGGGGGTGGAGAACAAATCTTATGAGGAGCGGCTGAGAGAGCTGGGGTTGTTTAGCCTGGAGAAGAGGAGGCTGAGGGGAGACCTTATTACTCTCTACAACTACCTGAAGGGAGGTTGTGGAGAGGAGGGTGCTGGCCTCTTCTCCCAAGTGACAGGGGACAGGATGAGAGGGAATGGCCTCAAGCTCCACCAGGGTAGATTTAGGCTTGAGATAAGGAAAAAATTCTTCACGGAAAGGGTGGTTAGGCATTGGAACAGTCTGCCCAGGGAGGTGGTTGAGTCGCCGTCCCTGGAGGTGTTTAAGGTGAGGGTGGATGAGGTACTTAGGGGCATGATTTAGGGATTGGTGGGAATTGTTAGACTCGACGATCCGATGGGTCTCTTCCAACCTGGTTATTCTGTGATTTATCAAGGGAGAAGTCTCAAGATCGCTAGCTCTTGTCCTTGTGGGAGACTTTAATCTACCAGATATCTGCTGGGAGTACAGTACAGCAGAGAGGAAACAGTCTAGGAGGTTCCTGGAGTGTGTGGAAGACAACTTCCTCATACAGCTGGTGAAAGAGCCAACAAGGGAAGACGCCCTCCTGGACCTGCTGTTTATGAACTGAGAAGGCCTTGTGGAGCGTGTAACGTTTGGGGGTCAACTGGGGCAAAGCGATCATGAGATGGTAGGATTCTCAGTTCTAGGTGAGATGAGGAGAGGGGTTAGCAGAACAGCCACATTAAACTTCCAGAGAGCAGAATTTGGACTGTTCAGAAGGCTGGTTGATAAAGTCCCATGGGAGACAGTCCTTAAGGGCAAGGGAGCCCACGAGGGCTGGATGCTCTTCAAGAAGGAAATCCTGGCAGCTCAGGAGCAAGCCATCCCCATTTGCCGGAAAAGGAGCCAGTGGGGGAAAAAACAGCTTTGTTGAGCAGAGATATCTGGGTGGACATCAAAAAGAAGAGGAATGTCTATGAACTTTGGAAGAAGCGACAGGCATCTTGGGTGGACTACAGGGAAGAAGTGAGATCATGCAGAGGAAAAATCAGGAGGTCTAAAGCCCAACTAGAGCTCTGAATCTGACCAACTTGGTTGAACAGAAAGATCTTGAGTGATATCAAGAAGAAGAGAAATGTTTATGGGCTCTGGAAGAGGGGACAGGCCCCTTGGGTGGACTACAGGAGGGAAGTGAGATTGTGTAGAGAAAAAATCAGAAGGGCAAAGGCTCAACTAGAAATCAGATTGGCAAAGTCTGTGAAAGATAACAAAAAATCTTTCTATAAATATATATATAATAAAAGGAGGACTAGGGAGACCATACAGTCCCTATTGGACGCAGAAGGAACAACAGTGACAGGGGATGAGGAAAAGGCTGAGGTACTTAATGCCTTCTTTGCCTCAGTCTTTAATTGTAAAGAAAGTTGTTCCCTTTCTGTACAAACCCTGGAGCTAGAGGAGCAACATGAGGCTCCCATGATCCAAGAGGAGGTGGTTAGAGACTTGCTTGGCGAACTAGACACCCACAACTCTATGGGGCCGGATGGGATTCACCCGAGGGTATTGAAGGAGCTGGCCGATGTGCTGACCAAACCCCTTTCCATCATCTTCCAACAGTCCTGGAAGACTGGGGAAGTTCCACTGGACTAGAGGCTGGCTGATGTTGTGCCCATCTACAAGAAGGGTCGCAGGGAGGATCCAGGGAACTACAGGCCTGTCAGTCTGACCTCAGTGCCAGGGAAAGTCATGGAACAGGTGATCTTGAGTGCTATCATGAAGCACATGCAAGAGAACCGAGTGATCAGGCCCAGTCAACATGGGTTCACAAAAGGCAAGTCTTGCCAAACTAACCTGATTGCCTCCTATGACAAAGTGACTCGGCTGCTGGACAAGGGAAATGCTGTGGATGTGGTCTTTCTGGACCTCAGTAAAGCCTTTGACTCAGTTTCTCACAGCATTCTGCTTCGGAAATTGTCGGCCTCTGTTCTGGACAGGTGCATGCTCTCCTGGGTGGAAAACTGGTTGGATGGCCGGACCTAGAGAGTGAGGGTAAATGGAGTTCATTCCAGCTGGAGGCCGGTCACAAGTGTTGTCCCTCAGGGCTCAGTGATGGGTCCAGCCCTGTTTAATGTCTTTATCAATGACCTGGATGAAGTCATTGAGTGCACCCTTAGTAAGTTTGCAGATGAGACAAAGCTGGGAGGTAGTGTCGATCTGCTAGAGGGTAGGGAGGATTTCCAAAGGGATCTGAACAGACTGGACCGATGGACTGAGACGAATGGCATGAGGTTTAACAAGGCCAAATGCTGGGTCCTGCACTTGGGGCGTAAGGACCCTGTGCAGTGCTACAGACTAGGGGAAGAGTGGCTAGAATGCTGCCTGGAAGAGAAGGACCTGGGATTGTTGACTGATAGCCGACTGATCGTGGGCCAGCAGTGTGCCCAGGCAGACAAGATGACCAATGGCATCTTGACTTGTCTCAGAAACGGTGTGGCCAGCAGGTCCAGGGACATTATTCTGCCCCTGTGCTCGGCACTGGTGAGACCGTGTGGGGAATGTATGCTGGTCTAACGATGTGGCCTTATCAGGTTGCTGGGGAGAAGTTTGGAATACATCAAGGTTGAGAAGCAGCTACAGCGTGAGAACAAGAAGACAGTCTAAGTGCAAGATTACTTCTACAAAAACTACTAGGGAAACTTTGGGCTTTAGCGAAACATTACGTAAACATTAGACAAGATAGCAGAAAAGTACAAAAGGCCTGCTTGCTTGCTAATAAACAACTTGATTTCCAATAATATTGATTATCTGTGATCTTGTCCAGGGTACTTGCACAGGTTCAGTCTCCCACAAATGGTGACCAACAATTTGATAGGAGCGCCGTTGTAGGTTGGCAGTGTGGAGCTACACTCTCCAAATTGGAGACCAACAAGGCAGGTGGAAGGGCTGCTGTAGTATTTAATAATAATAATAATAGGAGGGCTGGCGAGATCGGAGAGGAATGGCGTGCGCACTTGAGGTGAACAGCCATGGGAATCACGGTATCCGCAGAAGAAAAGTCGGTCCAGGAGCAGCCATGGTATTGCGGTATCCACGGAAGAAAAGTAGGTCCATGACTTCTTGATGAAGCTTGTGACTCGACAGGGCATGAAATTGAGCCTGGAGGCACGGTCCCTATTTTTAATATGGGGACGATGCAAGGACTTCTTCGTGCGTCTTAGTAACTTTTTCAATCTGACTGTTTGAGAATCCCTGGGGAGAGATTTATGGCAGTCAATTACCACGGGAGATTCCAAAGCGTTTGAGGTTGCATGAACTTGGGGGACTGTTGAAGGGATGTTAGAAACTATGCGGCAGGGGCAACGACAGAGGCAGCTGTTGCTCAGATGTTTCAGGCGGCAGCTGAGGCAAATACGTGGGAAACTGAAAGCAATATTCCTGCAGTGGATCTTTCTCCGCCTCTGGCTTTGGCGGTGGGAGCTAAAGAAATTTTTGGAGAACCGAATCCAACCACTGTCCCTCTGGCAGAGAAGACAGTAATATTCCATATTCAGAGACTGGTGCAGGGCCATCAGCGACTGCCGATAATCCCTTTGATCCAGGGCCAGCAGCCCCTGAGAGAACTTGAATTTATTTCCATCAGCGGAGGTGCAGTGACCCTAAACAGCTACAAATTTTTCCTGGGATTTGTTCGTGGGAGGCCGGAGACTCGAAAACCTGTAGAGAAAGTACTAACTGCTCCGCTACCACCGCAGGGGGGCCGCTGCCCTGGGCTGAGGGGGGGCCGCCTGCCGCCGCTGCTGCCGCTGCAAAACCCAGGCAGTTTTGGCATTAAAGAAGGGACTGCCACTGCAAAATCCAGGCAGTTTTGGCATTAAAGAAGGGACTGTTAACAGATATGATAAGAAATTACTCGATTAAATGACATTGGTAGCAGTTCAAGAATCAAGACAGCTTAAATAATGTGATTTAACAACAGGTGTGGCTTTTTGGTTTATCAAACACTTATGAAGATACTGGATGTTGGAAAGTTGAAACAGGCATGACTCGTATGTGGTATTTATAGAGAGACTGAAGGATGCGTTCGACAAGCAGGTAGACAACCGAGCAATTACTTAAGCCTTAATCTTGCAATCAGTGATAAAAAAATCCTAATGACTATTCTACGAATGTAGAAAGATATGGTGTGGTGTGAAAAATCCTACAACAACAGCTGGGATCATTTACCTATCAAGCACAGCTGATGGCTGCTGCCCTGACTGTAATCCAGGACAGAAAGATGTTCTGTTATAGACGCAGCAAGGAGAGACATTTTAAAAGAGACTGCCACATGCAATGCCAGGATAGAGGGCCTAAAATCTGCCCTCAGTGTGGAAAGTGTAAACATTTTGCCAGTTGGTGTAGATCAACATGGGATAAGCACGGGACAGTATTGCTGGAAAACCAGGAGCAAAGCATGGTTCGGAGACGCGTACCGACACAGATGCCTCCACAGCAAGCAGCAGCTCTCACCTCAGAGCAAGAACCAGAGGCAGCACAGGGACAGATGTGACCACCACCATCGCAGTAGTGCTGCAATCGTCCACACTTCACACAATACAACGGAACGTAAAAGGACCATTGAAGGGTGGCTTTACTGCCTTGTAATTAGAAGGATTATCAATAACTCGGTTGAGAATCTTTGTTTTACCTGGGATCATTGATGCAGGCCGTACTGGAATAATTCAAGCAAGGGTATGGACGCTGTCTCCACTAGCGTTATGGACAACATCTCCACCAGTATTAATACCAAAGGATAGCCGGATTATGTAACTAATTTTGTTCAAAGCAGCTGTATTCCAAGCTGACTCTATAGAGCATGGCTCACAAGATTTTGGGTCCACAAGAATCCCTGAAATACATTTGGTTTAGTCCTTACAAACTCAGCTTCCTATGTTGAAGTGCATATTAACTTCTTTTTTTTAAAAAAAAAAAAAGGAGGAAAAGCCAGAACATCTTAAAATGGCTGTAGTGCAACCCTTTGTTGTGCACGTTCCACTGATCTTATAGGGAAAGATGTGTTAAATACAATGGGAATAGACATTGGAACTATGAACGAGTGAAAAACTGGGTGCATTGCAAAATTTAGTGGAGAAGCAAATAGATCAAGGGTACATAGTTCCATTTAATAGTCCTTGGAACACACCTGTATTTGTGATAAAAAAGAAATCTGGAAAATGGCGTTTATTACATGACTTTTCTAGACAAACTACAAGAGGCCTTAAATAAGCAGGCAGGCAATATCGCTGCTAGAGAAGTGTTGCTTAAACAATTAACCTTAGAGAATGCAAAAACGGACTTAGTGCACTGTTAATTGCATGATCACCTCTTACAAAGATTGCTTGTTTACCAGTATTGACTGATGCTGACTTTATGAGAGCGATGCAAGTAATAGCTTGGATGCCTATGCCTCCTGGTTTTATATCAAAGGGCACTAGAATGATTCAGTTGATTTGTCTTCCAGCAATTGTACCCCATGCAGGAAATCGCATATGGGGAGACAGAGGCTTTGGGTTGACTGACCAGTCCGTGATTCTATGAACGCAGAAACTACAAAAAAAAAATGAACCTGCAACGTACAGTACTCACAGAGCAATAAAAAAAAAATTACCAGAAGTGAAATATTTGTTAAACAATCAATATAAGCCTTATTAGATAATGCATGTACATATTTTAAGCATTGTATGTGCCTGGTACCATGTGTAGTTTAATATCCATAGCATCGAAAAATTGTGGATCCAATAGTGATAACCAACATTGTATGAATGTATTCAGCTAGCTTTGA
This sequence comes from Clamator glandarius, assembly GCA_033459285.1. Taxonomy (NCBI): domain Eukaryota; kingdom Metazoa; phylum Chordata; class Aves; order Cuculiformes; family Cuculidae; genus Clamator; species Clamator glandarius. The sequence continues at coordinate 428,287 of JAUNZM010000468.1, read as the reverse complement.
AATGAGTGGGGGTGGGTGGGTGTGTGCGTGTTTGAAGCAGTTCAAACGTTTGTAAGACTTACAAATTGGTTTTGATTAATATTGAAAATATATCTCTGGGACCTTTCCATCTCAAATGTCCACTAAGCCAGCAAACAGGTAGATTTACCTGGGGATTTTTGGAATGAAAGGCTTCAGAAGGAAAAAAATTAAAATACCTTACAAAAAGGAGCAAAAAAAGATAGAAAAAGCCCAGCCTTGTAGCTGTATGTGTGTGAGTGCCGCCACCCTCCCCCACCCCCACTGGCTTCTCCTTGCTTTCTAAGTTTTATTTTCTCTTTTCAGCTTCTTTGCCGAAGTCCAGAGAAGTTAACTGTGTTATCTCTCTAGGGGAATGCCAATTTGTGAGAACACTCTGCATTCCAGTGTCCATCATCAGCAACTGCTGGGCCCTATTGCAGACAACCTTTAGGGATAATTGAGCCAATGATAGAGGAAAATTCAAAAGATTCATTATGAATTATTGAGTGGATATTTTGCCACACCAACCCCAAAAACCAATAGTAACTAGACTCGAAGTTATTACAATGATAATCACCAAGGGAAGAAAAAGAAGCATTCAGTTATTAGGCCAGGACCTAACAATCATTTATATCCCGATGACAAAAGAATATGCTACGTGATGCATGGCAAATATTTTGAATTTACAGGCACCTCTAACAGATTATCCAGGAAGTATTGATATCCACTTACCGAGTCATAAATTGTTTTCCTCTCTGCAAACATTACAAATAGAACAGCAGCCCTTATGTAGAGAGCGACCAGTTGATGGCCCTACAGTATTTACTGATGGTTCAGGAAAAACAGGAAGAGCAGTACTAATGTGGAAAGGAAATGGACAGTGGGCAAATAAAGTGTAGTTTATATAGTAGAAGGATTTACACTAATAGTGGAATTGTATGCAGTGCTAAAGGCTTTGAACAGCATCATAGTCCCTTTTAGTTACAGATTCACAAAATGCAGCCAGAGTAGTGCCACATATAGAAAGAGGATGGTTAAAACAGATAAACAATGAGTGATTGCTTTTAAATGTAAAGCAGTTATGGTTTCAAGTCACAGCTAGAAGAGCAGAACTTTACGTGATGCATATTCGGAGTCACACATCACTTCCAGGATTTATAGTCGAAGGGAACAGAACAGCAGACAGACTGACGGCATGGCCAGTCCAAGGCCCACTACCAACATTATTCAACAAGCACTAATGTCACATAATCTTATCATCAGTCTGCCAAGGCACTACGTAGGCAACTTAAAATTTCATTAGAATTAGCCCAGAACGTAATAAAATATGCCCAGATTATCAACAAATAACATCATTACAGCCTAGAAGAGCCAACTTGAGGGGATTAAGCGCTTTACAAATTTGTCAAAAAGATATTATTCACATACCTGTATTTGGAAGATTGAGATATGTATATGTTTCGATTGACAGGTATTCAAATGCGATATGGGCAACCGCACATACAGGGGAATCTTTAAGAGAAATAGTGAACTCACACAGGTAAAAACAGATAATGGGCGAAGAAAAAATATGTTATTAAAACAAAAAGGGGGAATGAAGGGTAAAACACCATAGAACAGATTAAGGAAAGCACTGTATGCATTGAATTGCTTAAATGTGAGAGAGAATTAGGAAATAGGAAAATTTATATAGTTTATAATGTTTATAAATAAAAGAAGGGGGAAATGTGGGCATAAAGATTCCAGTATTGCGTGTATGCTGGGGCAAGTGGCCGATGCCTTGACGCACCTGCAATATTAGCGGCAAGCACAGAACAAATGGTCGATGTTCTCATGCTTGCTAGCTTGTTGCAACCTTGGAATCTTTATTAAGACCCATGGGTTAATAGGAAATGAATGCACTAGGCAGAAAACATGAAGATAAGGGGCACATCTGTGGAAAACAGGGGGTTGCACTCCGTTGCTACACTGCAGGATTCTCACGGGTGGAAATTCACTGGAAATGGGCCAAATCGGGAAAGGCAGCAGGCCTGGACAACAATGGCAAATTGATTCTCACCCCCACACAGTATGGTTGGTATGATCAATCTGTGTGACTGATGTGGCAAAATGTAACTCCTTCATTTATCCCTGTCAATGAAAGTTGGTTTTGTACTGTAAATGGTTATGGAAATACAATTGGAATGCATTTGATGGAAAAGGGAATATGAAACAATGGATCTGTGAAATTGTTGCCACCAGGCTATTTTTTGATCTGTGGTGATAGGACTTGGGCAGGAATCCCCAGTAAAGCAGTAGGGGGTCCGTGTTATCTTGGCAAATTGACCCTATTTGCTCCTGGTGTGGATCATTTCAATATTTCAAGACAACCTCTTGGATCATCAAGTCCAACCATTCTATCTGCCACTAAACCATGCCCCTGAGCACCTTGTGCTCACCAAACCCATCTCCATCATCTCCCAGCAATCCTGGATGACTGGGGCGGTTCCACTTGACTGGAGGTTAGCAAATGTTACGCCCATTTACAAGAAGGGTCAGAGGGGGGATCCGGGGAACTCCAGGTCTGGTGTTGGTTCCAGTTCTGTTCAATATCTTTGTCGATGATCTGGATGAGGGGATTTAATGTACCCTTGGTAAGTTTGTGGATGACACTAAGCTGGGAGGAAGTGTCGATCTGCTGGAGGGTAGGGAGGCTCTACAGAGGGATCTGGACAGACTGGATTGATGGGCTACGACCAACGTTCAACAAGGCCAAGTGCCGGGTCCTGCACTTGGGCCAAAAGAACTTCAGGCAACACTCCAGGTTTGGGGGAGAGTGGTTGGAGGGTGGTCCAGCAGAAAAAGACCTGGGGGTGTTGGTCAACAGACAACGGAATATGAGCCAGCAGTGTGCCCAGGTGGCCAAGAAGGCAAACGACATCTTTTATCAGAAACAGCGTGGCCCCCTGGACCAGGGAAGTCATTCTTCCCCTGTACTCAGCATTGGTGAAGTCGTATTTTGGATACTGTGTTCAGTTTTGGGCCCCTCAGTACAAGGAAGAAAGACATTGAGGTCCTGGAGTGTATCCAGAGAAGGGCAATGAAACCGCTGAAGGGGCTGGAGAATAAGTCTTATAAAGAGCAGCTGAGGGAACTGGGGTTGTTCAGTGTGGAGAAGAGGAGGCTGAGGGGAGACCTTACCACTGTCTACAATTACCTGAAAGGAGGTTGTAGCAAGGAGGGTGTTGGACTTTTCGCCCAAGTGATAGATGATAGGACAAAAGGAAATGGCCTCAAGTAGCACCAGGGGAGGTTCAGATTAGATTTCAGGAAAAATTTCTTCACTGAAAGGGTTATCATGCACTGGCAGAGGCTGCCCAGGGAAGTGGTTGAGTCCCCATCCCTGGAGGTATTTAAAAGACGGGTGATGAGTTGCTCAGGGATATGGTTTAGTAGTAGACATGTACAGTGGGACTCAATGATCTTTTCCAAGATTCTATGGAACACTGTTGAACTATCTTACTAGGAGCTCCTATGAACTCTTCCTTCAATTAATAAGCTTTATCATTGAGAGAAGGAAATAGGAAGCACATCTATGAATGTTTTGGCTCTCCTGATAACTATGCAGATGTCTGGGATTCACCTGCAACAAAATAAAATGATGTTTTGATCCTCTGCACTAGTCCAAATCACGTGTTTGCTCTAACATAGAATAGTTTGGGTTGGAAGGGACCTCAAAGATCATCTAGTTCCAACCCCCCTGCCATGGGCAGGGACACCTCCTGCAAGATCAGGCTGCCCAAGGCCCCATTCAACCTGGCCTTGAAGACGTCCAGGGATGGGACATCCACAGCTTCTCTGGGCAACCTGTGCCATTGCCTCACCATTCTCATAGTAAAGAAATTCCTCCTTATGTCTAGTCAAATTCTGCCCCTCTCCAGTTTGTAGCCATTGCCCCCTCATCCCAGCACTACAAGCCTTTGTAAACAGTCTCTCCCCAGCTTTCTTGTACGCCCCCTTCAGATACTGGAATATAACATCCTATGTATGTGATCCATTAGAGCTCCATTTCTCTCTCTCACAGCAAATACATGACACAAAGAGCTTCCTTCTGAAAACAGGTCTTTCCATATGGTGATGTGTACATAGAGAATGGTGTTGTACTTTTCTATTGTACAACTGTCTTGCTATAATGCTGTTATGTGAACAAAATGAGTGCTTCACATCCAGTTCCTTCCCTTTTCCATTTATTGAATCATAGAATCACTAGGTTGGAAAAGACCCACCGGATCATCGAGTCCAACCGTTCCTATCAAATACTAAACCATGCCCCTCAGCACCTCGTCCACCCGTCCCTTAAACACCTCCAGGGAAGGTGACTCATCCACCTCCCTGGGCAGCCTATTCCAGTGCAGGAACAGCGAACAACATAACACCCATGTAGTTTCTGTTGCTGACCAGAAAGATATTTTTGCTTTGCTGCTGCTGGCTGCTTCAGTTGCAGTGCTTGGAGAACTTCTGCATGGTGTTCCATAAAAGAAAACAGCACATATTGCTGTCATCCCCACCACGCATACCTCATTCTGCTTCCCTGGGCCTGCAGAGTCTGTGTAATATTACCACAGAAGCACCTCTTTCCTCTGTTAACCACCAGTTTCAAAATCCCTGATGTGTGATAGTCTGAGTTTCATCATTGCATATATCTTCATTTTTAACATATACATGATTGTCAAGAATCAAATCAAAGATTATTTCCTTCATGAGTACGCATGCATAAGGAATATAAGTTTTGTTCCAGCATTGCTCATATCTACATTCAGAGCAAATCTCAAATGTGTTCCTAATTCAACACCAGCCTCTATGGAATCACTCCGTTGGAAAAGACCCACTGGATCATTGAGTCCAACCATTCCTATCAATCACTAAACCATGCCCCTCAGCACCTCATCCACCCGTCTTTTAAACACCTCCAGGGAAGGTGACTCAATCACCTCCCTGGGCAGCCTGTTCCAGTGCCCAACGATCCTTTCCGTGAAAAATTTTTTCCTGTTGTCCAGCCTGAACCTGCCCTGGCGGAGCTGGAGGCCATTCCCTCTTGTCCTGTCCCCTGTCACTTGGGAGAAGAGGCCAGCACCCTCCTCTCTACAACCTCCTTTCAGATAGTTGTAGAGAGCAATAAGGTCTCCCCTCAGCCTCCTCTTCTCCAGGCTGAACAACCCCAGCTCACTCAGCCGTTCCTCTTAAGACTTGTTCTCCAACCCCCTCACCAGCTTCGTTGCTCTTCTCTGGACACACTTCAGAGCCTCAACATCCTTCTTGTGGTGAGGGGCCCAGAACTGAACACAGGATTCGAGGTGCGGTCTCACCAGTGCCGAGTACAGAGGGAGAATAACCTCAGTCTAGGATGTTCCTGGAGTGCGTGGAAGACAACTTCCTCACACAATTCGTGATTGAACCAACAAGGGAAGGCGCCCTCCTGGACCTGCTGTTCAAGAACAGAGAAGGCCTTGTGCGGGATGTGATGGTTGGAGGACACCTGGGACAAAGCGATCCTGAGATGATAGGTTTTTCAGTTCTAGGTGAGATGAGGAGGGGGATTAGCAGAACAGTCACATTAAACTTACAGAGGGCAGACTTGGGACTGTTCAGAAGGCTGATTGTCAAAGTCCCATGGGAGACAGTCCTTAAGGGCAAGGGAGCCCAAGAGGACTGGGCGCTCTTCAAAAAGGAAACCATAGAATCATAGAATCATAGAACCACTAGGTTGGAAAGGACCCCTTTCTGCTGTATTGTACTTCCAGCAGATATCCGGAAGATTGAAGTGTCCCACGAGGACAAGTGGTAGCGATCTTTAGACTACTCCCAGATGATTATAGAAGAGCTCGTCAGCTGCTTCTTCTTGGCTGGGTGGTCTATAACAGACTCCCATCACAATATCGACCTTCTTGTGGGCTCCTCTGATTTTAACCCACAGGCACTCAGTCCCATCCGCACCGTAATTGAGCTCAAGGGTATCAAAGCACTCTCTAACATAGAGGGCTACCCTGCCTCCTCTCCTACCCTTCCAGTCTCGCCTGAAGAGTTTATACTCCACCATAGCTGCACTCCAGTTATACGAGTCATCCCACCACGTTTCTGTGATGGCAACGACGTCGTAGTCTCATTGCCCTACAACAGCTTCCTACTCCTCCTGCTTATTGCCCATGCTGCGTGCATTGGTGTAAATGCACCCTCAGCCCTCATAAAGGGAATAGTGTTCATTCCCAATTGACCAGTCCTTGGAACATCTAACCCTTCAGTGCCAGTTTCATCCTTTCCGTCACCAGATGTACTTGCCCCCACTCGCTCTATGGTGGCATACTGGCGGTACTTGCCAGCACATCATCCCTCAGGCACTGGAGTTCCACTTCCAGGCTCACTCCTGACTAGCCTGGCCTCGTCCCCCTCCCCCTTCACATCTAGTTTAAAGCTCTATTTATGAGCCTAGCTAGGTTTTTAGTAAGGACTTTAATACCCCTAGGAGACAAGCGTGCCCCATCCCTAGTAAGGAAGCCTGGGGATGCATGGGCCACTCCATGATCAAAGAACCCAAAGCCTCTCTCCTCACACTAGGTTTGGAGCCAGGTATTAATCAAGTGATTCTTTTTGACCTCTTGCTCCTCATTCCTTAGCACTGGAATGGAGCTAAACACTACTTGCGCCCCAGAGCCCTCCAGTGTGCGCCTCAGAGCTCTGAAGTCTCTCTTAATGGCTTTCAGCTTTCTGCGCTGTGTCATCATTGCCTATCTGAAATACTACCAGAGGGTAATAATCTGTCTCTTTCACCAAGGAAGGAAGTTTTCTAGTTACGTCCTTCACTGATGCCCCAGGTAAGCAACAGACCTCCCTGTGGAGAGGGTCCGGTCTGCAGATAGGTCCCTCTGTTCCTTTTAGAAGGGAATCCCCTAAGACAATCACTCTCTTTATTTATTTTTTTTTTAAAACGGAGGATGTTTTTATGGTTGTTTGAGGATGGTGCAGCCTAGGAATGTTTCTAGGCTGTGGGAGCTGTCCTCTTCATTCTTGGAGATGGATTCCTCTTGCAGCACTTCATATTTATTCTTCAGGGGAATCTGGGGGTTTGTTGTCTGAGTGGGGGCAGCAGGTTTCCTTCACTGAGCAGGAACTTGCTGCCACTCCCCATCTCTTGTTCCCCCAACCTTGCAGTTGGCAAGGAGCCCAAGATCTTTCACTGACCTCACCTACAAGTAGGAAAGGGAAAGTCCTCTTCTGCAAAGTGTTAAACCTACTCAGTACATAGCATCTTCCATATGCAATGTGTTTTGCTCAATACAGGAATTATATGACTCTGTAAAAGCATAACCTTTTTATTAAATCAGTAAGAAGTATAAAGCATAGATCTGATTCTGATCACATAGATAGATTCTGATCACAGCAAAGGTATAAAAAGTAGAAAAGTTATTACTTTTTAGAAACTTACTCTGCTGGTCTTTCAAATTCAAAGAAAATATAGCAATTGACCTATGACAGAGTCTCCCACTCTGGTTTATTCAAAAATAGTACTTTCTGATTTGTCATTCAGAACAACATTTGAAAAGATCTGTTAAACAGCCAAGAGACCTGAAATATGGCTGAACAAGCCAGCTGGATACATTTAAACTCTATTTCTCTGAAAATCAGATGGGAAAGGCCTACATTAATTTCAACTAATCAGTCTGGCTACTTTAAGACATGTTTGTCTCCTTGTTACTATAATAACATTTGGTTTCACAAGGCGTCCCTGCTTCATCTGTTCCAGGCATAAATTTGAAGTCTTATTTATCACTTGCCTATATCTAGGAGGGAAGCTGATGCTTTGCACCAGGTGAATCCTACCTACCATCAGTGAAACCTACTCAGAGGTTAGGCATAGGCATAGGTAGCTCCCCTACCTGTGTTTTGTCATCTGCTGGAGTTACTCATGAACAGGGTCAGTTCTGCCTGTAATTTAAATGAGGAAAACGATCTTTATTTTAGCAAAACTACTCCAGAAAAGCATAGATACCACACATTTCTCACACCAATGCCTTTCCTTTTCCCATTTTAAATTATGTTAACAGCCACAGGGTTAGGGCTCTAGAAGGTAGGGGAGTTCAAGGGAGCTGGGCAATATTCAAGCACTTCTTCCTCCAAGCTAAAGATCAGTGCATCCCTAGGAATAATAATTCAAGCAAAGAAGGCAGGAGACCTGCATGGAGGAGCAATGAGCTTCTGCAAAATCTCAAATGGAAGAAGGAAGTTCACAGAATGTGGAAAAAGGGACCGGCCACTTGGGAGGAATATAAGAACACTGTCAGAGTGTGTGGGGATGCAATGAGGAGGGCTAAGGCCCATTTGGAATTAAATCTGGCAAGGGACATCAAGGACAACAAGAAGGGCTTCTTCAAGTACATCAGCAGCAAAAGGAAGACTAGGGAAAATGTGGACTCACTGCTGAATGAGGAGGGTGCCCTGGTGATGGAGGATGCAGAGAAGGCGGAGTTGAAGGTGGAGTTACTGAATGCCTTCTTTGCTTCAATCTTTACTGCTAAGGCCGGCCCTCAAGAATCCCAGACCCTGGAGGAAAGAGAGAAAGTCTGGAGAAAGGAAGACCGTGCCTCGGTCAAGGAGGATCTGGTTAGAGAACGTGTAGGCAAACTGGACACCCACAAATCCATGGAGCCTGATCGGATGCATCTGCTAGTGCTGAGGGAGCTGACAGATGGTATTGCTAAGCTAATCTAAGAAAGGTGATGGAACAGCTCATCCTGGATGTCATCTCCAAGCATCTGGGGGGAAAGAAGGTTATCAGGAGTGGTCAACATGGGTTCACCAAGGGGAAACTATGTTTGACCAAAACGATAGCCTTCTATGATGGCATGACTGTCTGGGGAGAGCGGTGGATGTTGACTACCTCGACTTCAGCAAGGCTTTTGACACTGTCTCCCATATAACATCCTCATACTTAAGCTTAGGAAGTGTGGGTTAGATGAGTTGACAGTGAGGTGGATTGAGAACTGGCTGGAGGGCAGAGCTCAGAGGGTTGTGCTCAGCGGCGCAGCATCTACTTGGAAGCCTGTGGCCAGCGGTGTTCCCCAGGGGTTGGTACTGGGCCCAGTCTTGTTCAACATATCCATCAATGACCTGGCTGAGGGGACAGAGTGTTCCCTCAGCAAGTTTCTGATGACACAAAACTGAGAGGCATGGCTGCTACACCGGAAGGCTGTGCTGCCATTCAGCGAGACCTGGACAGGCTGGAGAGTTGGGTGGGGAGGAACCTAATGAAGTTCAACAAAGGCAAGTGCAGAGTCCCGCACCTCGGGAGGAATAACCCCACGCACCAGTACAGGCTGGGGTTGGCTCGGGAAAGCAGCTCTGTGGAGAAGGACCTGGGAATCCTGGTGGACAACAAGTTGACGATGAACCAGCAATGTGCCCTCATGGCCAAGAAGGCCAATGGCATCCTGAGGTGCATCAAGAAGAATGTGGCCAGCAGGGTGAGGGAGGTTCTCCTCCCCCTCTACTCTGCCCTAGTGAGGCCCCATCTGGAGTCCTGTGTCCAGTTCTGGGCTCCCCAGCTCAAGACAGACAAGGAACTACTGGAGAGAGTCCAGCAGAGGGCCATGAAGATGATCAGGGGACTGGAGCATCTCTCCTATGAGGAAAGGCTGAGAGACCTGGGTCTTTTCAGCCTGGAGAAGACTGAGAGGGGACCTTATCAATGCTTATAAATATCTAAAGCGTGGGTGTCAAGAGGATGGGGCCAAACTCTTTTTAGTGGTGCCCAGTGACAGGGCAAGGGGCAATAGGTACAAACTGGAACACAGGAAGTTCCACCTGAACATGAGGAAAACCTTCTTTATTGTGAGGGTGACAGAACACTGGAACAGGCTGCCCAGGGAGGCTGTTGAGTCTCCTTCTCTGGAGATACTCAAAGCCCTCCTGGATACATTCCTATGCAACCTGCTCAAGGTGAACCTGCTTTAGCAAAAGGGTTAGACTAGATAATTTCCACAGGTCCCTTCCAACCTCAAGCATTCTGTGATTCTGTGACTGGATGTGGGTAGACTAGTCCCCCTTCTGTTCTGGAAACAGCCAACATCATGTATATGTACATGATATATAGAGTCATGCATCATGGATACTGTATGTAAGGAAAGTAATTAGAAAGCTTTTGTGCAATGGAATTTTGTCAGATTGGTTAAATTAGACTTATCCCAAGGGTCCCTAAGACAGGTGTTAGCATTGAGGACTTCAAATTTTAGTTTTGTTGTTGTTCTTTTCTTTCCTGTGCAAGCATTGTATTAAGTTAGCTTGACCTCGGTAGGACCTCAGATCCTTACTGGATAGGATCCCCTGGGACGTGATCCTCCGAGACAAGGGAGCAGAACAGAGCTGGAAAACATTCATGGACGCTTTCCATAAAGCGCAAGAACTCTCAGTTCCTGTATGTAGAAAATTAGGCAGGGAAGGGAAGAGACTGGCATGGCTGAATCAAGACCTGCTGGTTAAACTAAAGAAAAAGAGGGAACTGCACAGGCAATGCAAGCAGGGATGGGTAACCTGGGATGTGTATAGGGATGCTGCCCAGATGTGTAGGGAGGAAGTCAGGAAGGCCACGGTGCAGGTGGAGCTAAACCTGGCAAGGGAAGTAAAAACTAACAAGAAGGGCTTCTACAGCTACGTCAATCAAAAGAGGAAGGTCAAAGAGAATGTACCCCTACTGATGGTTGGGAATGGTGACCTCGTATCAACAGACGAGGAGGAGGCTCAGGTACTCAACAAATTTTTTGCCTCAATCTTCACCGATAAGTGCTCTCCTCACTCCTCCTGGGTCATGGGACGGCAAGATGGTGAACAGGGGGATAAACCCCCTCCCACTATAGAGGACGATCAGGTTCATGACCACCTGAGGAACGTGAACATTTATAAGTCTATGGGACCTGATGAGACGGATTCCAGAGTCCTGAGTGAATTGGCTGATGTGGTTGCCAAGCCACCCTCCATGATATTTGAAAAGTCGTGGCAATCGGGAGAAGTCCCTGGTGACTGGAAGAAGGGTAACATCGTGCCTGTTTTTAAAAAAGGCAGAAAAGACGACCCTGAGAACTACTGACCTGTCAGCCCCACCTCTGTGCCTGGGAAGATCATGGAACAGATCCTCCTAGAAACTCTGCTAAAGCACATGGAGGACATGGAGGTGATTAATGGCAGCCAGCATGGCTTCACCAGGGGCAAATTCTGTCTGTAATAGTTTTCCAAGAAATGTTAATGAATATGTAACAGTTACCTGGTTTAAGGAAACCAAAGTGGTGATATTGGTGCACATGATTTGGTGGAAGTACCCCCTGTGTGCCCGGATCCATAATAAAGCCATACTCACTCTTTATCACTAAGTGCTAAAGAGTTTGATTCTGGCAACCCAGGCATTGTTATCTAGTGCCTTCAGCATGTGATGTATTTATTCCCAAAGGTGCCAAATTGATGGTTCTTCTGTATACTGCTAAGATTTAGGCCCTGTTCCTGGAAGATTTTTGGTGTGTGAATACTTACTTGGGTGAGGTTACTGATGTGCTTTGTCAGTCTTTGTCAAACTGATCTCATAAGGTGCAAATCTCTCCCATGTTATTCCCTTATTGTACCTCAGCACTGACCTTGTGTAGCAATCGTGGTCATGACCTATGAGGGTTACCCAACTTGTGTGTATATAAAGAACCCTGGGGTTATCAGGATTGTGCAATACACAGATCCTGGCCCTTGGTCTAGGATCTCTGCAGGGACCAATTTTAGTGATCCTAATAAGGAGACCATCATAAACTGAGGAGTTAGTGATCCACATCTGAAGTGACATAAGATTTACTTGCTATCCATATTTCTCTTCTTATTTTGTCTTATTAAAACAGTGCAAGCAAAAGCACAAACGAGGGAGCTCAAGAGGGAGAGAGCATGAGTGAAGGCAAGAGAGTAAGAATGAGCAAGAGTGAGAGAATGAGAGCAAGACTGAGTGAACAAGCAAGAACACAAGGGAGAGCTCAAGCAAGGGAGCTCATAAGAGGGTGACTGAGAGTGAGCACAAGTGTAGAGGGAGGGAACATGAATGCATTCACAAGTGGGCCAGAGAGTGAGAGCATGAGTACAAGAGCAAGTAAGACTGACAAAGCGAGATAGCATGAGTGAGAGCAAGTCACAGATTGAGAGTGAGAGAGTGAGAATGGGAGTGAGAGCATGCAAGTGATAGTAAGATAGAAACTTGACTTGAACATCAGAAATTTTTTTCATTGTGGAGATAACAAATTCTGGACCAGGTTGCTCAAAGAGGTCATGGAGTCTCTCTGCTTGGAGATATTAAAAACCTGACTGGAAAAGACCCTAAGCAACCTTTTGTAGTTGAGCTTGGTTTTAGCCAGAGGGAGTTGAACTAGAGTGTTTTCAGATGTCTCTTCCAACCTCAGCTATTCTGATTCAGCGATCTAAGGCTATGTGAATAAATAAAATTACAAGATAAATTTGGAAGCATTTAGTAATGTCAATATCGTATGACTAAAATCATATTTATTACTGCTATTAGGTTGGTAATTTCTCAAGGTGAGATCATACTTTTCAGATTACAAATGGTTTATTTTATACTGCATTTAGAAATGCTGCTTCTTGACTTTTATCAGTGCTGTACTATAAATCAATCCAGTAGTAAAGGAATTCTTATTCATATCAGGTGATGCTTTTAAAAATGAGGAAAACAAGTTAAACTTATAATTTTGAATGAAGGTAAACTGTCTTGAAACTCTTACATTCTGGTCACATCTGGTTTGATTAGTCCTTTAAGAAAATAAATCAGATGACAGTGTGCACAGTACACATAGTCAATGTATATCCCTCCAGATGTGTAACTATATACAGAGAATATAGTTATTCAGGAAAGCTGGAGAGGGACTGTTCACAAAGGCTTGTAGTGATAGGACAAGGGAGAATGGGTATAAATGGGAGAGGGGCAGATTTAGACTAGACATAAAGAAGAATTTCTTCACCATGAGAGTGGTGAGGCACTGGAACAGGTTGCCCAGGGAAGTTGTGGATGCCCCATTCCTGGAGGTGTTCAAGCCCAGGATGGATGGGACCTTGGGCAGCCTGATCTAGTGGGACGTGTCCTTGCCCATGGCAGGGGGGTTGGAACTAGATGATCTTTAAAGTCCCTCCCAACCCAAACTATTCTACTATTCTTTGATTCTATATTTATTTTCTTGTATTCTCCAGAATTTTATAAATACAAATCACAAAACGATTGAGGTTAGAAGGGACCTCGGGATGTCATCTGGTCTGGATGACAGGACTGGATCCAGTACTGATCCTTGCGGTACACACCCCCCCCCCCATGCACACCAGATTTGGGGAATATGCAAACACTCATGTGCCACCCCCAAGCATTCACACACACATGCACTTAGTCCTTGCAACACACATACACACAGGACAGAAAGATTATGCAGTGATAGTTAAAAAAAGTTTTAATAAGTAGATATAAGAAGGTAGGACAAACTACAGTGATCAGGCACAGAGTACTCCCTGCTCCCCTTTCCCCTTGCACGTTCTTTCATGGATTTGTATAGCTCTTTCAATTCCCACACCTCTTCCAGTCTGGCATCCAGGATCCTCCCCCACTCTGTTACAACTTTGTCAGCTGCAAAGTCAAGGTTGATCTTCTTGGAAGTAGCACCTGTAGTTTCCTCTTGATAGTCCATCAATTAGTGTGACCGATAAGGTTTGTTTCTTGTCATTGTCTCCATGTTTGTTTTGTCAGGCCTGCATCTATGCATATTTTGCTTCTGGTTTCCCCCTTTTCTCCTTAGTTTCCCAAATTACAAGATCCCCAATCAGATAACCTTGCTGGAGTAAACATCCTCACACACCCTCATAATTAGCGTGACTGACCAGGTTCGGTTCTCCTCACTGTCTCCCTTATCATTTGTCAGCCAGGTTTGTCCCCCTGTATGTTCTTGTTTATAGCTTCCTCCTTTTCTTATTATTCCTTGTTGAAAAACATCCTTGACCAGATCCCCTCAAAAGAGCAAACACACTCCTTCCACATACCCTTACACTTTTACTGTGGGGCCAGGTGGCAATTTGTTAACCAAAACCAATAAAGATATTATTGCCTTGGTAGGCAGGAGACCGTGGGATACAGAAGGGAGGAGACCACAGGACCTTGGTTGTTGCTAAGAGCTGTAGATAATTGTGCTAAAAACAGACTTTGCAAGGTTGGAAAACAAGAAAGCATAACTGGGCAAGTGGAAAAGCACTGCCTCAACGAGGCAGGGATATAAAAGCGATTGCTTGTGCTTAATAAAGTGATTTTGTTTGTCACCCCAAAATGGAGTCCTTGCCTTAATCGCTACATTTTACTTGTCTGTGCTGTGCTGTGCTTGACTTGTGCTAGCCAGGATGTCAATGATAAAGTGAATTTATACCAGTTCTTTAGAAACTGGATTCAGAAAATAAGTGGAGTCAGTTATTGCCAACTGTGGAATGTGATGGATCCAAATATTGAAGGTGGAATGCTTATCCTTTTGCTGCAATTTCTACAAGGACAGAAGATGGGTCAGGAAGACTTGCTAGGTCTTAGAGTGGACTGGAAAAAAAGCAAATGACACTCCGATCGTCAAGAAGGGCAAGGAAGAAATGAGGAACTACAGCCTGGACAGTCTCACCTCAGTCTCCAAGAAAGGTGATGGAGCTCCTAATCCTGGAATTCCCGGTACAAGCCAAGATGCCATTGGCCTTGTCAAAGACAATAGACTCCCCTGTCGCCCAGCGCTGTTTTTGCCTTTGCCTTGCTTGCTATAATTCAATAAATTCTAATTGAACCTATACTGTTGTCCACAGTCTATTACAATTTGGTGCCGTGACTCGGATGCCACCTGCACGATAGAGTTCCGGTTTTACCCGGGAGGCGCCCCGCCGATTAGTCGGCGGCCCTGGTGATTCCGGCTTCTATCTCAGTCGCACCGACGAACCTAAATTCAAGGCAGTTGGCAAAGGGAAGCAGGCAGACCCTATAAATTTCATGCACGAAAGTCCGGACGAAGACGCAGGACGCGTGAGTATCTGTGGGGGAATCCGTTCGGTCTGCGTCAGGTTATCCTGGAGTGTTGCGAATGTGTGAATGCCTGAGAGGGGAACCAGTAGCTCGAATTCCCTAAGCGAGTGCGGACCCTTTAGTAGTGCGGTTCTCACTATCCGCGAGGGTGTGAGCCACGAATAAGGGGAAGCGGTTGTGTTCGCATCACAGAACGAGTGAGTGCACTCCAGAAGATGGGACAGGGGAAAAGCAGGCCCCCTAATTCCATAAAACTCCCTCCGATTCCTAAGGATAGCTCGTTGGGATTTATGTTGGATCATTGGAAAAATTACCCTACCACAGGGGGTAAAGATAAAGCTAAAATGATTTATTATTGTATAGAAGTATGGGGTGGTAAGGAGATTTCTCGGGGGGGTATTTTGGCCCATTTTTGGATCATCAGAAGATTGAGTGGAACAAAAACTCAATCTATGGGTCAATTCAAAGGCTCCCTTTAGTCAAGAAGGGAGTGGTTATGCGGCTGTCTGGGTCACGAGACCCGGAAACGAAGTATCCTTATTTCCCCTTAAAGAAAAAGAACGAAAGAAAAATAAGGAAAAGGAAGAAGAGGAGGCTTTATTAACTCCATCTCCTTATATACCCCCCCCAGGACCCCCAGACCCCAAACGCACCACCAATGGAGCCTCAAAGGGCAAGGGAAAGTCCGGAGCCCCCTTCAGAGGTGTCAGGCCCGATTACCCGGGGGCGAGCAAGGCAGCATAATTTATTCCCTTTGAGAGAAATGCCTACAGGAGGTCCGGGACCAAACCCAGTGATAGGATTCGTCTCGGTACCTCTGAGTTCAGGGGACGTTAGAGAATTCAAGAGAGAAATGGGAAACCTTCTGGAAGATCCCCTGGGGGTGACTGAAAGGTTAGATCAATTTTTGGGACCTAGCGTCTATACTTGGGGTGAAATGCAGGCCATATTGAATATCCTCTTTACTGCCGAAGAGAGGAATATGATTAGACGAGCAGGGATGCGAATATGGGACGCACAACATGCACAAGGGCCTTTAGCAGATGTCAAATGGCCCTTGCAGGATCCCAACTGGAATCACCAACAGCAGGATCACCGAACTAACATGCAGGATTTGAGGACAATAATAATACAGGGGATCCGGGAAGCAGTACCCAGGGGACAGAACATCAACAAAGCCTTTAACTAAAGGCAGAGAAAAGAGGAGACACTCACAGATTGGTTGGAACGCCTGAGAAAAAGTTTGCAAATGTATTCGGGCTTGGACCCAGGGACCCCATTAGGACAGGCGCTACTAAAAACCCAGTTTGTGGCCAAGTCATGGGAAGATATAAGGAAAAAGTTAGAAAAATTAGCTAATTGGCAGGACGGAGATTTAGATGAGTTATTGAGGGAGACCCAGAAGGTATACGTGAGGAGAGATGAAGAGGGTCACAAGAGACAGATAAAGATGATGCTGGCAGCAGTGAGGGAGACGAGGGAGACTAATGTCTCTCCCAGGGGAGGTACTATGATCCAGAGAAATGGGGGAGGGGTTCCCCAGATAGAGAAGAAAGAAGTGAGTGCATGTTTTTATTGTGGGAATAAAGGGCATTTTCGGAAGGAATGCAGGAAACGACTGAGGGATGAGAAAGCGTTCAAAGAAGATTAGAGGGGTCAGGGGCTCTATTTGCTGGGGGCACAAAAACACCGTGAGCCCTTGATAAAATTAAAGATAAGTCCTCAGCAACAAGAGTTCGAATTCCTAGTAGATACTGGGGCAGAACGATCGACCGTTCAAGTATTGCCAGACGGATGTAAAATATCAAAAGAAACTGCTCAGGTAGTAGGGGCAAAGGGGGAGCCTTTTGAAGTTCTGATCATCAAAAAAGTAATGGTACAGGCAGAATCTAAGATAGGGATAGGAGACCTCTTATTAGTACCTGAGGCAGATTATAATTTGTTAGGGAGAGATTTAATTGTAGAGATGGGCATTAATGTAGAAGTAGTAAATAAAGAAATAGAAATAAGACTTTGCCCCTTAAGGGTGGAGGATGAAGATAAGATTAACCCAGAAGTTTGGTATACGCCTGATAGTGTAGGGAAGCTAAACATACCCTCCTTTTCGGTAACCCTGAAGGATCCTGATGTACCAGTCAGGGTCAAGCAATACCCCATATCCCATGAGAGAAGGGGGGGATTAAAGCCAGAAATTGAAAGGCTTTTGAGTAAGGGACTTTTAGAACCTTGTATGTCCCCCTATAACACACCCATTTTGCCAGTAAAGAAAACAGATGGATCATATCGGCTAGTACATGACTTGAGAGAAATTAATAAGAAGACAGTAGCTCTTTTCCCGGTAGTAGCAAATCCTTATACTTTGTTAAGCAGGTTGGAACCTGAAAAACAATATTATAGCGTAATTGATTTGAAGGATGCATTTTAGACATGTCCACTAGATGAAGAAAGCAGAAATTATTTTGCATTCGAATGGGAAGATCCAGACACACACAGAAGGCAGCAATTGCGATGGACTGTCCTTCCACAAGGATTTACGGAATCCCCAAATCTGTTTGGACAGGCCTTGGAGCAGATTCTGCAGGAGTATCAAACAGAGGAGGGGGTGGTACTTATCCAATATGTAGACGACCTTTTAATTGCGGGGGAAACAGAAGACAAGGTGCGGGCAGAAAGTATTAAATTACTTAACTTTTTAAGTACTAAAAAGCTCAAAGTATCCAGGGCAAAACTGCAATTTGTAGAAGAGAAAGTAAAGTATCTTGGGCATTATTTAAAAAAGGATGAGAAGAAAATAGACCCCAAAAGGGTGAAAGAGATATTATCTATGCCACCGCCAAGAAGTAAAAAACAAATTCGGCAACTGTTGAGCCTCACGGGTTATTGCAGACAGTGGATCGAAAACTATACCACTAAGGTTAAGTTTTTATATGAAAAATTGAGCCAGGAAGGGCTAGTAAAATGGGATGAAGAAGACAATAAACGACTACACACCTTACAACAAGATCTGGCCAACGCTCCGGTGTTGAGTTTGCCTGATTTAAAAAGACCCTTTTATTTATTCGTGAATACCGATGCTGGGTCAGCCTATGGGGTTCTAACTCAGGAATGGGCAGGGAAAAAGAAACCCGTTAGATACCTGTCAAAATGATTAGATCCCGTAAGCAGAGGTTAGCCCACTTGTTTGCAAGCCCTAGTGGCCTGCGCTTTATTAGTAGAAGAGGCTAACAAGATCACTTTTAATGCAGAGTTGAAGGTATTATCCCCCCATAATATTCGGGGAATACTGCAGCAAAAAGCAGAAGAGTGGATAACGGATGCCAGGCTTTTAAAGTACGAAAGGATCCTTTTGGATTCTCCAAAATTGACCCTAGAAGTAACAAATTTGCAAAACCCGGTCCAATTCGTATACGGGAAGCCTGTTGAGGGAGGGTTGACCCATGAATGTCTATCTACAATAGAAACACAAACCAAAATACGACCAGATTTAGACGAAGAAGAACTAGAGGAAGGAGACAAGTTGTTTGTGGACAGATCTTCACGAGTGGTAGATGGAAAAAGGGCCTCTGGTTATGCAATAGTTGGAAGAGAAAGGCTGACAGTCATCAAATCCGGCCCATTAAGTAAAACATGGTCAGCAAAACCACTAATGGGAGGGTGGCCCACGGCCTACCGGCCCTTTGCGAATATCCAGCTAGACTTTACAGAATTACCAAAGGTCGGAAGGTATAAATATTTATTAGTGATAGTGGATCATCTAACTCATGTAGAGGCATTCCCTACAGCAAGAGCGACAGCACAGATAGTGGTCAAGACTCTCTTGGAACAGATAAATTCCCAGATATAGGGTCGTGGAGACCATTGACTCAGACAGAGGACCTCACTTTGCCTCCAAAATAGTAAAAGAGACCATGATAATAATGGGAATACAATGGGACTACCATACTCCTTGGCATCCCCAAAGTTCTGGCAGGGTAGAAAGAATGAATAGAGAGATTAAAAAATAATTAACCAAACTCATGATTGAAATCAAACTATCATGGGTAAAATGCCTACCATTGGCCTTGCTGAATATTCAGACACAACCTAGATCCAATCTAGGAATATCTCCCTTTGAAATGTTGTATGAGATGCCCTACAATATGGAAAAACCTCAGGACCATCCTCAATTGAGAGACCAAGAGATAAATGCTTATATCACTAGTTTAATAAAATATAGAGAAGAATTATGGAAAAAAGGGAGGCTGGCCCAGAGACCCCTGTTAGACCTAAAGCTACATCAGATGCAACCCGGGGATTGGGTAATGATAAAATCTTAGAAGGAGGCAACTTTGGCTCCACAATGGGAAGGACCTTACCTTGTATTACTTACCACAGAGACTGCAATTAGAACCGCGGAAAAGGGATGGCCCCACGCTAGCAGAATCAAAGGACCAGTGGGTAATCCAGCCCCTGAGTGAAAAGTGACTAGCAAACCTGGGGACTTAAGATTGCGAATTCAGAGGGGGAATCATCGATGAGCAAATATCGTGTGGAATATACAACAGAGCAGCCACGTTATACGGAGGAAGGATTAATCCGTAATTCTGCTGTCAAGATAAAGTGTAGCAACGCAGAGTGCGATTGTTATCCTTTTGTATGATATATCTGTAAAATCTGTAAGGATCAGTGGTGGACTCATTGTAGGCAGGGAACTCCTCCTAAAGGAGTTTGCGACCCTTGCTGGGAACTACAGCGTGATATAACAAATTGGATCCTAAAGTATAGGGTTAAACACGAAGGGTTAGTGGAAGAATCGAAAGAATGGTGGAAAATTTTTTTGCGTTAGGGGTTGAACCCATTATCACCCTAACGAACCCACTCCGTTTATAGCCGAAATTGTAGATTGTATCTGCCGTACTCGCTTGAAGGGAATTCGGTGTGACGCCCCCCCGATTAAACATTGTAACTGGGATCCCTACGTCAAAAGGCAACAAAATAGCCCACGGGGTCCTCCTGAAGAATATCCTTGCTGCCGAGAAGATGGTACCCCTCGTGGCCCGAGGCAACCGGGTCGACGAGCGAGGCAGAGGGGTAAAAAAGGTGGAGGCAAGAAGCCCCGGGAGGAAACAACAAAAGAAATACTTGAAGAATTGCCCCAAGAGTGGGAATAAAAAAGGGGATCCCGGGCAGAAGGGCAAGTCACAGGCCGTAAACAAAAGTCGACAGAGAAACTCCTATGCCTCTAATGAGGTTCACCACTTGATCCAACAGGTTGTTTTGTTCATGCTGTTTTTAGGGGAAATTAATGCAATAAGCACGCCATCTCATCAACCGTTTAAATGGTCATTGATACGATGGGAACGGCCAAAGCAAAAAGGATAAATAGAACTAATCCTAGAGAATGCCTCTGGAAAAAGGCAAAAGAGAATACTCAGGGAATAACTCTCTCTGGTAACGGGGCAAGGACGATGTGTAGGCACCGTTCCTTCCGATAAAGAGCATCTTTGCAACATTACGGTAAAAAATCCCAGGCAAAAACAAGGGGCGGATTGGTTGCTTCCAGCTGCCAATACTTGGTGAGTTTGCCAGAGTGTAGGAATTACTCCCTGTCTATCTTTAAAAGTCTTTGATTATACCAGAGACTATTGTATCCAGGTAACCATTATACCAAAAATTGTTTATCACCCAAAGGAATACAAAATCGAAGAGGGTTAGATTTGCTATTTTTGCAACAGGGAGGCTTGTGCGTAGCATTAGGAGAAGAATGCTGTTCTTATGCAGACCACACAGGAGTAGTGGTTAACACCATGAGTGAATTAAGGAGGCAGTTAGAGCAACAGAAGAAAGAAAGAGAGGCACACCAGAGTTGGTATGAAAATTAGTTTAGCCACTCTCCTTGACTGACAACCCTGCTTTCCACAATTGCAGGGCCAGTAATCTTGTTAGTGTTGGGACTTACCTTTGGCCCGTGTATATTTAATAAACTAAGCAACATAGTAAAAAGTAGGCTAGAAGCAGCACATCTCATGCTCCTTAGAACCAAATATGAACAAATATCTGAAGAAGAAAATATAGGGATGTTAGAATTAGCAAAACAAGAATTGCAAAGATACAGTGAACAAAAATAAAGAAAAAGAGAAATGGGGGAATTGTGGAAAATATAATCCATGTTTTTGTTCACTGATTAAAGTTTATTCTAATTTTTAAAGTTTATTCTAGTTTTAAGTCTCTAGGTATTTAAGTATAGATATTCGCTGACACAGCTGCTTATTGAAGAACCAAGATATAGTCAAGAGCTGGGAAGTCGGGATGCGATGAATGGTTAAGATAAGACATTGTAAAAGCAAAGCTGATAAGATTCCAGAAATTCCAGGAAGCTGCAGACCCAAGAGCGTATTGTACCAAAACCTGCATCACAACGAAGATTGAAGGCTCATGGATATGCAGGCGCAGAGTACTAACGGAAAGAAGATTGAAAGCTCATGGATATCCAGGCGCAGAGTACTAACGAAAAAGCACGTAGCAAGAAACAGAACTGTATAAAAAAGGGGAACTGAGACCTGGGAAGGTGCAACAGTTTGAGGAGCAAGGGACTCCCCTGTCGCCCAGCGCTGTTTTTGCCTTTGCCTTGCTTGCTATAATTCAATAAATTCTAATTGAACCCATACTCTTGTCTGTAGTCTATTACACCCCTTTTTGTTTTATTAATTTGAGTCTTTAACAGATGATTATACTTTTCAACAACCCCTTGGCCTTGCGGATTGTAAGGAATACCCGTTTTATGCTGAATAGAAAATTGCCGGCAAAAGTCTGAAAATCCTTTGCTTGTGTAAGCCGGGCCGTTGTCAGTTTTGATTGTTTTGGGTATTCCCAAGACAGAAAAACAATGAAGTAGATGACTACAAACGTGGGATAATTTTTCCCCAGTCAAGGCAGAGGCCACTGCATAATGGGAAAAGGTATCTATTGTAACGTGAACATAAGATTTCCCAAAAAAAGCAATATGAGTAACATCCATTTGCCATAAATCATTAGGCATTAGGCCTCTGGGGTTTATGCCAAAATGGGGGACAGGTAACAAGGGGCCACAAGAGGAACAATTTTTAACAATGGTACGAGCTTGCTCTCTTGTAATACGGCATAGCTTCCTCAAGGTTCGGGAAGACAAATGGTGTAAGTTGTGTAGTCTCTCTGCCTCCGCAATATTATATACTTGTGGCTTTGTCAAGTTGTCTGCTAACTGATTCCCTCGAGTCATAGGTCCTGGTAAATTAGAATGACTACGGATATGGCCTACAAAAACTGGAAAGTCCCTTTGCAACCATAAGGATTGTATAATGCTCAGATATTGTTGAATGAAGGTTACCTTGGAATTTATCACAGGAACTGTCTCGAGCCACTGTAGAGCCTGTACAATATACAAACTATCCGTAATAATGTTCAAAGACTGTGAATATTTCAACAAGGCCTGGTAAACAGCATAAAGCTCCGCCATTTGTGCAGAGATGTTTTTTCAATGTCCAAGTAAAATGTTGTGAAGACACCACAAGGACGGCTCGGCCATTAGATGATCCATCAGTATAAATTGTTAAAGCATCCTGTACAGGGGCTTGCTTGACTATCTTAGGAAAAAGAATAGGGTGATATGTGGCAAAACTAAGCAGTTTATTCAAAGGGTATGTGGCGGATATTTCTCCTGCATAATTAGCTAACGACAAGGCAAATTCATCCATCATGTTAAGTAACCAAGTAAGTTGGGCAGATTTGTATGGCAATATAATTTTTGCTGGATCTTGTCCAAGATGAGTAATACTTAATTTTCGTCCTTGTTGGATTCGTTCTGCTACCTTGTGGGGATATGATTTTAAAGTTACATTCTGAGTATGGTGTCCATGGATCCATTTGAGGATTCCGTTTTGATATAATACCCCAGTAGGGGACAATTGAGTAGGTAGAATGATTAAATCCTAGGGTTTGGACAGGTCAGCATAAGTCAATTGAGCATTTTCCATGGCCTTTTCCACTAGTCTCAAGGCCTGACGAGCTTCTACTGTTAATTCACGAGGAGAGCTAGGATCGGGGCTGCCCTCCAAGATCTTAAATAAAGGACTCAGGTCATGGGTGGTGAGCTTGAGGAATGGCCTCATCCAATTAATATCACCTAACAGTTTTTGAAAATCATTCAATGTGGACAGCTGCCGTACAGAAAGGACAATCTTCTGTGGCACAAAGTGTTTGGGATATAACTGAAATCCCAGATATTTAAAAGGAAAGGTTCGTTGCACCTTTTCTTGAGCTATCTTTAGCCCATTCTGTGTCAGTTGTTGTTCCATATGAGCATAAGCAGCAGTTAATATGTCAATAGACTCAGCAGCCAGCAAGATGTCATCCATGTAATGTATGCAGAGCAAGGAAGGAAAGCGCTTCCTCGTTTGTTTGAGACTTCTATCTACAAACTTTTGACACAAGGTGGGGCTATTAGCCATTCCCTGAGGTAATACCTGCCATTGGTAACGATCCATGGGTTCACTATAATTAATAGAAGGGACGCTAAAAGCAAACCTTTGACAATCACTAGGGTCTAAAAGTATAGTATAAAAACAATCTTTTAGATCAATGATAATTTTCTCATAGTGAGCTGGTATAGCCATAGGACTTGGTAGCCCTGGTTGTAACGCTCCCATTGGGTACATGGTTTTATTAACTGCTCGGAGATCCTGTAATAATCTCCATTTTCCAGATTTCTTCTTCACAACAAATATGGGAGAATTCCATGGAGAAGTAGATGGCTCTATATGCCCTAGGGTAAGTTGCTCCTGTACCAACTCCCTGGCTGCTAATAACTTCTCCTTAGGTATTGACCACTGATCCACCCAGACAGGCTCATAATTTTATCCGCATGGGGGACAGGAGTATCAATGGTCACTACAGGGAAAAACCCATTCCGGTTCTGTCTGCTTTTCTGCAAATTTCCAAAGGTTCAGGATTGCCTGTCAAGTCTTTCTCTAACCCCTTACCAGGGAGATGGCATTGATTGCACATCATGTTGGTAACTTGAGGACTGGGACTATACAGATAGGCTCCCATTTGAGCTAGGATGTCTCTACCCCACAAATTAACAGGAAGTCCTGTTAGCCCATAAGGTTGTACAGTACCAGTATGTCCTTCCTCATCTTTCCAACACAAGATCTTAGTACTTTGTAAGGGAGTATTAGCCATACCAATTCCTTTGAGATGTGTGATAGATAATTGCAAAGGCCAATCCGATGGCCACTTATCTTTGGACATTACAGTAACATCGGCCCCGGTGTCTAGGAGTCCTATGAAAGTCCTGCCCTCTATTGTTAAGTGTAGCTCGGGTCTCTCCTGTCCTATAGGGTGAACAAAATAGGTATCAGAAGAACCAAAACCAACTGTTCCCCTCTGCTTAGTAGTTGCCTTTCCCAAAGAGGATACGTATGGTAATAACAGTAGCTGAGCAATTTTCGCTCCCTGTGGAAAATTAAATATAGACGTTTCTGTTTGCATCATGACTTTAAGTTCCCCTTCGTAATCAGGGTCGATTAACCCCGGGGAAACTTTCAGTCCCTTCATGGTTAACCCACTTCTTCCCATGATTATCCCACAAACTTGGGGGGGCAAAGGTCCGAAGACTCCAGTGGGGACAGCTTGCATCCCCATTTCTGGGGTTAATACGAGGTGGGAGGCAGTACAGAGGTCCAATCCTGCACTGCCTGCTGTGGCTCTGACAAGGGATAAAATGGATTGTTCCCCTGATTGCTTCCCTGAACCGCATAAATCCCCTGTTTTATTCTCTGGGCCCGGGGCAAGCCCTCTTGTCCGTTTCCGACTGCGGAAGAGAGTAAACTGATAAAACATTGCCTCCCCTGTCTCTTTTAGAATGGCATTCATTAACCCAATGTTTTCCTTTCTTACACTTGGGGCATAACCCTGGTTCCTTCCCTGTATCATTGGCTCAATATCCCCAAAGTTTGTCTGCACTAGGACTCAGCAGTTGCTGATGAGCAACCCTGGAATGCAGAGTGTTCTCACAAATTGGCATTCCCCTAGAGATAACACCGTTAGCTCCTCTGGACTTCTTCAAAGCTGAACGAAAAAAAACTTAGAGAGAAGGGTAGGGGGGCGGGGGATTAACTTAGAGAGAAGGGTGGGGGGGGGCGGGGGATTCACACACATACAGCTACAAGGTCAGGCAGTTTTTGTATGTTTTGCTAGGTATTTTAAACCTTTTTCCTTCTGAAGCCTTCCATTCCAAAGGTCCCCAGGTAAATCTACCTGTTTGCCGGCTTAGTGGACGTTTGAGATTGAAAGGTCCCAGAGATATATTTTCAAGATCAATCAAAACCAGTTTGTAAGTCTCACATATGTTTGAAGTACTTCAAACGCACACACACACACAAAACCACTCATTTCTCAGCTAGCCGTATACATTCATACAGTTGGTTATCACTATTGGATCCATACTTTTACAATGCTACACGGTACCGGGAACATACAACACTTAAAATATGCACATGCATTATCCAATAAGGCTTATATCGATTTCACGTATGGTAAACTTTTGGGTTTTGGTTTTTTTTTTGTTTGTTTTGGGGGTTTTTTTGGTTTTTGTTTGTTTTTTTTTTACTTTCTGTGTTGATAGACTCACGGACTGGTCAGTTGAACCACAGCTTAAGAACGTTAGCGGCAATGGTTTCCAAAATCGTAATAGTAAAGGGGGCCATCGGGCCATACTGAGCACTAGTGACTTTTAATTCTTTTAATTGTTTGAATGGAACAGGTACATAATCATTAAACAATCCTCCGGCTGCATGCTGTCTCTGTACTACCGGGTACACTTGGAATCCTTCCATAACCTCCCCTGCTTCTCTTGCCTTTTTCAATGCTAGCTGCATAGGAGACTGTTGAATAAGCAGGTCCTCAGGACCAGGGGGTGGTGGCCATGTCCCATCTCTAAAAGCAGGCAGAACTACAGGAGGCTGTTCTAGTAAATGTGCCTGAATGCCCACCTCCTTTAAAACAGGAAAAACATCTTTTTCGTGGTGATATCGAGCTGCCTGCTCCTCTAAGTCTTCCCAATCCTCAGGGTTAAAATCCTTGGCATCTGCCTCTAGATTTATGTCGACTTTGGATTTGCGTAAAGCTGCATGATTCTGAGAAGGTTGCTCATACTGGGGGGAAGAGGGGGTGCAGAGGGAGGTGGGGGTATGTCGTCTAAAGATCGAGAATGAGGTAAGGAAGGATATATTTTTCTAACTGAAGAGCGCGTCTGTCTAGCCCATTTTTCATCACCTGTGTCCCCTCGCAGACACTCTTTAATCAAGGACCACAAGGTAAAGGCGTCGATAGGAACCTTTTCAGGTCCATGAGCAGCGTAATAACTTTTGTTTCTATCTCCTACTCTATTCCATGTGTCAATATTAATTGTACCATCTCTTGGAAACCAAGGGCAAATCTTTTTGATAAAGTCTAAAAAATGATCAATTTGTTTCCCAGTAATCTTCACCCCTCTAGCACAAAGCAAAGATTTTAACATACTAGCAAAAATATCACGCTCCGTACTTGAAGCAAGTCCCATCTCCTTAGTATTATTTGCTTGATTCGTCTGTTAGAATTCCCTAGTCCTTACCTTCGATCCAACTCACCTATCGCGGCTTGTGAAGGTAAGCGACGCCCTGTCCTTCAGTAACCGAGTATCCCGGATTTCGGCACCAAATGACAGAGACGAGCTCACAAGGACGCCTTGATTAACAGACGGGCTACCGCTCTGGTGGCAAATAGCGAAACTTTACTTCAAGAGTGGTACTATATACGTGCTCAGATAGTAGTTCAAAAAATAGGTTCACACACACAACAGCATCTGGACATAATCACTATCAACATTCATATCCTGGGAACACAGCTGAATTCACTGTCTCATCTCAACTTAGCTCGAAACGTCCTCCCAATGTTTACAGAACACATTATCTCAACCTGCAACTTTACTTGCTCTAAATCACGGAATAAGGGAGCAACCATCAGGCATGCCAAGAGTTCCCAGGGCACCCCTCCCTTCCAGGAGGGGGGCCCCTTTTTTCCCTCCTGCAGTTCCAGCTTAACCCTTTCAGACCAGCAGAACTGTGTGCAGCCTAATGGCTCTCCTCAATGACCGGGCCCAGAAAGTGGTGGTAAATGGAATTTACTCCAGCTGGATGACCTGGATGAAGGCATTGAGTGCTCCCTCAGGAAGTTTGCAGACGACACTAAGCTGTGTGGAAGTGTCGATCTGCTGGAGGGTAGGGAGGGTCTGCAAAGGGATCTGAACAGGCTGGACTGCTGGGCAGAGTCCAATGGCATGAGGTTTAACACGGCCAAATGCCGAGTCCTGCACTTGGGGCACAACAACCCTATGCAGTGCTACAGACTAGGAGAAGTCTGTCTGGAAAGCTGCCAGGAGGAGAAGGACCTGGGGGTGTTGGTTGACAGCTGACTGAACATGAGCCAGCAGTGTGCCCAGGTGGCCAAGAAGGCCAATGGCATCGTGGCCTGTATCAGAAACGGCGTGATCAGCAGGTCCAGGGAGGATATTCTCCCTCTGTACTCTGCACTGGTGAGACCACACCTCGAATCCGGTGTTCAGTTCTGAGCCCCTCACCACAAGAAGGATGTTGAAGCTTTGTAGCGAGTCCAGAGAAGAGTGATAAAGCTGGTGAAGGGGCTGGAGAACAAGTCTTACAAGGAGCGACTGAGAGAGCTGGAGTTGTTTATCCTGGAGAAGAGGAGGCTGAGGGGAGACCTCATTACTCTCTACAACTACCTTAAGGGAGGTTGTGGAGGGGAGGGAGCTGGCCTCTTCTCCCAGGGGACAGGATGAGAGGGAATGGCCTCAAGCTCTGCCAGGGGAGTTTCAGGCTCGACATGAGGAAATAATTCTTCACCGAAAGGGTCATTAGGCAATGGAATGATCTGCCCAGGGAGGTGGTTGACTCGCCTTCCCTGGAGGTGTTTAAGGTGCGGGTGGATGAGGAACTTAGGGGCATGGTTTAGAGATTGGTGGCAATGGTTGGACTCGACAATCTGGTGGGTCTCTTCCATCCTGGTGATTCTATGATTCTATGACAGTGTGCTCTCATGAAATTTGGAAATTACACCAAATTTGGGAAACATTTGATTTATTTGACAGTTAGCAAAGTAGAGCCCCCTCCACTTAACTCTGTTACTGCAATGGGATTATAAGAAAAAATTAAGTTGGAGGGAATCTCTGGAGATCACCTTGTTCACTCCCCTCCTCAAAACAGATACATTAGATGAGGAAGTTCAGGATCTTTTTAAGTGTGGAATTGCCATCTTTAGAGATACTCAAAACCCACTTTGTGCTCATGTTTCAATACTTGACCGCACTTATCGGGAAAAAATTCCTTGCATCTAATCAGAATTTCCCACATTGTAGCTTGGGCCCATTGCCTCTTGTCTTTCAACTGTGCACTTCCCCATGTCAGCTCATCAGTCACCTGCATCAAGAAACTGTTGTGAACACACTCCAGAAATCTCCTGGTTTGCTTATGCCCAGCAATATTACCCCTCCATCTAGAGTTGCATCAGTCTGTACTGAAATATGGAGAGTACTCAAGGTGAGGACTTAATTCCTTTCTAGGAAGAAGCAACAGGGCAAAATTGTGCAAGTATACATCATATCTTTATTTTTATTATTGAACAAGTCTCTCTCCAAAACTGGGCAGAGATTAAAAATAAAAATTAATTGCACTACTTCATAAAGCATTAGTAGTAACTTATAAAAAAGTACAAGTTCTGTTAAAAATTTATCAAGCTTGCAAATTATTTCATTGCAGGTATTTAAAATACATTTAAAATATTTATAATGCATTTAAAATATGTTGAATGAGACAATAAAGTGTGATTTTAAAGAAAATGCTTGACAAAACCCATAAGCTTTGATAATCATTAACAAACCAAGCAAATAGCTAAGTGAGGTGACAACGTACCAAAGGAAAGGACCCCCTCCCTCAAATCAACATAGCTCATTTATAGGAATCTAAATATAATTCAGTTAAAATGTGTTTTCAAAAGTAAACCAAAAAAGATTTACTTTGCACAGTAAGATTTTTTGAAAGAAAATGATAATATGAGACCTTGGAGATGTCTTTAAGCCTTTAATCCTCTCTCTCTCAGGTCACTTATGTTGAGAGCTCTTGCTAAAAGAGAAAAACCCCATACCAGTAAAAGAACCCAAACCCTCAACAGGTGTGCCAATATGATAAACCATTACCACTCCCCTGCTTCTGTCGAGTAAGTATGGCAGGAAAGCAATGAACATTTATTTAAGTGTCTTCCTGGATTCTGGTACCATCAGGCACCACAAGAAAGTGTGAAATTAGACACAAATGTGTACTGGGCAGAGGGGCATGGTTTAATGATTGATAGGAATGGTTGGACTTGATGATCTGGTGGGTCTTTTCCAACCTGGTGGTTCTATGATTCTATGAAATGTGCACAGCACATGGCAGTTAATAGTTGAGCATAAATCCCCT
Source organism: Clamator glandarius (assembly GCA_033459285.1). NCBI lineage: Eukaryota > Metazoa > Chordata > Aves > Cuculiformes > Cuculidae > Clamator > Clamator glandarius. The sequence goes on along the minus strand of JAUNZM010000468.1, from coordinate 398,671 downwards.
TCCTCTTTTCTTTGATAACCACAATAGAAAAGACTTTGTTGTAGCTGGTCTGATCTGATTGAGAACACATGCAAATATGCTGTTTATACACACTAACCACAGGAAGCAAGTCTGCACACATCTTCAAGAGTCCCATGCAAACGGAAGTAACATTCTAGAAGAGATCAGTCACAGGAGTGCAACAGTAATTCTGTATTTTACTAAATTAGATATTCCATCTCCTAAGTATTCAGTTGCTTCACAGTGTTTTACTAGCAAAAACCAGGACATTACACACCAATTACACATTTACTAACCTGATCGCTGTCTATGATAAAGTGACCTGCCTACTGGATGAGGGAAAGGCTGTGGATGTGGTCTTCCTGGACCTCAGTAAAGCCTTTGACACAGTTTCTCACAGCGTTCTGCTTATGAAACGGTCAGACTCTGGACTGGACAGGTGCACACTCTCCTGGGTGGAAAACTGGTTGGACGGCCGGGCCTGGAGAGTGGTGCTACTCCAGCTGGAGGCCAGTTTCAAGCGGTGTCCCCAGGGCTCAGTGCTGAGTCCAGCCCTGTTCCATGTCTTTATCAATGACCTGGATGAAGGCATCGAGTGCACCCTTAGGAAGTTTGCAGACGACACTAAGCTGGGAGGAAGTGTGGATCTGCTGGAGGGTAGGGAGGCTCTGCAAAGGGATCTGAACAGGCTGGACTGATGGGCTGAGACCAATGGCATGAGGTTTAACACGGCCAAATGCCGGGTCCTGCACTTGGGGCACAACAACCCTATGCAGTGCTACAGACTAGGAGAAGTCTGTCTAGAAAGTTGCCTGGAGGAGAAGGACCGGGGGGTGTTGGTTGACAGCTGACTGAACATGAGCCAGCATTGTGCCCAGGTGGCCAAGAAGGCCAGTGGCATCTTGGCTTGTATCAGAAACAACGTTACCAGCAGGTTCAGGGAGGTTATTCTGCCCCTGTACTCGACACTGGTGAGACTGCACCTCGAATCCTGTGTTCAGTTCTGGGCCCCTTACTACAAGAAGGATGTTGAGCCTCTGGAGCATGTCCAGAGAAGAGCAACAAAGCTGCTGAGGGAGCTGGAGAACAAGTCTTACAAGGAGTGGCTGAGGGCCCTGGGGTTGTTTAGGCTGAGAAGAGGAGGCTGAGGGGAGACCTTATTGCTCTCTAGAACTACCTGAAGGGAGGTTGTAGATAGGAGGGAGCTAGCCTCTTCTCCTAAGTGACAGGTGACAGGACAAGAGGGATTGGCCTCAAGCTCCACCTGGGAGGTTCAGACTGGACGCCAGAAAATTTTTTTTCACAGAAAGTGTCATTGAATCACCATCCCTGGAGGTATTTGAAAGACAAGTGGATGAGGTGCTGAGGGGCATGGTTTAGTGGTTGATAGGAATAGTTGGACTTGATGATCCTGTGGATCTTTTCCAACCTAGTGTTTCTGTGATTCTGTAAGATTTCTCCATTTAAAGAATGAAGAATACTTTTCCATTGGCTAGCTTAGAACAAGTATCTTCTTTCCACGCTTCAAATAAAGTGAATACTGAGTGTAGTAGTGTTTGTTATGGTTAAATCTGTACACCTAGAGTTGGATTTTTTCCTGATATATTAGAGACTTTAGGTATTATAAGACATGTAGAGCACATGCTTTTTAAAATAACCACATGATTTCATTTGCTAAAAAATTTAAGTTTGCTGTAAATTATTTAACTGTTTTGATGTTATTGTGAAGAGTTCATTCTTTAGGGCCTGGGGGTGAGGAGAATTTTTAATATTTTGTAGCTGATATAACTATATTTTTATTTAGCATTCTTAATGAATGACAAGTATGGACAGACTAAAGTTTTGAATACTATTTGTGTAGCTAAAAGACAAGGACATCTGAAACACGTAAACAATAGCTGTAACTTTTTTGTAGGTTTGTAGAACCTTCAAAGAAGGGCCAGCACCATAGAGAACATAACATTGTCTGAAAATATAACTGATACTCAAGCATAGCAGCATACAAAAATATTAGAAATTACAAAGAACAAACAAAGCTGAGACTGGCATCAAGTAATAACATTATTGTTAGTTGTATCACTTGTACTATTATAACCAAGGTATTGACACTAAATTTAGGAGAAACCATTTTGGTGCCAAAACTACACAATTAAAAATATTATTTGAAATAAAAATATTATTTGAAAGGCAGTCAAATGAAAGTTGCCTCCCATTTCACAGCACTATTTGTTCTGTATAGTGTGAAACATTCTGGAGACTTGATAGAAAAAGAAATAGCATATTTTTTTCAGCCTGTCAGAAAATACAGAAGGCTAAGAAGTAGCACCTTAGTAAGACTGTATTCTAGCAGTGAATGACCACCAACAACCCTTTTTGAAGCACAAAAATTGAAAGTTCAACTTCTCTGGAAAAACGTTAAAAATTTTATTTTGTTCACTTAGTTATGGGAATAAAATCATATCCTCTTGCAAGTTATTTTAATTGTATGCAAACTCTCTTGTAAACAAAGAACATAAGTGATTAAAGTCAATGTTTATATACTAAAGGACTGCATACTTAGCAAGTATAATGGTCAAAGAGAAGAAACTTTGCACACGACTTGGCACCTTTTCAGCTTCTTTTTGGAGGTGGAACACAAAGTACAGTATCTCAAAAACTCAAGTCTAATCTGAAATCAACTGAACATAAATGAAACCTGGCTAAAAGAACTGTGAAGGAGAACAGAAGAGCTTCAACATTCAATTCACCAATTGTAAGTGTTAATATTGTTAACTGAATAACACAATATGCAAATTTATATTGATAAAATAAGCAGTAAACCTGTCATACTGAAATTTGGATTTCCTATCATCTGTAAAAACCCAAGGTTGCTCACATACTGAGTAATGAGCACACATTTTAGAGGTACACTTACAAGACTTCAATAAAGGGGAAGCATAGCATCTGTTTAAATAGCAAGTAAAAAAAGTCTTTTTATACCATTAAGTATATTGGGGAGGAAATATTAAATGTCTGTCATTGCAGCACCCTCTGCATTCAGTGTGTGACTCCAAACACAAGGAAAGAAACCAGTATATAATACTAGTACTGTTTAAAAAACATGAGATTATACATTGCAGCATAATTAATACTACATACATACATTTTTATTACATGCTGGTATACAAGGTCTGACACACACAAAAAAAATGAGACTAACCCTATAGCTCGGGAACCAAGAGTGGTAGGGGAGAGACAAAGAACTGGTTCTAGAAGGTGCTCTAACCTGTCACAGTGAGACAAGGCTCAACTCAATCACTTCAATCAGTACAAACAGATGAGTGTTCAAGTAGAAACATTTTCTTACCCTTGGTTGGAGAATGTTGGTGTACAAGAGTGAACATCAAGTTTATTGAGAAACTGAAGAATTCTGTGATAGACATTTTTCAATTATTGACTGAGGCTTATGGTGAAGAGATCCCAAAGATCAAGTTGGTGCTCAAAGGAACCCATTTGTTTATCAGTAGAAGATGTGAAAGCAAAAACAACAGAGATCCTCAACAACCTTTCAGAAAATGATCTGTGGAATTGCTTTGAGTGTTGGCAGCATCGTATGCTGTGTGGGTCAACTCAAGGAACTATTTTGAAGGTGACAGTAGTTGATTTTCTTAATTTGTTGAATAAAAAGAATTACAGGCACAGTCTTGGGGTTTTTTTATGTTGGACCTCATATATGTTCTTAAACAAATATACACACCCAGTCACAAGTGCACTTCACATACTTTCAACCCTTCCCCCATTCATGTCCACTGACAGTATCTGAAGGTAGATTGCTATGTTGTTTGGAGCTACTACTTTTTATAAAAGCACATGCTAAAAGATCATGTCCAGTGTAATCTCGCAGCAATGCTCGGAATGATCACACAAACCCCAGGAAAAGTTAGTACACACACAAAATTAAGCTAAAGTACATTGTTGGAATTCCAATCACACAGTTTGTATAGCAATCCCACAATTGTGAACACTAATTATAAGCTTTATAATCGATTAAGTCGCATAGTGCAAAGAAATGTCCATTGACCCTTTTTTTTTAAAGGTAGTGCTGGAAGCCATGTGGGTAAGTTCAACGGATAGTTCATATATACATGTGACCAGGACAACCCAAACCAGATTTGTGCTCTTATATTAGTCATTCTGAATCACGATGCACTTCTGAAGCATCAGCTCTGCAAATCGGGCAGGTACGATTTGCCTGTAAAACCAGAAATAAAAGAAATTTTAATGCACAGACAAATACAGTCATTAAGGTAACAGTGTCTGCAACTCAGAAACAAAGTGAAATTACCACTCATAGTATTCAAGAGAACCCAAAAGGAACAAGAAAAAAAAAAAAAAACATAAACCCAGCTTGCACCCATTTTCTGCTACTTTAGAATATGCAAAAAAGACAAAAAGTTTTGTAAACTCAAAAAAACCCAAACACAACAGGCAGAGAAACCCACCATCACTAGAGATGTGACAGAGGTCATAGAATCACAAAATTGTTTAAGTTGGAAAAGACCTTTAAGATCATCAAGTCCAACTGTAAACCTAACACTGCCAAGTCTGCCACTAAACTACGTCCCTAAGCACCACATCTACCCATCTTTGAAATACCTCCAGGGATGGTGACTCAATTACTTCCCTGGGCAGCCTCTTCCAATGCTTGACAAGCCTTTTGGTGAAGTAATTTTTTTCTAATATACAATCTAAACTTCCCCATGCACAACTTGAGGCCATTTCTTTTCATCCTATCACTTGTTACTTGGGAGAAGAGACTGATATCTGCCTCACTATGACCTCCTTTCAGGTAGTTGAAAAGAGCAATAGGGTCTTCCCCAAACCTCCTTTTCTTCAGGCTAAACCATCACAGTTCCCTCAGCTACTCCTCATAACACTTGTTCTCCAGCCCCTTCACCAGCTTCATTGTACTTCTCTGTACACGCTCCAGCCCCTAAATGTCTTTCTTGTAGTGAGGGGCCCAAAACCGAACATAGGATTCAAGGTGTGGCCTCATAAGCACTGAGTACAGGTGGAAAATAGTGTCCTATATTAGTCTTACTAGCTCTTTGTCATAAATTAAAGCTTTTTAAGCTCTTACTACCCCATTATCCCAACAGAAGTCTATCGTGGCCAAAGCTGAAAGATGAGTAGGAGCAGGACAGGGGGAAGAGAAGGTGTTTTAGTAACAGACACAACACACTGACTAAACAACTCTAAAGCTGAACATGCATAAAAGTTTTAACTTTAGCCTTTCAATGAAAAACATGTTGAGAATACACTCATTCACAAAATAATTCATGTTAGAATGATCCTCGGGAGGTCTCTAGGCCATCTTCCTGCATGGTCAGCTGTAAGGTCAGACCAGGCTCCTCAGAGCTTTCTCCCATTAGGTCCTGAAAATATCCAGGACAAAGGCTGCAAATCATCTCTGAACCCCTGTTCGACTATTTGTTCTTATGTATTTCATGAAATTAATTCCCCTTTGCATCTTCACATAACTGCTATAAAAATGAACTAGGTGCCCATAATGCATCATAGGTTGCAATGTATATCCTCTCCTAACTTGATATTACTTCAGACAAGTTAACTTTCTGTAATGTAAGAGCTGCATAATGAACTGAGATTATCATAAGGGACATTACTTTGATTTTTTTCTAGCTGAAGTGAACCGTATTTAGAAGAAAAGGATTGTGGAATGATAGAATAGTTTGGGTTGGAAGGGACCTTAAAGTTCATCCAGTTCCAACCCCCCTGCCATGGGCAGGGACACCTCCCACTAGATCAAGTTCCTCAAAGCCCCATCCAACCTAGTCTTTAACACCATCAGGTATGGAGCATCCATGACTTCTCTGGATAACCTGGGCCAGTGCCTCACCACCCTCACAGGAAAACATATCCTCCTAAAATCTAATCTCAATCTCCTCCCTTTCAGCTTAAAACCATTACCCCTTGTCCTATCCCTGTACTCCCTGATCAAGAGCCCCTCCCCAGCTTTCCTGGAGCCCCCTTTAAGTACTGGAAGGCTGCTCTAAGGTCTCCCCAGAACCTTCTCTTCTCCAGGCTGAACAACCCCAACTATCTCAGCCTGTCCTCATATGGGAGGTGCTCCAGCCCTTGAATCATTTCCATGGCCTCCTCTGGACTCACTCTAACAGTCTTTCCTGTGCTGAGGACTCCAGAAGTGAAAACAGGGCTCCAGTTGAAGCCTCACGAGAGCAGAGTAGAGGGACAGAATCACCTCCATCACCCTGCTGCTCACACTTCTGATGCAGCCCAGGATACGGTTGCCCTTCTGCAAGCACACATTGCTGGTTCATGTTGAGCTTCTCATCCACCAGCACCCCTAAGTCCTTCTCTTCAGCGCTGCTCTCAATCCATTCTCCACCCAGCCTGTAGTTGTGCTTGGGATTGCCCCGACCTGGGTGCAGGACCTTGCACATGGCCTTGTTGAACTTCCTGAGGTTCACACAGGCTCATCTCTCAAGCCTGTCCAGGTCCCTCTGGATGGCAACCCTTCCCTCCAGTGTGTCGATCATGCCACACAGTATGCTTTAGCTGGCAAAATTGCTGAGGATGCCATCAATCCCACTGTCCATGTCTCCAACAATGTTGTTAAACAATACCAGTCCCAATACTGGCCCCCTTGTCACCAGTCTACCCTTGGACGTTGAGCTGTTGACCACAACTCCTTGAGTGCGACCACCGAGCTAACTCCTTATCCATCGAGTGGTCCATACATCAAATCCACGTCTCTCCAATTTAGAGACAAGAATACTGTGCAGGACAGTGTTGAATGCTTTGCACAAGTCCAGGTAGATGATGTCAGTTACTCTTTCCTTACCAACCAACACTGTAGCCCCATCACAGAATGCCACCAAATTTGTTCAGGCAAGATTTGCCCTTAGTGAAGCCATATTGGCTGACCCAAATCACCTCCTTATTTTCTATGAGCCTCAACAGAGTTTCCAGAGGATCTTCTCCATGATCTTGCTGGGCACAGAGGTGAGACTGACCGACCTGGAGTTCCCTGAGTCTTAATTTTTTCCCATTTTAAAAACAGGTGTTTCCCTTTTTCCAGTCAGTGGGGACTTGACCGGACTGCTATGTTTTCTCAAATACGATGGATAGGGCATTAGAAACGTCATCCACCATTTCCCTCAGGACCCATAGATGCATTTCATCAGGTCCCATGGACTTGTGCACCTTCAGGTTTGTTAGATGGTCTTGCACCTGATCACAGAATAATAGAATCATAGAATAGCTTGAGTTGCAAGGGACCTTAAAGATCATCTAGTTCAAATTCCCCTGCCATGGGCAAGGACACCTCCCACTAGAACAGGCTGCCCAAGGTCCTGTCCAAGCTGGCCTTGAAAACCTCCAGGGATGGGGCATCCACAACTTCCCTGGGCAACCTATTCCAGCGCCTCAGCACTCTCATAGTGAAGAAATTGCTCCTTATATCTAGTCTAAATCTGCCCTTCTCCAGCTTATACTCATCGCCCCTTGTCCTATCACTACAAGCCTTTGTGAACAGTCCCTCCCCAGCTATCTGGAAAGTTGCTATAAGGTCTCCTTGGAGCCTCCTCTTCTCCAGGCTGAACAAGCCCAACTCTCTCAGCCTGTCCTCATAGGGAAGGTGCTCCAGTCCTTGCATCATCTTTGTAGCCATCCTCTGGAACCCTTCCAACACTTCCATATCCTTCTTACATTGAGGATTCCAGAACTGGACATAGTACTCCAGATGAGGTCTCACAAGAGAGGAATAGGGAGGCAGAATCACCTCCCTTGACCTGCTGGCCTCGCTTCTTTTGATGCAGCCCAGGATGTGGTTGGCCTTCTGGGCAGTGAGCACACATTGCCAGCTCATGTCGAGCTTCTCATTGGCCAGCACCCCAAAGTATTCTCTGCAGGGCTGCTCTCAATCATGTCATCCCCCATGATGTACTGATATTGGGGATTGCCCTGACCCAGGTGTAGGATGTTGCACTTGTCCTTGTTGAACCTCATGAGGTTCTCAGAGGCCCCCTTCTCCAGCCGGTCCAGGTCCCTCTGGATGACATCCCATCCTTCTGGTGTGGCAACTGCACCACTCAGATTGGTGTCATCTGCAAACTTGCTGAGGGTGCACTTGGTGTCCACCCAAGACTTCTGAGGGAACTGGCAGATGTGCTGGCCAAACCCCTTTCCATCATCCTGCAACGGTCCTGGATGACTGGGGAGGTTCCGCTGGACTGGAGGCTGGCTGATGTTGTGCCCATCTATAAGAAGGGTCACAGGGAGGATCCGGGGAACTACAGGCCTGTCAGTCTGACCTCGGTACCGGGGAAAGTCATGGAGCGGGTGATCTTGAGTGCTATCAAGAAGCACTTGCAAGAGAACCGGGTGATCAGGCCCAGTCAACATGGGTTCATGAAAGGCAGGTCTTGCCAGACTAATCTGATCACCTTCTATGACCGAGTGACTAGACTCTTGGACGAGGGAAAAGCTATGGATGTAGTCTTTCTGGACTTTATTAAAGCCTTTGATACAGTTTCTCATAGCATTCTGCTTCAGAAACTGTCGGCCTCTGGCCTGGATGGGCGCACACTCTCCGGGGTGGAAAACTGGTTGGATGGCTGGGCCCAGAGAGTGGTGGTAAATAAAGTTAAATCCAGCTGGAGGCCAGTTACAAGTGGGGTTCCCCAGGGCTCAGTCCTGGGTCCAGTCCTGTTTAATGCCTTTATCAACGACCTGGATGAAGGCATTGAGTGCTCCCTTAGCAAGTTTGCAGATGACACCAAGCTGGGTGGAAGTGTGGATCTGCTGGAGGGTAGGGAGGCTCTGCAAAGGGATCTGAACAGGCTGGACTGCTGGGCCGAGACCAACGGCATGAGGTTTAACAAGGCCAAATGCCGGGTCCTGCACTTGGGGCACAACAACCCTAAGCAGAGGTACAGACTAGGAGAAGCCTGGCTGGAAAGCTGCCAGGAGGAGAAGGACCTGGGGGTGTTGGTTGACAGCCGACTGAACATGAGCCAGCAGTGTGCCCAGGTGGCCAAGAAGGCCAATGGCATCTTGGCCTGTATCAGAAACGGCGTGACCAGCAGGTCCAGGGAGGTTATCCTCCCTCTGTACTCGACACTAGTGAGACCACACCTCGAGTACTGTGTTCAGTTCTGGGCCCCTCACCACAAGAGGGATGTTGAGGCTCTGAAGCGAGTCCAGAGAAGAGCGACAAAGCTGGTGAAGGGGCTGGAGAACAAGTCTTATGAGGAGCGACTGAGAGAGCTGGAGTTGTTTAGCCTGGAGAAGAGGAGGCTGAGGGGAGACCTTATTACTCTCTACAACTACCTGAAGGGAGGTTGTGGAGAGGAGGGTGCTGGCCTCTTCTGCCAAGTGACAGGGGACAGGATGAGAGGGAATGGCTCCAAGCTCTGCCAGGGGAGAGTCAGGCTTGAGATAAGGAAAAAACTCTTCACTGAAAGGGTTGTTAGGCATTGGAACAGTCTGCCCAGGGAGGTGGTTGACTCGCCTTCCCTGGAGGTGTTTAAGGTGAGGGTGGATGAGGTACTTAGGGGCATGGTTTAGAGATTGGTGGCAATGGTTGGACTCGACAGTCTGGTGGGTGTCTTCCAACCTGGTTATTCTGTGATTCTGTGATTCTGTGATCTGCAGACTTGCTTGACTGAGACTCAATCTTGCGGTCTATATCATTGATGAAGATATTAAACAGCACCAGTCCCAGTACGGACCCCTGAGGGACACCACTTGTCACGGATCTCAATCTGGACTTTGAGCCATTGACCACTACTCTCTGAATACGACCCTCCACCGAATGTCCACCCATCAAATTCATATCTCTTCATTTTAGAGAGAAGGATGTTGTGGGGGACCATGTCAAAGGCTGTACAGAAGTCTAGATAGATCATGTCCATCAGTTTACCCGTGTCCAGTGCTGTGGTTAGCCCATCAAAGAAAGCTATTAAGTTGGTCAGACAGGATTTGCCCCTGGTGAGGCCATGCTGGCTGCCATTAATCACTTCCATGTCCTCCATGTGCTTTAGTATAGCTTCTTGGAGGATCTGTTCCATGATCTCCACAGGCACAGAGGTGAGGCTGACAGGTCGGTAGTTCTCAGGGTCATCTTGTATGCCCTTTTTAAAAATGGGAAATATGTTAACCTTCTTCCAGTCACCAGGGATTCCTGATTGCCATGACTTTTCAGATATCATGGAGAATGGCTTGGCAGTCACACCTGCCAGTTCCCTGAGGACTCTGGGATGCATCTCATCAGATCCCATAGATTTATAAATCTTCAGGTTCCTCATGTGGTCACAAACCTGATCCTCCTCTACTGTGGGAGGTGGTTTACCCCCCTGGTCCCCATGTTGCTGTCCCATGACCCAGGAAGGGTGAGGAGAGCAATTATCCGTGAAGACTAAGGCAAGAAAGTTTTTGAGTACCTCAGCCTTCTCCTTGTCTGTTGATACGAGGTTACCATTCCCAACCATCAGTGGGGGTACGTTCTCTTTAACCTTCCTCTTTTGATTGACATACCGGTAGAAGCCCTTCTTGTTAGTCTTTACTTCCCTTGCCAGGGGAAGCAGCTCCAGCTTCCCCTTGGCCTTCCTGACTTCTTCCCCTACACAACTGGGCAGCATCCCTATACACGCCCCAGGTTACTCGTCCCTGCTTGCACTGCCTGTGCAGTTCCCTTTTCTTCCTTAGTTTAACCAGCAGGTCTCAACTCACCCACACTGGTCTCCTCCCTTTCCTGCCTGATTTTCTACATATGGAGACTGAGCGCTCTTACTCTTTACAGAAAGCATCCTTAAATATTTGCCAACTCTGTTACGCTCCCTTGTCCCAGAGGACCATGTCCCAGGGGGTCCTACTGAGTAACTCCTGGAAGAGCTGGAAGTCTGCTTTCCTGAAATTTAGGGTCCTGACTATACTCCTCGTCTGTCCCATATCCCTCCAGACCTTGAACTGCACCAGTGAATGATCACTGCAGCCCAGGCTGCTTCCAATCCTAATGTCACTGTTGAGTTTGCTTGTATTGGTGACCATAACGTCCAGTATTGCATCTCCTTGGGTGGAGGTCTCTATCAGCTGGACTAAGAAATTATCTTCAACGCACTCCAGGAGTCTCCTGGATTGCCTACAGCTTGCCCTGCTACTTTTCCAGCATATGTCAGGGTGGTTGAAGTCCCTGAGTAGGATGAGAGCTTGCGAGCATGAAGCCTCCTGTAGCTGGAGGAAGAAGACTTCATTGGTTGGCTCTCCTTGATTGGGTGGCCTGTAGTATACACCAACCACAAGGTTCCCATTGGTTCTTCTGTCTTTAATTTTGACCCACAAGCTTTCAGCCTGTTAATCTTCTGTTAATCACTAAAAAAGGATATTTCTACAGTGTAAGGAGACAACAACAACAGAAAGATAAAGGCAGCTTGTGACCTTTTTTGTTACCTCAGAGCCTAAATATTAAAAATTAGAATCAAGAGATGAAATGCAGTAGAAAACTAAAGAAAAAAAAACCCTTCAAACTAGGACATTAGAAATTGCATCCAACACAGATATTATTTACCTTAAGCCATTTATCAACACATTTGGCATGAAACTCGTGGTTACAGGGTAAGACTCTAAGTAGCTGTCTTGCCTCAAAGTCACACATACACACTACACACCTAAAAGAAAGATAGTAAATATCTATAAATATTCCCATTTAATAACAAGAATTTATATTCTATAGACAAGTTATAAGGTGTGTCTGCAAAAGGGGTTTTGGGTTTTTTTTGAACCACTGCAGACCAGTGTAAGATGAGAATTGCTTTTGTTTTGTTCACCATGATTTCAAATACCAAAGCAGACAAGGGCTCAAACTCATACCCATGGGAGTTCACTGGCCCAAGCAGTAAATTGATTGTATTAACATAATTCAAAATACTGGAGTTCATGTCTGCTGGTATAAACAGGTAGTGCAAAACCTATAGAATATTTCTTTCAGTTTTAATTTCAATTTTAGCTATATTAAAATAAAACTCAGAAAACTTGCTTTGAGTATTTCTCAGAGCCATAACCGATTAAAGATCACACACATTTTAATTATGAAAAATTTAATCTTAAATTACATCTATATTCTGTTGCATGTTTTATAAACTCATTTTTTCCCTAGGGTCATCATAAACTTAGGTTCTCTGGTACTTATTCCTTATTACATTAAAACTAACATTGATGATTACTCTTAGTGGAAGATCAGAGAAAAATACTCTTCTGATCAATTTCAAACATTTGACAGCACTGTATATCACTTTCAGTGTCTCCCACCTATACCTCATTTCTCTCTCAAGTGAATCTTGCAAACAGAATTAGTCTTAAAAATAAGAACATATAACTTTAAACCTCAAAGACTGTCAAAAGCTCTTCCAGGAGCACTTGAAATTTGAGTAACTGGAAATTTTTTCAATATAGGCTGAAATCCATGTTGATGATGGTCATTTAATATCTAGTACTACAAACAAAAATTTGGAAAACTTTTTAAAAATACTAAATAACTACATTTGAACATCTAATTGAAGTGAGGCTATGCAGCAATTTAAAGTCAAGATGAATGATATCTGATTTGAAAAAAGGTTTAAGAAAATTGATCTTTTTCATTTGAGTGCTTTTAGAGCACTTGTGTTACAGTATTCGCCTGGCTGAGGCTGCAGCCTGAAGGAATGGAAATGCAGTCATGTAAAGTATGTAAATTTGAAACAGATGTACTTACAATGTCTGTTCTGACTGATGATTGCTTGGATTGAACTTGTAAGATGGAAGCTGTTCAATGTCTGCCTTTGTCAGTCCTCGAGGTTTCGCTTCTCCTAGACGTTCTGCCAAATTCAGCAGTGCCTACAAAACAGGTAATTTGGACTTTTTAACATTCATTGCTCAAACAAGCTCCAGTTCTACCAGAAGTGATGTCTTTTGCCATGTCACTATCCCACCAGGTAGCACAACCCATATCTCCATCAAAACATGTTTAGTTTTGCTTCTTTCTCTCTACAACTGCAGGTGCTATGGAAAGATGTCTTTCAAAGTCTGATCATTGATGAATCCTTCAGAACTGCATAAGAGAGTATTTTTGGGATTTCCAAATATCCATGACCTAACTGTTAATCACTCCTGCAGCTGTATTCACAGCTTGATATATATTTTGCTTTGGAAGTGAACCCCCTTCCCCCATCCCCCACACAGTAGTGTGAGTAACCAAAAGAAAATGTTGACAAACTTACTTTCTAGGAATATGCAATGAGCCTAGCTCTATGTATCCAAGAGTATAAAGGGACAACTTTTGACTCCCATTCCACTTCTTGGGCTAGCTGAATTGAGACATGGAGATTTTATGCTGAACCTTTGGAAACAAAGGCATGATATCAAACTGAAGAGGCACACTTTCTGATTAAAATTTGTACTCATTCATACAGGTAGAACACTGTACCTAAGTAATCCTCATGTAAATAATTTCTGCTCCCTCATGAGAGCCTTCAGAAAAGCATCAATATCAACTTGGCAGAGAACTGAAGCACAGAAGTTAAGAGATTTGATGAAATATGCAGAAACCTATTAGTCAAACAGCCCAAAACCTGGAGCCCAACATGTCAGCTACAATATATTTCTTTTAAGTAGCACAAGAAGCATTGTAGGAGAGCTTATCATTACACTGTAAATGCTATGCAACTGCATAAATACACAGCTCTGAGCAGAAGCAAGGAGAAATAAATACATGACAGGGGTTAGGCGGCAGCTGAGGTTTTCTGAACAGCATCTGATGGGAATCCAACAGCCTGAGAAGCAGCAAGGACAAGAGTTGGGATCAGCCCTCAGTTATCTAAGACACCACTGACATTTTATTTCAAAATATGAGACTTGCTGCACTCTCCTTATTGTCAAGAGAAAATATACATTAAGAGATTCTTGCCAACATCACATTTACCTGAATTCATCCTATAATGTAAACACTACTCTATAAAGTTGGCAAGGCACATAAAAAAACACTAAGTTATCACATATTCAATAGAATAGGATATTTATGCTTGATATTTACAAATCAAGTAAAATGCAAAAAGAAGAGTCACATCTAGAATGGAAAGTTGAAGAATTTAACCATCGCTAAATTGAAAGGATAGATTCTGGAGAAAGGCAATAGAAACAAAATTAGAATATTTCTGCCATCGAGTGTTAGAAACTAGTATGAAAAAAATGTTTCTAGATTGTGTCTTCATAAACATTGCGATTATTTAATCCTGGTTTTGTCTTTGAAAAGCAAAACAATTTAAGCTCATGTATTGAGTTAACCTCTTCTCATGAATTTGTACTTCACACACCAACCTCATAGTTTTCCACCTCTCCATCTTCCACGTCCAACTCAAAGCTGAAAGCTGGTCCAACTGCAGGTGGCACTGGAAGCACTGATCTGACAGAAGAACAAAAACCAGTAAGACTCAACATCTTCCTGTAGGAAAGCATGCAAGCATATGACAGAAGTAGAGTTGTTATTGATCTTTCTCAAATCAACAAGAACCAGTAAAAAGATTAAATTTGAAATTAAAAATTAAAGTACAAACCAAAAGAGTTAATGGAAAGCCAATTGTGTCACTTCTTAATACTCGCTGTATCACATTTTTAAATTTCATGTATATTGCTATGACAACTCATTCTTACATTAAGGCTCAGTGTTATTGCAGAAATTATTCTCTTGATAGCCTGCATCAATTATACTGGTGCTATTTTAGAATCTCAGAATCGACAGGTTGAAAAAGACCTTTGAGATCATCAAGTCCAACCGTATCTATCCACTACTAAATCATGTCCCCAAGCACTTCATCTACCTGTCTTTTAAATATTTCCAGAGATGGGGACTCAACCACCTCCCTGGGTAGTCTCTGCCAGTGCTTGATAACCCTTTTAGTGAAGAAATTTTTCCTAATATGTAGTTCAAAACTCCCCTGGTGCAACTTGAAGCCATTCCCTCTCATCCTATAACTTGTTACTTGGGAGAAGAGGCCAGCACTCACCTACCTACAAACTCCTTTCAGGCAGTTATAGACAGTGATAAGGTCTCCCCTCAGCCTCCTCCTCTGTAGTCTAAACAAACCCAGTTCCCTCAGTCACTCCTCATAAGACTTTTGTTCCAGACCCTTCACACCTCTGTTGCTCTTCTCTGGACACACTCCAGGACCTCAATGCCCTTCTTGTAGTGAGGGGCCCAAAAGTGAACACAGGATTCAAGGTGCAGCCTCACCAATGATGAGTACAGGGGCACAATCACTTCCCTGGTCCTGCTGGCCATGCTGTTTCTGATACAAACCAAGAGGCCATTTCCCTTCTTGGCCACCTGGGCCACTGCTGGCTCATATTCAGCTGCTGACAACCAACATCCCCAGGTCTTACTCTGCCAGGCAGCTTTCCAGCTACTCTTCCCCAAGCCTATAGCGCTGCACAGGATTGTTGTGTCCCAATTGCAGGACTCCGCACTTGGCCTTGGTGAACCTCATCCCATTGACCCTCAGCCCATTGATCAAGCCCGTCCAGATCTCTCTGTAGAGCCTCCCTACTCACCAGACTTCCTCCTAGCTTAGTGTCATTTGCAAACTTACTGAGGGTTCATTCAATCCCCTCATCCAGGTCATTAATAAAGATATTGAACATGACTGGACCCAGCACTGAGCCCTGGGGGACAAATTTTGATGCAAGTCAAACTGCAGAGTCAAAAACTATACATATTGTAGCAAAACCACAAATGAAAAAGCTTCTCTCGCTGTTAATAATGCCTTTAAAATACAGCCTCATTTTCTAAGTTTTTTGTATTCATTTTAAAAACAGAACCTACAATGAACAATAAATTCCATGTCACACATCTAAACTATAGCAGATGGAATCTACTTTAAACGGTTATTGATAATCCCTTAAAGTTACTTCTCCAATCCATTCTCTTCCAGAAATGGTTAATCACGTGCAGAGCTGTAACAGATTATCAGTTCAGAAGAAAGAACCCCTCCTAACCAAAAAAACACACCCATGCTCAGAAGGCTCCCCTCATTAAGAGTAAATTTATTTGCCTGGGTTTGGTGCTAGTTTGTAAGGACTGTTAGATCTTTATCCTACATAAGTAGACTTTAGGATGTCACCGTGGGTATAACTCCTAAATGTTATCCAAGAATCAAGTGTAACCCTTCTTCATTGAGCATCATTAAAGAGATTTCAAAAGAAAGATGAGATACAGCTGATATCAAAACAACATTCTCATCAAATTGTTCGCTTGTATTTGTTTTCTCCTTGCTCAGGTATGTATGCAGTTCAAATAGACTGGAAACTTTAAATATAACTACAAGTTTTCTTCTTCCTTGGGATTGTCTGAACTGTCTTTACCCTGCAGTAAAGCCCAAACAACAACAACAAAAAAACCCTCCAAAAAATACTGAGGGCATCAACTAGTTTACAAAGTGATTTAGAAGTCAATGACTACAATGCACTTTGGACTTACAGCACATATGGTAATAGGCTGGAATGGTACGAGTGTGGTGGCATTGGTTGCTGTGATCTGTATCTACTGCGCCCTGTGAGTCTTCGAGGCATAAAAGGTGGGTAAGGCTGAAAAAAGGAAGAAAAACTTTAATATTTTCTTGTCTTATTTAAGAATGAAAATAAATGAAAAGAGAATGTTGAAATACGTTTTAAATAAGGCATTATCCAAAAAAAAAATAGCCCTGTCCAAGCCAAAAAATACCACCCTTTCCAAACAATTGTTATGATCAACAAATCTCGTCAGTAATATATAAATATACTATCCTGCAGGATAGTATACTAGCCTTCAGGCTAGCTAATAAGCATTTTAAAAGGCTTAGCCTATATATGGTCTAGTTTGCACAGGCAAGACTTGAACTGGCGAACATGCTGCAAACCAAAAGCACTGCCAGGTTGATCCACGGGTTTAAATAAAGAGCAAGATTTAAAATTAATAAATAAAGAAGTCACATTCAGAGTTGGGCTCAATTCCATACACTTTTGGGAGGAGGGGCTGTAGCCTTTCAACTGCATACAGGTATAGTGCCTAAAGAGACATTCAGGTTTACAGCTTCAACACATTCTTTCCATAGACTGTTTTCCTGTCTTGATCTGCATGCAAAGCTCTTTAGTTTACTTACATAGTCCTCAGTATGACTGTTTATATTGTCTTGCACTGTCTACTAAAATGGGAGCAGGTAAAGAATTGTAACTTAGACATAAATTGTAGTTTTCTAAAAGTACTCAATAGCGAAAGAAATATTAGCAGATTTTTAGAACCAAAATTCACACACTACTACTGAAATGATATTCAGAGACCTTGTGACATTTACTTTTATGAAAAGCGATTGCTCAAAGATTTTCTTAGCATGCTTTCATTCTTCCAAGTCTGAACCTCCAGACCATATGAAGTAAGTCTAACTGTAAAAGCAACCACCCTGACTTTCCACAGCTGCAGCCAGTAATGAAATTCAGTGGCAAAATTGCCATTTTTCAATAAAATGGTTGTAGCTTAAAGTAAGATCAAGAACTTGAACTCAGCACGCACGAGGATGTAGTACAAACATCAATACTTACAACTCCAAATGAAACCTCTTGATGTAAAGGATTGTGGGTTAAGAACTGGATAGGAGCTGAGGAAGTCAATGTTGGTGGATGAGTTGATGGAGGGTAGGTAAAACTTCCTATAGGAAGATGTTCTCCGAGCAGTTCTACTTCATTCTCTATCCTCTGAAGTGGCTAAAAGAAATACAGGATTTGTTGTATTAATAGAAAACTTTTTTTTTTTTAATTTTTTTTTAATACCAAACCACACAGCTCCAATTATATGTTCTGAGGAGTTGTGGAAATTTTATGGAGTTGTACGGAGTATCTGTGGCAAGGTTTTAAGGAGGAGGGGCCTGCAAGGGTGGCCTATGTAGGAAGAGGTAAGGGCCTGCTTTGTGCCAGACACAGCTGGTTCCAGCTGGACCCACTGCTGGCCACAGCTGAGCCAATCAGCAGTGTTGGTGGTGTCTCTGTGATAACATATTTAAGAAAGGGCAAAAAAAAGCTGGGCAGCAAGAGGAGGAGGGAACAAAAAGAGTGAGAAACAGCAGAGGGAACACCAAGGTCAGAGAAAGGAGGAGGAGGAGCTCCATGGCACCAGAGTAGATATTCCCTGCAGCCCATGGAGGACCCACTCTGGAACAGATTGATATTTCCCAAAGGAACTGTGGCCCATTGAGAACCCATGCCAGAGCTGATTTTCCTCATAGGACCGCAGCCCACGGAGAACCCATGCTGGAGCAGAAGAAAGGTGTGAAAAGGAAGGTACAGCAGAGAATGACTGCTATATACTGACCATAACCCTTCCACTCCTCCCCCATCTAGCGCCACTTGGGCAGGAAGAGAAATCTGGAGGAGAAGAATTACAAGCAGTGGATGAGGACTGTGTCAGGGATTTGATTACTTGAGAGAACTTGACCCAATCAAGTCCGTGGGACCAGATGAACTACATCCAAGGGTTCTGAGGGAACTGGCTGATGTCCTTGCAAGGCTGCTCTCTGTCATCTTTAAAAGGTTGTAGAGATCAGGGGGAGATCCCTGACAACTGGAGAAAGACAAGCATTGCATTCGTCAACAAAAAAAAGACCAAAAGGACGATCTGGGAAACAACAGGCCAGTCAACCTTACTTTGGTCCCTGAGAAAATCATGAAGCGAGTCCTCTTGGAACGTATTTCTGGGCACATCAAAGAAGGAACAGCCAACATGTCTATACCAAGGGAAAATCATACCAGATCAACCAGCTTGTCTAGTATGATAAAGTGACTGGATTTGTGGATGAGGGGAGAGCAGTGGATGTCATTTACCTCAACTTTAGCAAGGCTTTTGACACTATCATCTCCCACAGTATTCTTATAACCAAGTTTGGATGTTACAGTCTGGGTGGATGGACAACCAGATGGATAAAAAAAATGTTTGGATAATCAGGCTTAGATCATAATGGTTAATGGGTCATACTCTACCGAGATGCTGGTAACAAGTGGTATGCCACAGGGACCTATCCTATTTAACAACATTACCAATCACCTGGAAGAGACAGTCTCCGTCCTTGGAAGTTTTCAAGTCCCAACTGGAAAAAGCCTTGAGCACCCTCACCTGACCTTATAGCTGATCATGTTTTCAACAGAAGGTTAAACTAGAGACCTCCTGAGGCATCTTTCAACCTGAATTATTCTCTGATCCTGTGATCCTACGATCCCTTTCATCAGACCGTATATATAAGGCAGCAACTGACTTCCTTAATAGAGACATGTTCTCAAACTGAAGAAAATAGTTATATTTCACTACCATAAAGACTAATTGAAGGCACACTGATGTATGAAGAACTAAGAAATTTCTTACAAAAACAACTCAGCATTTCCCTGTGAAGCAAAAATTTTCATTATGAACACCATGATTTTTACTTGTATATAACCTACTGCCATTTTTTAGGCTAGATGCATTATCTTGAAGTTATACTTTTGCTATTAGGAAAGATCAATTAAAATCTCAGCTCATTTTGGTCTAATTTTTGAGGAAAACCTTAACTCTACTATTTCACTAATTCACCCTTCTTTTCCCAGTACTGAATCCCACATGTTTCAAAACAGTCAGATATGAAAGTCATCTTGTGGAATAAAAGGAAAAGGAAAATTGTTTACCCATTCTGCTGAACAAACTTTAAATAGCCAGCATTTTTAAAGCAATAATTCTTCCAGTAAGACTTGACAGCAAAAAATCAAGCTATCAAACAGAGCTAAAAGTTAACAAGGGAGACTATTCCTGAGGCTTAATTAGCAATCTAAGTTAAGAAAGAAGCCCCGACGTTTTCTTATGGAAGACATCCTGATTACCGGAGAAAACTGTGCAGAACCGTTCCCCCATGACTATAATGAAATTAATACAATAGTGCCAATATCTGACATTTAGCACAGCAGTATTTCATAGAATCACAGAACCATAGAATCGTTTGGTTAGAAAAGACCTTTGAGATCATCGAGTCCAACCATGCCTGTCTACTACTACCCCACGTCCCTGAGCACCACATCTACCTGTTTTTTAAATAACTCCAGGGATGGGGACTCAATCACCTCCCTGGGCAGTGGTTCCAGTGCCTGAGAACCCTTTTGGTGAGGAATTTTTTCCTAATATCTAATCTGAACCTCCCCTGGTGCAACTTGAGGCCATCTGCTACTGCTCAAAACAGTCTGAGCAGTATTTGTTAGTAACAAATTGCATTTCTGTATTAATGAAATATTGGTAGAGACCCAAAGGAACAGGCACAAAGGTGCCTGGCAGGAGACTAGTAACTGGAAATTACAAAATGTGATTTTTTCCTTCTTTTCCAAAAAAGCATCTTCTCTCATGTTTGCATAAGCCCTATTATGAAGGCATTAACTTTTCAGAAAAGTTTGTTTAAGTGAAAAGAGTCAATGATTTCCATAAGCAGGGGAGAAAAGAGGTTCCACTAGGCTGCAAAAGGTTTAAGTAATACTTTTTGCACTAGTATTTAAGGGGGATACAATGGTCACTTTAAATGAACTGTCAATTAATGTGGTAGAAACATGCAATAGGAATAATGCTTTGTGCTTTCTGATCTCTCTACAAACTTTTTTCTCTGATACCACTGCTGCACTGCACTCTAGATCTTTATATTCCCTTTTACTTTCTGGAAGAACATCACCTACAGAAACAGTACATCAAGCAAACTTATGTCAGACTGACAGCAGTACAGGCCTCCAGGGAAACAGTGGGCAACAGCTGAGGAAATCTGAAGAGAATCAAAATGAATTTCAAAACAATACTTTTTTAAAAAAAAAAATTTTTTTTCTTCAGACTAAGTCTTGCTCAGGTAGCACTACTATAAAAACCCTATTGCTTACTCTATGTCAGATGCATTTGCTCTCTCAATCACAAAGTTATTAGAAAGACAAGAGCATTATTTGCTGATAAACCCCCAAATGTTTTGGGAGAGGAGATAAGAAGCATTACTTACTGAACGTGACTGCTGTGCTTGGAAGGGAACAAATTGCCCTGGAGGTGGCAGGTGAGACGGGTGATGTGGAGGGAGGTGAGGAGGATGCAAAAGGAATGAGTCGTTAGAAACCAGCGGTGGGAATGCTGCATATGGTACTGGTAGATGTTGGACTGAGCACGCCCGAAGCATCTGAAAGAAAAATGAACATTTTTTACATCTAGAGTGAAAGGAGATTATTAAAAGGAAGCAGTCCACTTACCCTTAGCTTACAAACACAGCCCACAAAATAATTCATTCAGAAACTCATTGAACAGTGATTCTAGTACAGAACAAGGTCTAAAAGTGTGAGGCTGCCAGCTACACTTACAAGGTGCAAAGGGCGTTTTATTTCAGATGAAGTCAATAGGAGTCAGGAATGTTCATTCCGAATTATGAGGCACGTATTCCCAAGGGGAGGGAGCAGGTGTACTTACCGTAATAGCTTCTGTCCTTCCCATATATTACATTTACAGACACATGCCAAGAAAACAAGCACTAGTCAGAACTGAGGGACGCCTAAATGTCAGATTGTGCCCTGAACAACTTTGCTGCCTGAAGTTGGGCCCCTTCTCTTCCTTCTCCTCTTGCTGGTACCTGTTGTCCCTTTTTCCTCTGTCCTGGGACTTCGAGGTGATCTACTGAAAGAAAATGGCATCCATCTGCTGCAACTGCAAGACTGTGGTTGTAACCCAAACAAACACTACAGCCTACCTATGCTGACTTCTCCACCCAAACAGAACTCCCAAGGATCGATATAGCTGTCTAGACCTCAGGCTTCATGGAGTTCCAGTATCTGGAAGTCCATCTAACACCTAAAGGCAGCAGTGGATGTCATAGCTGCACAAGTGTGCCCAGCTGGAAGAGCTCTTCAGACAAGTAGCTATGTGACAAGAGGAGCTCAATAAGCAGTGCAGTATCTGGGAATGCGAGCAGGAGATTGATGCATGGTATTGGGCACTGTCCCAGGCTGAGCGACAGCCCTACCTTAAGACTGTGTAAGGAGAAGGTAAGTGGAATGGCTACAACAGTGAACAAGGGAACAGCTATGAATGTCATCTATATCTGGACTTCTCTAAGGCCTCTGACACAGTCCCCCCCAATGTGCTTCTCTCTAAAGTGGAGATATGGATATGATGGATGAACTGTTCGGTGGATCAGGAATTGGTTGGATGGCCACATCCAGAGGGGAGGGTAGTGGTCAAAGGCTCAATGTCCAAATGGAGACAAGTGGTGTCCCTCAGCGGTCCATATTGAGACCAGTGCTGTTTAATATCTTCATTAATGAAATAGACAGCAGGATTGAGTGTACCTTCAGCAAGTTTGCAGATGACACCAAGCAGAGTGGTGCAGTTGATTCACTTTAGGGAAGGGATGCCATCTAGGGAACCCGGACAAGGACAAGAAGTAGGACCTCATGAAGTATAACAAGGCCAAGTGCAAGGTCCTGCACCTGGGTCAGGGCAATCCCCAATATCAGTACAGACTGGGGAGTGAATGTATTGAGAGCAGCCTTGTGGAGAAGAACTTGGACATACTGGTGGGTGAAAAACAGGATGTGAGCCAGCAATGTGTCCTTGCAGCCCAGAAAGCCAATCATATCCTGGACTGCATAAAAAGAAACGTGACTAGCAGGCTGAGGGTGGTGATTCTTCCCCTATACCCCTCTCTAATGGTACCCCACCTGGAGTCCTGCATCCAGCTCTGGGTCTACCAATACAAGACAGACATGGATCTGTTGGAAGGGGTCCAGAGGAGGACCATGAAAATGATCAGAGGGCTGGAACATCTCCTCTATGAAGAAAGGCTGATGGAGTTGGGGTTGTTCAGCCTGGAGAAGGGAAGGCTCCAGGGAGACCTTATTGCAGCCTTTCAGTATATGAAGGGGGCTTATAAGAAAGACAGAGAAAGACTTTTTACCAGGGCCTGTAGTTACAAGACGAGAGGCAAGGGTTTTAAACTGAAAGAAGGGAGATTTAGATTGGATAAAAGGAAGAAATTATTTATGATGAGGGTGGTGAGACACTGGAACAGATTGTCCAAAAAAGTTGTGCATACCCCATCATTGGGAAGCGTTCAAGGTCAGGTTGGACAGAGGCTTGAACAACATGATCTAGTGAATGATGTCCCTGCCCATGGTAGGGAGGTGGGACCTTTGAATCATAGAATCATAGAATCACCAGGTTGGAAGAGACCCACCGGATCATCGAGTCCAACCATTCCCACCAATCTCTAAACCATGCCCCTCATTATCTCATCCACCTGTACCTTAAACACCTCCAGGGAAGGTGACTCAACCTCCTCCCTGGGCAGCCTGTTCCAGTGCCCAATGACCCTTTCTGTGAAATATTTTTCTCCTGATGTCAAGCCTAAACCTCCCCTGGCGGAGCTTGAGACCATTTCCTCTTGTCCTGTCCCCTGTCACTTGGGAGAAGAGGCCAGCACCCTCCTCTCCACAACCTCCCTTCAGGTAGTTGCAGAGAGCAATAAGGTCTCCCCTCAACCTCCTCTTCTCCAGGCAAAACAACCCCAGCTCTCTCAGTCGCTCCTCGTAAGACTTATCCTCCAGCCCATTCACCACACCAGCTTCATTGCTCTTCTCTGGACTCGCTGCAGAGCTTCAACATCCTTCTTGTGGTGAGGGGCCCAGAAGTGAACACCGGATTCGAGGTGCTTTCTCACCAGTGCCGAGTACAGAGGGAGAATAACCTCCCTAGACCTGCTGGTCATGCCATTTCTGATACAGGCCAAGATGCCATTGGCCTTCTTGGCCACCTGGGCACAATGCTGGCTCATGTTCAGTCAGCTGTCAACCAACACCCCCAGGTCCTTCTCCTCCAGGCAACTTTCCAGACAGACTTCTAGTCTGTAGCACTGCATAGGGTTGTTGTGCCCCAAGTGCAGGACCCGGCATTTGGCCGTGTTAAACCTCATGCCATTGGTCTCAGCCCATCAGTCCAGCCTGTTCAGATCCCTTTGGAGAGCCTCCCTACCCTCCAGCAGATTGACACTTCCACCCAGCTTAGTGTTGTCTGCAAACTTCCTAAGGGTGCACTCGATGCCTTCATCCAGGTCATTGATAAAGACATTGAACAGGGCTGGACCCAGCACTGAGCCCTGAGGACACTGCTTGTAACTGACCTCCAGCCGGATTTAACACCATTTAGTACCACTCTCTGGGCCCGGTCATCCTGCCAGTTTTCTACCCAGGAGAGTGTGCACCTTTCCAGGCTAGAGGCTGACAGTTTCCGTAGGAGAATAACATGAGAAACTGTGTCAAAGGCTTTACCGAGGTCCAGAAAGACCACATCCACAGCCTTTCCCTCGTTCAGCATCCAAGTCACTTGGTCATAGAAGGCAATCAGGTTAGTTTGGCATGACCTGCCTTTTGTGAGCCTGTGTTTACTGGGCCTGATTACGCAGTTCTCTCGCATGTGCTTCATGATAGCACTCACGATCACTAGTTCCATGACTTTCCCTGGCACTGAGGTCAGACTGACAGGACGGTAGTTCCCTGGATCCTCCCTGTGACCCTTCTTGTAGATGGGAACAACATCAGCCAGCCTCCAGTCCAGTGGAACTTCCCCAGTCTTCCAGGACTGCTGGAAGATGATGGAAAGGGGTTTGGCCAGCACATCCGCCAGCTCCTTCAAATACCCTCGGGTGAATCCCATCCGGCCCCATAGAGTTGTGGGTGCCTAGTTGGCCAAGCAAGTCTCTAACCATCTCCTCTTGGACCATGGGAGCCTCATGTTGCTCCTCTAGCTCCAGGGTTTGTACACAGAGGGAACAACTTTCTTTACAGTTAAAGACTGAGGCAAAGAAGGCATTAAGTACCTCAGCCTTTTCCTCATCCCCTGTCACTGTTGTTCCTTCTGCGTCCAACAGGGACTGTATGGTCTCCCTAGTCCTCCTTTTATTAATTATATATTTATAGAAAGATTTTTTGTTATCTTTCACCGATTTTGCCAATCTGATTTCTAGTTGAGTCTTAGCCCTTCTGATTTTCCCTCTACACAATCTCACTTCCCTCCTGTAGTCCACCCAAGAGGCCTGTCTCCTCTTCCAGAGCCCATAAACATTCCTCTTCTTCTTGATATCACTCAAGATCTCCCTGATTTTTTCCCCTGCTGGCTTTTTTTTTTTTCCAGAACATGGGGATGGCTTTCTCCTGAGCTACTAGGATCTCCTTTCTGAAGAGCTCCCAGCCCTCATGGGCTCCCTTGCCCTTAAACACTGTCTCCCATGAGACTTTGCCAACCAGCCTTCTGAAGAGTTCAAAGTCTGCCCTCTGGAAATTTAATGCTACTGTCCTGCTAACCACCTTCTTCACTTCGCCTAGAACTGAAAACCCTATCATCTAATGATCGCTTAGTCCTAGGCGTCCTCCTACTGCCACATCCCCCACAAGGCCTTCTCTGTTCACAAACAGCAGGTCCAGGAGGGCACCTTCCCTTGTTGGTTCGTTCACCAGCTGTGCGTGGAAGTTGTCTTCCACGCACTCCAGGAACCTCCTAGACTGCTTCCTTTCTGCTCTATTGTACTTCCAGCAGATATCAGGAAGACTGAAGTCTCCCACAAGAACGAGAGGCACTGATCTAGAGATTAACCCCAGCTGTTTATAGAAGAGCTCATCAGCTGCTTCTCCTTGGCTGGGTGGCCTGTAACAGACTCCCATCACAAAATCCACCTTCTTATGGGCTCCTCTGATTTTAACCCACAGGCACTCAATCTCCTCATTGCCACAATCCATTTCAACAGTGTCCAAGTCCTCCCTTACAAAGAGGGCTACCCTGCCTCCTCTCCTTCCCTTCCTATCCCTCCTGAAGAGTTTGTACCCCACCATATCTGTACTCCAGTTATATGAGTCATCCCTCATCCCACCACGTTTCCATGATGGCAATGACATCATGGGCTCCATACCCTATGACAGCTTCCAGCTCATCCTTCTTATTCCCCATGCTGCGTGTATTGGTGTAAATGCACTTCAGTTGAGCTGCCGGGCCTTCAGCCCTTTCAGAGGGAACAGAGTCCATTCCCAATTGCCTGGTAACTGGAGTACCTAGCGCCAGAGCGCCCGTATCTCCCTTACCACCCCCAGGTGTGTTCACCCTCACTTTCTGTGATGTACTGGTGGTCCTCTCCAGCACACCCTCTCCGAATCATCAGTGCCCCACGTCCAGGCTCGCTCCTGTCTAGCCTGGTCTCAATCCTCTCCCCCTTCACATCTAGTTTAAAGCTCGGTTTATGAGCTTAGCTAGGTTTTTAGCAAGGGCTTTTGCCCCCCCTAGGAGACACACGTGTCCCATCCTTAGCAACAAAGTCTGGGGATGCGTGAGCCACCCCATGATCAAAGAGGCCGAAGCCCCTCTTCTCACACCAGGCTCAGAGCCAGGCATTAATTGAATTCTTCTTCCTGACTTCCTGCTCCTCTCTGTTTAGCCTTTGGATGGAGCAGAATACTATTTGAGCCCCAGAGCCCTCCATCATTTTCCCAATGGCCCTGAAGTCTTTCTTGATGGCTTTGGTCTTTCTGCTTCCTAAATCATCATTACCAGTTTGGACTACTATTAGAGGATAGTAGTCTGTCTCGTGGACCAGGGAAGGAAGTTTTCTAGCTACCTCCTTCACTGATGCCCCCGGTAAGCAGTAGATTTCTCTGTGGAGCAAATGGTTCCCTCCGTTCCTTTTAGGAGGGTGTCCCCTACAACAATCACCCTCCTCTTCTTCTTAATGGAGGATGTTTTTATCTTTTTCTGAGGATGGTGTGGCCTAGGGAAAGATTCTAGGCTGTGAAAGCCATCATCCTCATCCTCAGGACAGGATTCCACCTGCACATGGTACTTGTTTACTAGGGGGATCTCGGGTTTTACTGTCTGGTTGAGGGGAGCAGGTTTCCTTCGTCTGGCAGGAACTTGCTGCCATTCCCTATCTCTTGTTCCCCCAACCTTGCAGTTAGCAGGTGGGTGGTGTTTGGACATACCAGCTCCAGCAGGCTACTGAGTGAGTGAGAGGGCACTACTCCACTGGTCTATCTCCCTCTCACACTCCCTGATGGTCCTCAGCCTCTTTACCTCCTCCCTTAATTCCTCCACCATATGAAGGAGTTCCCCTACTCAAGTGCAGCTTTCACAAGTGGAGCCAGTAACAAAGGCACATGCCTTCATGCCTGAAAGGAGTTGCCTCCAGAGGTTGAAGGTTTGTGCCCCTTTTTCCAATCCCCTTGTCAATACCCCCTTCCCTATAAGGGATCCCAGCTACTTGGCTTCCCTGCCCTCTAATTCCAGGCCACTAACCCTGTTATCCCAGCATCAGAGCAGAACGGTGACAATGTGGTCACCTGGATGGAGGCTGAAATCTTTTTGCATATCACACAGCTCACTCAGGGAGAGGGATTGGATGGTTACCATCTCATTTATGAGTTCTTCCTCTGTGGGCATAAAGATTCCAGTATTGTGTGTATGCTGGGGGAAGCGGCCAATGCCTCGGTGTACCTGCAATATTAGTGGCAAGCACAGAACAAATGGCCAGTGTTCTCATGCTTGCTAGCTTGTTGAGACCTTGGAATCTTTATTAATACTCATGAGTTAATAAGAAAAGAATGCACTAGACAGAAAACATGAAGATAAGGGGCACATCTGTGGGAAATAGTGAGTTGCACTCCATTGTTGTACTGTGGGATTCTCACAGGTGGAAATTCACTGGGATAGCTGTTACTGGATACAGAGGCACTATATAAGGTTTGCATCCTCTCAATGAAGTTGATCTTGCTTGTTGCCTCATGGACGGGGTCTATGCCTTAATCTCTACAAATGCGAATATGTTAAGTGGTGCACTGCAAATAGTTTGAATTTCCAAGTAGCTCTAACAGAGTATCCAGGAAGTACTGGTATCCATTTACCAAGTCATAAATTGTTTTCCTTTTTACAAATATTACAAATAGAAGAGAGGCCCTTATGTAGACAGCGACCGGTTGACGGCCCTACAATATTTACTGATGGTTCAGGAAAAACAGGAAGAGCAGTACTAATGTGGAAAGAAAAAAGGACAGTGGGCAAATAAAGTGTATATAATAGAAGGACCAACACTAATAGTGGAATTATATGCAGTACTAAAGCCTTTGAATGGCATCATAGTCCCTTTAATTTAGTTACAGATTCACAAAATGTAGCCAGAGTAGTGCAGCATATAGAAAGAGGATGGTTAAAACAGGTAAACAATGAGTGATTGGTTTTAAATGTTAAAGCAGTTATGGTTTCAAGTCACAGCTAGAAGAGCAGAACTTTATGTGATGCATATTCAAGAGCCAAGAGCCATCAAGGCTCTTGTCTTAGTGCCAGTCAACGTAGTGTCTGAACATCCTCTTGAGCTTGAATCAAGCACAGCTGCCTCTGAAAGCCATTGACTCTAGCTGTTCCAATTTAGAAAATCTCTGTTTATAGAGGGGAAAGAATTTGATAGTTGTTTTATTGCCTTATAAAACAGAAGAAAAGGGAACAAAAAAGGCAAATATACTCAAAGGTATCTCAATGCCAGAAGAGCTGCATCCTCAAATTTTCATTCTTATTGTCCTTGTTTGTTGAGAGTTAGGAAAGCACTGACCCTCTAAATATTATCCATACGCCCTGAGAGCCAAATGAGTGCAGTCATGAGCTCGTACTGTGCAGAGGTTCAAAGCAGACATGGGAGCGTTTAGCAGTACATGACCATCAAGGGAACCATGTGGGTATCAAGACAAGAAAATTCACTCTATTAATGATCAAGAGAGAAAAAGCACAAGCTTGATCCTATAATTTTCCCATTTTCAAGACAGTGGCATGAAGGAATGCATGCTTTTTCCATTCTCTTGTACATTGTGAGAAGTCCTCTGCATCAAGGCACAAAGGTGTGCAATCGTCTTTGCACAGCAGGGAAATGCAATGAGGTAAAAGCATTTTAGATTCAGATATCCATCACAGAGCAGTAACCAATGTGAGAAATTACACTATAATGCAAGTTGTTTCCTTGAGCCACAGAGCTACATCTAGATGGCATTAATTGTCAGCAAAGTAAAAAGCACATCTGCTGAGCCATGGGAAGTCGTTTCCCTTCTCATCCTTAAACATCAGGACATTCTTGGTTGGACTCGATGATCCAGTGGGTTGCTTCCAACCTGGTTATTCTATATTCAGAGTCACACATCACTTCCAGGATTTATAGTCAAAGGGAACAGAATAGCAGACAGACTGACGGCAGGGCCAGTCCAAGGCCCAATACCAAACATTATTCAACAAGCACTAATGTCACATAATCTTATCATCAGTCTGCCAAGGCACTATGTAGACAACTTGAAATTTCATTAGAATTAGCTCAGAATATAATAAAATATGCCCGGATTATCAACAAATAACACCATTACAGCCTAGAGGAGTCAACCCAAGGGGATTAAGTGATCTACAAATTTGGGAAACAGATATCACACACATGTCGGGGCATACCATGTTCTCCACAAGGACAGACGATAGTAGAACGAGCCCATCAGACACTAAAAAATATGTTATTAAAACAAAAAGGGGGAATGAAGGGTGAAACACCGCAGAACAGATTAGGGAAAGCACTGTATGTATTGAATTACTTAAATGTGTGAGAAGATCAGGGAATAAAACGATCACCTATAGTAAGGCATTTTTTCATCTTTACAAACAGAGGGTCAGCAGCTCAACAAGGAAGGAGCCAATGTATTATTAAAATCTTTGGAATCGAGTCAATGGGAAGGACCATATGAGTTAATAACATGGGGTCAAGGATATGCTTGTGTTTCCACAGGTGCGGTGTGTCCATTCGTATTTAAGGAGAGAGAGTAATTATGATGAAGATGACGGCGATACTAATACAGACAGCAATAATGCTGGGGCTATAACAGCACTCATGGACAAGGCAACAAAGTTTGAAGATGAATGATGATCCAGCCCCCTCACCACCTTTGCTGCTCTTCTCTGGACGTGCTCCAGGACCTCAGTGTCTTTCTTGGATCAAGGGGCCCAAAACTGAACACAGGATTCAAGGTGCGGCCTCACCAGCACTGTGTACAGGGGCACAATCACCTCCCTGGTCCTGCTGGCCACACCGTTTCTGATACAAGCCAAGATGTTGTTGGCCTTCTGGGCCACCTGGGCATTCTGCTGGCTCATGTTCAGCCAGCTGTCAATCAACACCCCCAGGTCCTTCTCCTCTGGGCAGCTTTCCAGCCACACTTCTGCAAGCCTGTAGTGCTACACCAGGTTGTTTTAGCCCAAGTGCAAGACTCTGCATTTGGCCTTGTTAAATCTCATGCCATTGGTCTCAGCCCAGTGGTCCAGCCTATTCAGATCTCTTTGGAGAGCCTCCCTACCCTCCAGCAGATCGACACTTCCACCCAGCTTAGTGTCATCCATAAACTTGCTAAGGGTTCACTCGATCCCCTCATCCAGGTCATTGATAAAGACAGGGAACAAGAATGGATCCAGCACCGAGGCCTGGGGACACCACTTGTGACCGGCCTCC
The DNA here is from genome assembly GCA_033459285.1 of Clamator glandarius. NCBI lineage: Eukaryota > Metazoa > Chordata > Aves > Cuculiformes > Cuculidae > Clamator > Clamator glandarius. The sequence goes on along the minus strand of JAUNZM010000468.1, from coordinate 368,066 downwards.
AGCTGGACTGAACTCCATTCCCCACCACTCCTTGGGCCCCGGTCATTGAGCCAGTGTTTTACCCAGCACAGGGTGCACCTGTCCAGGCCAGTGGCTGCCAGTTTCTCAAGCAGAACCCCGTGGGAAATGGTGGCAAAGGCATTACTAAAGTCCAGGTCCACTATATTCACAGGCTGTCCCTCATTCATTAAGCGGGTTACTTTGTTATAGAAGGTGATCAAGTTAGTTTGGCAGGACCTGCCTTTCATAAACCCACGTTGACTGAGCTTGGTCACCCAGTTGTCCTGCTTGTGCTGTGAGATGACACCTAAGATGACCTGCTCCATGACCTTCCTCAGCACTGAGGTCAGACTGACAGGCCTGGAGTTTCCTGGATCCTCTCTCGGGCCCTTCTTGTAAATGGGTGTAACATCCGTCAAGTTTGGCAAACACCTCCACCAGTTCCCTCAATGCCCTCAGGTGGATCCCATCCGGCCCCATAGACTTATGGATATCTGTTTTGCCTAGCCGGTCTCTAACCAGTTCCTCTTGGATCAAGGGAGCTTTGTTCTGCTCTTCCTCCTTGTCTACTGGACTGTGAGGCCGAGTACCCAGGGAACATCTCACCTTACTATTAAAGATTGAGGCAAAGAAGGCATTAAGCACCTCATTTAGCTGAAATGTATATCAGCAATTCTTATTTGAGTTATGGAAATCAAAATATTACCTACCAAGAAATTTCTTCAACTGATGTATTTCCTTTCAGAATTACTTACTTCTTAGAAGAATGGTCTCATATGGTTTACAATTAAGGGTTTGCAGAGAGGATTAAAATGGTTCCTGAGGAAAACTGCACAATCTGTGCTCAGAGCGTACATGCTGGGTTTTCCCTTCTTTTGCCTTTATGCTGAAAAAATTAATTAAATATAACTAATTTTCTTGTCTTGATACTATGTCTTCCTCCTTATCCTGTCTTAAAAGATTGTCACCAGACAGTGGGTAACTCTAGGCATGTTTTATTCACAATTCAGAGTTGGGCCATCACCTCAGTGAGTGGCAAAGGCCCACACAAAATCATCAGATATTTATATAGCATTATACAGCAGGTATTTTCTTTGAAAAGTTCTTTATTCTTCATTAACTCGAAATACCTTGATAATTCATCTCCGCTGTCTTGTTTTGGTTCTCCCTCAGAAGCGATGCTTCAACAGGTCATGTTCATCCTCCAGTCATAAAAATCTAATCCCTATGTTCTAAGTCTGACATTTCTTACACAATCTGTTGATTCAGTTGGACTGGGGCTGTACATGGGACAATTGAGCAGTATTCTTGTAGTTGTCATAAAGATTAACTTCCAGCACCTGTTCTTGGCTGTCCTTGGCTCTCTAGTCATCAAATCAGCTTATGGATGTGAACCAGGGAGTCTCAATTGGTGCGATATGGTCACTCATGCACTGTCATGGTAGCAACTGGCACCTGCTGTTCTTTAACCTACAGCAATCCCACCACAGAAGAGACCAGAGATCCTCTGAGAGACCAGGCAAGCTAGATAGCTGTTTAATCTTCCTTGTACTCAAGGCAGCTATGTCAAAAGTCCACTGGTACCCTTTTGGTTCCCTGATGTACCCTCTCCTGAAGTAGTCTATGCCAAGGATACATGGGGCCTCTGGGCAAGTCACAATAGGATGCCACTCATTCCCTGTTAGGCTTACCTCAGCCTCCAACCCAGACACTTCTTGGGATCCCCCTATAACTCCAGAAATAGAGATGGGTTTTGCCCCTTTGTATCCTGAAGGCAGTACACTGTGCATCAGTTCCACCAGAGCTTTATACTCCTGTGGGTCTGATGAGCCAGGCCATTGAACCCACACAGTCCAGTAAACCCAGTCATCGCTTTCCTCTGCCTGGTTGGAGGCAGGGCCCTTTTATTCCTGGACAGAGTATTCATTACTTGATTTTTGTAACTGCAAAACCAGAAGTCCCTTTATTAGGTTCAGAAGTAAGATCTTCCCTTCTACTCTGCTCCATAATTGATGGATATAGTTGAAGGCTAGGTCTCTGATTTAGCCACCGTGTCTGTTTGCATGTCTTCAGATCCAGAGACCCTGTCTTGTCCTTGAGGGTGCTGAATAGTGCTGAATAGCTTTCAGTAGGCATAGGCCAGGCCCCAGCACAGTGTGAGAAATTGTGTCTCTTTGGCATAGCCAAGGCCAGGGCATCCTTTTTTCAAATCTTCTATCACTTCATCAGGATCTCGCACTTGTTCAGGGGTGAAATTCCAGACCGTCGGTGACAACCGTTCTCAGTACCTGCCCATATTCTCCCACATGCCTTGCCACCCATAACCACTCTGCCTCAGGGCATATCCCTTGGCGATATTCCTAAATAGTTGATTAACCTTAGAAAAAGAAAAAAACCCAAAAGTCTTGAGAAGAACTGATAGGAGTATTTTGGTTATCCAAGGATGTTCAGGATACTGAAGACTTATTGTAACAAGGGAGAAAACATCTACCCCATAGGAGAAGAAGGGGAAGGTGTCATTGTGTTTCCTCTGCTGAATGCCTCTCAGAGGAGAAAAGGGAAAAAGTGTAATTGTTAATTGTGTCCATGAGATGGTTCCTGAAGTACAGGGAAGGCATCAATGCAGGGCCCAAATCCCAGATTAGGCTCCAGGCCAGTGCTTTTATCATAATTCTCCCAGGCAAAACACCACCAAGTGCTACACAGGACAGCAAACTGCAAAAGCTAAAACCAGTCTTTAACAAGCTCTCAAATTTGGTGTACAGCAGAAAAAGGGAGCATTGCATGGATCAGATAAACCAATGTCGAGGACAGATAAGCCAACATCATGACCAGCGACTGTTAAACAGATACAATAATTACAAGTTCCCTCCAATACAGTCCAGTCTAATCTGTTATTATCTCACACTCAGATCCACACTTCCACCCAGCTTAGTATCATCTGCAAACTTGCTAAGGGTTGATACTGAGCAATTCTAACAAGGCCTTGAAACAGAGAACTGAAAGATAAAGCTCAATAAAATGTCTTCGATCCATCAGATTGAAGTCTGTGTGATCAATCCCCTCAAATGGTGACCCCGATTGAGATGCGACTCGCAGCCTGATTCTGGAGAACGACTGGAGCTACTGAAGCTAGCCGGAGACACTCGAGATGACTGGACCTCCTGAGGAGAGACAGAGATACTGAAGACGACGGAGATAATGAAGTAAGCTGGGCGATAAAGCACACCCCATCGTGGTGTGTCTGGGGGGGAACACTGGGCTGAGCAGTCACCCAAGTAAGCACAGAGTTTGAGAAGGAGAAGGAGAAGGAGAAGGAGAAGGAGAAGGAGAAGGAGAAGGAGAAGGAGAAGGAGAAGGAGAAGGAGAGGAAGAGGAAGAGGAAGTCCTGGGACAGGTAGGCAGCCGAGATAGTACCCACAGAGAAATGGGCATGAATATGTGAGCAGAAGAAAAGTCAGCGTTGCAGATGTTTAAGCATATTTTAAAGAAACACTGAGCAGAAGTAAAGTTAGTGTTGAAGATGTTTAAGCATATTTTAAAGAAAGGAGGAGTGCGCATAGAAATAAAGGCCTTAAAACTTTTATTGACATGGTTAAAAAGTAAAAAAATGCCCCCAGAAAGCTCTCAAATGTTTGATTTTAAAACACATGGAAGGACACAGGAGAACAGTGATATTCCATATTCGGAGTCGAGTGCAGGGCCATCAGCAACTGCCGATAATCCCTATGATCCAGGGCCAGCAGCCCCTGAGAGAACTTTGATTTATATTCGTCTGTAGAGGTGTGGTGACCTTAAACAGCTACAAACTTTCCCTGGGATTTGTTTGCGGGATGCCACAGGCTCGAAAAACTATAGAGAAAGTACTAACTGTTCCGCTACCGCCGTGGGGGGGGCGCTGCCCTGGGCTGAGGGGGTCCGCTCGCCACCACTGCCGCCACAAAACCCAGACAGTTTTGGCATTACAGAAGGGACTGTTAACAGATATGATAAGAAATTACTTGATTAAACAACGTTGGTAGCAGTTCAAGAATCAAGACAGCTTAAATAATGTGATCTTACAACAGGTGCGGCTTTTTGTTTTATCAAACACTTATAACGATACTGGATGTTGGAAAGTTGAAATAGGCATGACCCATATATGGTGTTTATAGATAGATCGAAGGATGTGCTCGACAAGCAGGTAGACAACTGAGCAGTTAAAGAAGCCTTAATTTTGCAATCAGTGACAAAAAATCCTAATGACAAATATGGAAAGATATGGTGCGATCTGAAAACTCATACAGCAACAGCTGGGATCATTTACCTATCAAGCACAGCTGATGGCTGCTGCCCTGACTGTACACCGGACAGAAAGACTTTTTGTTATAAATGCAGACTTTACTGGAATAATTATATACGGTGAGATGGAGGTTTTAGCTCAATTGACCAGTCCGTGATTCTATGAACGCAGAAACTATAAAAATCATGAACCTGCAAAGTACAGCACTCACAGAGCAAAGAAGAACAATGTATTACCATAAGTGAAATATTTGTTAGACAATTGATATAAGCCTTATTAGATAATGCATGTACATATTTTAAGTGTTGTATGTTCCCGGTACCGTGTGTAGTTTAAATATCCATAGCATCAAAAAATTGTGGATCCAATAGTGATAACCAACACTGTATGAATGTATTCAGCTTGCTTTGAAATGAGTGGTCATGTGTGTGTGTGTTTGAAGAGCTTCAAACGTTTGTAAGACTTACAGATTGGTTTTGATTAATCTTGGAAATACATCTCTGGGACCTTTCAATCTCAAATGTCCACTAAGCTGGCAAACAGGTAGATTTACCTGGGGATCTTTGGAATGAAAGGCTTCAGAAGGAAAAATTTTAAAATACCTAGCAAAACATAAAAGAAGGAAAGAGAGAGAGAAAATAAAATTGATAAAGCCTAGTCTTGCAGCTGTATGTGTGTGAGTGCCCCTCCCCCTTCTCCTTCCTTTCTAAGTTTTTTTCTTTCAGCTCCAGAGGAGTTAACTGTGTTATCTCTCTAGGGGAATGCCAATTTTCGAGAACACTCTGCATTCCAGTGTCCCTGACAGCAACTGCTGGGCCCTAGCACAGACAACCTTTAGGGATAATTGAGTCAATGATTCATTACAAATTATTGAGTGGATATTTTGCCACACCAACCCCCCAAAAAACATAGTCACTAGATTTGAAATGATTACAATGATAATCACCAAGGGAAGAAAAAGAAGTATTCAGTTATTAGGCCAAGACTCGACAATCATTTATATCCCAGTAACAAAATAATATGCTAAGTTGTGCATGGCAAATATTTTGAATTTACAAGTAGATCTAACAGATTATCCAGGAAGTATTGAGATCCATTTACCAAGTCATGCCATTATTGAACATACCCATCAAGTAGTAAAAACATTGTTAACAAAACAAAAAAGGGGGGAATCAGGAGAGACACTGCAAAACACATTGATGAAGGTGCAATATGTAATGAATATTTTGTAATTAGCAGGAGATGATCCAATCGTGCCGATGTTGAAGCATATGCAAACCATGTTGTCAAAATTAGAGCAAGTACAAGAGAATGTGAAAGTGCTAGTGAAAAACAGAGAAGGGCAATGGACAGGTCTGTATAAGTTACTAACATGGGGACAAGGCTATGCTTGTGTTTTAACAGATACAGGACCACTTTGGGCACCAGCGAGGTGGATCAAGCTCACGTTGCTGTGTGACAACTGTTAAGCCCCAGTCACGAAAGCAGCAGACAAGAATGAGGAGGATGTTAATATTAGAGATGCTGTTAATCCTGTGGGTGGTAGTTAAAGGAGGTCCCTGGGTGATTGATTCTCGAAAGAATGTGTATATTACAAGATGGGTATGAGAACTGTTGGTCAAAGGAGGAATGTTATTTTTAATGGTGTTAATTGCTTTAACAATTATCCCATGTGTTACAGTGCATGCAACGTCAAGTCAATCATATGTTTCACCTGAATGCTTTAGTCATCGAAAAACAAAAAGGGGGAATTGTGGGAACATTTTACAGAGAAGAAGGCCTGGATGCTGCTGGACTGATTAATACTGAGCAATTCTAACAAGGCCTTGAAACAGAGAACTGAAAGATAAACAAAGGCCAGCTGAAAGGAATACAAGAGCTAGTTCAGTGGGAATGAGTACCAACTGAAAGAAAAACAATTAGAGAGAACTATCAACATAGTTATTTTTAGTGTAACTTGTTTCCTTAGCATGCGTGGTAGTTTAGCCAATAATATGTTAGTAATAGCTTTATGGACAGCTACCTTTAGCCAATAACACACTGTAGATACCCTCGTGGGCACCCAGTTATGTAACCAAAAAGGGTTTATAAAGAAACAGCTAAGCTCAATAAAATGTCTTCGATCCATCAGATTGAAGTCCGTGTGATTAATCCCCTTCATCCAGGTCATTGATAAAGACATTGAACAGGGCTGGACCCAGCACTGAGCCCTGGGGAACCCCACTTGTAACTGGCCTCCAGCTGGATTTAACACCATTAAGCACCACTCTCTGCGCCTGGCCATCCAACCAGTTTTCCTCCCAGGAGAGTGTGTGCGTGTCCAGGCCAGAGGCTGACAGTTTCCAAAGCAGAATGCTGTGAGAAACTGTGTCAAAGGCTTTACTGAAGTCCAGGAAGACCACATCCACAGCCTTTCCCTCATCCAGTAGCCGAGTCACTTTATCATAGAAGGCAATCAGGTTAGTTTGGCAAGACCTGCCTTTTGTGAACTCATGTTGACTGGGCCTGATTACCCAGTTTTCTTGCATGTGCTTCATGATGGCACTCAGGATTCCCTGTTCCATGACTTTCCCTGCCTCTGAGGTCAGACTGACAGGCCTGTAGTTCCCTGGATCCTCCCTGCAACCCTTCCTGTAGATGGGCTCAACATCAGCCAGCCTCCAGTCCAGTGGAACTTCCCTAGTCATCCAGGACAGTTGGAAGATGATGGAAAGGGGTTTGGCAAGCACATCCGCCAGCTCCTTCAATACCCTTGGGTGGATCTCATCTGGCCCCATGGACTTGTGGGTGTCTAGCTGGGCAAGCAAATCTCTAACTGCCTCCTCTTGTGTCATGGGAGCCTCATTTTGCTCCTCTAACTCCTTGGTTTGCACACAGAGGGAACAACTTCCTTTACAATTAAAGACTGAGGCAAAGAAGGCATTAAGTACCTCAGCCTTGTCCTCATCCCCTGTCACTGGTTTTCCTTCTGCATCCAATAGGGACTTTATATTCTCCCTAGTCCTCCTTTTATTGCTAATATATTTATAGAAAGATATTTATTATCTTTCACAGACTTAGCCAATCTAATTTCTAGTTGGTCCTTACCCCTCCTAATTTTTCCCCTGCATAATCTCACTTCCCTCCTGTAGTCCACCCAAGATGCCTGTCCCTTCTTCCAAAGCTCATAGACATTTCTCTTCTTTTAGATGTCTTTCACAATCTCCCTACTCAGCCAAGCTCTTTTTTTCCCCCGCTGGCACTTTTTCCACAACATGGGGATTTCTTTCTCCTGAGCTACTAGGACTGCATTTCTATAGATGTCCCAGCCCTCATGGGCTCCCTTGCCCTTAAGGACTGTCTCCCATGGGACTTTGCCAACCAGCCTTCTGAACAGTCCAAAGTCTGCCCTCTCGAAGTTTAATGTGACTGTTTTGCTAATCCCCCTCTTCACCTCACCTAGAACTGAGAAGCCTATCATCTCATGATCGCTTTGTCCCTGGCATCCTCCAACCGTCACATCCCTCACAAGGCCTTCTCTGTTGACGAACAGCAGGTCCAGAGGAGCGCCTTCCTTTTTCGGCTCACTCACCAGGTGCATGAGGAAGTTGTCTTCCACGCACTCCAGGAACCTCCTAGACTGCTTCCTTTCTGCTCTATTGTACTTCCAGCAGATATCTGGAAGACTGGAGTCTCCCACAAGGACAAGAGGCATCAATCTAGAGACTACTCCCAGTTGTTTATAGAAGAGCTCATCAGCTGCTTCTTCTTGGCTGGGTGGTCTATAACAGACTCCCATCACAAAATCTGCCTTCTTATGGGCTCCTCCGATTTTAACCCACAGGCACTCAATCTCCTCATCGGTATAATCAAGCTCAACAGTATCCAAGTCCTCTCTAATATAGAGGGCTACCCTGCCTCCTCTCCTACCCTTCCTGTCCCACCTGAAGAGTTTATACCCCACCATAGCTGCACTCCAGTTATAGGAGTCATCCCACCATGTTTCCGTGATGGCAACGACATCATAGCCTCCTTGCCCTACGACAGTTTCCAACTCCTCCTTCTTATTCCCTATGCTGCGTGCATTGGTGTAAATGCACTTCAACTGAACTGGCGAACCTTCATTCCTCATAGAGGGAATATAGTTTATTTCCAATTGCCTGGTCGTTGGAGTAGCTAATGCCAGAGTGCCAGTATCTTCCTTACCATCATCAGGTGTAATCGCCTCCACTTGTTCTGTGGTGATGTACTGGTGGTCCTCACCAGCACACCATCTCTGAGTCACTGGTGTCCCACTTCCAGGCTCTCTCCCATCTAGCCTGGTCTCATCCCCCTCCCCCTTCACATCTAGTTTAAAGCTCGGTTAATGAGCCTAGCTAGATTTTTAGCAAGGGCTTTAGCCCCCCTAGGGGACACACGTGTCCCATCCCTAGTAAGAAAGAAAGCCTTATATATACCATTATAGTTTATACCAGGAAATAATATTTTTTATTTTACATCAGAGAAAGCTGTACGGGCAGTAAAACTCCAGGCTTTCCACCTCCTAAGTCTAAGTCTAGAATCAATTTTACTGAAGAACCATACTTACTGGAGGAGGCACACTACAGATGGGAAGGTGCTGTCCACTGAATACCACAGAACAACCTGGGACTTGCTGTGTGCTGCAGGGTGGTATGTGCTGGGCTGTACAAAGTGGAATACCGTGTGTTGCCACTGTTGTCACTGTGTATGAGACAGGGACTGTGCCCTGATGTATCTGCAGTAAAAAACAAGTGTATGAATTAAGTCATTACAAGGGCTTTGGACAGTTATGGCATGGCATAGAAAACAAGCTTTCACCTAACATAACAAAAAAGTGGTTTTTACTCTGAAGGTGTTAAAGGCAAATACCTGTAATCCCCATCCTTTAAAAAAAAAAAAAAAACAAAAAAAGAGTTCTTCTCATTGGAGTATCACTCTTCAGTCAGTGCTTTTAGGACAAGGCCAGGAGGGAGCTCCCAAGATGTTAAGCCCTCCAAGTCACTGTTAGAGGCACTCAAAAGCATCTAAAATTCAGTAAAGCTGTCCCTCCCACACATTAAGGTTAGTTCTTAGAGGAAATAGGCAGCAGGAACTCCTATGTAAAAGCAGGTTAAAAAGGGGGGGGGGAACACCCCTACAAGTAGCTAAAGAATCTTTTCAACTCGTCCTTGCAGAGTGATTAAATGTTAACTCAGAGACAGATCTTTAAAGAAAAAAGAAATTTAGATAGATTTTCTTTCCTGTAAAGAAGTCAATCTCTGAATGTCTACTCAGGGCAACACTCCAGGGATGCTTCTTAACTAGACTAACAACAGTAGTTGAAACTAAAGATTAATCTAAAAGCTGAAAAAGACAAGGCTACGTATTCATAAACATGCCTCTGAGACAACATCAACTAAATATCTACAAACATTGTAGAGAACATGAAGGCTTACAGGATTTTTTAGTTAGCAATATTCACTTACAACTCAATCATCAGTCTAAGGGTATAAGGTACTCTGGACCCAGACACTGCTCAATTCCTTGTATTACATCAGGAATCTAGCAAAAACTGCAAAGAATCGTAGGCAGAGAACACAGATCCACAGAAAGCAATTATTTTGAAGAACCATCCTTCACAATCTAGTAAAATGGAATCCACCCTTGGGAAATGAACAAGCAAGAATACCTTGTTACAAAGGTGAGAATAAGTATCATAGACTGAAAAGAGTGAACTGTGGGCATAAAGATTCCAGTATTGCATGTATGCTGGGGGAAGCGACCCATGCCTTGGTGCACCTGCAATATTAGCAGCAAGCATAGAACAAATGGCCAATGTTCTCATGCTTGCTAGCTTGTTGAGACCTTGGAATCTTTATTAAGACCCATGGGTTAATAGGAAAGTAATGCACTAGGCGGAAAACATGAAGATAAGGGGCACATCTGCAGAAAACAGGGGGATTGCACTCTGTTGCTGTACTGTGGGCTTCTCACAGGTGGAAATTCACTGGGATGGCTGTTACTGGATACATAGGCACTATATAAAGTCTGCACCCTCTCAATAAAGTTGATCTCGATTGTCGCTCCCATCGACGAGGTCCGTGCCTTAATCGCTACAAACAGCTAACCTACTGAACAGGACATGACATGCAGTGGCCAAAACAGGAACACCAACTTTGGACCTAGTTCAGGTATATTTTGTATGCAAGCTATCATAGTCAGAGAGTTTTTAATGCCCTAAGTGTTAGATGTTTGAGGACAGTGCCAGATGTGATTCAGGAGAAGTTACCATTATTCTCAGTGCAGAAAGAAAGACTAAAAAGAGAAAGTGGTTCCCTCTCTAGAGTAGCCTGTGCAAAGTGCCAACATGGAAGATTCATAGTAACTCTGAAAACACTTCCACCTGGTTGTGGATGGTGCTTGGAAGGTAGTGACAACATCATAGAAAAATTGTTTCTCAAGATGACACTGTAAGTCTCATCACCCAAAGACAAACACAAATTGTTTTTTGTATTCTTAAACACTTCACTAACTCAACTGTTCAGATCACAGAATCACAGAATAACCAGGTTGGAAGAGACCCACTGGATCGTCAAGTCCAACCATTCCCACCAATCCCTAAATCATGCCCCTAAGCACCTCATCCACCCTCACCTTAAACACCTCCAGGGACAGTGACTCAACCACCTCCCTGGGCAGACTGTTCCAATGCCTAACCACCCTCTCCGTGAAGAATTTTTTCCTTATCTCAAGCCTAAATCTCCCCTGGCAGAGCTTGAGGCCATTCCTTCTCATCCTGTCCCCTGTCACTTGGGAGAAGAGGCCAACACCCTCCTCTCTACAACCTCCCTTCAGGTAGTTGTAGAGAGTAATAAGATCTCCCCTCAGCCTCCTCTTCTCCAGGCTGAACAACTCCAGCTCTCTCAGTCGCTCGTCATAAGATTTGCTCTCCAGCCCCTTCACCAGCTTTGTTGCTCTTCTCTGGACTCGCTCCAGAGCCACAAAATCCCTCTTATGGTGAGGGGCCCAGAACTGAACACAGGACTCGAGGTGCGGTCTCACCAGTGCCGAGTACAGGGGGAGAATAACCTCCCTGGACCTGCTGGTCACGCCGTTTCTGATACACCTGGGCACACTACTGGCTCATGTTCAGTCGGCTGTCAACCAACACCCCCAGGTCCTTCTCCTCCTGGCAGCTTTCCAGCCAGGCTTCTCCTAGTCTGTAGCTCTGCTTAGGGTTGTTGTGCCCCAAGTGCAGGACCCGGCATTTGGCCTTGTTAAACCTCATGCCGTTGGTCTCAGCCCAGCAGTCCAGCCTGTTCAGGTCCCTTTGCAGAGCCTCCCTACCCTCCAGCAGATCGACACTTCCACCCAGCTTGGTTTCATCTGCAAACTTGTTTAGGGAGCACTCAATGCCTTCATCCAGGTCATTGATAAAGACATTAAACAGGACTGGACCTAGTACTGAGCCCTGGGGAACCCCACTTGTCACTGGCCTCCATCTGGATTTAACTCCGTTTACCACCACCCTCTGGGCCCGGTCATTCAACCAGTTTTTCACCCAGGAGACTGTGCACCCGTCCAGGCCAGAGGCCGACAGTTTCTGAAGCAGAATGCTATGAGAAACTGTATCAAAGGCTTTACTAAAGTTCAGGATGATCACATCCACAGCCTTTCCCTCGTCCAAGAGTCTAGTCACTCGGTCATAGAAGGTGATCAGATTACTCTAGCAAGACCTGCCTTTCATGAACCCATGTTGACTGGGCCTGATCATCCGGTTCTCTTGCAAGTGCTTCTTGATAGCACTCAAGATCACCTGCTCCATGACTTTCCACGGTACCGAGGTCAGACTGACAGGCCTGTAGTTCCCCGGATCCTCCCTGCGCCCCTTCTTATAGATGGGCACGACATCAGCCAGCCTCCACTCCAGTGGAACCTCCCCAGTCATCCAGGACTGCTGGAAGATGATGGAAAGGGGTTTGGCCAGCACATCCGCCAGTTCCCTCAAAACTCTTGGGTGGACTCCATCCGGCCCCATAGACTTGTGGGTGTCTAGCTGGGCAAGCAAGTCTCTAACCACCTCCTCTTGGACCTTGGGAATCTCATACTTCACATCCAACCCTTGGGGTTGTGCACAGAGGGAACAATTTTCCTTACTGTTAAAGACTGAGGCAAAGTAGGCATTGAGTACTTCAGCCTTGTCTTCGTCCCCTGTTACTCTTGCTCCCTCTGCATCTACTAGGGACTGGAGATTCTCCCTAGCCCTCCTTTTACTGTTGATGTATTTGTAGAAAGACTTTTTGTTGTCTTGGCCAATCGCATTTCTAGTTGGGCCTTAGCCCTCCTGACTTTTTCCCTGCACATTCTCACTTCCTCCCTATAGTCCACCCAGGATGCCTCCCCCTTCCTCCAAAGGTCGTAGACCTTCCTCTTCCTGTTGATGTCTCTTAGGACCTCCCTACTCAACCACGCTGGTTTCTTACCCCGCCGGCTACTTTTCCGGAACTTGGGGACGGCTTTCTCCTGAGCTGCTAGGAGTTCCTTCTTGAAGAGCACCCAGCCCTCATGGACACCTTTGCCCTCAAGAAGCACCTCCCATGTGACTTTTCCGACCAGCCTTCTGAACAGTCCAAAGTCTGCTCTCTTAAAGTTGAGGGTGACTGTTCTGCTAACCTCCACCTTCTTCATCTCACCCTGCACCGAGAACTCTATCATCTCATGATCGCTTTGCCCCAAGCGTCCTCCAACCTTCACATCCCCCACCAGTCCTTCTCTGTTCACAAACAGCAGGTCCAGGAGGGCACCGTCCCTTGTCAGTTTGCTCACCAGCTGTGTGAGGAAGTTGTCTTCCACACACTCCAGGAACCTCCGGGACTGCTTCCTTTCTGCTGTATTATACTCCCAGCCTATATCTGGGAAATTGAAGTCTCCCACAAGGACTAGAGGTAGCGATCTTGAGACTACACTCAGTTGTTTGTAGAAGAGCTCATCAGCTGCTTCTTCTTGGCTGAGTGGTCTATAGCAGACTCCCATCACAATACCTGCCTGCCCGTGGGCTCCTCTGATTTTCACCCACAGGCACTCAGTCCCTTCCTGACTGTAGTCCAGTTCGAGGGTATCAAAGCCCTCTCTAACATAGAGGGCTACCCCGCCTCCTCTTCTGCCCTTCCTGTCCTTCCTGAAGAGTTTATACCCCACCATGGGTACACTCCATTTATATGAGTCATCCCATCACGTCTCCGCAATGGCAACGACATCGTAGTCTCCTTGCCCTACCACAGCTTCCAGCTCCTCCTTCTTATTTCCCATGCTGTGTGCATTAGTGTAAATGCACTTCAGCTGGGCTGGTGAACCTACAGCCCTCATAATAGTGTTTTCTTCCCAATTGAGCGGTCCTTGAGTTAACTAAGGCCACAGTGCCAGTTTGCTGCTTACCATCCCCAGGTGCACTCACCCCCTCTTGCTTAGTGGTGATATACCAGCAGGCATCGCCAGCACACCACCCCTTTGCCTCTGAAGTCTCACCTCCAGACTCACTCCCATCCTGCCTGGCCTCCATCCCCTCCCCCCTCACATCTAGTTTAAAGCTCGATTTATGAGCTTAACTAGGTTTTTGGTGAGGGCTTTTGTTCCCCTAGGAGACAGGTGTGTCCCATCCCTAGTAAGAAAGCCTGGGGGTGCGTGGGCCTCCCCATGATTAAAGAACCCAAAGCCCCTCTTCTCACACCAGTCCCTAAGCCATTCATTAACCAGTTTCTTATTCCTCATTTCCTGCTCCTGATTCCTTAGTATTGGGATGGAGTTGAATATTACCTGTGCCCCAGAGCCCTCGATCATTCTCCCAAGTGCCTTGAAGTCCCTTTTGATGGCTTTAGGCCTTCTATGTTCTATTTTTTCATTACCAATTTGAAAAACTAAGAGTGGGTAGTAGTCCGTATCTTTGACCAGGGAAGGGAGCTTTCTAGTAACTTCCTTCACTGATGCTCCCGGCAAGCAGCAGACCTCCCTATGGAGCGGGTCCGGCCTACAGATGGGACCCTCCATTCCTTTGAGAAGGGAATCCCCCAAGATACAAGTGAAGGGTGTGACATGGCCAGAAAGATTATTAGTTTTAACTCATGTGCTCTACACCAGGTGCAGATATTTCCTTATCGAGCACAGAAAATACTGCTCTGCATGGAAAATACGTCAGTGGTCTGCTGCTGTACTGAATGCAAGTCACATTATAAGCTGTACAGTGAGAACTGCATCTTAAGCCTGTCAGTTTGTGGCCTGGATATAGAATCATAGAGTCATTTAGGTTGGAAAATACCTTTAAGACCATCGAGTCCAACTGTAAACCTAACACTGCCAAGTTCACCACTGAACCATGTTTTTAAGCACCACATCTACACATCTTTGAAATACCTCCTGGGATGGGGACTCAATGACTTCCCTGGGAAGTCTGATCTGATGCTTGATGACTCCTTCAGTGAAGAAGTTTTTACTAATATGCAATCTAAACCTTCCCTGGTGCAACTTGAGGCCATTTTCTCTTGTCCTATCAGTTTTTACTTGGGAAAAGACAACTACACACATCTCACCACAACATTCTTCCAGGTATTTGTAGAGTGCAATAAGGTCTCTCCTCAGCCTCCTTTTTTTTCAGACTAAACAACCCCAGTTACCTCAGCCGCTCCGCATAAGATTTGTGCTCCAGACCCTTCACCACCTTTGTTGCTCTTCTCTGTATATGCTCCAGGACCTCAATGTCTTTCTTGTAGTGAGGAGCCCAAAAATGAGCACAGGATTCGAGGTGTGGCATCAGAAACACTGATTACAGGGGAACAATCACTCCCCTAGTCCTGCTTGCCATGCTGTTTCCGATACAAGCCAGGATACTATTTCATAGAATCATAGAATAGTTAAGGTTGGAAGGTGCAGGCATAAAAGATTCCACTGTTGCGTGTATGCTGGTGCGGGTGGCCAGTGCCTTGGCGTGCCCATGATGTTAGCAGCAGGCATGGAGCAGGTGGCCAACGTTCTCATACTTGCCAGCTTGTTGAGACCTTGGGGTCTTTGCCAGGGCCTGTGAGTTAGTGGGAGAAGAATGCATTGGACAGAGGGCATGAGGATGGAAGGCACATCTGTGGTAGGTGGTCTGTTGCACAGTCACTGTAACTGCGGGACTCTTATAGGTGGGAATTCACTGGGGTAGCTGCTGACTGGGTAGAGAAACACTATATAAGGTTTTGTGTCCACTCAATAAAGCGATCTCATTTGCCACCTCATGGATGGGATCTGTGCCTTAATCACTACAAATGGCGCCCAACTTGAGAGGGCCCCACACCTCTCGGGGCAAACCCTGATATAGACCATAGAGATGCACGGTTGGATGAATTTTGGCCAGTGTTGAGCACTGAAGCAGTCTGGACAAGTAACGCCTATTTAAGGTGAGCAACCGGGAACTCAGGACTAATCAGGTCTTTACTTTCCGTGGAGGAGCAGAGTACACTTGATATCTTAAAATCAAGTTTAAAGAAACAATAAGTATGCTGAGGAACAACTCAGGGCTGTGTTAAAATGGATACAGGGTCGGGATTCAGATTTAGATGACAATGTGCTGCAGGTGGAATCCTGTCCTGAGGATGATGGCTCCCACAGCCTAGAATCTTTCCCTAGGCCACACTATCCTCAGAAAAAGATAAAAACATCCTCCATTAAGAAGAAGAAGAGGGTGATTGCTGTAGGAGACTCCTTCCTAAAAGGAACGGAGGGAACCATTTGCAGACCGGACCCACTCCACAGAGAGGTCTGCTGCTTACTGGGAGCATCAGTGAAGGAGGTAGCTAGAAAACTTCCTTCCCTGGTCCACGAGACAGACTACTATCCTCTGATAGTAGTCCAAACTGGTAATGATGATTTAGGAAGCAGAAAGACCAAAGCCATCAAGAAAGACTTCAGGGCCATTGGAAAATGATGGAGGGCTCTGGGGCTCAAATAGTATTCTGCTCCATCCCAAGGCTAAATACAGAGGAACAGGAAGTCAGGAAGAAGAATTCAATTAATGCCTGGCTCCAAGCCTGGTATGAGAAGAGGGGCTTCGGCCTCTTTGATCATGGGGTAGCTCACGCACCCCCAGGCTTTCTTACTAAGGATGGGACACATGGGTCTCCTGTGGGGGGTAAAAGCCCTTGCTAAAAACCTAGCTAAGCTCATAAATCGAGCTTTAAACTAGATGTGAAGGGAGGGTGTTGAGACCAGGCTAGACAGGAATGAGCCTGGACATGGGGCACTGATGATTCGGAGAGGGTGTGCTGGTGAGGACCACCAGTACATCACAGAAAGTGAGAGTGAACACACCTGGGGGTGGTAAGGGAGATACAGGCGCTCTGGCGCTAGCTACTACAGTTACCAGGAAATTGGGAATGGACTCTGTCCCCTCTAAGAGGGCTGAAGGCTCGGCAGCTCAACTGAAGTGCATTTACACCAATACACGCAGCATAGGTAATAAGAAGGATGAGCTGGAAGCTGTCATAGGGTACAGAGCCTATGATGTCATTGCCATCATGGAAACGTGGTGGGATGACTCATATAACTGGAGTACAGATATGATGGGGTACAAATTCTTCAGGAGGGATAGGAAGGGAAGGAGAGGAAGCAGGGTAGCCCTCTTTGTAAGGGAGGACTTGGACACTGTTGAAATGATTGTGGCAATGAGGAGATTGAGTGCCTGTGGGTTAAAATCAGAGGAGCCCATAAGAAGGTGGATTTTGTGATGGGAGTCTGTTACAGGCCACCCAGCCAAGGAGAAGCAGCTGATGAGCTCTTCTATAAACAGCTGGGGTTAATCTCTAGATCAGTGCCTCTCGTTCTTGTGGGAGACTTCAGTCTTCCTGATATCTGCTGGAAGTACAATAGAGCAGAAAGGAAGCAGTCTAGGAGGTTCCTGGAGTGCGTGGAAGACAACTTCCTTGCACAGCTGGTGAACGAACTGACAAGGGAAGGTGCCCTCCTGGACCTGCTGTTTGTGAACAAAGAAGGCCTTGTGGGGGATGTGGCAGTAGGAGGACGCCAGGGCAAAAGGATCATGAGATGATAGGGTTTTCAGTTCTACGTGAAGCGAAGAGGGTGGTTAGCAGGACAGTAGCACTAAATGTCCAGGGGGCAGACTTTGAACTCTTCAGAAGGCTGGTTGGCAAAGTCTCATGGGAGACAGCGCTTAAGGGCAAGGGAGCCCATGAGGGCTGGGTGCTCTTCAAAAAGGAAATCCTAGCAGCTCAGGAGAAAGCTATCCCCATGTTCTGGAAAAAAAAGCCGGCAGGGGAAAAAAAAAGCTTATTTGAACAGTGAGATCTTGAGTGATATCTAGAAGAAGAGAAATGTTTATGGTCTTTGGAAGAAGGGACAGGCCTCTTGGGTGGACTACAGGAGGGAAGTGAGATTATGCAGAGAAAAAATCATAAGGGCTAAGGCCCAACTAGAAATCAGATTGGTAAAGTCTGTGAAAGATAACAAAAAACATTTCTATAAATATATAAACAATAGAAGGAGGACTAGGGAGACCATACAGTCCCTATTGGACGCAGAAGGAACAACAGCGACAGGGGATGAGGAAAAGGCTGAGGTACTTAATGCCTTCTTTACCTCAGTCTTTAACTGTAAAGGAAGTTGTTCCCTCTGTGTACAAACCCTGGAGCCAGAGGAGCAGAATGAGGCTCCCGTGATCCAAGAGGAGGTGGTCAGAGCCTTGCTAGCCCAACTAGACACCCATAAGTCTATGGGGCCAGATGGGATTCACTGAAGGGTATTGAAGGAGCTGGCGGATGTGCTTGCCAAACCCCTTTCCATCATCTTCCAGCAGTCCTGGATGACTAGGGAAGTTCCACTGGACTGGAGGCTGGCTGATGTTGTGCTCATCTACAAGAAGGGTCGCAGGGAGGATCCAGAGAACTACAGGCCTGTCAGTCTGACCTCAGTGCCAGGGAAAGTCATGGAACAGGGGACCCTGAGTGCCATCATGAAGCACATGAAAGAAAACCGGGTGATCAGATCCAGTCAACATGGGTTCACAAAAGGCAGGTCTTGACAAACTAACCTGATTGCCTTCTATGATAAAGTGACTCGGCTACTGGATGAGGGAAAGGCTGTGGATGTGGTCTTCCTGGACCTCAGTAAACCTTTTGACACAGTTTCTCATAGCATTCTGCTTCAGAAACTGTCAGCCTCTGGCCTGGACACGCACACACTCTCCTGGGAGGAAAACTGGTTGGATGGCCGGGCGCAGAGAGTGGTGCTTAATGGTGTTAAATTCAGCTGGAGGCCAGTTACAAGTGGGGTTCCCCAGGGCTCAGTGCTGGGTCCAGCCCTGTTCCATGTCTTTATCAATGACCTGGATGAAGGCATTGAGTGCACCCTTAGCAAGTTTGCGGATGACACTAAGCTGGGTGGAATTGTGGATCTGCTGGAGGGTAGGGAGGCTCTGCAAAGGGATCTGAACAGGCTGGACCGCTGGTATGAGACCAATGGCATGAGGTTTAACACGGCCAAATGCTGGGTCCTTCACTTGGGGCACAACAACCCTATGCAGTGCTACAGACTAGGAGAAGTCTGTCTAGAAAGCTGCCTGGAGGAGAATGACCTGGGGGTGTTGGCTGACAGCCGACTGAACATGAGCCAGCAGTGTGCCCAGGTAGCCAAGAAGGCCAATGGCATCTTGTCTTGTATCAGAAATGGAGTTACCAGCAGGTCCAGGGAGGTTATTCTCCCTCTGTACTTGGCACTGGTGAGACTGCTCCTTGAATCCTGTGTTCAGTTCTGAGCCCCTCACCCGAAGAAGAGGCTCTGGAGCAAGTCCAGAGAAGAGCAACGAAGCTGGTGTAGGGGCTGGAGAACAGGCCTTATGAGGAATGGCTGAGAGAGCTGGAGTTGTTTAGCCTGGAGAAGAGGAGGTTGAGGGGAGACCTTATTGCTCTCTACAACCACCTAAAGGGAAGTTGTGGAGAAGAGGGTGCTGGCCTCTTCTCCCAAGTGACAGGGGACAGGACAAGAGGAAATGGCCTCATGCTCCGCCAGGGGAGGTTTAGGCTGGACATTAGGAAAAAAAATTCGCAGAAAGGGTCATTGGGCACTGGAACAGGCTGCCCAGGGAAGTGGTTCAGTCATCTTCCCTGGAGGTGTTTAAGGGACGGGTGGACGAGGTGCTAAGGGGCATGGTTTAGTGTTTGATAGGAATGGTTGGACTCGATGATCCGGTGGGTCTCTTCCAACCTGGTTATTCTATGATTCTATGAATTAATAGTCCTTCGAACACACCTGTATTTGTGATAAAAAAGAAATCTGTAAAATGACGTTTATTACATGACTTTTCTAGACAAACTACAAGAGTCCTTAAATAAGCAGGCAGGCAATATCACCGCTAGAGAAGCTTTGCTTAAACAATTAGCCTTTGAGAATGCAAAAGCAGACTTAGTGCACTGTTAATTGCACGAACACCTCTCACAAAGATTGTTTGTTTTACTGGAATTGACTAATGCCAACTTTACAAGAGCAATGCAAGTAATGGCTTGGATGCCTATGCCTCATGACTTAATTCCAAAGGGCACTAGAATTACTCAGCTGATTTGTTTTCCAGAAACTGTACCCCATGCAGCAAATCGCATACAGGGAGATGGAGGCTTTGGCTCAGCTGACCAGTTCATGATTCTATAGACGCAGAAACTACAAAAATCGACCGATATTAACCTGCAAAGTACGATACTCACAGAGCAATGAAGAACAATAGTTTACCAGAACTGAAATACTTGTTAGAAAATCGATACAAGCCTTATTTGATAATGTATGTGCATATTTTAAGTGTTGTATGTGCCTGGTACTGTATATGGTTTATAATATCCGTAACATCAAAAAATTGTGCATCCAATAAGGAACAACTCATGCTGTTATTATCAACTGGTCGTAAACAGCATTATATGGATGCATTGAGCTGGCTTTGAAATGAGTGGTTGTGTGTGTGTGTGAAGCACTTCAAACGTTTGGTAAAACTTACAAATCAGTTTTGATTAATCTTAGGATCTGGGACCTTTCAATCTCAAATGTCCACTAAGGCGGCAAATGGGTAGATTTATCTGGGGACTTTTGGAAGGAGAGGCACCAGGGGGTAAAATTTTGAAATACCTAGTAAAATGAAAAAAAAAAAAAAGAAAAAGAGAGAGAGAGAAAATAAATGGAAAAAAACCAGCCTTGCAGCTGTGTGTGTGTGCCCCAGCTTCTCCTTCCTTTCTCCCTGCATGTGGAGTTTTTTTCTTTTCAGCTCCTTCACCAAAGCCCAGAGGAGTTAACCCTGTTATCTCTCTAGGGGAATATCAATTTGTGAGAACACTCTGCATTCCAGTGTCCCTTATCAGATCAGCAACTGCTGGGCCCTGGCACAGAAAACGGTGAATGGGTTTTTAGCCAGATACTAATGAAAGTATAGTTTTAAGGGAATAATGAAAGTATAGTTTTAAGGGCCCAAAAAGGGTGAGAAGATCAGAGAACAGAACGATCACCTATAGTAAGGCATTTTTTCATCTTTACAAACAGAGGGTCAGCAGCTCAACAAGGAAGGAGACAATGTATTATTAAAATCTTTGGAATCGGGTCAATGGGAAGGACCATATGAGTTAATAACATGGGGTCGAGGATATGCTTGTGTTTCCACAGGTCAAGGACCCAAATGGATGCCAGTGCGGTGTGTCTGTTTGTATTTAAGGAGAGATAGTAATTATGATGAAGATGATGGTGATACTAATATGGACAGCAATAATACTGAGGCTGTATCGGCACTCATGGATGGGACAAGAAGTTTGAAGATGAATGCTGGTTGAAAAACTTATAAGGATTTTTGGGTCGAAAAACTTGTGTTGGTGGATAAGGATTGACAAGCTAGCTAAAAGCTTTAATCAAAATCACTTTTCTTTGCATTAGTATATTTCTGTGTATCTGTAATAAGATATTTCTATGCCTAATCATGTGTTTATCATGTTTTCTGTGAGAAGTACAATGAGCAATTGATAGTTCTTCGAAGGCTGTGATGTTTGTAAACAAAGAAGGGGGAGATGTGGCCATAAAGATTCCACTGTCGTGCGTATGCTGGGGCAGGCGACCAGTGCCTTGGCGTGCTGTAAGAGTCTGTCAAAGAATCAATTTCTGCCTCAACATTTTCCTCAGAACTTGAGCTCATCAGCTGCTTCTTCTTGGCTGGGTGGTCTATAGCAGACTCCCATCACAATCCCTTCCTGCCCATGGACTCCTCTGATTTTCACCCACAGGCACTCAGTCCCATCCTGATCGTAGTCCAGTTTGAGGATATCAAAGCCCTCTCTAACATAGAGGGCTACCCCGCCTCCTCTTCTGCCCTTCCTGTCCTTCCTAAAGAGTTTATACCCCAGCATGGGTACGCTCCAGTTGTACGAGTCATCCCACCACGTCTCCGCAATGGCAACAACATCGTAGTCTCCCTGCCCTACCACAGCTTCCAGCTCCTCCTTCTTATTTCCCATGCTGCGTGCATGGGAAACCTATATAAGGTTTTGCGGCCCCTCAATAAAGCGATCTCATTTGCCGCCTCATGGACGGGGTCCGTGCCTTAATCGCTACAGGAAGGGACCTTAAAGATCATCTTATTCCAACCCCCCATGTGCAGGGACATCCCACTAGATCAAGCTGCCCAAGGCCCCATCCAACCTGGCCTTGAACACCTCCAGGGATGGGGCAGCCACCACTGCCCTGGGCAACCTGTTCCAGTGTCTCACCACTCACATGGTGAAGAAATTCTTCCTAATGTCTAGCCTACATCTGCCCCTCTCCAGTTTATACCCATTGCCTCTTGTCCTATCACTACAAGCCTTTGTGAACAGTCCCTCCATAGCTTTCTTGTTGGCCCCTTTCTGGTACTGGAATGTTGCTGAAAGATCTCCTTGGAGCCTTCTCTTCTCCAGGCTGAACAAGTCCAACTCCCTCAGCCTGTCCTCGTATGTAAGGTGCTCCAGCCCTCAGATTATCTTTGTAGCCCTCCTCTGGACCGTTTCAACATTCCATATCCTTCTTATGTTGAGTATTCCAGAACTGGACACAGTACTCTAGATGAGGTCTCACAAGAGAGGAATAGAGGGACAGCCCAGGATGCAGTTGGCCTTCTTTGCTGCAAGCGCACACTGCTGGCTCATTTTGAGCTTCTCATTGACCAGCACCCCCAAGTCCTTCTTCTCACAGACCCACTTCTCCAGCCTCCAGGTGTCCTCTTGGCCATCTGGGCTACTGCTGGCTCAACTTCAGTCGGCTGTCAACCAACACCCCCAGGTCTTTCTCCGCCAGGTAGCTTTCCAACCACTCTTCCCCAAGCCTGTAGCGTTGCACGGGGTTGTTGTGTCCCAAGTGCAGGACCAGGTGCTTGGCCTTGTTGAACCTCATACAATTGGCCTCATCCCATCATTCCAGCCTGTCCAGGTCTCTCTGCAGAGCCTTTCTATTCTCAAGCAGAGCTAAAACTGTTTAGGGACTGTGTCAGCCAGGCCCCTAAACAGGCCAAGGTGTCCTCTCCAGAAGTTCAAATTGGCCATTCTGCTGACTCCCCTCCTTACTTCTCTGAGAATCAAATACTCTGTCATTTCATGATCGCTGTGCCCAAGACAGCCTCCAACCATCACATCACCCACAAGTCCTTCTCTATTTGCAAACAACAGGTCCAGTGGGGCCCTTCCATAGTCGGTTCACTCACCAGTTGTGTGAGGAAGTTGTCTTCCACGCACTCCAGGAACCTCCTAGACTCTTTCCTCTCTGCTGTATCGTATTTTCAGCAGACATCTGGCAAGCTGAAGGGCACCTAGGAAGGTGGGGTAGTCACGAAGGAGACTGCGCCGGGCAGGAATTTGTCGCCATTGCCCCCTATCCCTTATGTCATCATGTTTGGTCAGGTGGAGAGAGGATAGAGAATCCTCCATAGCATGTGTCCTGTCTTGCCTGATAGGCCTTCCAAGTGAAGGTAGAGTGTGATTCCAGTGATCTGTCTCTTTCTCAGACTCCATGGTACTCCTCAACCTACTCACCTCCTCCTAGAGCTCTGTCACTAAGCTGAGGAGTTCCTCCACCTGGGTGCACCTCTCACAGGTGTGCTCCCTACTGCCATCTGATACTGGCATAACAGTAGGGCACACCCTGCTGCATGATACCTGGGTGGCAGCGTGTTCCCACCAGAGCTCTGTCTGGGAAGCTGCATCAGTCTTGGCGGATGCAGAGTTTAGAGAGGCCATGGACTTCTGCTGGGTAGAAACCATTTCTCCCTCATAAAGCTGGCAGAGATACAGCATCCTTCTTGCTCACCCTTCCGCATGAACTGTCACACAAACTGCCGCACCATGCCCTTGCTGATGTACCATGCCCTGTTTCCCCATCCTAGTCTCTAGCACTCCCTAGGGCATTCTTTGGTGGGGAAGGGGTTGGCCGTGGTTGTTTCTGGTCCCGTCCAGGTCTTGTCAGCCACTGTCTCATGAGCTGCTGGCTCCTGGTGGGTGTCTTCACTCCCCTGAGGATTCCTGGTTCAGGAAACCTCCCTGTACCCCTCACTAGAATGACTGGTTCTGTCCCCAGTCAATGAATGTAACTGCACAGCAACAAACACACTTTGGCTGCAGTCCACTGATTTGAACAAGAAAAGGCTATATCAAGAGGATAATTTCCTTTGCAGGGCCTCTATTATGGAATCCTACTTCTCTTCCTGTCTCAGTTAAGACAACTTATTTTTCTTGACTAACTGCAAATCTCATTTTCTCATACCATTTAAGGAGCTGATTGAGGCTAGAACAAGTAATTTAGTGATGAGATTATATTATCATGAGTTTTCCTGTTATGTAGGCAATTACATCTATTGTGAAATCTGTTTTTAAAGATTATATTTGTACTATGTAAAGCACTTTGAGCTAAAGATAGGTACTTCATATGCAATGAAGTAAAAAACATTATTACCATAGCATATCTTAAACTAAATTAACTTCAGAAGCAGAGGAGTCACATTTCAAAGGTGGAATGCAGAGAGCTTCAGAACTGTGTTAACACGCACTGACAGACTGTTGACTTTTACTCTTCTCTGATAGAGTCCAGATTTTCATTTTTGCCTGAAGTAACAAATGTATTGATGTTTTCACTGAAGGCTGCAGCTCTCTATACACTGATGCTACTCAGAAGAAAAAGGGAAAAAAGACTCTACAAGAGGACTAATAGGAATTAGTGTTATGTGACCTCCATTGCCAACTAATTTGTCAAGGATAGTTCACAGAATCACAGAAACACAGAATAACCAGGTTGGAAGAGACCCACTGGATCGTCGAGTCCAACCATTCCCACCAATCCCTAAATCATGCTCCTAAGTACCTCATCCACCCTCACCTTAAACACCTCCAGGGACGGTGACTCAACCACCTCCCTGGGCAGACTGTTCCAATGCCTAACCACCCTCTCCGTGAAGAACTTTTTCCTAATCTCAAGCCTAAATCTCCCCTGGCAGAGCTTGAGGCCATTCCCTCTCATCCTGTCCCCTGTCACTCGGGAGAAGAGACCAGCACCCTCCTCTCTACAACCTCCCTTCAGGTAGTTGTAGAGAGTAATAAGGTCTCCCCTCAGCCTCCTCTTCTCCAGGCTAAACAACCCCAGCTCTCCCAGTCGCTCCTCATAAGATTTGTTCTCCAGCCCCTTCACCAGCTTTGTTGCTCTTCTCTGGACTCGCTCCAGAGCCACAAAATCCCTCTTATGGTGAGGGGCCCAGAACTGAACACAGGACTCGAGGTGCGGTCTCACCAATGCAGAGTACAGGGGGAGAATAACCTCCCTGGACCTGCTGGTCACGCCGTTTCTGATACAAGCCAAGATGCCATTGGCCTTTTTGGCCACCTGGGCACACTGCTGGCTCATGTTCAGTCGGTTGTCAACCAGCACCCCCAGGTCCTTCTCCTCCTGGTAGCTTTCCAGCCAGGCTTCTCCTAGCCTGTACCTCTGCTTCGGGTTGTTGTGCCCCAAGTGCAGAACCCGGCATTTGGCCTTTTTAAACCTCATGCCGTTGGTCTCAGCCCAGCAGTCCAGCCTGTTCAGGTCCCTTTGCAGAGCCTCCCTACCCTCCAGCAGATCGACACTTCCACCCAGCTTGGTGTCATCTGCAAACTTGCTAAGGGAGGACTCAATGCCTTCATCCAGGTCATTGATAAAGACATTAAACAGGACTAGACCCAGGACTGAGCCCTGCGGAACCCCACTTGTCACTGGCCTCCAGCTGGATTTAACTCCGTTTACCATCACCCTCTGGGCCCGGTCATTCAACCAGTTTTTCACCCAGGAGAGTGTGCACCCGTCCAGGCCAGAGGCCGACAGTTTCCGAAGCAGAATGCTATGAGAAACTGTATCAAAAGCTTTACTGAAGTCCAGGAAGACCACATCCACAGCCTTTCCCTCGTCCAAGAGTTTAGTTACTCGGTCATAAAAGGTGATCAGATTAGTCTGGCAAGACCTGCCTTTCATGAACCCATGTTGACTGGGCCTGATCACCCGGTTCTCTTGCAAGTGCTTCTTGATAGCACTCAAGATCACCCGTTCCATGACTTTCCCCGGTACCGAGGTCAGACTGACAAGCCTGTAGTTCCCCAGATCCTCCCTGCGCCCCTTGTTATAGATGGGCACGACATCAGCCAGCCTCCACTCCAGTGGAACCTCCCCAGTCATCCAGGACTGTTGGAAGATGATGGAAAGGGGTTTGGCCAGCACATCCGCCAGTTCCCTCAAAACTCTTGGATGGACTCCATCTGGCCCCATAGACTTGTGGGCATCTAGCTGGGCAAGCAAGTCTCTAACCACCTCCTCTTGGACCTTGGGAATCTCATACTTCTCTTCCAACCCTTGGGGTTGTGCACAGAGGGAACAATTTTCCTTACTGTTAAAGACTGAGGCAAAGTAGGCATTGAGCACTTCAGCCTTGTCTTCGTCCCCTGTTACTGTTGTTCCCTCTGCATCTACTAGGGACTGGAGATTCTCCCTAGCCCTCCTTTTGCTGTTGATGTATTTGTAGAAAGACTTTTTGTTGTCTTTCACAGTCTTGGCCAATCGCATTTCTAGTTGGGCCTTAGCCCTCCTGACTTTTTCCCTGCACATTCTCACTTCCTCCCTATAGTCCACCCAGGATGCCTGCCCCTTCCTCCAGAGGTCATAGTCCCTCCTCTTCCTATTGATGTCTCTTAGGACCTCCCTACTCAACCATGCTGGTTTCTTACCCTGCTGGCTACTTTTCCGGAACTTGGGGACGGCTTTCTCCTGATCCGGAACTTGGGGACGGCTTTCTCCTGAGTTCACTCATTTGCTCTCCTCAGAGAGGAAGACACAGAGTTTAAGACATTTGCATCTATGTTCTCAACACACTCTTACCTGATCATGAATGTCGACCATCACTGTGTTCTGCTGTGGTGGGTGAGCAGCTGGGTGCAACATGTGATGGGATATATTTGGAGGGTTAAAGGCTTGGGGCTCTTCAATTGCTTGCTGCTGTCCATAGGAGAGATGGTGATAGTTTTCATCTTGGCTAACAGAATTGTGTCGAGAGAGACGATCCCTTCTTGTTCTCTGACGGCAAACAAGAGGACTAAAAATGCATAACGGGAAAGATGTAAGATTACATTAAAATAATTTTGTGGCACTTATAACTAGAAGCACAAAAAACTCAATAGTAAGGATGTTTTTACACTGGAAAGTTTTTCTAGGTCAGGTATGTTAGCTTGTCATATAATCTTTCATTGAGAAAATTTCTGAAAGCCCTGGTATAGATGCTTATTTCAGCATGAGTGCTTGAGCATAGCTTAATACAAGAGGAAACCAGAACAAGCATTTTTATAGAAATATTACCTTCACAAAACTCGTTAAGAAGACATTTGAGCACTTGATTCACAGAATGGTTGAGGTTGAAAGGGTCCTCTGGAGGTCATCTAGTCAAACTCCCCTGCTCAAGTAGGGCCACCTGGAACCAGCTGCCCAGGACCATGTCCAGATGGTTTTTGAATAGCCCCAAGAAGGGAAACTCCACAGCCTCTCTGGGCAACCTATCCTAGTGCTCAGTCACCCTCACAGTAAAAAAAAGGGTTTCCCAATGTTCAGACAGAAACTTCTGGTTTTCACTTTGTGCCCACTGCCTTGTCTTCTCACTGGGCACCACTGAAAAGAGTCTGACTCTGTCCTTGTTGCAGCCTCCCTTCAGATATTTATATACATTGATAAGATGCCTGCCAAGCCTTCTCTTCTCCAGGCTGAACAGCCGTTCCTCATAGGAGAGATGCTCTACTTTCTTAAAATCATCCTTGTGGCCCTTCTTTGAACTTTCTCCAGCATATCCATGTCTCTCTTGTACTGAGAAGCCCAGAACTGGACACAGGACTCCAAGTGTGGCCTCCCCAGTGTTGAGTAGAAGGGTAAGATACCTCTGTCAACCTGTGACACCCTTCCACTCAACCATTATCGTAGGCCTAGACAGACTGCTGACATCCTGCCCTTTGACACCCTGACCCTTGAACTTGGAAGCATAGGCAGGGTCTCACCCACATTCCATATAAAGCCTGAATTTCTCAAATCACTCTGCCATTGATGGAGCCGCATTCAAAAGGCATTTGCACGATTGGCTGTTGCTTCCAGATGACCCGGGCACCAAATGCTCCTGGTAGTCCTCCAGAGCTATGGCATCACTTACAATCATGTGTTTGCTATCTGTGATCTGGTGAGTCAGCATATGGGTGTATCATTGTATTGGGTCAGACTGGGATAGAGTTAACTTTCAGCTCTCATTTGTAGCTAGAAAGGTGTTGATAACACTAATGTTTTGGCTACTGCCAAGCAGTGCTCACACAGCATCAAGGCCGTCTCCCTAACTCCAACCTTGCCAAATACCAGTAGGCTGCTGTTGGGCAGGAAAGTTGACCAAAACTGACCAATGAGATATTCCATACCATGAGACGCTGTGCTCAACATTAAAAACTAAGAGAAGGGAGGAGGAGGAGGGACATTCGCTACTAAGGCATTTGTCTTCCAAAGCAACTGCTATGCATACTGAAATCCTACTTCCCAGGAAGTGGCTGGACATTGCCTGCTGATGGGAAGTAGAGAATAATTTGCTTGTTTCTTTCCTTAGCTGCCATGCATGGTCTTTGCATTTCTTTATTAAATTGTCTTTATCTCAACTCATGAGTTTTTAATCTGATTGTCCCTGACTCACTGAGGAGGTGATAGAGTGGCTTGGTGGACATCTGACAGCCAGTCAAGGTTAACTCACCATAGTTGCTGCAGTAATATTTGTAATATTGTATTTTACAGGAGGTAACTGACATTTAAACCAACTGAAGCTACCACATCTGCTTATTTTGAGTAAGCAATTTAGAGACTTGGGATTTCACAATGTATTCATGAGGCACACAATTAATAACTTGCCCATTAAAAAAGTTTGGATTAAGTGACTTACATGGCATTTCTCATAAATTTTGCAGTGGAATAAGTAGAGATCATGGCGCTCTGTTTGATTCCACAACATGCCTTCCAATCTCCACAAATAAATAAATTATCCATTGCATGTTGAATCGTTCAAGTTATATGAGTTATATGCCCTGGGTGCAGGCTCAATGAGCCAAACTGCAGGAAAGAAACAGAGAGGGTCTGCGAACACTAGAGCACATCCTTTCCAACTCAGATTGGAACAGAATACAAGATTCTCAGCTTTAATTGTTCTTCTTGCTATCATCAAATAACCCTTAAACCCATTGGAAACTCACTACATAACCCTGACATTTCTCAAGCCACACACAGTTTTTCTATTGAAGGGTGGGTGGGGAAAAGGATATGACCACAGTTGTTAATATGCTATTGTTATTGTATTAGGTTAATAAAAAATAATTGCTGTTTTTAACCATCAGCTTTAAAGCAGTCTATCTCAGCCTAGAATAAAATTTATTATTCAAAATAAGAACCATTAAAATCTACACATAGTTGCCAACCAGAAATAAGTCTATTTATTACAATAGCATAGAATTCAGGAGTACTGGAACTCATGAAGTCTTCAAAGACATTTTGAGCTGCTGCTTGCTTGTGGAAAACCTCGTGCAGGAAATTGTTAAGCAATGAAGCTGATGAAGGGGCTGGAGAACAAGTCTTATGAGGAGTGGCTGAGAGAGCTGGGGTTGTTTAGCCTGGAGAAGAGGAGGCTGAGGGGACACCTCATTGCTCTCTACAACTACCTGAAGGGAGGTTGTGGAGAGGAGGGTGCTGGCCTCTTCTCCCAAGTGACAGGGGACAGGACAAGAGGGAATGGCCTCAAGCTCCGCCAGGGGAGGTTCAGGCCTGACATTGGGAAAAAAAAAATCACTGAAAGGGTCATTGGGCACTGGAACAGGCTGCCCAGGGAAGTGGTTGAGTCACCTTCCCTGGAGGTGTTTAAGGCAAGGGTGGACGAGGCGCTGAGGGGCATGGTTTAGTGTTTGATAGGAATGGTTGAACTCGATGATCTGGTGAGTCTTTTCCAACCTGGTGATTCTATGATTCTATGCTTGAAAATGGTGGGAGAGATGAAAAGGTACGATCTACCTCTTCAGTGTTTTGCATTATGAATTTTTTTCCTCTGTGTGATTCTAAACCTAGAGCAGATAATACTTAAGGGGGTAGACATTCTTTTTCCTTGGAATATTCTAATTATAGGTTTAAAGCTACTATTTCCTAATTAAAAAAATAATTGTAGGAGGGAAGGAGAGTTACCAATAAAAGTCCTAATTTCTTGGAAGAGCCATTAAGCAAATTCCATAATTATGATCCTCACCGATCCTCAGATAGAGCAGCTTCTTTTAAGACTACTTCTAGAAAGAGAGAGGTAGATGTAGAAGGGTGTAGTCTTGGGCTTTTTGCATTGCTTCTGGGGTGGGTTTTTTCCTCCACCGGGGCAGAACAAATTTCTCTGAAAGCAGCAAAATTGGAAACAAAATATTCTTTTACTACATAGAGTTATTAAAAAAAATAATTAGCAAAACTCATAGTATCTAGATACACAGCTCTAAAACCTTTCTAAATTTCTAATTTATTGTGAATGACTCAGGAAAAGTAGGCAGAACTACATCTAAATTATTAAATACCTATATATTGAAGTTGTACTTCAACTTTTTTCCTCCAAACAATGTGCTAGATGTTGTACAAAACCAGTAAGCCACAGTGCCTGGCACTCAAAATCATTTACAGTCTAAAACAGGTGATGTGTCCAGTTGAGTTAAAGTGGGTCAGATGGAAGTAGACAGAAGAACACAGTGATAATGATATTTAGACAAAAACGGCCATCATAAGCTATCCAGAACTGAAGAGTCTCGATGTCAGAGTTCTTTAAGGTCATTTCTTTGAAGCAGCAACTTCTAAAATGCCCTTACTCATGTGAACTAAAATTGCTATTATGGCAAAGAAGAAAGGAAGAACAAGAGGAAAATGCAGCATAGCATAGCAAAGGGACAGAAGTTCCCACTTTCCAATAATTGGTATTATAGAAAGAAAATTGAGTTGTACTTTTTGGTTCCACACATGCACCTGTTGTACTTACAATACAAAAAAAATCTGAAGCAAAAGACAATCAAATTGGGACAGCATCTTCTATAGATTCAATTTTAAAAGTAGAACAAAAAAATGTCTGCAAATATTGGTTTATAGTGTTTAGTATAAGATTTGCCAGCTGTCCAAAGCAAAAGAGCTTCAGAAGAGTCGCCAGTCAGAGCAAACAAAGAATTTATCCTATGGCAGGGAATAGAAGTGGCGATTGAGAACCAACTTGGATATTGGAACGTACAACTTACTTGGAATGAATTTTCTTAAGAATAAAGGCAACTTGACCTCAATTATAAGCATTATTATGTAAAAATCTATTAAGGCTATGTTCTTAATGCAGTATATATTTGCTTCTCATGAATCTGAAAATTCCAGCTGAAAATAGGCCTTCATTTTACTAAGCATGGTACAGAAATCTCTGATCAAAAGAGCTTGTAGTATAAAAAGTAATCCAAATAATAAAAAAGCAAAAATCCAGATAATAAAGATCCTATAGAAAGCCACTGCAAAACATAGCAAAGATGGAGTCTATGTCTACATTATCAAGAAATGTGGACCAATAGTAGAGAATCTATAGGGTAAACCAGTTGGCAGTGAGTACCCAGTATCCACCCTATACACATTTCAGGAAACTAGAGCAAGCCTAAACAGTGAATGCTCATTTACAGCTGGACTACATCTTCCAGTTCAGCTTTAACTGAAAAGAATCCAGTTCATGAGGTGCCAGATCAAATCCTGATAAGCAGCAACAATAAGAAAATTTACTTTGAATGATCCCAACTAAAACATTAATAAGATCGGTGGCATTCTGGGCTGCAGTGATCATGCACTGGTAGAATTCACAATCTTGAGGGATATGGGCCAGGAAAAGAGTATTTAAAATGAATTTTACTAGAGTAGACTTTCAGTTGTCCAAGGAATTAATGGATAGGACCTCCTGGGAAATTGCCCTCGGAGACAAAAGAGCTGAACAAAGCTATCAGCTCTTTAAGGACATCTTTCTTACAGCACAAGAGCTCTCAATTGCCATGTATAAGAAATCAGGAAAGGAAGGAAAGAGACCAGCATGGCTCAGTAAGAATTGCCTGATCGAAATAAAGTGTAAGAAGGAAATGCATGGGCAGTGGAACAATGGACATGTACCCTGGAAGAATATGGGGATGGTGCCCAGATTTGTAGAGGTGGAATCAGGAAAGCTAAGGCACAGATGAATGTGAATTTGTCAAGGGTTGCAAAGGGCTTTGGCATTTAGAAAAAATGTAATCTCATGAGAAACAAGAAAGAAGAACCAGTGACAATCGATGTGGAGAAGGTTAAGATACTCAGCATTATTTTTTTCCTCAGATTTCAATGGTAATCTCTCTTCCCACATCACTCAAGTCCCTGTATCTCAAGGCAGGAACTGGGGGAATGCAGTGTCTCCCTTCAGAAGAGAAAATCAGGTTTAAGGAACCTGAACACACACAAGTCCATTGGACCTGACAAGATGCATCCCAGGGTCCTGAGGAAATAGCTGAGTCTCTCTCCATCATGTTTTAAAAGTTGTCCCCCACAACATTATGGACTATAAATTGGAGAGAGATGGGTGAAATGATAGGGCCTGATTAACAGGTCTGAAATGATATCCTGGAAGAAGGGTAACATTGTGCCCATTTTTACAAAAGGTAGAAAAGACAACCCTGGGAACTACCGACCTGTCAGCCTAATCTCTGTGTCTGGGGAGATCATGGAACAGATCCTCCTAGAAGCTATGCTAAAGCACATGGAGGACATGGAGGTGATTAATGGCAGAAAGTATGGCCTCACCAGGGGCAAATCCTGTATGACCAACTTAGTGGCTTTCTACGGTGGGGTAACCACAGCAGTGGACATGGGTAAACTGACAGACGTGATCTATCTAGACTTCTGTAAACCCTTTAACATGATCCCCGACAATACCCTTATCTCTAAATTGGAGAGGTATGGATTTGATAGGTGGACCATTCGTTGGATAAGAAACTGGTTGGATGGTCGTATTCAGAGAGTAGTGGTCAATGGCTCCAAGTCCAGATGGATATTCGTGACAAGTGGTGCCCCTCAGGGATCCATACTGGGGCCAGTGCTGTTTAATATCTTCATCAATGATATAGACAGCAAGACTGAGTCTCAATCAAGTCAGTTTCAAACCAGTTTTCAACCAAGGAGAGTGTGCGCCTGTCCAAGCCAGAGGCTGACAGTTTCTGAAGCAAAATGCTGTGAGAAACTGTGTCAAAGGATTTACTGAAGTCCAAGAAGACTACATACACAGCCTTTTCCTCGTCCAGCAGTTGAGTCACTTTGTCATAGAAGGCAATCAGGTTAGTTTGGCAAGACCTGCCTTTCATGAACCTGTGTTGACTGGGCCTGATCACACGGTTCTCTCGCATGTGCTTCATGATGGCACTCAAGATCCCCTGTTCCATGACTTTCCCTGGCACTGAGGTCAGACTGACAGGCCTGTAGTTCCCTGGATCCTCCCTGCGACCCTTCTTGTAGATGGGCACAACATCAGCCAGCCTCCAGTCCAGTGGAACTGCCCTAGTCATCCAGGACTGCTGGAAGATGATGGAAAGGGGTTTGGCAAGCACATCTGCCAGATCCTTCAATACTCTTGGGTGGATCCCATCCGGCCCCATAGACTTGTGGGTGTCTAGCTGGGCAAGCAAGTATCTAACCACCTCCTCTTGTTTTCTTTCTTGCTGTAATAACTTGCGTAAAAATTTCACTGAACTTGGGCCTTTATGATAATTTTTTGCTACAGGCTCCTGAGAATCTGAGAATCTGGGCTTTTATGACAATTTTTTTCTAAAAGCCCCCCCTTTATGGTAAAACTATGGATTTTACAGATGGACTGTTAGATGGATAAAGAATGGTTTGTATGGCTGCATCTAAAGACTTCTAGTCAGTGGCTCAATGTCCAAGTGTAAACCAGTAACAAGTGGTGTCCCTCAAGAGTCTATACTGGGACCAGTATGATTTGATATATTCATCAGTGACATAGACAGTAGGATTGAGTGCACCTGCAGCAAGTTTGCAGCTGACACCAAGCAGAGTGGTGCAATTGACATGCCTGAGGGACAGGATGCCTTTCAGATGGACCTGGACAAGAAGTGGGACCATATGAACCTCATGAAGTGTAACAAGGCCGAGTGCAAGGTCCTGCACTTGGGTCAGGGCAATCCCCAATATCAGTACAGACTGGGGAGTGAATGTATTGAGAGCAGCCTTGTGGAGAAGAACTTGGACATACTGGTGGGTGAAAAACAGGATGTGAGCCAGCAATGTGTCCTTGCAGCCCAGAAAGCCAATCATATCCAGGACTGCATAAACAGAAACGTGACCAGCAGATTGAGGGTGGTGATTCTTCTTCAGTCTTTAACAGTAAGGATAATTGTTCCCTCTGTGCACAACCCCAAGGGTTGGAAGAGAAGTATGAGATTCCCAAGGTCCAAGAGGAGGTGGTTAGAGATTTGCTTGCCCAGCTAGACGCCCACGAGTCTATGGGGCCGGATGGAGTCCACCCAAGAGTTTTGAGGGAACTGGCGGATGTGCTGGCCAAACCCCTTTCCATCATCTTCCAGCAGTCCTGGATGACTGGGGAGGTTCCGCTGGACTGGAGGCTGGCTGATGTCGTGCCCATCTATAAGAAGGGGCGCAGGGAGGATCCGGGGAACTACAGGCCTGTCAGTCTGACCTCGGTACCGGGGAAAGTCATGGAACGGGTGATCTTGAGTGCTATCAAGAAGCACTTGCAAGAGAACCGGGTGATCAGGCCCAGTCAACATGGGTTCGTGAAAGGCAGGTCTTGCCAGAGTAATCTGATCACCTTCTATGACCGAGTGAGTAGACTCTTGGACGAGGGAAAGGCTGTGGATGTGATCTTCCTGAACTTAGCCTTTGATACAGTTTTTCATAGCATTCACCAAGCTGGGAGGAAGTGTCGATCTGCTGGAGGGTAGGGAGGTTCTGCAAAGGGACCTGAACAGGCTGGACCACTGGGCTGAGACCAACGGCATGAGGTTTAACAAGGCCAAATGCCGGGTCCTGCACTTGGGGAACAACAACCCTAAGCAGAGGTACAGACTAGGAGAAGCCTGGCTGGAAAGCTGCCAGGAGGAGAAGGACCTGGGGGTGTTGGTTGACAGCCGACTGAACATGAGCCAGCAGTGTGCCCGGGTGGCCAAAAAGGCCAATGGCATCTTGGCTTGTATCAGAAATGGCATGGCCAGCAGGTCCAGGGAGGTTATTCTCCCCCTGTACTCGGCATTGGTGAGACTGTACCTCGAGTACTCTGTTCAGTTCTGGGCCCCTCACCACAAGAAGGATGTTGAGGCTCTGGAGCGAGTCCAGAGAAGAGCAACAAAGCTGGTGAAGGGGCTGGAGAACAAATCTTATGAGGAGCGGCTGAGAGAGCTGGGGCTGTTTAGCCTGGAGAAGAGGAGGCTGAGGGGAGACCTTATTACTCTCTACAACTACCTGAAGGGAGGTTGTGGAGAGGAGGGTGCTGGCCTCTTCTCCCAAGTGACAGGGGACAGGACGAGAGGGAATGGCCTCAAGCTCCACCAGGGGAGATTTAGGCTTGAGATTAGGAAAAAGTTCTTCACGGAGAGGGTGGTTAGGCATTGGAACAGTCTGCCCAGGGAGGTGGTTGAGTCACCGTCCCTGGAGGTGTTTAAGGTGAGGGTGGATGAGGTACTTAGGAGCATGATTTAGGGATTGATGGGAATGGTTGGACTCGACGATCCAGTGGGTCTCTTCCAACCTGGTTATTCTGTGATTCTGTGATTCCCCTATACCCCTCTCTAATGGTACCCCACCTGGAGTCCTGCATCCAGCTCTGGGTCTACCAATACAAGACAGACATGGATCTGTTGGAAGGGGTCCAGAGGAGAGCCATGAAAATGATCAGAGGGCTGGAACATCTCCCCTATGAAGAAAGGCTGATGGAGTTGGGATTGTTCAGCCTGGAGAAGGGAAGGCTCCAGGGAGACCTTATTGCAGCCTTTCAATATATGAAGGGGGCTTATAAGAAAGACAGAGAAAGACTTTTTACCAAGGCCTGTAGTTACAAGACAAGAAGCAAGGTTTTTAAAGTGAAAGAAGGGAGATTTAGATTGGATAAAAGGAAGAAATTATTTATGATGAGGGTGGTGAGACACTGGAACAGATTGCCCAAAGAATTTGTGAATGCCCCATCACTGGGAAGTGCTTTGAGTGAAAGATGTCCCAGCCCGTGACAGGGAGGTTGGACTAGATGATCTTTGAATGCCCTTTCCAATTGAAACCATTCTGTGACTCACAACAACGTTCAAAAATCAAGCTCTGATCCATTAGTGCTTATCAGATGTGGTTTAGCATTAGTGTTATAAAACTTAATTGGATTTAAACCAAACAGTGGAGAATTTAAATGGCCCCTTAGGAGTGCAGCAACCGGAGCGCTGCAAACAGGAGCAGGGAAACAGGGGCAGGCCTCAGCAGAAGGACAGGCTCAGCACAAGAGCAGGCTTGTCAGTTTACGAGGACAGTTCTTGAAGCCATGGCGTGCAGGGTGGGTGCAGTCTCTGTGCTCAGGAGGTGTGTTCATTTTGTGAGAGGGAGCCCAGTCATGGTGTCCACCCGGTGGGAGGCTGCATCCTCTGCACCTGCCAGAAGGGACGTGTCAGCCCAGACTGAGCTCCCAGGAAAACATGCAGCCATCCAGGTCTCAGGCCACAGGGAGTGCCCCCAGCTTGCAGTGGAAACAGGGGGCAGCAGGGGTACAGTTGAGCGAGGTGCGAGCATGTGGATGCTCTCTTCAGCCTGGTGACAGAGCTGCGAGAGGAAGTAGAGAGGCTAAGGAGCATCAGGGAGTCTGAGCAAGAGATGGACTGGTGGAACCACACCCTGAGCTCCCTGAAAGAGGAACAGAGACAGCCACCCGCAAAAGCCCCTGATCAAAGGGATCTGGTATCCTCTTCCCACCGGGATGGAGGCAGGGACTTAGAGAAGTAGCGAGTGGAAACAAGTCCACCAACCAGGCAGCAAGCAAGTTCCCTCCTTGCCCATGCTTCTCCAGGTGCCTCTGCACAACAGATATGAGGCTCTAGCTGTGGAGGACCAATCAGTGGACAGTGTGGGTGATGATTCATCTACACCAGAGGAAGGACCAAGACCAGAACAAAACACACACACCACCACCACGCTCCATATTACTACAACCGCCACGAGGAGGAAAAGGTGAGTCATCGTTATAGAAAACACTGTTGAGGAGAACAGAAGGTCCAATATTTCAGGCAGCTCCTACTCACAGGGAAGTCTGCTGCGTCCCAGGAGCCCAGGTTAGGGATATCGCTAGGGAACTCCCCAGTCTGGTACAGCCCTCAGACTACTACCCATTACTGCTCTTGCATGTGGGAGGTGAAGAAGCTGCAGTACGGAGCCCAAGGGTGATAAAAAGAACCTTCAGGACCTTTGGATGGCTACTGAGGGCATCTGAAGCCCAGGTGATGTTTTCCTCCCTCCTTCCAGTTGCGGGTGGTGACATTGGAAGGAGCAGCAGGGCCTGATCTATTAATACATAGATCTGTGGCCACTGTAAAAACTTGGGGGTTTTGACAATGGGATGGCCACACGGCACCAGGCTTAGATGTATCAGATGGGAGCAACCTTTCCCAAAGGGGGAGGAGGGTCTTTGCTCAGGAGCTTGCAGGGCTCATTGACAGGACTTTAAACTAGATGTGAATCGGGAGGGGGATAATATCAGACTTCCCTGTGACAAGCTGAGGGAGGACACACGATGGGTAGAGGGATGGGGTGCTGGTATGGGCCCTCTACCTGCTACCCCTGGAAGTGCTGGTGATGCAGTAGAACAGTTAAAGTCCTGTGGAGATGAGCTGGGGACTCCTGAGGTAGTAGGTGCCAGGAAGGAAACTCCCACAGAACACCTCAAAGGAAATAAAGGGTCTTCCACTAAGAAGGTGACATGGCCAACAGCCCAGCTGAAGTGCCTCTACACAAATGCACGAAGCTTGAATAACAAACAGGAGGAGCTGGAAGCTACGATGCTGCTAGAAAGCTATGATCTGGTTGCCATCACTGAAACTTAGGACGATTCCCATGACTGGAGTGTGGCTATCAAAGGCTACAGGCTGTTCAGAAGGGACAGAACAGGTAGAAGAGGTGGAGACGTTGCCCTCTATTTCAGGAAAGGGATAGAGTGTGAAGAGCTGTCCCTGAAGAACAGCCACGACCAGGTCGAAAGCTAGTGTGTGAGAATCAGAGACCGAGGCAACAAAATGAACCTTGTGGTTAGTCTCTACTACAGGCCACCTGATCAAGGAATGCCTACTGATGAAGCCTTCTTCCTCCAGCTACAGGAGGCTTCACTCTTGCAAGTACTCATCCTACTGGGGGACTTCAACCACCCTGACATCTGCAGGAAAAGTATCACGGCGAGCTGTAGACAATCCAGGAGAATCCTAGAGTGTATTGAAGATAATTTCTTAACCCAGGTAACAGACACCCCAACCCAAGGGGATGCAATACTGGACCTGATGGTCACCAACGCAAGTGGTGACGTCTAAATCAGAAGCAGCCTGGGCTGCAGTGATCAGGCCCTGGTGGAATTCAAGGTCCTGAGGGATATGGGATAGGCAAGGAATATAGCCAGGACCCTAAATTTCAGGAAAGCAGACTTCCAACTCTTCCAGGAGTCAGTCAGTAGGATCCCCTGGGATCTGGTCCTCAGTAACAAGGAGCAGAACAGAACTGGCAGATCTTTCCATGGATGCTTTCCATAAAGCGCAAGAGCGCTCACTCCCCAGATGTAGGAAATCAGGCAGGGAAGGGCAGAGACCAGTGTGGCTGAATGAGGACCTGCTGGTCAAACTGAAGAGCAAGAGGGAACTGCACAGGGAGTGCAAGCAGGGACGGGGAACCTGGGACGTGTATAGGAACACTGCCTGGTTGTGTAGGGGTGGAGTCAGGAAGGCCAAGGCGCAGATGGAGCTGAATTCCACAAGGGAACAGAAGACTAATGAGAAAGGCTTCTACAGGTACATCAACCAGAAGAGGAAGGTCATAGAAAGCATACCCCAGCTGATGAACGAAAATGGGGACCTCAAATCAACAGACGAGGAGAAGGCTGAGGGACTCAACAACTTTTATCCCTCAGCCTTCACAGACAGCCTCTATCCTCACCCCTCCTGGGTCAATGGACAGCAAGAAGGGGACCCCCTTCCCACTATAGGGGAGGATCAGGTTTGTGACCACCTGAGGAACCTGAACATATATAAGTCTATGGGATCTGATGAGATGCATCCCAGAGTTCTGAGGGAATCTGCCAATGTAGTTGCCAAGCCACTCTCCGTGATGTTTGAAAAGTCATGGCAATCAGGAGAAGTCCTTGGTGACTGGAAGAAGGGTAACATTGTCCCCATTTTTAAAAAACGGTGGAAAGGAGGACCCTGGGAAGTACCGACGTGTCAGCCTCACCTCTCTGCCTGGGGAGATTATGGAACAGATCCTCCTGGAAGCTATGCTAAAGCACATGGAGGACACAGGTATTTAATGGCAGCCAGCACTGCTTCACCAGGGACTGTTCCTGTATGACCAATTTAGTGGCTTTCTATGATGGGGTAACCACAGCAGTGGACACGGGTAAACTGATGGATGAGATCCATCTGGACTTCTGTAAAGCCTTTGACATGATCCCCCACAACATCCTTCTCTCTAAATTGGAGAGAGATGTACGTGATGGGTGGACAATTTGGTGGATAAGAAATTGGTTGAATCACAGAATCACAGAATCATAGAATCACTAGGTTGGAAAAGACCCACTGGATCATCAAGTCCAAACATTCCCATCAATCACTAAACCATGCCCCTCAGCACCTCATCCAACCGTCTTTAAAACACCTCCAGGGAAGGTAACTCAACCACCTCCCTGGGCAGCCTGTTCCAGTGCCCAATGACCCTTTCTGTGAAAATTTTTTTCCCAATGTCAGGCCTGAACCTCCCCTGGCAGAGCTTGAGGCTATTCCCTCTTGTCCAGTCCCCTGTCACTTGGGAAAAGAGGTCAGCACCCTCCTCTCCACAAGCTCCTTTCAGGTAGTTGTAGAGAGCAATGAGGTCCCCGCTCAGCCTCCTCTTCTCCAGGCTAAACAACCCCAGCTCCCGCAGCCGCTCCTCATAAGACTTGTTCTCCAGCCCCTTCACCAGCTTTGTTGCCCTTCTCTGGACTCGCTCCAGAGCCACAACATCCTTCTTGTAGTAAGGGGCTCAGAAATGAACACAGTATTCGAGGAGCGGTCTCACCAGTGCTGAAGTACTCAATGCCTACTTTGCCTCAGTCTTTAACAGTAAGGAAAATTGTTCCCTCTGTGCACAACCCCAGGGGTTGGAAGAGAAGTATGAGATTCCCAAGGTCCAAGAGGAGGTGGTTAGAGACTTGCTTGCCCAGCTAGACGCCCACAAGTCTATGGGGCCGGATGGAGTCCACCCAAGGTTTTGAGGGAACTGGCGGATGTGCTGGCCAAACCCCTTTCCATCATCTTCCAGCAGTCCTGGATGACTGAGGAGGTTCCGCTGGACTGGAGGCTGGCTGATGTCGTGCCCATCTATAAGAAGGGGTGCAGGGAGGATCCGGGGAACTACAGGCCTGTCAGTCTGACCTCGGTACCAGGGAAAGTCATGGAACAGGTGATCTTGAGTGCTATCAAGAAGCACTTGCAAGAGAACCGGGTGATCAGGCCCAGTCAACACGGGTTCATGAAAGGCAGGTCTTGCCAGACTAATCTGATCACCTTCTATGACCGAGTGACTAAACTCTTGGACGAGGGAAAGGCTGTGGATGTGGTCTTCCTGAACTTAGTAAAGCCTTTGATACAGTTTCTCACAGCATTCTGCTTCGGAAACTGTCGGCCTCTGGCCTGGACGGACACACACACTCCTGGGTGAAAAACTGGTTGAATGACCGGGCTCAGAGGGTGGTGGTAAACGGAGTTAAATCCAGCTGGAGGCCAGTGACAAGTGAGGTTCCCCAGGGCTCAGTACTGGGCCCAGTCCTGTTTAATGTCTTTATCAACGACCTGGATGAAGACATTGAGTGCTCCCTTAGCAAGTTTGCAGATGACACCAAGCTGGGTGGAAGTGTGGATCTGCTGGAGGGTAGGGAGGCTCTGCAAAGGGACCTGAACAGGCTGGACTGCTGGGCTGAGACCAACGGCATGAGGTTTAACAAGGCCAAATGCCGGGTCCTACACTTGGGGCACAACAACCCTAAGCAGAGGTACAAACTAGGAGAAGCCTGGCTGGAAAGCTGCCAGGAGGAGAAGGACCTGGGGGTGTTGGTTGACAGCCGACTGAACAAGAGCCAGCAGTGTGCCCAGGTGGCCAAGAAGGCCAATGGCATCTTGGCCTGCATCAGAAACGGCGTGACCAGCAGGTCCATGAGGTTATTCTCCCTCTGTACTCGGCACTGGTGAGACCGCACCTCGAGTACTGTGTTCAGTTCTGGGCCCCTCACCATAAGAGGTATTTTGTGGCTCTGGAGCGAGTCCAGAGAAGAGCAACAAAGCTGGTGAAGGGGCTGGAGAGCAAATCTTATGAGGAGCGACTGGGAGAGCTGGGGCTGTTTAGCCTGAAGAAGAGGAGGCTGAGGGGAGACCTTATTACTCTCTACAACTACCTGAAGGGAGGTTTTGGAGAGGAGGGTGCTGGTCTCTTCTCCCAAGTGACAGGGGACAGGACGAGAGGGAATGGCCTCAAGCTCCGCCAGGGGAGATTTAGGCTTGAGATTAGGAAAATGTTCTTCACGGAGAGGGTGGTTAGGCATTGGAACAGTCTGCCCAGGGAGGTGGTTGAGTCACCGTCCCTGGAGGTGTTTAAGGTGAGGTTGGATGAGGTACTTAGGAGCATGATTTAGGGATTGGTGGGAATGGTTGGACTCAACGATCCAGTGGGTCTCTTCCAACCTGGTTATTCTGTGATTCTGTGAGTACAGAGGGAGAATAACATCCCTGTACCGGTCACACTGTTTCTGATTCAAGCCAAGATGCCATTGGCCTTCTTTGCCACCTGGGCACACTGCTGGCTCATGTTCAGTCGCTGCCAACCAACACCCTCAGGTCATTCTCCTCCAGGCAGCTTTCTAGCCAGACTTCTCTAGTCTGTAGCACTGCACAGTGTTGTTGTGCCCTAAATGCAGGACCCGGCATTTGGCCTTGTTAAAGCTCATGCCATTGGTCTCAGCTCAGTGGTCCAGCCTGTTCAGATCCTTTTGAAAAGCTTCCCTACCCTCCAGCAGATCGACACTTCCACCCAGCTTAGTGTCATCCGCAAACTTGGTAAGGGTGCGCTACTCTTGTAGATGGGCACATCGTCAGCCAGTCCCCAGTCCAGTGGAACTTCCCCAGTCAGGCAGCACCACTGGAAGATTATGGAAAGGGGTTTGGCAAGCACATTCGCTAGCTCCTTCAATACTCTTGGGTGGATCCCATCTGGCCACTTAGACTTGTGGGTGTCTAGCTGGGCAAACAAGTCTCTAACCACCTCCTCTTGGATCATGGGCCGTATTCAGACAGTAGTGGACAATGACTCGATATCCAGATGTAGATCTGTAACAAGTGGTGTCCCTCAGGGATCCGTATTGGGGACAGTGCTGTTTAATGTCTTCATCAATGATATAGACAGAAGATCAAGTGTACCCTCAGCAAGTTTGCAGATGACAAGCTAGAGAAGTGGGCCTGTATGACCCTCATGAGGTTCAACACGGCCAAGTGCAAGGTCCTACACCTGCGTTGGGGCAATGCCCAATTTCAGTACATAATGGGGGATGATGTGATTGAGAGCAGCCCTGCAGAGAAGGGCATGGAGTAATAGGATTGAGGGGGAATGTCTTTAAAGTGGAGTAGGCGAGATTTAGACTATATATAAGGAGGAATTTCTTCACGATGAGGGTAGTGAGGCACTGGAAAAAGTTGCCCAGGGAAGTTGTGGGTGCCCAGTCCCTGGAGGTTTTCAAGGCTTGGTTGGATGGGCCTTGGGCAGCCTGATTCAGTGGGATGTGTCCCTGCCCATGGCAGTGGGATTGGAACTAGATCATCTTTACGGTCCCTTCCAACTCAAA
Source organism: Clamator glandarius (assembly GCA_033459285.1). Taxonomy (NCBI): domain Eukaryota; kingdom Metazoa; phylum Chordata; class Aves; order Cuculiformes; family Cuculidae; genus Clamator; species Clamator glandarius. The sequence continues at coordinate 325,077 of JAUNZM010000468.1, read as the reverse complement.
CCATTCTATGATTCTATGGTTCTATGATTCTATGATTCTGTTCCTGCGAAACATGTACACCGATCTATATCAATTGTCCTCCCTCGATGATCCTGTTCTGGGAAGGTACACACCAGCAATTAATGATAATAGAAGGATGGGAGGAAATGTGTGCATACTTGTCAGATGACAGGCAGAAATGCTGAATGCATCATATTCTGAACAGTCCATTTCCAAGTATTTATAAATAAAGATATCTTGTAGACTAGATTTATGAGTCACCAACGCACAGAACTGTGTGAAGCACATACAGTAGTTATTCTGAAGAGAAGCTTGAGCCAACAAACCATTTTTTTCCTAAGATATGACAGCTGTATGAACACCCATATCATGTTCATGCTTTGGACTGCAAGCTTCCAGTTTTGTGGACTTGAGAAAGAAACAAATCACAGCATGTTTAAATGTATTCCTTCTAAAAGTGTGTTATTATAGTTGAAAAAATTCATCTATGGTGTCAGAAGAGAAGCAATCATGTTTTTTCAACTCACCTAACATTTTACAGTCATAATATACAGATACTTCCATTTTAGTAGAAATCAAGCTATGCAGTTTCTTTGATATAAACAGAGGTCAGTGAGCTTTAAACCTTTATTAGGTGACTTGGGCACATTTTGAGATATTGCAGAGTGGGAAGAGGGAGGGGAATTGAAAGCTTTTGCTCTGAATAACTAAACAGAAGAGTAAAGGTCATCTTTATTTTTATGCTTTCCTATACACACTTATCCAGACATCACATCAACATAGCCATCTAAAACTCTACTCTTCCATGAATAATGAAACTTATTCCAAAATCTCTGCCTCAGAGTCTTATGAGCTACACACTAAAAAGCAGAGTAAAATTGTAATCTCTGTAATATGGAAACCAACCACCTCAGCAACCACATCACGCTATGGTATCCTACTGTCAGGTCTTCCTCACTTTTGCTGTTTGCAATACTAGGACTGAGTCATGAGTGCAGTAAACATATATGATAATGCATATGGAACTTATTGCTTTTAACAGCACCCTGACCATAAATAGAGTTTTATTCCAGTACTATGTTTATATGGTAAGGTTTTGGTAGCAGGGAGGGATGCAGGGGTGGCTTCTGTGATGACACCAGAAGCTTCCCTGTATCAGACAGAGCCAATTCTAGCCAGTTCCAAGATAAACCAAAGCTGAGCCAATCAGCAACACTGGTAGCGCTTCTGTGATAAGCGCCTCTGACTCTGTCAGATGTTTTCCTGGGAAAATAACTACTATTGTTACTTGTTTTATATACTTGCTAATTATTAACCATTTATAAGTGTTTAAGCACTAACGCAGCAGTGAATTTATCAACAGCAATTCAAATTTGTTTTAATCTGTCACTTGAATTAAATTATTTACTGCTTCTTCCAGCACTGTGAAATTGTCTCTGGATGGGCTTTGCTGTCAGAGCTGCCAGCTGCCTATTCTGGCCAAGTTGCAAGTATTAACCCTGTGGGTACCAGTCTCTAAGTAGATTCTCACAGGTGACCAAATTTTGACTTGTGGCAAAACATGTATAAGCACCCACACATAACCCTTTAGTCATAAACCATCGACCAGGTCTGAGACAAGAAATGGACCCAGCTGCACCTAGGCTCCTCTCTGAGGGAATGCTGAGAAAGCAAGGGGGTCCATCTTGAACCTCATGACCTGACGGGATGGCTCCCTCAGCCAACTGTAAGAATCTTACCTATTTAACATGACAGTGGGCACCTGACATCTAGCTAAGGTCAACCCACCACAATTCCCCCCCTTATCAATTTTTAAAAGCTTATTTCTCCACTACAAAATGATAGAAAGAAGCCAGCTTATTACAAAAAATATCTTCTGTCTACTCTTACAAATTATTAGAAGATGCAAGAACTTAAATCAGTTTTCTGATACACATTATAATTTACTCAAAAAAATCAGGAGAAGCATTGGAATAATTATCATCTAATAAATACTGTTTACTGTTGCCTGAATTAGGCTTCCCCTGACAATAGAGAGAATAAGAAACTGATCCCTAACATATATAGCTTACTTACCTCCTCCTACTTCGTGCAGGGGTGATGTAGCGTTCCCTGGAGAAATGATGTTGGTTGGACTGAGCCAAAGGAGGCTGTCTATTTGATGCTATCTCCCATGGTCGCATTGACGGTGATGCAGTTGGTGACATCGCTGTATAGTCAAAGACTGAATGAGAAAGGCGTTGTCTCTTGGGACTTGAACTGTCTTCATTCTGCCAATGTAGACAAAAAAAATCCAAAACAACTCAACTGAGTGATTTATTTCCCATATTGGAACTCCAGTATGCTTCAGCTAGCATCAGATAGAGAGACTTAACAAACTATATCAAAACACCATCAAGTTAAGTAACTACAAGAAGTTGTAGAACCTACTGCCTTTATAATGCAAACACTTAATTGCCCATCTGAGCATTTTTACAAAAGTATATTTTAGCAACATCAAGATATTTAAATAACAATGCTAAGGTAACCACAGAAGCTATATCAGAAAAAGGAGTAAACATTTTCTTCAGGAGAACCTGATCGCCTTATTTGAGGGAAAGGCTGTGGATGTAGTCTTCTTGGACTTCAGTAAAGCCTTTGACACAGTTTCTCACAGCATTATGAGCTGGTTGAGTCTCAGTCCCTGGAGGAATTTAAAAGACCTGTGGAAAAGGTGCTCAGGGACATGGTTTAAGTGGCAGATAGACATGGTTGGACTTGATGATCCAAGAGGTTTTTTCCAACCTGGTGATTCTATGATTCTATTCCTATCAGGTACATGCTTACATAGCTGAAAAAACATTGTTAAATGTTTGGAGTACAAATCAGCTCTGGTATGCTTACACAGAGGTGCTTCATCTTTTAACTTATTAGTGCAGTAATAGTAACAATGTGATCAAAAACAACCACCGTGAAAAACTTGGTTTGAGCTGGTGTATTTTACCGAAATTCTACTGAGACTAAGTAGCTCCATAGATTCATTGTTAGTGATATGAAAATCATTCATCTCCAAATTTATATTTGGTCCTGAACAGAAATAGTTACCTCTCCTTTTCACTACTTGTCCCTGCTTAAAATGGTTAGCTGGACCTCCTTTTCTTCTTCACCATAAAGAGATGATGTGATGAGTTTAAGAAACCAAATATTTGCAGTCATTTGCAGATGACAAATACAGAGAAAACTGAGCTTCTCTACAATAACTATCTTCCTGAACTGCACCCTCTAACCCTGTTAGAAGCCTTTTGCTTCATATACTTCTAAAGACTATCGTGTTTAAAAACCTCTCTACACTTATTCATCGCTCACAATTTTCCCCACTGGATCATCGAGTCCAACCATTCTCATCAATCACTAAACCATGTCCCTGAGCACCTCATCCACCCATCTTTTAAACACCTCCAGGGAACCATGGTGTCCAGTCGGCAGAAAATTAAGGCTGCTCCAATCTCTGTACCAGCTGTGACTGTTGCAGCCTCGCAGACAGAGCCCCAGTGGGTGCACGCTGCCAGCCTGATGCCGGAATGCAGGGTATGCCCCTCTCTTGCACTGGTACATCCACCAGTGGGGAACTCATCTGCAGGAGGTGTGCTCGGGTGAAGGAACTCCTCCGCTTTGTGACAGAACTCAGGGAGGAGGTGAGCAGGTTGAGGAACATCAGGGAGTGTGAGAGGGAGATTGACCACTGGAATAACACCCTATGCTCTCTGGTAGGCATGCCTTCTATGACAGAGGACACCCCATCCTCTCTCCAGTCAACTGAGGAGAGAAATTTAGGAGATGGAGGGGAATGGCAGTAGGTTCCTTCCAGGCACAAGAGGTGTGTCAGCCTCCCAGGTTTCCTTGCACAATAGATACGAAGCTCTGCAAGTGGAACCCAACCTCAATGTGGCTGATGGGTCTCATAGCCTAGAAAAGTTCCCTAGGTTAAGACACCCTAAGCCCTCCATCAAAAAATGCCTCTGTTAAGAAGATAAGACAGGTTATTGTCATAGGGGACTCCCTTCTGAAGGGAACAGAAGGACCGATCTGCAGACCAGACCCAATTCATAGGGAAGTCTGCTGCCCACATGGGACCTCAGTTAGAGGTGTGGAAAGAAAACTTCCAACCCTGGTCAAGCCCACAGATTATTATCCACTGTTGACTTTCCAAGTAAGTAGTAACAAATTCCATACAAGAAATCTGAGGGCAATTAAAAGGGAATTTGGGGCCTTGGGACGAATGGTGAAGGGACCGAGTGTGCAGGTAGTGTTCTCTCCTGTCATTCCAACTACAGGGAGTGACGAGGGGAGGAATAGGAAGAGCCAAGAAATAAATACCAAAAGAACTTTGGGTTTTTGACCATGGATTGGCCTGCAAAATACCAGGCTTGCTGTCCAAGGATGGGGTATGCCTGTCTCCAAGGGACAAAAGGATGCTTACCAAGAAGCTAGCAGGGCTCATCCATAGAGCTTTAAACTAGAGGGGAAGGGGGAAAAAACTAGGTTTGATAGAAAAACATCTGGAAATGGCACTCCAGTGATGGTGTGCTGGCAAGGCCCTTTGGTCTGCCACCTCACTGGAAATGGGGGAGAGCACTCCAAGCGGCACCACAGATGTAAAGATTACTGATGGGTTAGAAATTTCAGCAAGGAGTCACTTAGGAACTGAGACTATTCCCCTCAGGAGTGTAGCGGGATCAACAGCCTAACTGAAGTGATCTACACCAGTTCACGCAGCATGGGCAACAAAAAGGAGGAGCTGGAAGTTGTTGTACTGCAAGAAAATGATGATATAATTGCCATCATGGAAATAACTGGGATGACTCGCATAACTGGAATGCTGCCATGGGTGGCTATAAACCCTTCGGGTTTATATAGAATCATAGAATCACTAGGTTGAAAAAGACCCATCGGATCATCGAGTCCAACCATTCCTATCAAACACTAAACCATGCCGCTCAGCGCCTAGTCCACTCATCCCTTAAACACCTCCAGGGAAGGTGACTCAACCACCTCCCTGGGCAGCCTGTTCCAGTGCCCAATGACACTTTCCATGAAAAATTTTTTCCTAATGTCCAGGCTAAATCTCCCCTGGCGGAGCTTGTGGCCATTCCCTCTCGTCCTGTCCCCTGTCACTTGGGAGAAGAGGCCAGCACCCTCCTCTCTACAACCTCCCCTCAGGTAGTTATAGAGAGCAATGAGGTCTCCTCTCAGCCTCCTCTTCTCCAGGCTAAACAACCCCAGCTCTCTCAGCCACTCCTCATAAGGCCTGTTCTCCAGCCCCTTCACCAGCTTCATTGCTCTTCTCTGGACTCGCTCCAGAGCCTCAACATCCTGCTTGTGGTGAGGGGCCCAGAACTGAACACAGGATTCAAGGAGCGGTCTCACCAGTGCCGAGTACAGAGGGAGAATAACCTCCCTGGACCTGCTGGTCACTCCATTTCTGATACAAGGCAAGATGCCATTGGCGTTCTTGGCCACCTGGGCACACTGCTGGCTCATGTTCAGTTGTCTGTCAACCAACACCCCCAGATCTTTCTCCGCCAGGCAGCTTTCCAGCCAGACTTCTCCTAGTCTGTAGCACTGCTTAGGGTTGTTGTGCCCCAAGTGCAGGACTCCGCATTTGGCCTTATTAAACCTCATGCCATTGGTCTTATCCCAGTGGTCCAGCCTGTTCAGGTCCCTTTGCAGAGCCTCCCTACCCTCCAGCAGATCCACAATTCCACCCAGCTTAGTGTTGTCCGCAAACCTGCTAAGGGTGTACTCAATGCCTTCATCCAGGTCATTGATAAAGACATTGAACAGGGCTGGACCCAGCACTGAGCCCTGGGGAACCCCACTTGTAACTGGCCTCCAGCTGGAATTAACTCCATTTAACACCACTCTCCAGGCCCGGCCATCCAACCAGTTTTCTACCCAGGAGAGTGTGCGCCTGTCCAGTCCAGAGGCTGACAGTTTCTGAAGCAGAATGCTGTGAGAAACTGTGTCAAAGGCTTTACTGAAGTCCAGGAAGACCACATCCACAGCCTTTCCCTCATCCAGTAGTCGAGTCACTTTGTCATAGAAGGCAATCAGGTGAGTTTGGCAAGACCTGCCTTTCATGAACCTGTGTTGACTGGGCCTGATCACGCAGTTCTATTGCATGTGCTTCATGATAGCACTCAAGGTCACCTGTTCCATGACTTTCCCTGGCATTGAGGTCAGACTGACAGGCCTGTAGTTCCCTGGATCCTCCCTGCGACCCTTCTTGTAGATGAGTCATGACATAAAGTCTCATTTCATGTTATTTCCTATGAAATCTCAACACATCAGGATATTGATGGGGAGAGAAAAGCACACCCAACCAACATAGCACACATTTTTTCAAGTTTATTTCATATGGATTATAGTTTAATCGAAACTTACTACTGAAATGATGGTTTGTTACTTTATTTAGTATACACGGCAAGATTTTAGTATTGGAGGGTCTGTGGGGGTGGCCTTTGTGACAAGAGATATGGGGCTGCACCCATGCCAGGCAGAGCTGGTTCCAGCCAGCTACAAAACAGAACCACCGAACCTGAGCCAATAAGCAAAGCTGGTGGTATCTTTGTGAAAACATATTTAAGGAAGGACAAGAAAGAGTAGACCGGCAGCAAGGGAAAAAATTGTGAGAAACAATAGTGCAAACACCAAGGTCCCCTGCAGCCCATGGAAGAGACCACAGTGGAGCAGGTATTTCGGTAGAGCCTGTGGAGAGGACCACATTAGAGCAGATATCCACAATTGCAGCCTTTAGAGGACCCCGTGGTGGAGCAGGTAGATATTACCTGAAGGAACAGCAGTCCATGGAGAGACTATGCTGCTGCAGGAAAAGTTTGAGAAGGAAGGAGTTGCAGAGAGGAACTGTTATGTACTGACCATAAACACACACACCCACTTTTCCGGTGCACCTCTGTGCTGCTTGGGGGCAGGGGGAGAAGCAGAAGGGAGGTAAAAGGATCAGAAGTGAAATTGAGCCTTGAAAAAACAAGGGAGGGGGACATTGTTTTAATTTTTGGTCTTTGTTTCACACCATTCAAATCTCCTTATCGGCAATAAATTAAATTAATTTTCCCCGAGTCATGTTCGTAACTGATCAATGATCTCCCTGTCTTTATCTTGACCTATGAGCTTTTTTATCCTGTTCTCTCCCCCTGTCTTGATGAGAGGGAAAAGTGAGAGTAGCTAGGTGGGCATCTGACCAAGGTCAATTCGCCACAATTATGAACATGCTTTAGTAGTCACTTTTACATAGTTTACATAAATGCTGTTCTTCTTTGCATAGATAAAGTGAGAGTTATAGCATGATAATTTAGACCTCTTATATTTTCACCAAGTCAATGTACCTTAAGATATGCTTCTTTTCCAGTTAAATTATAAGGATCACAAACACAAACTAATATTATTTTTTTAATAAAAAAATAAAACTCAACCATAAAAAACACCCACAAATCAAACATAGAATTGAGTTATTACTAGAAACAATTAAGACTGATATCTAAAATACAACTCCACTCCATTCCTCCAAATATTGTCTACATATCTAAGAAGATTAAATAATATCATGATGCCCGTAGAGGTTTCTATTTAACCAAGAGCTGTGAATGATCAAAAGTGGAAAAAATAGGGACATAAGCTTCAAGAATAAAACTCAATTTGGAGGATGCAAAGTAGCCAAGACTTGTGAAGTTAACCTGGAGGAAAAGTACATCTCGATGTGGACAAATCTCACAAAGTGTAATACTAACACGCTGATACTAAATATTACATGTGTAAATATTTACTTTTATGAAAATTAAAACTTCTCATTAGACATAATTTTCCAACTTTCAGAATTGGAGTCCACAACAAAATATGATATCAAGATCAAAACAGAAATGCTTATGACAAAAATGTAACTATTAAGCATTATTTGTAAGCAGACTTTTCAGCATCAGAAAAGATGAACAGTGGTGTGATTTTCACAGAGACCCTGCAGAGATGAGAGTCTAAATCCTCAGCTGCACAGAAGAGCAACCAGTGACTGTAGTCAGTTGTGGGGCATATGAAGACTCCCGTGATGGCAAAGGCTGCAGGCTTGTGACTTCAAGCAACAGGAAGACCACTACTTCTGTACCTGCACATTTGCAGTAGTGGAATAAGTTCAGTGCCCTGACAGAAGACAAAGGAGAGAAAGCCATGTCTGAGGAGGTATCGGATCCAGCCAAGCCTGAACCACAAATCAGCACCAAGAGGAATCAACAGCACTGAGGTCAGACTGACAGGCCTGTAGTTCCCCGGATCCTCCCTGTGACCCTTCTTGTAGATGTCCACCACATCAGCCTGTTGGAGAATGGCTTGCAGAGCAGGGGCACGGCTCTGTGCAAGAGCTGTGCCGTAGCATAAACTGTAAATCATGCTGATAAAGGGAGAAGCACAGGGGCATACCAACCTTGGACAGTTAGATAAACAACTGTGGGAAAGTTGGCGATAGAAGAGAGGAACAAGGCGTACCCAGGAGCTGACTTGTAATCTGTAACCTATAGCGAGCTCAGCTTTTGCAATATGTATGAGGCTAATTAACAACTGTATTTAACTAGCTGTGATCTCTAATAAAATTGAGACTTGCCGATGACCACCTGGTGTCTGCATTCTCCCTTCGCCGACAAATGGTGACCCCGACGTGATACTGCCACGGTCGACGAAGTTGGAGTTGGGTCCTGATCGCAGCCAGGACGGTGCTGAAGAACAAGGAGAAAAGCACCCCCAAAGATCACAATGGTGGTTTTGGGCCATACGTGCCACCGAAGCCTGGAGAGCTGCAACAGCACTGACGAAAAACGGATAGGCAAGTGGCATATGATTTATTTACTCCTACTTTAAGGAGGATGGAAAAGCACTGGAAAGCAGCATCCAGGGGGGCAGAAGGTTGGACTTGCTGCAGGCAGCGTCGTTCAGCCCGTGCCTGGATTCGGGATAAAGAAGAGCGAATCCGCTGTCCGTCTGAATGCTACCCAGGGTTTAAAACGCTGCACACAAAGTCAAGCTCGCAATGGAAAAAGAGGTAGCATTTGATTTATTAAAGCGTTTTCTAGAAAAGTGGGGGGTGGGTCCGTTAAAGGACCTAGCAACTTTATTAGCTGTAGCAAAGACTAAGGGCTGTTTTAAAGACCCAGAACAAATGTTTGAGGAAGAGGAATGGAGAAAGTTAGGAGATAAGTTATGGGAGGCAGTCTTAGAAGATGATAAAGTCGTGAAGAAGTTAGGGAAGTTGTGGCGTGTAGTGCATAATGAGCTGTTACATTATCAAGCGGAAGAAAAGGCTGCGAGGCAGGTCAGCGCAGCGCAGGAGAATAGGAATTCGGCTTGTCCTCTCCCTCCTGCCGTGCCCACAGTCAGCTCACCCCCACCCCACAGCAATGCTCCTGAGGATATTCTGGGAACTGAGGGTCGTCTGCTGTCGGCCCCGCCGCCGGAGCCACCCCCGCCCCCCTTACTTAATAATGAGTCGGTTCCCGAGCCAGAGGGGGGGGGGGGGGGGGGGGGCTGCGGCGCGAGAGCGGCGGGAAGCCTAGGCAGAAATAGTGAAAAGTATTATAGATTCAAAAGATATTAGTGCAATAGAGTCGGTAATAGATATAGCGTGTCCTGTAGTTTTTCAAGCCCCGCTAGTTGAAGCAATCCAAAAGGTAGGGCAATATTTAGTAACTGCACAAACCCAGGCATTTGCTGCCCTTGCTCCATTGCAACCTTTGACAAAGATGCAGCAGACAGGCCCGAATCGACGAGAGTGTAAGTGTTTTCGATGTGGGCGTAATGGACACACACGCCGTCAATGTCGGGAGCAGCAGGTGTGGTGCCAGAATTGCCAAACAAACAATCATAGTACTGCTTGCCGCCGCCGTCAGCCGAGAAACTCCCAGCAGCGCGCAGACGCCAATAGCAGCCCCAGTGACTTACATGACTGCAGCTGCCCCAGGATCACAGACACCTCTGCCCAGCTTCGACTAGCCAGCGTTTTGCAACCGGCAACCAGGGGCAGCCTTGGACTGGACCTGGCGACAGCAGTAGATACTACACGCATCGACAATCGACCACAAAAGATTGCCTCTGGGATTAAAGGACCGTTGATGACGAAGAGAAGACTTAGAATGGTGGTTGAGGAATTCAACAGCTTTACAGCTAAGTTTGTTATCTGAGGCTGTAGAACTTAAAGTAGAGTCACTGAAAATGCCTATACTAAAATGGCTTGGCAACCACGACTGGTTGCTAAAACCCAAAAAAGGTGAGACGCCACTCTCTAATGCTGTTACAGTTTATACAGATGCCGGAAGAAGATCACGAAGGGCAGCAGCAACTTGGTTTACCGAAAATCAGTGGCATCATCATCTTTTATCCGCAGAGCCAGGAGACTCTTTACAGACTCTAGAATTAGCTGCACTTGTTTGGACATGCGCCCAGTGGATGCATGAAAATTAAACATCGTAACAGATTCAATGCAACTACAATCTGCGATAAAACAACGATCTCAACCCTATTGCATAATACACATCAGAAGTCATCAATGGACTGAAGGTTTAGGTGAAGGCAATGCGCGTGCTGATCAACTTGTGACTCTAGCAGCTCTCACCTCAGAGCAAGAACCAGAGGCAGCACCGAGATAGACGTGATCACCACCATCGTAGTAGTGCTGCAACCATCTGCACTTCACACAATAACAGGAAATGGAAAAGGACAATTGGGGTTGGCTTTACTATCTTGTAATTAGTATGATTATCAATAATTCGGTTGGGAATCTTTGTTTTATCTGGGATCATTGATGCAAGCTCTACTGGAATAATTCAAGCAAGGGAAATGATACACAGGGAAATTGAGGTTTTAGCTCAACTGACCAGTCTGTAATTCTATCAACACAAAAACTACAAAACAAAACAAACAAACAAAAAGTATTACCATAAGTAAAAGATTTGTTAGACAATTGATATAAGCCTCATTGATAATGAATGTACATATTTTAAGTGGTTTTTGTTCTCGGTACCATGTGTAGTTTAAATATTCATAGCATGGAAAAATTGTGGATCTAATAGTGATAACCAACATTCTATGAATGTATTCGGCTAGCTGAGAAGTGTGTGTGTGTGTGTGTGTGTGTGTGTGTGTGTGTGTGTGTGCGCGTTTGAAGTACTTCAAACATTTGTGAGACTTACAAATCGGTTTTGATTAATCTTGAAAATATATCTCTGGGACCTTTCGATCTCAAACGTCCACTAAGCCGGCAAACAGGTAGATTTACCTGGGGATCTTTGGAATGAAAGGCTTCAGAAGTAAAAAGTTTAAAATACCTAGCAAAACATACAAAAACTGCCTGAGCTTGCAGCTGTATGTGTGTGAGTTCTCCCTCCGCACTCTCCTTCCTTTCTAAGTTTTTTTCTTTCTTTCAGCTTTGAAGAAGTCTAGAGGAGTTAATGGTAGCACATGGGTACAGCTGTGAGGAATTTGCAGGAATGTGTTGTTTTAATCTCGGTCCCGGTCCATCCACAGCAAGTTACAACAATTGACAGATAACATAAGAAAATTACAGCAATGGGAAAATCCTTTGGATGTATGGTTAATTTCACTGGGGATCGACGGGTTGTTGGGAACATTGTTGAAATATGGATGTGTAATTTTGATTGTTGTAATTTTGATCCTATCAATAATCCCATGTCTAATATCGTGTCTACAGAATATGATGGCGAAGGCCACAGATCGATTAGTTATGCAAGCTATGCTGGTCCAAAAAGAAAAAGGGGGAATTGTTGGAGAATGGCTTGCAGAGCAGGGGCACGGCTCTGTGCAAGAGCTGTGCCGTAGCATAAACTGTAAATCATGCTGATAAAGGGAGAAGCACAGGGGCATACCAACCTTGGACAGTTAGATAAACAACTGTGGGAAAGTTGGAGATAGAAGAGAGGAACAAGGCGTACCCAGGAGCTGACTTGTAATCTGTAACCTATAGTGAGCTCAGCTTTTGCAATATGTATGAGGCTAATTAACAACTGTATTTAACTAGCTGTGATCTCTAATAAAATTGAGACTTGCTGATGACCACCTGGTGTCTGTATTCTCCCTTCGCCGACACACTCCCATCTGGCCTGGCCTCCATCCCCTCCCCCCTCACATCTAGTTTAAAGCTCGATTTATGAGCTTAACTAGGTTTTTGGTGAGGGCTTTTGTCCCCCTAGGAGACAGGCGTGTCCCATCTCTAGTAGAAGGCCTGATGGTGAGTGGGCCTCCCCATGATTAAAGAACCCAAAACCCCTCTTCTCACACCAGTCCCTAAGCCATTCATTAATAAGTATCTTATTCCTCATTTCCTGCTCCTGATTCCTTAGTATTGGGATGGAGTTGAATATTACCTGTGCCCCAGAGCCCTCGATCATTCTCCCAAGTGCCTTGAAGTCCCTTTTAATGGCTTTAGGCCTACTACGCTCTATTTCTTCATTACCAACTTGAAAAACTAAGAGCGGGTAGTAGTCGGTGTTTTTGACCAGGGAAGGGAGCTTTCTAGTAACTTCCCTCACTGATGCTCCCGGCAAGCAGCAGACCTCCCTATGGAGCAGGTCCGGCCTACAGATGGGACCCTCCATTCCTTTGAGAAGGGAATCCCCCAAGACAATCACCCTCCTCTTCTTTTTAACCGAGGATGTTTTTAAGGCTGTGGGAGGATGATGGATTTTTGGAAACATTTCTAGACTGTGGATGTAGCCCTCTTCATCTATAGGGACTGGATGCACCCTCAGCACCTCATATTTGTTTCCCAGAGAAATTTGGGGGTTAATTGCCTGGGTGGGGGGAGCAGGTTTCCTTCTTCGGACAGGACCTGCTGCCATTCCCCATCTCTGTCTCTCCTGGCCTTGCAGCTTACTGGTGGGTGGTGCTCAGCCTCACTAGCTCCGGCAGCCTGTGAGAGGGTCCTGCTCCACTGATCTATGAGCCACTATGGGAGGGAGGCACTGCCTGCAGCCCAGGGTATGGGTAGCTGCATGTGCCCACCGGGGCTCCGTCTGGGTGGCAGCCTCCATCACGCTTGGTGAAGCCTTAGTCTTTCATCGGGTATCCACCATTTTCCTCAGTCTCTTCCGACTGTGCTCCAGCCCCTCCCTGCTTGCCCTGCCCGCTCGAACTGTCGCTCAAACTGCCTTGTTTAATGTGCCCCGCACCTCTTTGCCCCGCTCCTCTTCACCTGTTCTCCGGTCACTGTGCTCCCTAAGGGCCGTTTAAATCCCCCGCGGAAGCTTCTGGGACTGCCCCCTCCCGTCAGGCACCGCGCGGGAACAGCCGTTGAGCCAGGAGCCCGGCGCCGACCTCCTAATAGAGTTTTTTAGGCTTTTCCCTGCTCAGGGAAGCACCCAGCCGCCTATGGCCACCCCTACTACAGAACTCACCGTCTTGTCACTGGATGCAGCTGAATAAGCAGAGTTAATGGGTTTGCCGCGTTTAAATCCCCCACCGAAGCTTCCCGGACCGCCCCCTCCCGTCAGGCACTGCGCAGGAACGGCCATTGAGCCAGGAGCCCGGCGCCGACCTCCCGGTCGAGTTTTTTAGGCTTTTCCCCGTTCAGGGAAGCACCCAGCCGCCTATGGCCACCCCTACTACAGAACTCACCGTCCTGTCGCTGGACGGTCCCAGGTTCCCTGTCCCTGCTTGAACTGCCTGTGCAGTTGCCTCTTGTTCTTGAGTTTGACCGGCTGGTCTCAACTCAGCCAGGCTGGTCTCTTCCCTTTCCCTGTCTGATTTCCTGCATTTGGGGACTGAGCACTCTTGTGCTTCATGGAAAGCATTCTTAACTATTTGCCTGCTCTGTTCTGCTCCCTTGTCCCTGAGGACCATGTCCCAGGGGGTCCTACTGAGTAACTCCTTGAAGAGCTGGAAGTCTGCCTTCCTGAAATTTAGGGTCCTGACTTTGTCTGTGTTCAAAATATCAGACTGTGATATAAGCAGATTGGTATCTGTTTTGTAACTTTGAGAAGCTGCGACTCAGAGTGCACTCTGTTTTGTGATTTTGGCTGTTTCCAAAATAAATACTGCATTTGAATTTACCCTGGGAGATTTGTTGGTCTCTGATTTGATGTGCAGATATTGAAAGAACCCTTTTCACCCTTCCCTTTCAGGGTGGGCCCCAACATTGCTGGTGTCAGGAGTGGGGTGTAACATATATTAAGGTAAACTGAGCATGGATGGGCTTTTTTCTTTACTTTTGTACATTTCTGCATTCCATGAACAGCACAATTTCAGTATTTATTCTTAATGTTAATCTTTTGACATTAACTAATTATCTCAAATTTTATAATAAAAAAACATTCTCAAAACAAGCATCAAAAGGCAAAGTCATAAAACTAAAATACTGAGCTCCTTCATTGTCTGGCTATTGGATTATGTAAGGGAAATTCTAATTGTAACTGCTCAGCGGTGGTAATTTGTAACCAAGGAGTGATCCTGCATGGACTGGGGAGAGGGGGGCAAAAAGACCCAGCTGCAGAAGTAGTTAAACTGGCTGGGAGCAGAAATGCCAGAGACAGAATGACTCCTTGTAAGAGAGTTAGGTTTCAGCCTCAGCATTATCTTGTGTCTGTGCCAGGATGGCTCAGGGGCCCAGGCTCAGGAGCCACTTTTGTCCAACAGAGCTGGGCTGGGGGATAACCCAGGGCTGGCAGAGGTGCCCCATGCATCAGCTCAAGGGGATTTGTGCTGGTGCCAGTGTACATTGGGTGACCTTATTGCTCTCTACAACTAGATATCAGAAAGAAATTTTTCACAGAAAGGATCATTGGGCAAGGAACAAGCTGCCCAGGGAGGTGGTTGACTCACCATCCCTGGAGGTACAAGGTGTTCAGGGACTCTCTTGAAGAGTAAGTAGTCCATGGGTAGTAGAGTTGGCTAGTTTTTCAATTTCCCCAGATACATTTAAGATTGCATTTTTTAATTCACTTACTCCCAAAGAGGGAAGAAGCCATCTAACAAATGAGTGAAATCCAGTTGGCCTTTTGATTAAAGGATTTTTAATTGCTGTCTGGGTTCAAACAGAAAGGTCCTATGCTAGGTAGATCCCAAAAAGTTCTTGGGTAAATTTCTAAATTACCTGATAAAACTCCCAAGGTACAAATACCTCCCCAGTCTAAGGGTAAAGCCTTATAAGCCTTATCCCCATACAGCCAAAATATTCCCAAATCCACAGGTGCTCGCAAACTTAAACGCAACCCTGAGCTAATCGAGGATATATTCTGATAATTGAGTCCAATTTCCTACAAAAGAATGGTAGTTCAAAAAATGCTGATTGCCATTACTTGAGGGGATAACATCTTTGCACACAATGAACCTGTGAATAGTCACCAAAAGTAGGCAGCCGAATTTCCCAAAATTTATTCTTCATAAATTTCAAAAAAAAAAAGTAATATATCAATACTTTTTCCCAATCAACATCTTTAGGGATTGGGATACTAGTAAAAGATTTCATCAGGGTTACGTAAATATTATCCATCCGTAGATTTTTCAATTCTACTTGGCTTAAACCTCTTCGTTTCTGAACTAGCTGTTTCACAGTTTCAAAAGACAGCAGACTATGATATTTACTAGGATTACCTTGTTGAATGTATAAATGAGATGCATCATAATATGAAAACCATCAGCCCTTCACCCATTTGTAAATTAAGATTCTATATTTAAAAGTAAAGTAATTAACCTGTAAATTGAATATGACAACACCAGTCTCCCTCATTGGATACTCCCCACATTTGATGATTGTAACACCACGAGCCAATTCCCCATATTGATTCGTAAACATGTAGGTGATATGAAGGCTTAAGGCCATAAATGGGGTACCCTGTCAATGACTCTTTAGACTCATCATAATTGTTTTGCGGAATCAAACTCTATAACTCAGTTAAGGGTTATAAAGTAGGTATGTGTTTATTCGCCGGTGGGTGCGAGGGGGTAAATCTCCTAGCTCACATACCGTATGGTCTAACAAGCAGATAGTTATAGTGTAAAGACATGCCTATTCATAAACACCTATAACATATTCATGACCTGTCCCCACTTCCTATTATAATTAGATTCATCTTCCTCATGAATCATTCCTGAACTCAATGTGTGCGCAGTCGCAGTCTCATCCTGGTTGAGCTCCAAGTCTGCAGAGCAGGATAGTCAGCTTTCTGCTGTTGTCCACATTCCAGCTTTCCCTTATCAGTGAATGTCTGCAAATGAGCTCCTTCCTTATCAACATCCAGGGTCTTCAATGCCTTTACTAGCAGACAGTGGGCATTTCAGTGAGCTAAGCTCTCTAAGTTTTTCTAACTTCTCCCCTATATCATATGCCTGCTCATCAATTCCCACAATCCTCGGCTTAGGAGCAGACCAGCTCCTTGAGAAGGTAACAACCATGCATATCAAAGCACACCAGAAAGTGAATTCAGAACTGGAAAGATGAAATGAGCGGGCGGACAGAGAGGCAAAATAGGCAGCCAAAGGGAAAGTAAAACAGAAGAGGCTTTGACCCCTGATGGATGAATCTCCCTCGAAGGAGAGCCCCAATATACCAAAGAAGATCAAAAGCTCAGTGCAGGTTTGGAAGGGTCATATAATGAGGAGGGATGAGCTCTCACCCCACAAGGCAAATTAATCATATGGGTTTTAGTAAAAGAGAAGCATAGAAAAAGGCATTGGGGAGCAGAGGCCCTGTAGAAATGCCTAATTAGGGAAATTGTAGCTAGAAATGTATACATTACTGTGAGACAAGTGACTCAGCAGTGTGATATTTGCCTCCAGACTAATCCCAAAAATACCCTCACACTGGAAATGGGCCAAATTGTGAAAGGCAACAGGCCTGGAGAACAACGGCAAATTGATTTTTCAGAACTTCCAAGAAAAGGGGGTATTGATATTTTTGAGTACTAACTGATACCTTTTCAGGTTGTCCAGAGGCATTCCCTACCAGAACAACCAAGGCTCAAGAGGTAACCAGAACATCATACAAGAGATAATCCACCATTTTGGGGTCCCAGTGAACCATCTGTTACTTTGAGATCCATCTGGACACTAATCCTCGTATATACTACCATACTCGTATATATTGGCCAAGGTTGTGTATGTTTAAGAACTGCTTGTATTTCTATAGTAACAGATAAGACAATTATAGATAGCAAGAATCATTCTAATTTTTGCATTTGCTATTTTGTTAAGATTGTTGGGTGTGACTTTTCTTACTTAGCACCAGTCGTATCCTACCAGTTGATAAAATCTAATTACACTATGTTATACAAGTTATCACCTGTACCTATTGAAATGAATCTTCAAAGTCTTGGATGAGGTCCAAGAAAGTGGGAGAAAAACCCTGATAACAGTCCACCATGACATGGAGGAAATAAACAGGGTCTTGAAAAGGGTAAGAGAAGATGCGTACAATCATTGGTGGGACATGCTATTTGGATAGTCCCCCACTGTGACTGGCATAATTGTAATAGACTGCGGACAAGAGTATGGGTTCAATTAGAATTTATTGAATTATAGCAGGCAAGGCAAAGGCAAAAACAGCGCTGGGCGACAGGGGAGTCTATTGCTCCTCAAACTGCCACAACATCCCAGGTCTCGATTTCCTTTTTTATACAGTTCTGTTCCCTGCTATGCGGCCTTTTTTCGTTAGTACTCTGCGCCTGCTTATCTTGTTGCCATGGGCCTTCGACCTTCGTTGCAATGCAGATGGTGTTTTGGTACGATACACTCCTGGTTTGGCAGCTGTTTTGACTGCGTCCTGGTTCTTCAGTAAACAGCTGTGTCAGCGGATACTATACCTAAATACTTAGAGACTTAAAACTAAAACAAACTTTAATCAGTGAACAAAAACATGGATTATATTTCCCACAATTCCCCCATTTCTCTTTTTCTTTATTTTTGTTCACTGTATCTTTGCAATTCCTGTCTTGCTAATTCTAACATCCCTATATCTTCTTCTTCAGATATTCGTTCATACTTGGTTCTAAGAAGCATGAGGGGTGCTGCTTCTATCCTACTTTTTACTATGCTGATTAATCTATTAAATATACATGGGCCAAAGGTAAGTCCCAACACCAACAAGATTACTGGCCCTGTAATTGTGGAAAGCAGGGTTGTCAGCCAAGGAGAGTGGCTAAACCAACTTTCATACCAACTCTGATGTGCTTCTCTTTCCTTTTTCTGTTGCTCTGTCTTCTTAATTTGCTCATGGTGTTAATCACTACTCCTGTGTGATCTGCATAAGAGCAGCATTCTTCTCCTAATGCCACACACAAGCCTCCCTGCTGTAAAAATAGCAAATCTAACCCTCGTCGATTTTGTAACACTACTTCTGATCATGATCTGTTTGATTTCACTAGACCGTCAATTGCCTTTTCTATTTTGCTCAAATCTTCATTCACAGAAATTCTTAGCGCGCTGAATTCCTTTTGCTGATTGATTAATGAGGCAATTGGTTCTTTTTTTTATGAGGATTAGTCCTCCTCTATCCCTTCCTGGTTCCCAAAACTGAATTCCCCATGTTTTCCCAATGAACCATCCTGCATCTTCTGGGTTCGTAACGTTCAAATAGAGATATTGGCACCAGTTGCTGTGTCCCCCATTCACCCCGCCACTATAGTCGTATCGGGGATGAATACACCCTGGAGGCCCCCTTCCCACAGCTAGGAATTTGTCTTCCACTTTCCTAGTCCAAGTCCAGGCTATTGTCTCGCAACCCCAATATGCACAATAATTATATCCAGGCCCATTACAGTATCCTTTCCCGGGGTTTGCAGCAGGGCACATATAAAACACCCTGTATCTCTTGTATGGATTGAGAAGGTCGCGAGGATTATCTCCCCCGTCTATAGTGGTGAGCTCTGTTAAATAGACTTCGAAAGATGGGCCCCCAGGAGTTATGATTGTCTTGATTACATGCTGATCATCCCATCATATCAATGACCATTTGAACGGTTGATGGGATGGTGCGCTTGTTGCGTTGATTTCCCCTAAAAATAGCATAAACAAAACAACCTGCCGGATCAAGTGGTGAACCTTATTAGAGGCATAGGAATTTCTCTGTCTATTTTCGTTTACAGCCTGTGACTTGCCCTCCTGCCCGGGATCCCCTTTTTTATTCCCACTCTTGGGGCAATTCTTCAAGTATTTCTTTTGCTGTTTCCTCCCGGGATCTCTTGCCTCCACCTTTCTTACCCCTCTGTGGAGAGCATTATTCAGGTCTGGTTAACAGAAAAGGGACACAGCCAGACCAGCTTAGTTAGAATGCCTGAATTAGGTGAGAATTAGCTCAAGGACACAATGTCCTTGAGATAAGGGACTGCTTGCAGCTGCACATAAACAGGGTAAAAATAGAGAATGTATTAATCACAAGAATGTAGAAAGAAAAAGCTATGAAGGAGGAGCGGGCTTGTAATCTGTAACCTATAGTGAGCTCAGCTTTTGCAATATGTATGAGGCTAATTAACAACTGTATTTAACTAGCTGTGATCTCTAATAAAATTGAGACTTGCTGATGACCACCTGGTGTCCGCATTCTCCCTTCGCCGACAAATGGTGACCCCATGTGATACTGCCACGGTCGATGAAGTTGGAGTTGGGTCCTGATCGCAGCCAGGACGGTGCCGAAGAACAAGGAGAAAAGCACCCCCAAAGATCACAACGGTGGTTTTGGGCCATACGTGCCACCGAAGCCTGGAGAGCTGCAACAGTGCTGACGAATAATGGATAGGCAAGTGGCATATGATTTATTTACTACTACTTTAAGGAGGAGAGAGGTTAAAGGGATAGATTTGAAAAAGGAGTTGCAAGGATTGTTAGCGTATGGTTTTGCTAAGGGTCGTTTTCAAAACCCGCATACCGTACACGAATTGACAGAGTGGCGTAAATTTGGTGATCTCTTGTGGGAGGCTACGTTAGAGGATGATAAAACAGCTAGGAAGTTGGGAAAACTTTGGCGTGTAGTGCATAATGAGTTATTGCAGATGGCCACAGAAAAGAAAGCGGCAGAGAGGGTTGCTGACGCACACAAGAAAAATTTAGGTTATGTACAAGAGGGTGAGCCGCTTGCTCCAGCTACAACAAGGGTAGTGGTGCCAATGACCCCAGTATCTGACTCAGGACTCGGGGATAGTCTCCAAATACAGCCGAGTGCCCCCCCTCTCGAGGAGAGTGAGGTGCACAAGGAGACTGACGGTGAGCACGATTCTGATTATGAACAACAAACACAAACCCTGAACCCCCCCCCCCCCCCGCTGATACGAAATATGAATCAGCAAAAGCCCAAGGCTCAGTATTCTTTTGGTCAGCCAGATCCTGTGTCAGGGGTAGAGAGCGACTGCTGGGAGGAGATGGCAAGACAAAGGAGAGAAGCCTGGGCTTCATTGGCCAGAGAAGACATGAAGGAGGGGGATGGTGAGCTTTTGGAGGCTGCTACTCCAATTGCCTGTCCGGTCGTTTATATTCCTTTAATAGATCAAAATGAACAACAGATCGGGTATAATGGAGCATATTCACCCTTAGACTGGAAGTTACTATCTCAATTGAGGGCAACTGTGGGTCAGTACAGAGTAAAGAACGAGCCAGTGAGACAGATGCTTGATTATCTATTTAACTCTACATTGCTCTCGCCAAATGATCTTAGAGCGGTAGCGAAGCTGATTTTTACACAACATCAGCAGCTGTTATTTAATGCTCATTGGCAGGCAGCTGTCAACGAATCCCTAACTATTCAAAGAGGGCCAGGAGATCCATTACATGGAATCACGTTAGACGAACTGATGGGGGTGGGACCGTTTTTACGGACAGAGGCACAAATGCTATTAGGTCCAGACAAAGCTCGGGAGGCAATGAGGTTAGTCAGACTTGCGATGGATAGAGTCAAGACCCCAGATGGAGTACCTGCCTATATGGGTATAAAACAGGGAAGAGAAGAATCGTTTGGCACCTTCATAGATAGGGCAGCTGCAGCGATAGAACGTGCAGGGGTTCCAGATTATATGAAAGGGGTCTTATTGAAGCAGTGTGCTCTTCAAAACAGCAACCAGACGACTCAGAGAGTGTTATCTACCTTAGGAGCCAATTGGTCTATAGAGGAAGCGTTAGAAAGAATGGCAATGCAGCCATCCGGCCCCCAGGCCTTTTTAGTAGGGGTTATTGAAAAATTAGCCTTAGGACTACAAAAACAGGCAGAGGCGACGCAATCTCAAATATTAGCTGCTCTTGCGCCTCTCCAGGCTGCCACCGCCACCAGCCAGAGGTCCCAAAAAATCTTGGAGTAAAATGCGGAAACACCAAGCTGAGCGCGAACGGCGGCGCCCCGACACAAATTGCCGCAGCGAGGACAACAGCGCCCCCTCGTGCCTTCAGCCCGCAACCGCAGGATCCCTCGGACTGGATCTGGCAGCAGCAATAGATGTAACGCTGATGACTACGCGTCCTACTACGGTACCAACAGGAGTTAAAGGACCGATAAAAATTAATGGACACACAGTTGGGGCCTTGCTCTTAGGCCGTTCTTCCGTTTTGCTTTTGGGACTTTTTGTGTTACCAGGGGTCATCGACGCAGATTATGAGGGGGAGATCCAGATCATGATACACACCCCTTTTCCACCAATAAGGATCACTAAAGGACAACGGATTGCTCAATTGGTTCCTTTGCCGCAATTAGCATCAGGCTTATCCACAAAGCACGCGGCTCTGCGCGGCTCTGAAGGATTTGGGTCCACAGGTGTTATGCTGCTTACTATAGACCTCACGGACAGACCAAGAAAAGAGATAAAATTAACATACAGGAAGTCTGACATTACACTCTCTGCTTTATTGGACACTGGAGCTGATACCAGCATAGTTAGTCCCGAGACCTGGCCACCGACATGGCCCTCGTATGCATCATCTCATACGGTTACTGGAGTAGGAGGCTTCACGCTTGCCAAGAAGACGCTGCCTGTGACACGACACATCGATGGGCAACAATTAACTACAGTTCTTTCCATCGTGCAATTACCACCAACAGTTGCTTGTTTGATTGGCCGTGATGTGTTGGCCCAATTGGGGGTGGTATTGACCAATGAACACCCTTTGGGCTAAGGATATCTTTGTGTCTCGACCCCCACAGGTTCACAATGGATACCAGCTAAATGGACCAAACCAATGCTACATACAGTGCGTCCTCAGGAATCTAACAGAGAAGAAGCAAGTGCGGACACAGCAGAGGTTGACTGCTTGCTCAAGGACTTACCTTTTTGAATTGACACCTTACAGTCCTCTTACTGCTGTGGCCTTAGAGCATTCACCTCAGGATTGGCCAGAACGGATCACAGATTTGGACATTGAATTATATCGAAGAAATGAGGGTTTGGGTTCTTTTTGGGTGTATCCAATTGTGGACACTTGTGATTTATGGAATATGGGTCCCTCCACAGCCAAAACCCAATATTTGGGTAACCATGGCCAATCTAACTAATCAGGAGGCTATCTGTCTATCATTATCGTCACCTAGCAACCCTTTTTCGACATGTCTGGTCGGTATGCCGACGGACAATTGGCCCTGCCCTCCGAACGCCTTTAATTGTCAAAGTAATGATTCTAGAAGTTACGTTAATCAATGGGACTCCATTGTCCCTCATTTTCCAATAGCTACTCAAGAACCACAAGAACTTGAACTGCTTAGAGCAGTAAGGGCGGATGCCTGTCTCTATTTTAACCATACTAGTAAGATCAATCCTCTCAATTATACCACCGTAGTTAATTCGAGCGTGTCTGTCTACCAAAACGATTCAGCCTGGTGCAATTACACCACGACCAATTGGTCTCTGTCTTCTAACTATCCTATTAGGTTACCATCGGGATATTTTTTGATTTGTGGAGACCGTGCCTGGCCTAGTATTCCATCTCATATTAGAGGAGGCCCTTGCATTATTGGGCGACTGACGCTCTTAACTCCTAACACTTCAATGATTTTGAACATGAGCAGGTCTCGTCACCGACGACCCAAAAGAATGGCATATGCATTCACTAAAGAGTGTGATGATAGAACACGATTTTGGTCTCCTGGAGAAATTATTGCAGCCTCATTTCTTACACCTGGGGTTCCTGCGGCAGGTTCTCTTGCCCTTTTAAATAAATTAGGTTGTTGGCTTGCCAAGCAGACCAACGCTACTTCTGCAGCAATTACAAGTCTTATGCTTGATGTAGATTCGGTTAGACATGCTACATTGCAAAATAGAGCTGCCATAGATTTTCTTTTATTAGCGCAAGGCCATGGATGTGAAGAGTTTGAAGGGATGTGTTGCATGAATCTCTCTGATCATTCACGCTCCATCCATGCTCAGTTAGATGAGTTGCATAGATTGACAGGAGAACTTCAGGTAGAGTCAGGATTTGGCTTAGATGGATGGCTTAAGTCTTTGGGTTTTGGTCCATGGATTCAAACTTTTATTAAGTTGTTTGTTGAGGTTAGTGCTGTGATTTTATAGTTGATTTTATTTTTACCCTGTGTATATATGTGCCTGCAAAGAATGGTGAACGGTATGATACAAAGAATGTGGGTTACTAACTTGGTGTTGCAAAAAGAAAACGGGGGAAGTGTGGAGAGCATTATTCAGGCCTGGTTAACTGAAAAGGGACACAGCCAGACCAGCTTAGTTAGAATGCCTGAATTAGGTGAGAATTAGCCCAAGGACACAATGTCCTTGAGATAAGGGACTGCTTGCAGCTGCACATAAACAGGGTAAAAATAGAGAATGTATTAATCACAAGAATGTAGAAAGAGAAAGCTATGAAGGAGGAGCGGGCTTGTAATCTGTAACCTATAGTGAGCTCAGCTTTTGCAATATGTATGAGGCTAATTAACAACTGTATTTAACTAGCTGTGATCTCTAATAAAATTGAGACTTGCTGATGACCACCTGGTGTCCGCATTCTCCCTTCGCTGACACCCCTCTGCCTCACTCGTCGACCCGGTTGCCTCGGGCCACGAGGGGTACCATCTTCTCGGCAGCAAGGATATTCTTCAGGAGGACCCCGTGGGCTATTTTGTTGCCTTTTGACATAGGAATCCCAGTTACGGTGTTTAATTGGGGGGGGGCGTCACACCGAATTCCCTTCAAGCGAATACAGCAGATACAATCTACAATTTTGGCTATAAACGGAACTTTATACTTTAGGATCCAATTGGTTATGTCACGCTACAGTTCCCAGCAAGGGTCACAAACTCCCTTAGGAGGAGTTCCCTGCCTGCAATGAGTCCACCACCGATCCGTACAGATTTTACAAATATATTGTACAAAAGGATAACAATCGCACTCAGAATTACGGATTAATCCTTCCTCCATATAACATGGCTGCTCTGCTGTATACTCCACACAATATTTGTTCATTGATGATTCCCCCTCTGAATTCGCAGTCTTAGGTCTCCAGGTTTGCTAGTTACCTTCCACTCGGGGACTGGCTCACATACTGGTCCTTTGATTCTGCTAGCGTGGGTCCATCCCTTTTCTGCGGTTCTAATTGCAGTTTCTATGGTAAGTAATACAAGGTAAGGTCCTTCCCATTGTGGAGCCAAGGTTGTCTCCTTCCAAGACTTTATCATTACCCAATCCCCAGGTTGTACCTGATGCAGCTTTAGGTCTAATGGGGGTCTCTGGGCCAGCCTCACTTTTTTTCCATAATTCCTCTCTATATTTAATTAAATTAGTGATATAAGCATTTATCTCCTGGTCCCTCAATTGCGGATGGTCCTGAGGCTTTTCTATACTGTAGGGCATCCCGTACAACATCTCGAAAGGAGATACCCCTAGATCGGATCTAGGTTGTGTCTGAATATTCAACAACGCTAATGGTAGGCATTTTACCCATGATAGTTTGGTTTCAATCAGGAGTTTAGTCAATTGTTTTTTAATCTCTCCATTCGTTCTTTTTACCCTGCCAGAACTTTGGGGATGCCAAGGAGTATGGTAGTCCCATTGTATCCCCATTGCTATCATGGTTTCCTTTACTATTTTGGAGGCAAAGTGAGGTCCTCTGTCTGAGTCGATGGTTTCCACAACCCCATATCTGGGAATTATCTGTTCTAAGAGAGTCTTGACCACTATTTGTGCTGTCGCCCTTGCTGTAGGGAATGCCTCTACATAATGAGTTAGATGATCCACCATTACTAATAAATATTTATACCTCCCGACTTTTGGTAATTCTGGAAAGTCTAGCTGGATATTCGCAAAGGGTCGGTGGGCCGTGGGCCACCCTCCCATTAGTGGCTTCCTTAGATTTGTCCTATTTACTTTTAAACAAGTGA
Organism: Clamator glandarius; assembly: GCA_033459285.1. Lineage (NCBI taxonomy): Eukaryota > Metazoa > Chordata > Aves > Cuculiformes > Cuculidae > Clamator > Clamator glandarius. Next base: position 299,738 of record JAUNZM010000468.1, on the reverse strand, counting down.
CACATCCTCTCACTATTTGCTTAGCCAAATCGTTCATACCAATACACGTGTTTCGCCGCGAATTGGTCTACTAACGCTTGTGCTCCCCAATGTGTTTTGCTATGTATTCTCTTCATAACGTCTGCAGCCACAGACTTGGGCAATACAGTCCTGTTATCCTCTGGAAGTCGCCAGTCCCCTTTGGTATCCTCTTTTAAGCCCATTTTCCTCATCTTCTCTTTCTCTTGTGCAGTAAAACTATATACCCTCCATGTTTTTCCGTGGTGTATGCAATGGTCTGCCTGTGGATTGTGACAGGCACATTCTATAGCATCAACACCCCAGTCCTTCCAACAGATATAGCAAGGAAGATTCTGCAGACCTTCCCCACAAATCTCACATTTTCCCTTTTCGACCATTGGGTTTCTGTGTTTGGAGGACACATGTTGTAATGTTAACCGTGCAGCTTGCTTAGCCTCCTGATCAGCTGCATTGTTTCCTCTATTCCTAAAGTCTAGTCCCCTTTGATGCCCCCTCAGATGGACTACCGCAATTTTCTTAGGACCTCTCAGAGCCTTCAATATTTTCTTGATTAATTCCTGGTGAACCAAGTCCTTTCCTTGGGAGTTAATTAGTCCACGCTCCTCCCATATTTTCCCAAAGGTATGTATGATTCCGTACACATATTTCGAATCCGTATAAATGGTCCCCACTTTATCTTTTAATAGTTGTAATGCCCGTAATACAGCATACAACTCACAGGCCTGTGCTGACCATGTCTTACTTAGTGGACCAGATTCGATGACTGTCAGCCTTTCTCCTCAAACTATTGCATAACCTGAGGCCCTTTTTCCATCTACTACTCGTGAAGATCCATCCACAAACAACCTGTCTCCTTCCTCCAGTTCTTCTTCATCTAAATCTGGTCGTATTTTGGTTTGTGTTTCTATTGTAGATAGACATTCATGAGTCAACCCTCCCTCAACAGGCTTCCCGTATAAGAATTGGGCCGGGTTTTGCAAATTTGTTACTTCTAGGGTCAATTTTGGAGAATCCAAAAGGATCCCTTCGTACTTTAAAAGCCTGGCATCCGTTATCCATTTATCTGCTTTTTGCTGCAGGATTCCCCGAATATTATGGGGGGATAATACTTTCAACTCTGTATTAAAAGTGATCTTGTTAGCTTCTTCTACTAATAAAGCGCAGGCCACTAGGGCTTGCAAACAAGTGGGCCAACTTCTGCTTATGGGATCTAATAATTTTGACAGGTATCCAACGGGTTTCTTCTTCCCTGCCCAATCCTGAGTTAGAACCCCATAGGCTGACCCAGCATCGGTGTTCACGAATAAATAAAAGGGTCTTTTTAAATCAGGCAAACTCAACACCGGAGCGTTGGCCAGATCCTGTTGTAAGGTGTGTAGTCGTTTATCGTCTTCCTTATCCCATTTTACTAGCCCTTCCTGGCCCAATTTTTCGTATAAAAACTTAACCTTAGTGCTATAGTTTTCAATCCACTGTCTACAATACCCCGTGAGGCCCAACAGTTGCCGAATTTGTTTTTTATTTCTTGGCGGTGGCGTGGATAATATCCCTTTCACCCTTTCAGGGTCTATTTTCTTCTCACCCTTTTTTAAATAATGCCCAAGATACCTTGAGCCCTTTAGTACTTAAAAAGTTAAGTAATTCAATACTTTCCGCCCGCACCTTGTCCTCTGTTTCCCCCGCGATTAAAAGGTCGTCTACATATTGGATAAGTACCACCCCCTCCTCTGTTTGATACTCCTGCAGGATCTGCTCCAAGGCCTGTCCAAACAGATTTGGGGATTCCGTAAATCCTTGTGGAAGGACAGTCCATCGCAATTGCTGCCTTCTGTGTATGTCTGGATCTTCCCATTCCAATGCAAAATAATTTCTGCTTTCTTCATCTAGTGGACATGTCCAAAATGCATCCTTCAAATCAATTACGCTATAATATTGTTTTTCAGGTCCTAACCTACTTAACAAAGTATAAGGATTTGCTACTACCGGGAAACGGGCTACTGTCTTTTTATTAATTTCTCTCAAGTCATGTACTATTCGATATGATCCATCTGTTTTCTTTACTGGCAAAATGGGTGTATTATAGGGGGACATATAAGGTTCTAAAAGTCCCTTACTCAACCAGTGCCCCAGGTATTTTACTTCTTCCTCAGTAAATTACAGTTTAGATTTTGACACCTTTAGACCCTTAAGGCTCAAAAAAAAAATTAATAACTTAATGCTGGTGTTTCGCACACTATCTTGTTTATTTCCAGCTATTAACAAATCATCTGCATATTGTGCTAGAACTACTCCAGGTTCCAGTTCAAAGTCTTCCAGGACTTGTTCCAGGGCCTGTCCAAAGAGGTTAGGTGATTCGGTAAACCCCTGTGAAGGGGGAAGAACTGTCCATCTAAGTTGTTGTTTCCGATGGGTATCGAGGTTCTCCCACTCAAAAGCAAAATAGTCACGGCATTCTTCCCTCAAAGGACAGGCCCAGAAGGCATCCTTCAAGTCAATTACACTATACCAGGACAATTCTGGGGTTAACTGGCTCATTAGGTTATAAGGGTTTTCTTTTGCTCCTATTACTTGTATTTTCTCCGAGGAGGGGGTGCATCCCCGGGGCACAGTTTGGACAGTAGATCTTTCTGCCCCCGAATCCATTAAGAATTCTATTTCTTGACTCTGGGGACCTAACGTTAATTTTATCAAGGGCTCTGTTGTTTTAGAAGTCCCCAGCAGATGGAGCCCCTGACATTCCTACTCTGCGTGATACATCTTTTTCATCCTGCATACGTTTCCTCAGAATTAAGGGGGGGTCCTTATCGTTCACATAAAGATTTAGGGCTTGGCAAATCGAATCCCAAAAATTGGCCAAAATAAATGATCTGGTCTAATCTGCTGGTTTCCCCAGACATGCATACAATAATAAACCATCTTCTCCTTACTTTTGTTTTGTGTGCTAGACGCACCTTCCCAATTTTTGAGCATAAGGCCCAATTGGGGAATCTCGGGGAATATCTGGTAACCTCTCCTTGGGTCCCTTCCCCATGAGATCAGAAGGCTTACTCTTCTTCTGTCCCATCTTCCGGAGTGCCTTCACACTCCAGGAAACCTACCCCAACCGAACGGAATCACTTTTCTGACAAAGCTGAATAAGCTTTGTCACCCCATTATTGTCCTGTTGATGTTAGTTTTAGTTAGCTTTGTTTTCTTTACTGTGTTGTTTGTTTGGAATTGGAGAATGCTACGACTAACAGTTTTGACTTCTATGTCTAGTGCTCATGAGAATGCATTGAAAGGTAATTTTCAAGCAAAATACTATCCAGTTCCCCTTCAAAAGATGGATCATGTATGAGGCAAATGAATTTGCCTAAGTTTAAAAGATGGGGGGAACTGATGAGTGGGCATATGTCAACAATTTTTTTGCCTTTACTTGGCAAGAAAAACAAATAACTTGGACTATACTACCACAGGGGTTTACTAGCTTGCCAATGATTTTTCTCTTAAATTTTGAAAAATTATTTGAGAGATTTGAGTTTTCCAAGTAAATCAGCTTTGATACAGTATGTGGATGATTTATTGTTAGCAAGTAGGACAGAAGATGATTGTATAAGAGATACTGAATATTTGTGTATTCAACTTAAGAAAGGACATTGTGTATCTCCGTCTAAGCTGTGGTTTTGCAAACAAGAAGTGAAATATTTAGGTTTCACTTTAAGACTTGGAAAATGGGAAATAGAAAGAGTTAAGGCAATTCTGGAAATACCCAGACCAGTAACTAAAAAACAATTAAGGGGATTTTTAGGTCAAATGGGGTTTTGCTGCTCCATGGATACCTGAGTTTAGTGAAATTGCTAAACCTTTGCATGAAGCCTAATGAGGAAGTTAAGCCGATTGCCTGGGGTGTTAAAAGAGAAAAGAGTTTCCACACTCTGAAAGCAGCACTTTTCACAGAATCACTAGGTTGGAAAGGACCCACTGGATCACTGAGTCCAACCATTCCTATCAATCACTAAGGCTATGGTTCTGGGGCTCCCTGATTTTTCAAAACCTTTTAAATTATATTGTGATGAAACAAAAGGAATAGCAAAGAGAGTATTAGTACAGACCCTAGGACCACATGAGAGATCTGTTGCATATTTTCCCTTCACCTTAGACCTGGTGGTAAAAGGGACTTCATTTTGTATTCAAGCAATAGCTGCAGCAGCTGAAATGGTTGAAAAGACCAGAATGATTGTTTTAGGGCATCCACTAACTGTCTATGTAACTCATGAGGTGGAAGTTTTGTTAAAACAATATGCAGAGAAGGCAGAAAGAACACATAAATATGAACTAATTTTATTATTGGCTGTTAATTTGAAAATGGAAAAGTGCAATATTTTGAATCTAGCTACTTTAATGTCTTTGCCTTCAGATAGTGAAAAAGATAGCCATGACTGCATTCAACTTGTGACTGAAACTAGCAAACTGTGAGATGACTTGAAATATCAACCCTTAGATAATCATGATCTGAACCTTATTCACACAGGTCATCTTATTGTGAAGAAGGCTGCAGATGTACTGGATTTGCTGTGACCTCAGAAATGCAAGTACTATTAGCAGGACCTTTACCTACCATTTTGAGGGTTCAAGGAGTGGAAATTGTTGCCAAATATGCAATTAGGAGGTGAGTTAACATTTATACATACTCTAAATATGCCTTTAGGGTGTGCCATGGAACAGGAACCTAATGGAAAGAGAGGGAATTCTTAACCACTGCTGGAAAAATTATTGCACATGGAAGGCAGATCAAAGATCTTTAGGAAGTAATTCAGCTGCCTTCCAAAATGTCTGTTATTTATATAAAAGCGCATACCCAGGAAGGGACATGATTTTGAAAAGTAACGCACTAGTTGACTTGGCAGCCAAGGCCGCAGCCAGACAGTTTGCGTCTGTTATGTCTTTAATTCAAAACGAAACATCTGATGTACCCAACAGAAAAGTTATATGAAGACCTTCCCAAAGAGGAATGGGATCAGTGGATTTGGCTTGGGGCTGCTCAACAAGGAGGACAGTGGTTGCTGAATAACAAACCTCTTCTCCCAAAAAGGTATCTGGGAAAGAGAGCTGGATCCATCATTCTCATGCCCGAAAAGAAACTGAAGAATAATGGATTTTTGTAAAGTATTGCTTTCTTTATCCTTTTTTATATCTTGTCAGAGGATCATCTTGTGGTCAAGATTTGCATTGCAATATTGAGATGCCGTTACCAATAGAATTGTTGTGTTATGTAGTGATCTTGCAAAATTTTGGGCCAAATTACTGGCGTACAGAAGAACACTGGACAGACATTTTTTAAGTTAAGTAGTCCAAAGGCCAACACAGGAAACTCTGTCTATCCATTTAACTGTTCTCTAGATTTCTGTGCGAATGTTAGGGGTAGACATGATGATCCATGGGATACTTGGGCCAGTGGTTATGTTTTGCGGAATCAAACTCTATAACTCAGTTAAGGGTTATAAAGTAGGTATGTGTTTATTCGCCGGTGGGTGCGAGGGGGTAAATCTCCTAGCTCACATACCGTATGGTCTAACAAGCAGATAGTTATAGTGTAAAGACATGCCTATTCATAAACACCTATAACATATTCATGACCTTTCCCCACTTCCTATTATAATTAGGTTTGAGAAGCTTCTCCCATACTGGCACAGGCGCAGTGTCTCCTGGTGGTTGCGGTCTGGGGGCTCAGGGCTGAAGTAGCCTTCATCTTCCTCATGAATCATTCCTGAACTCAATGTGTGCGCAGTCGCAGTCTCATCCTGGTTGAGCTCCAAGTCTGCAGAGCAGGATAGTCAGCTTTCTGCTGTTGTCCACATTCCAGCTTTCCCTTATCAGTGAATGTCTGCAAATGAGCTCCTTCCTTATCAACATCCAGGGTCTTCAATGCCTTTACTAGCAGACAGTGGGCATTTCAGTGAGCTAAGCTCTCTAAGTTTTTCTAACTTCTCCCCTATATCATATGCCTGCTCATCAATTCCCACAATCCTCGGCTTAGGAGCAGACCAGCTCCTTGAGAAGGTAACAACCATGCATATCAAAGCACACCAGAAAGTGAATTCAGAACTGGAAAGATGAAATGAGCGGGCGGACAGAGAGGCAAAATAGGCAGCCAAAGGGAAAGTAAAACAGAAGGGGCTTTGACCCCTGATGGATGAATCTCCCTGGAAGGAGTGCCCCAATATACCAAAGAAGATCAAAAGCTCAGTGCAGGTTTGGAAGGGTCATATAATGAGGAGGGATGAGCTCTCACCCCACAAGGCAAATTAATCATATGGGTTTTAGAATTGTGACATCCACAATCATGATCGCAATAACTGTTGCATCTGGTCCTGCCCATGGGTTTAGGATGTAAACCATGAGCATTGGATACATGCCAACCTCTTTAGAGAGGGACCTGTTTCCTTCCACCTCTGGGACTGAGGGAAGCAGGCTTCTCTGGATTCTTTTTGCATGAGATTTCCATTTATATGTACCCAATTGTACCAAATAACCCAATAATCAATATATTGACTCCCAGAAACTTCCAAAATTGACTTTAAAAATTTCAATTTATGAGAATCAAAAGTTCCTTTCAGAAGCTACTCATCTATTGGTCCTCTGCTTTGAGTTCTCGTAAGGAATGGCCATTCGTCCTGGCACAGCCTAATAAATTTTTGCTTCTGCAAAGTCTGTGACAGGGGTATCTTTTTTCCAATTTTCCAAAATCTCAGCAAAGGGTGTCCCCCTTTTGATGCTGGGTGTCATTCCCATTTATTATATATAAAACAGTTGACTTGTACCCAAAATTCTGCAATTTTAAATACGAGATTCCCAGTATAAATTGGTCTGGAACTACTCAAACCCAAGTCTCCCAGGTGGACTCATCTGCTTTACCAGCAATTTGAGGTTTGGAAATGGGTTTGCCCAGAGGAATATCTGGCTCTGATCTCTTGTGTCCCAGAGTCCCATCTGGGACACTATAAACTGTTAAAGGATTTGTCCAGATGGTGGGTAACTCTAGGTTTGATTTTATTCACAGCTCAGAGTTGGGTCATCACCTCAGTAAAAGCAAACCTAGTTATCCACTGTCTGGCCAAATTCTTTAACAATCACCCCAAAAAACATGGAGTCTCTGGCCTCAGATGCTCACTGCCTCTCTTTCTCGTGCTCTCTGCACCAAGAATAGCACAGCACAATTCTTATGATCACGGCAATATGAAAAGTTACAGATTGAACAGTGCAATTAGCAATGCAATACAAACCATCCATGGGTCACCTATACTGTTTTAGGCCTGTTGATCAGGTCCTGTCACTTCAGTAGTTGACAGTATTGTAATATTTGCATTGCCCCAGCTTGAATGTTTCATTAAGAATTATTTCTTCACCACCATACAAATACTACTACTTTGCATTAGAGTAAAAATATTTTGTACTTCTAACATCAGTATAAAAACTATTAGAATAAAGACCTTTTACTCTTTTCCCCACTTGCTCTAGTTTTCAGAGCTGTAGAAACAGAATCATTTGATTATACAATTTCTTTGAGTGCTCTACACAAAATTCAGGGGTCTTACAGGCTTACAGTTGCAGAAGCAGAGCACATGAGCAATAAAAGCTGAGGGAAGAAGAAGGAAGGGGGAGACATTCAGAGTGATGAAGTTTGTTTTATCATGTAACCATCATGCATGATGGAACCCTGCTTTCCCGGAGGTGGGCTGAACACTTGCCTGCTGATGGGAAATACTGACTGAATTTCTTGTTTTACTTTACTTGTGTGTGCAGCTTTTGTTTTACCTATGAAACTGTCTTTATCTAAACCCATGAGTTTTCACACTTACACTCTTCCAATTCTCACTCCCATACCACTAGGGGGAGTAAGTGAGCGGCTGTGTAAGGCTTAGTTGCCAACTGGGCTTTAAACCATGACAAGGTCTCAGGAAAGTTACAACCCTTACAATATCCAAGAGGTACCAGACTGCAAAGAAACTGTTTACTTTGCCACATTGGTCTTAATCCCTTAACTACAGAATGACTCACCACTCATATGATAGACAGTTCATTGAAAGCAATGCCATCAATGGAAAGTGTGGACTAATTGCTATAGTTGGGAATAGAGAAAAATATATAACTAAGAAGCAGACCATAACATTTAAATTAAAAACCTGAGAGAATATATAAAGATATTTAGACTTTAAATTTCCAAATTGTAATTCTTTACTATTTCATTTGTCTATTTTCTGAATGCAATTTTTGGGTTCAAATCCATTCAACAGAGAAAAAAGAACCCTTAAAAGTGCAAAACTTCAAAACAACAGTTTTAGACTCCAACTAGTCATGACAGTCCTCCCAGTTGAGTCACTGATAGGTAATCATTATGGAAATAAGCTGATATTAGCCAAGATTTCTTTTATGGAAAAATTCAGGGATTTTTTTTTTCCCTGATCTCAGAGGCATTAGATTACCTTTAAGTAAGATGAATTATATTTAAATTGGAAGATAACAAGCTGAACATCTGGAAAATCCAACCCCACAAATGCAAAGAAACATGTAATTTCTGCAATATCACCTGTTAGACAGCTGCCAATATTTTCTAGATGGGTTAATGTACTTAAGTGTTATATGGCTCCAGCATCCCAATAGAAAGTTCATTCATCTTTCTCTCAATCCCTCTTAAAACAGGTATGGAAGACTGATACAGTATAACTAAGAGCTATAATAAAATTATTAAAAATTATTTTGTATTTAACAAACACTCAGAAATTGTTTACAGAAAAGGATAGCTGTGTGTAGGAATAGGGTCAGGAAGGCCAAGGAACAGGTGGAGCTGAACTTGGAGAGAGAAGGAAAGACCAACAAGAAGGACTTCTACAGGTCGGTCAATCAGAAAAGGCAGGTTAAAGAGAATGTATCCCCACTGATGGATGAAAATGGTAAACTCATATCAACAGACGAGGAGAAAGGCAGAGGTACTCATCAACGGTTTTGTCTCAAGCTTCACTAACAAACGCTCTCCTCACCCCTCCTGGGTCAATGGAAAACAAGAAGGGGACCAGAGGGGTAAAGCCCCTCCCACTGTAGGGGAAGATTAGGTTCATAAACACCTGAGGAACCTGAATATATCTAAGCCTATGTGACTTTTTTCAAAAAGTAAAAGGAGGACCGAGGAGAATATTCAGTCCTCACTGGGTGCAAAGGGAACAACTGTGACAAAGGATGAGAACAAGGCTGAGGTACATGATGCATCAGTCTTTAGTAGTAAGGAAACTTGTTCCCTGTGTGTACATCCCCAGGAGCTAGAGGAGCAGAACAAAGCTCTCATGATCCAAGAGGGCATGGTTAGAGACTTGATTGGACAATTAGACACTCAAAGGTCTATGGGATTGGATGGGATCCATCCAAGGGTATTGAGGAAGTTGGCGAACATGCTTGCCAAACCCCTTTCTATCATCTAACAGCAGTCCTGGATGACTGGGGAAGTTCCACTTGACTGGAGGCTGGCTGATGTTGTACTCATCTACAAGAAGGGTCGGAGGGAGGATCCAGGGAACTCCAGGTCTGTCAGTCTGACTTCAGAGCTGGGAAAAGTCATGGAACAGGTGATCTCAAGTGCTATCATGAAGCACATGCAAGAGAACCGGGTGATCAGGCCCAGTCAACATGGGTTCATGAAAGGCAGGTATTGCCAAACTAATCTGATCGCCTTTTATGACAAGGTTATCAGCTTACTGGATGAGGGAAAGGCTGTGGACATAGTTTTCTTGGACTTCAGTAAAGACTTTGACACAGTTTCTCACAGCATTCTGCTTAGGAAACTGGCTGCCTCTGATCTGGACAGGCGCATATTCTCCTGGGTGAAAAACTGATGGATGACCAGGCCCAGAGAGTGGCAGTAAATGGCATTAACTCCAGCTGGAGGCCAATCACAAGTGGTGTTGCCCAGGGCTCGGTGCTGGCTCCAGTCCTGTTCCATGTCTTTATCTATGACCTGGATGAAGGCATCGAGTGCACCCTTAGCAAGTTTGCAGACAACACTAAGCTGGGTGGAAGTGTCGATCTGCTGGAGGGTAGGGAGGCTCTCCAAAGGAATCTAAACAGGCTGGACCTCTGGGCTGTGACCAATGACATGAGGTTTAACAAAGCCAAATGTCGGGTCCTGCACTTGGGGCACAACAACCCTATGCAGTGCTACAGGCTAGGGGAGGTCTGGCTGGAAAGCTGCTGGGAGGAGAAGGACCTGGGGGTGTTGGTTGACAGCCGACTGAACATGAGCCAGCAGTGTGCCCAGGTGGCCAAGAAGGCCAATGGCTTGTATAAGAAATGGTGTGACCAGCAGGTTCAGGGAGGTTATTCTCCCTCTGTACTCGGCACTGGTGAGACCGCTCCTTGAATACTATGTTCACTTCTGGGCCCCTCACCACAAGAAGGATGTTGAGGCTCTGGAGCTTGTCCAGAGAAGTTCAGCAAAGGTGGTGAAGGGGCTGGAGAACAGGCCTTATGAGGAATGAGTGAGAGAGCTGGGATTGTTTAGCCTGGAGAAGAGGGGACTGAGAGGAGACCTTATTGCTCTCTACAACTACCTGATAGGAGGCTGTAGAGAGGAGGGAGCTGGCCTCTTCTCCCAAGTGACAGGTGACAGGACAAGTGGGAATGGCCTCAAGCTCCACCAGGGGAGGTTCAGGCTTGACATCAGGAAATAATTTTTCACAGAAGGGTTCATCAAGCACTGGAACTGTCTGCCCAGGGAGGTGGTTGAGTCACCATGCCTGGAGGTATTTAAAAGATGTGTGGATGAGGTGTTCAGGGACATGGTTTAGTGGTTGAAAGGAATGGGGAGGGGAGGGGGGGGTGGGGGAAGAAGAAGAAAAAGGGGTCACAACTTCAAGGGCCATGGCAACCTCCCAGGAATACATGGTCCACCCAGCAGCAGCTCCACCAGCAATTCTTCAGGGCTGCATGGTCCAGTACTTCTTCTAGGCCAGTCCAATTGGGAATGGTGAGTACATGCTGTAAGGTCGGTCAAAGCATTGATTTCTGCCTCAACATTTTCTCATGAGGTGCTAAGCCTCAGAACTTGACTGTAATCACAGATGTGGGAAAACGACTGAAGTTGGTACAAACTAGCAAGGACTGTTTTGTATCTAACTACCTGTAACTATCTTCTTATCTCATAAATGTTTTGTACCTGTCTCCAAGCCTCCCTGCATTGTGAAAGATCCATGAAGCAAGGAGGAAAAGACAGGAAAATTAATGACAGGACTTACCACAGACCCATACCCCAAGAGAGCATGCACAAAGAACAGTTCAACCAGAGTTCAAGGTGATGATCACTATTGGCCTTCATCGGAAGACTCCAGGTCGACCACCTCCACCAGGAGGAGCACATGCGCAAGGGGAGGAGACCTGCCTCCAAAGCAGACACTCCTCTCTTGGCATGTGTGACCTACTAGGTGGAGATTGGCATATCTCCACAGGCAACAGCGGGTCGCAAGACGAGTCACAGGTGTATTGATTGACATAAAAGACAGCTCTGGAGCAGCTGAATTTCAGAAGAAGATCTTCCCCACTGTGAGATCACCTCAATCGAAGACAGAGACAGTGGAATGCCTTCTGGACCAGGACCCCCAGAGACGCTGGACATCTGTGGACCCATAGTGGTAGCTATAAACCCCTTTTTCTTCCCTTTCTCCCCATCTTTCTCCTTATTCTCTCTCTCTTTCTAGCGCAAGCCACTTTACGGGCACAATTAATAAAGTTCCAGTTTGGATTGAAATTTAACTCCCTTGACTTGTTGAATTGCTTTTTCCTTTGCACTCTGAGATCATAGCTGAAATGAACCATCATGCATCCGCTTATGAGTGGACCATGACACATGCCACGTGCCTCCTTGAAAGTTATTTTTATAAGGCCAGTCAAGTGTGTCGGGTGGGGGAAGGCGCTGCTGCTGTGCCTCCTTCCCACTCTATAGCAGCCTGCCCAGGACAATGAGCCCAAGGGGAAGGGGAGGAAGGGGAGAGCCGTGTTTTCACTTTACGCCTCCCCCTCTCATTGAAACCGGTACCACAGCCAAGGATGCAGACAGCCCTCAGACAATGTTTGACGCACAATACAAATACCAGGCAGTCTTTAAAAACATCATGGCAAAATTGTAGGAAATAATCATGTAAACCATCTACTGTTTTATGCTATTAGAAAATTCATAGCAGGTTGAATTTACATTTCCTAAATCTGCAAAATTCAGCAAGCAGTTCACACACACCCAGGTCATTCTCCTCCAGGCAGCTTTCCAGTCACTCTTCCCCTAGTCTGTAGCACTGCACAGGGTTGTTGTGCCCCAAGTGCAGGACCCGGAATTTGGCCATGTTAAACCTCATGCCATTGGTCTCAGCCAAGCGGTCCAGCCTATTCAGATCCCTTTGCAGAGCCTCCCTACCCTCCAGCAGATCGACACTTCCTCCCAGCTTAGTGTCATCCGCAAAATTACTTAGGGTACATTCGATCCTCTCATCCAGGTCATTGATAAAGACACTGAACAGGGCTGGACCCAGCACTGAGCCTTGGGGAACACCACTTGTGACTAGCCTCCAGAGGGAGTTACCTCCATTTATCACCACTCTCTGGGCCTGGTCATCCAACTAGTTTTTCATCCAGGAGAGTGTTCTCCGGTCCAGGTCAGAGGCAGCCAGTTTCCTAAGCAGAAAGTCAAAGGCTTTACTGAAGTCCAAGAAGACTACATCCACAGCCTTTCCCTCATCCAGTAGGTGGGTCACTTAGTCATAGAAGGCGATCAGGTTAGTTTGACAGGGCCTACCTTTCATGAACCCGTGTTGTCCAGGCCTGATCACCTGGTTCTCTTGTGTGTGCTTTATGAATTGCCATGCAGATCTCAAACCAACCTCCTTCTTCAACTGTGCAGGTTGGAGAAGGCCCGAATACTAGTCATGTCAGCAGTGGGTCTTGACAGGGGAGATGTCATAGAATCATCGAGTAGTTTGGGTTGGAAGGGACCTCAAAGATCATCTAGTTCCAACCCCCCTCCCATGGACAGAAACATCCCACTAGGTGGGGCATCCACAACTTCCCTGGGTAACCTGTTCCAGTGTCTCACCACTCTCATGATGAAGAAATTCTTCCTAATGTCTAGTCTAAATCTGCCCTTCTCCATCTTATATCCATTCCTCCTTGTCCTATCTCCACAAGCTTTTATGAATAGGCCCTCTCCAGCTTTCACGTACTGGAAGGTCACTATAAGACCTCCTTGGAGCCTTCTCTTCTCCAGCCTGAACAACCCCAACTCTCTCAGCCTGTCCTCATAGGGAAGGAGCTCCAGTCCTCGAATCATCCTTGTAGCCCTCCTCTGGACCCGTTCCACAAGCTCCATATCCTTCTTATGTTCAGGATGCCAGAAATGGACACAGTACTCCAGATGAGATCTCACAAGAGAGGAATAGAGGGGAAGAATCACTTCCCTCCACCTGCTGGCCACGCTTCTTTTGATGTAGCGCAGGATATGCTTGGCCTTCTGGGCTGCGAGCGCACACTGCCGGCTCATGTCAAGCTTCTCATCGACTAGCACAACGAAGTCCTTCTCTGCTCTCAATCACATCATCCCCCAGCCTGTATTGAAAATGGGGATCGTCCTGACCCAGGTGTAGGACCTTGCACTTGGCCTTGTTGAACCTCATGAGGTTCTCACAAGTCCACTTCTCTAGCTTGTCCAGGTCCCTCTGGATTACATCCCATCCTTCTGGTGTGGCAACTGCACTGCTCAGTTTAGTGTCATCTTCAGACTTGCTAAGGGTACACTCCATCTCGCTGTCTATAACACAGATGAAAATACTAAACAGCACTGGCCCCATTATGGACCCCTGAGGGACACCACTAGTCACAGATCTCCATCTGGATATCGAGGCGTTGACCACTACTCTCTGAATATGACCATGCAATCAATTTCTTATCCACCAAATCGTCCACCTACCACATCTGTAGCTCTCCAATTTAGAGAGGAGGATGTTGTGGGGGACTGTGTCAAAGGCTTTACAGAAGTCTAGATAGATCACATCCATCAGTTTACCCGTGTCCACTACTATGGTTACCCCATCATAGAAAGCCGCTATGTTGGTCAGGCAGGACTTGCCATTTTGCGAAGCTATGTTGGCTGTCATTAATCACCTCCATGTTCTCCATGTGCTTTAGCATAGCTTCTAGGAGGGTCTATTCCATGATCTTCCAAGGCACAGAGGTGAAGCCAACAGGTTGGTAGTTCTAAGGGTCATTTTTCCTGTCCTTTTTAAAAATGGGCACAATGTTACCCTTAGATTTAAAAGTGGCTGTGGGTATAAAGATTCCAGTATTGCGTGTCTGCTGGGGCAAACGGCCGATGTCTTGATGTACCTGCAATATTAGCAGCAAGCACAGAACAAACGGCCAATGTTCTCATGCTTGCTAGATTGTTGAGACCTTGGAATCTTTATTAAGACCTGTGGGTTAATAGGAGAGGAATGCACTAGGCAGAAAACATGAAGATAAGGGGCACATCTGTGGAAAACAGGGGGTTGCACTCTGTTGCTGCACTGCAGGATTCTCATGGGTGGAAATTCACTGGGATAGCTGTTACTGGATACAGAGGCACTATATAAGGTTTACATTCTCTAAATAAAGTTGATCTCAATTGCTACCCCCATCGACGAGGTCCGTGCCTTAATTGCTACAAATGGCGCCCAACATGAGAGGGACCCACATCTCTCAGGGCAAACTCTGATATGCGGGGTCATAAGTGCTGGATAGAAGCAGCCATAGTGATGGCCAGTTGGATGAATTTTGGCCAGTGTGGAGCACTGAAGCAGTCCAGACAAGCAAGATCTTTGAAAAGATGTGAGCAACTGGGAACTCGGGAATAATGGGGTCTTTGATGTCTGCGTAAGAGCAGACTGCACTAGATATCTTAAAATCAAGATTAAAGAAACAGGATGTTAACTATGCTAAGCGATGACTCAGGACTTTATTAAAATGGATACAGGGTCAGGATCCAGGTTTAGATTTGACTCCTGCATATGATATAGAAGTCTGGGACACCACAGGATTTAAATTGTGGGATGCAGATACCAGGGACGACCCTGGAGCGGTAAGCCCATTACCTACCTGGAGATTAATGATCAAATCGTCAAAACTCTTGAGATCGCGCAAAGATTTAGCGGAACCGTGACAAAAGCAGGACAGCAATATTCCGTATTTGGAGACTGGTGCAGGGCCATCAGCAACGGTCAATAATCCCTTTGATCTGGGGCCAGCAGACCATGACAGAACTTTGATTTATTTTCATCTGTAGAGGTGCAGTGACCTTAGCCAGCTACAAACTTTCCCTGAAATTTGTTCGCAGGAGGCAAGAGACTCAAAACACTGTAAAGAAAGTACTAACTGTGCCACGGGCTATGGGGGGGCCGCTGCCCTGGGCCGAGGGGGGGGCCACCCACTGCCACCGCTGCCACTGCTTTCTGTAATGCAGGCACTTTTTGGAAATGATGGTGGTAGTAGATCAAGAATCAAGTCAGTTTAAATAATACAAATTCACAACAGGCACAGCTTTTTGGCTTATCAAACAGTTATAAAGATATCGGATATCAGAAAGCTGAAACAGGCACGAACCATATATGGCATTTATAGACAGACTGAAGGATGTGCTCAACAAGCAGGTAGACAACTGAGCAGTTATAGAAGCCTTAATTTTACAATCAGCGATAGAAAATCCTAATGACAAATGTGGAAAGATATGGTGTGGTCTGAAAAATCCTACAACAGCAGCTGGGATCATTTACCTATCAAGCACAGCTCACGGCTGCCGCCCTGACTGTAAACTGGGACAGAAAGACGTCCTGTTATAGATGTGGCAAGGAGAGACATTTTAAAAGAGACCGTCACATGCAATGCCAGGAGAGAGGGCCTAAAAGCTGCCCTCAGTGTGGAAAGAGTAAACATTTTACCAGTTAGTGTAGATCAAAATGGGATAAGAACGGGACAGTATTGTCGGAAAACCAGGAGCAAGGAATGGTTTGGAGGTGCGTACCGACACAGATGCCTCCACAGCAAGCAGCAGCTCTCACCTCAGAGCAAGAACCAGAGGCAGCGCCGGAATGGACATGGCCACCACCATTGCAGTAGTGCTGCAATCTTCCGCAGTTCACACAATACCACAGAATGTAAAAGGACCATTAAGGGGTGGCTTTACTGCCTTGTAATTAGAATGATTATCAATAATTCGGTTGGGAATCTTTGTTTTACCTGGGGTCATAGATGCAGGCTTTTCTGGAATAATTCAAGCAAGGTTATGGACGCCGTCTCCACTAGTGTTATGGACAACATCTCCATTAGAATTAATACCAAAGGATAGCAGGATAGTATAATTAATTCTGTTCAAAGCAGCTATGTTCCAAGCTGACTCTATAGAGCGTGGCTCACAAGGTTTTGGGTCCACAAGAATCCCTGAAATACATTTGGTTTAGTCCCTACAAACTCAGCATCCTATGCTGAAATCCACATTAAGTTTTTAAAAAGGGGGAAAGCCAGAACACCTTAAAATGGTTGTAGTGCAACCCTTTGTTGTGCATGTTCCGCTAATCTTGTGCGGGAGAGATGTGTTAAGTGCAATGGGAATAGGCATTGGAACTATGAACAAATGAAAAATTGGGTGCATTGCAAAATTTAGTGGTGGAGCAAATAGACCAAGGACATATAGTCCCGACTAATAGTCCTTGGAACACACCTATATTCATGATAAAAAATATGGGAAATGGTGTTTATTACATGACTAGCGAAAAATTAATGAAGTAATTGAGGATATGGGAACATTACAGCCAGGGCTACCTTCATCTACCATGATTCCAGCCGAGTGGTATATAGTGGTGAGAGACTTAAAAGACTGTTTTTTTACCATTCCATTAGATGAAAAGGACACCCCATGATTTGCCTTCTCAGTACCATCGATTAATGTCCAAGAACCAGTAAAGCGATATCATTGGGTAGTTTTACCACAGGGCATGAAAAACAGCCCCACAATTTGTCAAACCTATGTAGCAGGTGCATTGTCTGAGGTCAGAGTTCAATGTAAACACTTGAATATACTAATATATCATTATATGGATGATATATTAGTCACAGGATCTGATATAATTCAATTGAAAGAGGTTGTAAAAGGAGTAAAAAAGGCCATAGAAAATGGGGCATGAAAGTAGCCCCTGAAAAGACTCAACCAACCGTGCCATGGAAATATTGGGGGTGGAAAATATTTGACAGCCATATTGAGCCCCAGGCAGTGCACCTGAGACGTGATGTCCGAACATTGAATGATTTGCAAAAGGTTTTAGGGGCCATCAATTGGATGAGAACACTATTGGGAATCACCAGTGATGATTTACAACCTCTGTTTGATTTGTTGAAAGGTAATCCCAAATTACAATCCACATGATGACTTACCTGGGAAGCAACTGAAGCTCTTGATAAAATTGACACAATGCTACAGCAACAACAAGCTCACCTTATCATAGAAGGAAAAGGGCTTCAATTATTTATATTAAATTCAGCACAACAACCATTAGGGATATTAGGCCAATGGATAGAGGAAAATTCAAAAGACTGATTACAAATTATTGAGTGGATATTTTGCAACACCAACCCCAAAAAAACAACAGTAACTAGACTCAAAATGATTACAATGATAATCACCAAGGGAAGAAAAAGAAGTGTTCAGTTATTAGGCCAGGACCCGACAATCATTTATATTCCAATGACAAAGGAATATGTTAAGTGGTGCATAGCACATAGTTTGAATTTACAGGCAGCTCTAACAGATTATCCAGAAAGTATTGATATCCA
The DNA here is from genome assembly GCA_033459285.1 of Clamator glandarius. Lineage (NCBI taxonomy): Eukaryota > Metazoa > Chordata > Aves > Cuculiformes > Cuculidae > Clamator > Clamator glandarius. Next base: position 281,852 of record JAUNZM010000468.1, on the reverse strand, counting down.
CTTACCGAATCATAAATTGTTTTCCTCTCTGCAAACATTACAAATAGAACAGAAGCCCTTATGTAGAGAACGACTGGTTGACGGCCCTAAAATATTTACTGATGGCTCAGGAAAAACAAGAAGAGCAGTACTAATGTGGAAAGAAAATGGACAGTGGGCAAAAAAGGTGTATATAATAGAAGGATCGACACAAATAGTGGAATTATATGCAGTGGTAAAGGCCTTTGAACGGCATCACAGTCCTTTTAATTTAGTCACAGATTCACAATATGTAGCTGGAGTAGTACAACGTATAGAAAGAGGATGGTTAAAACAGGTAAACGACGAGAGCTTTTTTTTAATGTTAAGGCAGTTATGGTTCCAAGTCACAACTAGAAAAGCAGAATTTTACGTGATTCACATTCAGAGTCACACATCACTTCTAGGATTTATAGTTGAAGGAAACAAAATAGCAGACAGGCTGACAGCAGGGGCTGTCCAAGGCCCACTACCGAACATTATTCAACAAGCGCTAATGTCATGTAATTTTTATAACCAGTCTGCCAAGGCACTACATAGGCAATTTAAGGTTTCATTGGAATTAGCTCGAAACATAGTAAAAATGTGCCCAGATTGTCAACATATAACCCCATTACAGCCTGGAGGAGCCAACCCAAGAGGATTAAGTGCTTTACAAATTTGGCAAACAGATATCACTCACATACCTGAATTTGGAAGATTCAGATATATACATGTCTTGATTGACACATAGTCAAATGCGATATGGGCAACAGCGCATACAGGGGAATCTTCAAAGGAAATAGTGAAGTATTTTGTCAATGCATTTGCAGCCTTGGGAATTCCCACACAGGTAAAAAAAGATAACGGACCAGGATACGTAAGTGACTGGCTCAAAAATTTTTTTCAAACCTGGGGAATAACACATGTCAGGGGCATATCACATTCTCCACAAGGACAGGTGATAGTAGAATGAGCCCATCAGACACTAAAAAATATGTTATTAAAACAAAAAGGGGAAATGAAGGGTCAGTAGCTAAACAAGGAAGGATCATATCAGCTAATAACATGGGGTCAAGGATATGCTTGTGTTTCCACAGGTCAAGGACCAATTGGATGCCAGCGCGTTGTGTCCGTCCATATCTAAGCAGAGACAGAAATTATGATGAAGATGATGGCGATACTAATAGGGACAACAATAATGCTGAGGCTATATCAGCACTCATGGACGGGACAAGGAAGCTTGAAGATGAATGGTGATTGAAAGAAAAAAACAAAAACTTGTTATAAAGGATTCTTAAGTCAGAAAGCTAGCTAAGGGCCTTAATCAAAATCACTTTTATAAACAAAAGTAGTGGGAAATGTGGGCATAAAGATTCCAGTATTGCGTGTCTGCTGGGACAAGCGGCCAATGTCTTGATGTACCTGCAATATTAGCAGCAAGCACAGAACAAACGGCCAATGTTCTCATGCTTGCTAGATTGTTGAGACCTTGGAATCTTTATTAAGACCTGTGGGTTAATAGGAGAGGAATGCACTAGGCAGAAAACATGAAGATAAGGGGCACATCTGTGGAAAACAGGGGGTTGCACTCTGTTGCTGCACTGCGGGATTCTCACAGGTGGAAATTCACAGGGATAGCTGTTACTGGATACAGAGGCACTATATAAGGTTTACATTCTCTAAATAAAGTTGATCTCGATTGTCACCCCCATTGACGAGGTCCGTGCCTTAATCACTACACGCGGCTAAGCCATTAACGCCGCTTTTTCGGCAGCATCCAGCGGCAGGATGGTGAGTACTGTGGCGGGGTGGCCATTTGAGGCAGTGGGGTGCTTACCTGAGCCGGGAAAAGTCCAGGAAAACCCGGGCAGGAGCGGGGGGGGGGCGGCGCTGGGCTCCTGACACCCAGAAGCGGCGGTTCCAGCACAGTGCCTGATGGGAGGGGGAAGTCCCAGCAGATACCGTGGGAGATTTAAATGGTGACCTGGAGCACAGCGAACAGGAGCATGGCAAACCAGTGCGGAGCACATTAGTGTAACAGGGCAGTTTGAGCAGCAGTTTGAGTGGGCAGGGCAAGCAGGAAGGACAGAGAGAGGGCCTGGAGGCCATCCAGAAGGGACCAAGGACCATGGTGGCCACCCGGCAGAAGATTAAAGCTGATCCGGGTGCTGCAGCAGCCAGGATGGATGTTGCCACCCAGACAGAGCCTCAGTGGGTGCATGCAGCTTCCCAGACTCTGGGCTGCAGGAAGTGACCCCTCCTATACCGACTCACGCCTCCAGTACTGGCTTCACTTGTGGAAGCTGTGCTCGTGTTGGGGAACTCCTCAATTGGTGGCAGAGCTGAGGGAGGAGGTAGCTAGACTAAGGACTATCAGGGAGTGTGAGAGGGAGATAGATCAGTGGAGCAGTGCCCTCTCATAAACTCAGCAGGCTGACGGAGCTAGTGCGGCTGAGCACCACCAACCTGCCAACTGCAAGATTGAGGGAATAAGAGATGGGGAATGGCAGCAAGTTCCTGCCTGGCAGAGGAAGCCTGCTGTCCCCCCTCAGACAACAAACCCCCAGATTCCCCTGAAGAATAAATATGAAGCACTGAAAGTACAATCCATCACCAAAGATGAAGAGGACGGCTCCCACAGCCTAGAAACATTCCCTAGGCTGCACCATCCTAAAACCATAAAAAACACATTCTCTGTGAAAAAGAAGAGGAGAGTGATTGTCTTAGGGAATTCCCTCCTAAAGGGAATAGAGGGACCTATCTGAGGACTGGACCCGCTCCACAGGGAGGTCTGCTGCTTACCTGGGGCATCAGTGAAGGATGTCACTAGAAAACTTCCTTCCTTGGTGAAAGAGACATTATAATCCTCTGGTAGTATTTCACATTGGCAATGATGACACAGCACAGGAAGCCGAAAGCCATTAAGAGAGACTTCAGGGCTCTGGGGAGAACAATGGTGGGCTTTGGGGCACAAGTAGTCACAGAATCACAGAATGACCAGGTTGGAAGAGACCCACTGGATCGTCGAGTCCAACCATTCCCACCAATCCCTAAATCATGCTCCTAAGCACCTCATCCACCCTCAACTTAAACACCTCCAGGGACGGTGACTCAACCACCTCCCTGGGCAGACTGTTCCAATGCCTAACCACCCTCTCCGTGAAGAACTTTTTCCTAATCTCAAGCCTAAATCTCCCCTGGCTGAGCTTGAGGCCATTCCCTCTCGTTCTGTCCCCTGTCACTTGGGAGAAGAGGCCAGCACCCTCCTCTCCACAACCTCCCTTCAGGTAGTTGTAGAGAGTAATAAGGTCTCCCCTCAGCCTCCTCTTCTCCAGGCTAAACAGCCCCAGCTCTCTCAGCCGCCCCTCATAAGATTTCTTCTCCAGCCCCTTCACCAGCTTTGTTGCCCTTCTCTGGACTCGCCCCAGAGCCACAACATCCCTCTTGTGGTGAGGGGCCCAGAACTGAACACAGTACTCAAGGTGCGGTCTCACCAGTGCCGAGTACAGAGGGAGAATAACCTCCCTGGACCTGCTGGTTACGCCGTTCCTGATACAAGCCAAGATGCCATTGGCCTTTTTGGCCACCTGGGCACACTGCTGGCTCATGTTCAGTCGGTTGTCAACCAGCACCCCCAGGTCCTTCTCCTCCTGACAGCTTTCCAGCCAGGTTTCTCCTAGTTTGTACCTCTGCTTAGGGTTGTTGTGCCCCAAGTGCAGGACCCGGCATTTGGCCTTGTTAAACCTCATGCCGTTGGTCTCAGCCCAGTGGCCCAGCCTGTTCAGGTCCCTTTGTAGAGCCTCCCTACCCTCCAGCAGATCGACACTTCCTCCCAGCTTGGTGTCATCTGCAAACTTACTAAGGGTGCACTCAATGCCTTCATCCAGGTCGCTGATAAAGACATCAAACAGGACTGGACCAAGGACTGAGCCCTGCGGAACCCCACTTGTAACTGGCCTCCAGCTGGATTTAACTCCATTTACCACCACCCTCTGGGCCCGGTCATTCAACCAGTTTTTCACCCAGGAGAGTGAGCACCCGTCCAGGCCAGAGGCCGACAGTTTCCGAAGCAGAATGCTATGAGAAACTGTATCAAAGGCTTTACTGAAGTCCAGGAAGACCACATCCACAGCCTTTCCCTCGTCCAAGAGTCTAGTCACTCGGTCATAAAAGGTGATCAGATTACTCTGGCAAGACCTGCCTTTCATGAACCCGTGTTGACTGGGCCTGATCACTTGGTTTTCTTGCAAGTGCTTCATGATTGCACTCAAGATCACCCGCTCCATGACTTTCCCCGGTACCGAGGTCAGGCTGACAGGCCTGTAGTTCCCCAGATCCTCCCTGCGCCCCTTGTTATAGATGGGCACGACATCAGCCAGCCTCCAGTCCAGCGGAACCTCCTCAGTCATCCAGGACTGCTGGAAGATGATGGAAAGGGGTTTGGCCAGCCCATCCGCCAGTTCCCTCAAAACTCTTGGGTGGACTCCATCCGGCCCCATAGACTTGTGGACATCTAGCTGGGCAAGCAAGTCTCTAACCACCTCCTCTTGGACCTTGGGAATCTCATATTTCACATCCAACGCTTGGGGTTGTGCACAGAGGGAACAATTTTCCTTACTGTTAAAGACTGAGGCAAAGTAGGCATTGAGCACTTCAGCCTTGTCTTCGTCCCCTGTTACTGTTGTTCCCTCTGCATCTACTAGGGATTGGAGATTCTCCCTAGCCCTCCTTTTGCTGTTGATGTATTTGTAGAAAGACTTTTTGTTGTCTTTCACAGTCTTGGCCAATCGCATTTCTAGTTGGGCCTTAGCCCTCCTGACTTTTTCCCTGCACAATCTCACTTCCTCCCTATAGTCCACCCAGGATGCCTGCCCCTTCCTCCAGAGGTCGTAGACCCTCCTCTTCCTATTGATGTCTCTTAGGACCTCCCTACTCAACCACGCTGGTTTCTTACCCCTCCGGCTACTTTTCCGGAACTTGGGGACGGCTTTCCCCTGAGCTGCTAGGAGTTCCTTCTTGAAGAGCGCCCAGCCCTCATGGACACCTTTGCCTTCAAGGAGCGCCTCCCACGGCACTTTTCCGACCAGCCTTCTGAAAAGCCCAAAGTCTGCTCTCTGAAAGTTGAGGGCGACTGTTCTGCTAACCTCCTTCTTCATTTTACCCCGCACTGAGAACTCTATCATCTCATGATCTCTTTGCCCCAAGCGTCCTCCAACCTTCACATCTCCCACCAGTCCTTCTCTGTTCACAAACAGCAGGTCCAGGAGGGCGCTGTCCCTTGTCGGTTCGCTCAGCAGCTGTGTGAGGAAGTTGTCTTCCACACACTCCAGGAACCTCCGGGACTGCTTCCTTTCTGCTGTATTATACTCCCAGCCTATATCTGGGAAATTGAAGTCTCCCACAAGGACTAGAGGTAGCGATTTTGAGACCGCACTCAGTTACTGTTTGTAGAAGAGCTCATCAGCTGCTTCTTCTTGGCTGGGTGGTCTATAGCAGACTCCCATCACAATCCCTTCCTGCCCATGGGCTCCTCTGATTTTCACCCACAGGCACTCAGTCCCATCCTGATCGTAGTCCAGTTCGAGGGTATCAATGCCCTCTCTAACATAGAGGGCTACCCCGCCTCCTCTTCTGCCCTTCCTGTCCTTCCTAAAGAGTTTATACCCCACCATGGGTACGCTCCAGTTGTACAAGTCATCCCACCACGTCTCCGCAATGGCAACGACATCGTAGTCTCCTTGCCCTACCACAGCTTCCAACTCCTCCTTCTTATTTCCCATGCTGCATGCATTGGTGTAAATGCACTTCAGCTGGGCAGGCGTAGCTTCAGCCTTCGCAATAGGGCTCCTCCCCAACTGAGCAGTCCTTGACTTAACTAAGGCCACAGTGCCAGTTTGCTGCCTACCATCCCCACGTGCACTCATCCCCTCTTGCTTAGTGGTGATATACCAGCAGGCATCGCCAGCACACCACCCCTTTGCCTCTGAAATCTCACCTCCAGTCTCACTCCCATCCTGCCTGGTCCCCATCCCCTCCCCCCTCACATCTAGTTTAAAGCTCGATTTATGAGCTTAACTAGGTTTTTGGTGAGGGCTTTTGTCCCCCTAGCAGACAGGCGTGTCCCATCCCTAGTAAGAAAGCCTGGGGGTGCGTGGGCCTCCCCATGATTAAAGAACCCAAAGCCCCTCTTCTCACACCAGTCCCTAAGCCATTCATTAACCCGTTTCTTATTCCTCATTTCCTGCTCCTGGTTCCTTATTATTGGGATGGAGTTGAATATTACCTGTGCCCCAGAGCCCTCGATCATTCTCCCAAGTGCCTTGAAGTCCCTTTTAATGGCTTTAGGCCTTCTACGTTCTATTTCCTCATTACCAATTTGAAAAACTAAGAGCGGGTAGTAGTTGGTGTCTTTGACCAGGGAAGGGAGCTTTCCAGTAACATCCCTCACTGATGCTCCCAGCAAGCAGCAGACCTCCCTATGGAGTGGGTCCAGTCTACAGATGGGACCCTCCATTCCTTTGAGAAGGGAATCCCCCAAGACAATCACCCTCCTCTTCTTTTTAACCGAGGATGTTTTTAAGGCTGTGGGAGGATGATGGGGTTTTGGAAACATTTCTAGGCTGTGGGTGCAGCCCTCTTCATCTTTAGGGCTAGGATGCACCCTCAGCACCTCATATTTGTTCCCCAGAGAGATCTGGGGGTTAATTGCCTGGGTGAGGGGAGCAGGTTTCCTTCTCTAGGCAGGAACCTGCTGCCATTCCCCCTCTCTGTCTCTCCCATCCTTGCAGCTTACCGGTGGGTGGTGCTCAGCTTCACTGGCTCCAGCAGCCTGTGAGAGGGTCCTGCTCCACTGATCTATCTCCCTCTCACACTCCCTGATGGTCCTCAGCCTAGCCACTTCCTTCCTCAGCTCTTCCACCATATGAAGCAGTTCCCCTACCCAAGCACAGCTTCCACAGGAGGAGCCAGTGCCAGAGGTGTGAGCCGCTATGGGAGGGAGGCACTGCCTGCAGCCCAGGGTCTGGGTAGCTGCATGTGCCCACCGGGTCTCCGTCTGGGTGGCAGCCTCCACCATGCTTGGTGCGGCCTTAGTCTTTCGTCGGGTATCCACCATTTTCCTCAAACCCTTCCGACCGTGCTCCAGCCCTTCCCTGCTCATCCTGCCCACTCAAACTGCCTTGTTTAATGAGCCCCACTCCTCTTCACCTGTGCTCCCTAAGGGCCCTTTAAATCCCCCGCGGAAGCTTCCGGGACCGCCCCCTCCCGTCAGTCACCGCGCGGGATCGGCCATTGAGCCCGGAGCCCAGCGCCGATTTTCCGATCGAGTTTTTTTAGGGTTTTTCCCCCTTCGGGAAGCACCCAGTCGCCTATGGCTACCCCAAAAAGCTGAACTCACCGTCCTGTCGCTGGATGCAGCTGAATAAGCTGTTTAGCTCCATTCCAGTGCTAAGGAATGAGGAGCAAGAGGTCAAAAAGAATCACTTGATTAATACCTGGCTCCGAACCTGGTGTGAGGAGAAAAACTTCGGGTTCTTTGATCATGGACTGGCACACGCATCCCCAGGCTTCCTTACTAGGGATGGGGCACGCTTGTCTCCTAGGGGTACTAAAGTTCTTACTAAAAATCTAGCTAGGCTCATAAATAGAGCTTTAAACTAGATGTGGGAGGGGGATGACACCAGACTAGTCAGGAGTGAGCCTGGAAGTGGAACTCGGATGCCTGAGAGATGGTGTGCTAGCAAGGACCACCAGTGTGTCAGCACAGAGTGAGTGGGGGCGAGGACATCTGGTGATGGAAAGGGTGAAACTGGCACTAAGTGGTTAGATATTCCAAGGACCAGTCAATTGTGAATGAACACTATTCCCTTTATGAGGACTGAGGGTTCACCAGCCCAGCTGAAGTGCATTTACACCAATGAATGCAGCATGGGCAATAAGCAGGAGGAGTTGGAAGCTGTTGTAGGGCAAGGAGGCTATGATGTTGTTGCCATCACAGAAAGGTGGTGGGATGACTCATATAACAGGAGTGCAGCTATGGTGGGGTATAAACACTTCAGGCAGGACAGGAAGGGTAGGAGAGGTGGCAGGGTAGTCCTCTATGTTAGAGAGAGCTTTGATACCTTTGAGCTTGATTATGGTGATGACAGGATTGAGTGTCTGTGGGTTAAAAACAGAGGAGCCCAAAAGAAGGCAGATTTTGTGATGGGAGTCTGTTACAGACCACCCAGCCAAGAAGAAGCAGCTGATGAGCTCTACCATAAACAACTGGGAGTAGTCTCTAGATTGATGCCTCTTGTCCTTGTGGGAGACTCCAGTCTTCCAGATATCTGCTGGAAGTACAATAGAGCAGAAAGGAAGCAGTCCAGGAGATTCCTGGAGCGTGTAGAAGACTACTTGCTCACACAACTGGTGAGTGAACTGACAAGGGAAGGTGCCCTCCTGGACCTGCTGTTTGTGAACACAGAAGGCCTTCTGGGGGATGTGATGGTTGGAGGTCACCTGGGACAAAGCAATCACGAGATGATAGGGTTTTCAGTTTTAGGTGAGGTGAAGAGGGGGATTAGCAGAACAGCCACATTAAACTTCCAGAGGGCAGACTTTGGACTGTTCAGAAGGCTGGTTGGCAAAGTCCCATGGGAGACAGTCCTTAAGGGCAAGGGAGCCCATGAGGGCTGGGTGCTTCTGAAAAAGGAAATCCTAGCAGCTCAGGAGAAAGCTGTCCTTGTGTTCCAGAAAAAGAGCCAGCGGGGGAAGAAACTTGGTTGAACAGGGAGATCTTGAGAGATATCAAAAAGAAGAGAAATGTCTATGAGCTTTGGAAGAAGGGACAGGCCTCTTGGGTGGACTACAGGAGGGAAGTGAGACTGTGAAGAGAAAAAATCAGGAGGGCTAAGACCCAACTAGAAATCAGATTGGCAAAGTCTGTGAAAGGTAACAAAAAAATCTTTCTATATATATATTAACAATAAAAGGTGGACTCGGGAGACCATACAGTCCCTATTGGATGCAGAAGGAACAACAGTGACAGGGGATGAGGACAAAGCTGAGGTGCTTAATGCCTTCTTTGCCTCAGTCTTTAATTGTAAAGAAAGTTGTTCCCTTTCTGTACAAACCCAGGAGTTAGAGGAGCAGAATGAGGCTCCCATGATCCAAGAGGAGGTGGTTAGAGACTTGGTTGCCCAGCTAGACACCCACAAGTCTATGGGGCTGGATGGGATCCACCCAAGGGTATTGAAGGAGCTGGTGGATGTGCTTGCCAATCCCCTTTCCATCATCTTCCAGCGGTCCTGGAAGACTGGGGAAGTTCCACTGGACTGGAGGCTGGCTGATGTTGTGCCCATCTACAAGAAGGGTCACAGGGAGGATCCAGGGAACTGCAGGCCTGTCAGTCTGACCTCAGTGCCAGGGAAAGTCATGGAACAGGTGATCTCGAGTGCTATCATGAAGTACATGCAAGAGAACCGGGTGATCGGGCCCAGTTAACACGGGTTCACAAAAGGCAGGTCTTGCCAAACTAACCTGATCGCCTTCTGTGACAAAGTGACTCGGCTGCTGGATGAGGGAAAGGCTGTGGATGTAGTCTTCTTGGACTTCAGTAAAGCCTTTGTCACAGTTTCTCACAGCATTCTGGTTAGGAAACTGTCAGCCTCTGGCCTGGACAGGTGCACACTCTCCTGGGTGGAAAACTGGTTGGATGGCCGGGCCCAGAGAGTGATGGTAAATGGAGTTAACTCCAGCTGAAGGCCATTTACAAGTGGTGTTCCCCAGGGTTCAGTGCTGGGTCCAGCACTGTTCAGTGTCCTTATCAGTGACCTGGATGAAGGTATTGAGTGCTCCCTTAGCAATTTTGCAGACGACACTAATCTGGGAGGAAATGTTGATCTGCTGGAGAGTAGGGAGGCTCTGCAAAGGGATCTGAACAGGCTGGACTGCTGGGCTGAGACCAATGGCATGATTGACGTACCTGTAGAAGCCCTTCTGGCTAGTCTTCACTTCCCTTGACAAGTTCAGATCCAGCTGCTCCTTGGCCTTCCTGACTTCTACCCTACACATCCAAGCACTGTCCCTATACAGAACCCAGGTTACCTGTTCCTGCCTGCACATCTTGTGTAATTGCCTCTTGTTCTTGAGTTTAACCAGCAGGTCTCGACTTAGCCACGCAATATTTACCAACATTATCTAGTGACCAAGATCAAATATTAACCAGGCATGTGTGAAAGGACAAGTCTGTGAGTGCATACTACCACAACTGAGTAACCACACACTATTGCAGACATAGTCTAAGCACCAGTAACTTGCCCCAGGTAGAGACCAGTTGCAACACTGTCCATTTTCCTTCTGCTAGTAAATGATTCAGTGCAGTTTTGCATAAATGAGATGTCTGTCAGTACTCTGCCCTTTGACAGAATAAAACTTGCTGATTCCATTAAACAGTTGCTCCTCATGGAACTGGTAGCTTGACAGACTGAGACAACTTGATGCTGAGACAATTCTCCCACTCTTCTTTCTTACTTAAATGTTAACTTCCCTGTTGTTCGAATGAACTCTTGCCAGTTTTAAGGTCAGTGTTCTGTGGAAAAAACATACTTGGTACTGGATGAAACCAAAGCATAAAAAAAACCCACAAGTTCATGAGATGCAGAAGAAATGTCAGAAGAGAAAAAAAAAATGGAGTAATACCTGCAAACCACAAAGAAGCTGGAGCTCTTCAAAAATATACTTATAGGAAAAGTCAGCTAGTTGCTAGACTGCTAAAGAAATTGTAAGAATACGTATTCCCATAAGAAATATATCTATTAAGAGATATGAATTGCTATAAGGAATAAAAAAGGAAAAGAAACTTCTGAGGCTTTTATAACATGTTTGAAACTTTGAGGTTATGTACATGCAACTATAGAATATCTGTGAAATCCTTAATTGAAGGGCAAGGCACAGTGGAGTCTTGAGATTCAAAACTGAGGAAAAGGTTACCATAAGAGACCAATTTCAGCTTGAATAAAACATTGAAAATGTGTCAAACTGCAGAAGAGACAGACAGTATTACAAGGGCTGGGGCAATAACAAATAATCTGTTTTCCCAAACCACAAAGAAAATAGTAATAAACACATGCAAAATGAAAGTGAAGATAGTGAGTTGTCAAAATGCAGTGTGATCCAACAAGAAGCACTTTATAAGACTGCTTGAGTCTAATAGACTTCCCAAGATGTTACACTGCTAGCTAATAAAAATGTTCTACCAAAACTAATGGAATTCTTAAAAAACCTTAAGGAAGTCAGAGAATTTATGGAAAGGCACAATAGTTAAAACCTTTGCAGTCACGCATAACTTGCAATACAATATAGTAAGATATAATAAAAAATTGTGGATACAAAAGCATTCTTGCAAAGCAGTTCTTTGCTTTTGAGGTTACTACTAAACAAAAGCAGAACTATAGGAACTCCATTTCATTTCTGCTAAATTATTTATAATTTCTCCTAAATAATGGCCAACACAGAGCACACCATTAAAGGCAATAGATCAGACAATACCTTGACCTAGGCAAATCACTTCAGCTATTAAAACTCATGAATTAGTACCAGATTTGCAAGACATAAATGCTCAATGAAAATGGTTGAGATGCATATTTCCTTTCCTTCCAAAGGAAAATGTAACAGGTACTACTGTAAAAGAAAAATCTTGTACTAAATCTAGACAGAAAAATGCATTATTCTTTCTCCTTCATATTGTTCTTCCTTACTCATTTATTTGATTCCGTACAATAAAGACATAATTTAGTCTTCAGTTGTTCATGGATCTTTCTGAAGTGGCTTTGGGTTTCCCTTCTGATATCAGGACCTCTGCTCTAACATAACTCCTGTTTGGGACAATGTGTCCTTGCCTCTTTCTTCTATATCAGGAGATTGACTTTGTCCCACTTTGTCTTTCCTCAAGTTTGAGCTATGGAGAAACAGTATTTTTCTCTGGTAAATTAACTTTACAGCAGTTAATGCCATTGTGCATCATCCTTAACTTATTGCAAGCCATTCTAGATACTAGACAGCATCATGTTCCCCTAGCTCATTCCTTGCCTCTGCCCCATTAATTCATGCATATGTGTGCCCATATCCCATCAAATACACATACTGTCTTTGCAGTCCTGTTGTCTAAGTGTATACAAACATACATACAAGCATGCTCCTCTTTACCCAAAGGAATTTCAAGAGTGGATATGTGGACTGGGTTATCTTAAATATCTGTAGTATGCCACTGTGACAATAGTATCAATTAAATTGTTTCCTGGGAATAATTTATGTATCTATTATGAATATCTTCACATTATATACGGAGAGGATCCCATACTATTCCAAGAAAAGGAGTAAGGTAATCTGAAAATTCTGTAAACCAATGGAAGAATCCTCTGTAATATGTCAATTGTTACCTTGACTAAAACCTTATTAATATTTGGTCAGCTGTTTTAGAAAGTGTGAGAAAAAGCAAGGAAGTAGTAGAAGAAACTCAAACAAACTGGATTTGAGACATACAACTACACACAACAACAACAACAAAAGAGACTACTTTGTCTTCATTCAACAGAAACAAATAAGGTCACATAGGCAAATGTGCAACTCATCTTCATCTCATTCAAATAATCTCGTCTTCTTAATCTCTACATGTTATCTTAATAGTTCCAAAAGGATGTCATTAAGTAAATTCTATGCATCTGTAACTTGATTTTAATCTCATGACTACATGCATCTGATTAAATCAGGAAAATATGCTGGAATCTGGCTTCTCTTTGAAATATTCTTCCAATACACTCAAAGTTTTTCCTACTGAGGTTTGAACTATTCTGCAAAACTCTGTAGAATCTTTCATCTGCTAGTATAGAGTATACATTACTTATGAACGTTATCTTTCCTGATGTTCTTAGCATAGTTACCATCCAGTTCTGCTTTGAGTGATCTTCCTTTTGAAATGCCTTTCATACATCAAATTGTAATTAATTTAGTTCCCTGAAAAGCACTGAGTAGTAAAAGGAAAACAAAAGATAGACATGCATTAAAAGTCTTTAAAGAAAATATATCTTGAAAATTGGAAGAAGATGTAGTGAGAAAAAGTATATAGTTTCAGTTTGGTATAGCTTCAGTATAGTTTAGTAAGGTTTCAGCATACATACACTGAATCAGGCAGTGTAGAACCACATCAAGTTCAGTAGATTGCAGCAGAGCAACATATTTATAACTAATACTTGAGGTTTTGTTGGTTTTCGGACTTAGTGCTAAAATTGCATGAGAAGATATTGTGCAATAAAAATGAACAAAGACCTGAGTTTATCAGTAACCTTATCTCAGTTACATTTCTGAAACTTAAAATGGTACACCTTACCCATATTTATCTAAACTCTTTGTAAGGCATCTGTTATTTTCATATCTAAGTGCCAAAGTCAATGTAAAACTATTTACTATGGGTTAGGACAAAAGCTGTCTGAATTCAGATTAATGCACTCCATATAACTGAGCACGTACTTGTATTCTTAGTCAGTAATCATATTAAAAGCTTAGATTTGGGGATGTGTATTAAAAAAAAAGTCTAAAGAGTAAAAACACAAAACCCTTTGAACATCAAAAAGTACTAAATGAACCCCAGAAGAGTTGGAGAGGGGACAGATCTCAAAGGGAAGACTAACACTGGACCCATGAATAAAAAAATCAATTTAAATAATGAAAAAAGTCACATATCACTACTTGCTGCATCTGAATATACACACCCATAAATAACAAAGGCAGTAAATATTCTGTCCAAAGTTATATAAAGCAGAGAAAAACTGTTTGAACATTTTGTGTTCACCAAGTAATATTAAGGTAACAAATAAGAAGGGCCAAAAAAAATCAAACACATGCATGCCATGACTTTATAATTCCAGTTAAATCAATACATTTTAGTTCCTATGTTGCACTGACCTTACTATTCTGCTGCAAATATATATGCTTCTTGCTTCTCCTTCCTTTCCTACACAAGGAATTCTTAATGGAAAATAAAGGAAAGCTGACTTCCCACAAGTTACCAAAGCTGTATGATTTAAAGTATCTGTACATTCTTCCACAGATCTTTATACATGCATCACACATACTGTCTGTTCACACAACTTGCAGAGCGTGTGACACCTCTTTGGAGGCCACTTGTGCACCTTAGCTGTTTGGGACTTTGGGAGGAGAGGGGGTTGCACTGATGTAAGGCCCTGCCCAAGGTCTGACAGTGGAGTTTCCCATGAGAATGGTTGCCAAAAGATCCAAACCTTGAACTTACCTGACATTTTACATAGTCTGTAAACAGAGAACTGTATCCCTCCCACTGTGTGCTGACCTCCACCTGCTCTGCCACCAAGAGTCATGGTTGCTCAAGGAGCTCAAAGCCTTTTCTCACATGCAGGATGTGATGTTCCTGGACCACAGCCATCGGTGCATCCCAAAAGACAGAGATATTTGAGTGGAAGGGAGCCTGCCCACAGGGAAAAATGGAGATGGGCTGGTCAGGAAATGTTTTAAATGAAAAGGCCATGAACTGGGTGAGAACCAAGCAAGTGCTCAGTTGGGGCAATGGGAAAAAATCCTGAACAGCTTTTGAGCTTGCTGGGTGTAGGGGTAGGATTGTGTGTCATGGGTTAGGATGGTGCCTTCCTGGCCCATGGTCTCCACAGGTGTCTGGGCTAGAGGAGGTGACCTGCACTCCTAGAAGCTGCCGGAAGGGCTATCTGGAGCCAGCAGAGACCATGCTTCCATGTGGAAAGTATGGTACCAGCATGGCATCTGCCCACAGAGAGTGTTAATCTTTCCCCTTCTCTTCCAGGTCTCAAAACTGGAGGTGGCTCTTCAGGTGGCTCAGGGAACACTTTCCACTACACCTTCCATGGAGACCCCCATGCCACCTTCACATCCTTCTTTGGAGGCTCCAACCCTTTAGAGATCTTCACTAGCAGCCACTATTGGATGTTCAATGGCTTTGACCAGGAAGATATGGATATCAATGACAATGATGACCCTTTCAGTGCCTTCAGCCGGTTTGGAGGAAGGACCAAGTAAGTTGTGAAAGACACAAAAGACATCTGCAGAGAGGTGTGGGAGAGACCAACTTGTGCTTGGTTTTGGAGATGCTTAACCTCTGTGCTGGTTGTAGGACATGGGTACTACGGTCCCTGCTGAACATGTCTTTACCTATTTTCTCACTCCCCCATATGTCTAGTCCTCCTATTTTAGTGTATTCACATGTGGAAGAGAGCCCAAATCCTCTGTAGGAACAAGGGAAAACCCAAGTTTACTGGCATGAGCCTGGTCCCTGCTTGTTCTTGTAGACAAGCCTGCTGTGGCTTAGGTACTGTACAAGACAGATCTGGGTACTTCTCCCAACAGATAGAGAGCAGGGTCACGCAGAGTAACATGGTACCTCACCCTTGCAGAGCAATGCTTTAGCCATAACCAGCTGTTGTTTTTGCTTCTGGCTTCCCTGGATAAAAAATAATAAATAAAATAAAATAAATAATAGAATCATAGAATCACCAGGTTGGAAGAGACCCACCGGATCATCAAGTCCAACCATTCCCACCAATATCTAAACCATGCCCCTCAGTACCTCATCCACCCGCACCTTAAATACCTCCAGGGAAGGCGAGTCAGCCACCTCCCTGGGCAGACCCGTTCCATTGCCTAATGGCCCGTTCAGTGAAGAATTTTTTCTTTATGTCGAGCCTGAACCTCCCCTGGCGGAGCTTGAGGCCATTTCCTCTTGTCCTGTCCCCTGTCACTCAAGATCACCTGTTCCATGACTTTCCCTGGCACTGAGGTCAGACTGACCCTGGATCCTCCTTGCGACCCTTCTTGTAGATGGGCACGACATCAGCCAGCCTCCAGTCCAGTAGAACTTCCCCAGTCTTCCAGGACCGCTGGAAGATGATGGAAAGGGGGTTGGCAAGCACATCCACCAGCTCCTTCAATACCCTTGGGTGGATCCCATCCAGCCCCATCGACTTATGGGTGTCTGGCTGGGCAACCAAGTCTCTAACCACCTCCTCTTGGATCATGGGAGCCTCATTCTGCTCCTCTAACTCCTGGGTTTGTACAGAAAGGGAACAACTTTCTTTACAATTAAAGACTGAGGCAAAGAAGGCATTAAGCACCTCAGCTTTGTCCTCATCCCCTGTCACTGTTGTTCCTTCTGCATCCAATAGGGACTGTATGGTCTCCCGAGTCCACCTTTTATTGTTAATATATATATAGAAAGATTTTTTTGTTACCTTTCACAGACTTTGCCAATCTGATTTCTAGTTGGGTCTTAGCCCTCCTGATTTTTTCTCTTCACAGTCTCACTTCCCTCCTGTAGTCCACCCAAGAGGCCTGTCCCTTCTTCCAAAGCTCATAGACATTTCTCTTCTTTTTGATATCTCTCAAGATCTCCCTGTTCAACCAAGTTTCTTCCCCCGCTGGCTCTTTTTCTGGAACACAAGGACAGCTTTCTCCTGAGCTGCTAGGATTTCCTTTTTCAGAAGCACCCAGCCCTCATGGGCTCCCTTGCCCTTAAGGACTGTCTCCCATGGGACTTTGCCAACCAGCCTTCTGAACAGTCCAAAGTCTGCCCTCTGGAAGTTTAATGTGGCTGTTCTGCTAATCCCCCTCTTCACCTCACCTAAAACTGAAAACCCTATCATCTCGTGATTGCTTTGTCCCAGGTGACCTCCAACCATCACATCCCCCAGAAGGCCTTCTGTGTTCACAAACAGCAGGTCCAGGAGGGCACCTTCCCTTGTCAGTTCACTCACCAGTTGTGTGAGCAAGTAGTCTTCTACACGCTCCAGGAATCTCCTGGACTGCTTCCTTTCTGCTCTATTGTACTTCCAGCAGATATCTGGAAGACTGGAGTCTCCCACAAGGACAAGAGGCATCAATCTAGAGACTACTCCCAGTTGTTTATGGTAGAGCTCATCAGCTGCTTCTTCTTGGCTGGGTGGTCTGTAACAGACTCCCATCACAAAATCTGCCTTCTTTTGGGCTCCTCTGTTTTTAACCCACAGACACTCAATCCTGTCATCACCATAATCGAGCTCAAGGGTATCAAAGCACTCTCTTATATAGAGAGCTACCCCACCTCCTCTCCTACCCTTCCTGTCCTGCCTGAAGTGTTTATACCCCACCATAGCTGCACTCCTGTTATATGAGTCATCCCACCACCTTTCTGTGATAGCAACAACACCATAGCCTCCTTGCCCTACAACAGCTTCCAACTCCTCCTTCTTATTGCCCATGCTGCATTCATTGGTGTAAATGCACTTCAGCTGGGCTGGCCTTCCTCGTGAGTCTGGTTTCTTTAGCCTGAGCTTTAGTCTTCTGCTGCCACAAGAACAGCACAGCACAATACCAGCCGACAGAGCTGGCAGGCAGTGGGTGCTATGATCTGACTCATGGCCATGCTGGAGACCCCTTGCCAGTACCCTGCTACCACAGGGAGCAACATGCCTGGTGCACAGGCTGGAGGCAGGCATGAGAGCATCCTTCTCCTCCATCCCACAGACCCCTCCACAGAGCAACCCAGGGAGGCAGTGCCCTCCCAGTGCTCGCATCCTGGCTCTGCTGGGTGCCACATCCCCCCAGCCAAAGCAGCACAGAGTGGTTGCTGCCCAGTGGGCACCGCTGTCTGGCTGCTTCAGAAGCCAGAGGTGTAAGAGAGTTTCCCCAGAGACTCATGGGCTGTGGGGATGTGTCCCTTTCTAAAATTACAGGTATGCATCACAGTGGGAGGTTGAAAGAGAGGAGTGACACCGCTCTGCCAGCAGCTGCCTCTCCTGGGAGGCAAATCTTCAGGCAGCACTGCCAGCAGCAGCTTGTGCCTGCCCAGCTGCCTGCCTAATACCTGCTCTCTGCAGCTGCCTGCTTTGCATCCTTTACCTGGCATCACCTTCCTCACAGTATCTACAAGTCAGCACCCACCTGAGATGCAACTAGTGGTGACATTTCCCCCTCCCCCAGCTTCACTGCAAGCAGAGGACTCACTGCTGACCTAGATAAAGCTCAGCTCTGTTGCTGCACACTCCTGCTTGCATCCCTCTGCTTGCCCTGTCCATGTGCTCCCATAGAGAGTTTCTGCTCTCCTTCCTATTTTATGGCCTGAGATGTCCTTTCCCTGGCACACGTGCAGCCCTCTATGATGCATGATGATGGGCACTTACAAGCAGGAGGGCTCCAGCATCCTTGGGCAAGTGCTGGGAGAAATGCATTGACATGGGGAGATCATCCTCCACTTCCCCTCCCAACCTGCTGGAGATCTGGCCAAGCACTTTCTGCTTGCACAGAGCTGGCAATGGGCATCCTCCTGCAGCCAGAAAAGTCCTTCCCAGGAAGAGACTCTTTGCAGAGGAGCTGTGCAAGGAGATGGGTCCAGTTCTTCTGTTCTCTACTTGCTGGAGCCCAAGCATGGGTCCCACTACAATCACTCTGGTGCAAAGCCCTAGCTCAGCCACTGAAGCCACAACCATCAGCTTGAGCCAGTGGCCAGCATGAGAAGTGATATTTCTCCTGGTGCCTGTTACTGCTCTCCCACCAGAGGCTTTTCCTGGGGAGGGAGGTACAGAACATCTCCCCATCTACCCTAGAAACAGCAAACTGCATGCTCCTTCCCTTCTTTTGCAGCGTGTTTGGTGGGGGGAAGAACAGGAGGGCTGGGACTCCCAGGACTGAGCTCAGGGCGCTGAGTGTTTTGCATGCTGGGCAGGGACAAATCTATGCCAGCCCCTCACCTGGGAAGCTTGAACCTGTACCCCTGTCAAATCCCCCTCTCTGCCCCTCAAAGCATTGATTCACAGTCCTCTCCCTCAGCTTTTCTCCCTTGCTGAAAGCTTGGAGATGATCCTGCCCAAATGTACACCAGAGCTGTCTGAGCTATTTAAGGACACAACAATTTTCTCACAGCATTCCCATCATGTGGCTTGTCAATGCAGGCTGGTTTGCAGCTGCCATGGCACTCACTGCCCTGGCTGCTGCTGGGGGCTGGGGCACAATGGGGTGTCACCCACAAAACCGGCTCTTGGCTTTACAATGGGGACTGGTGATGGGGACCAGCCCTTCTGGGACTTGGGTTTCTAGGAAATCTCAGTGCTGTGCTGCAGCCATACAGCTGTCCTGCACCAGTGTAACCTTTGGGGTGCTGTTGGGGGGACAGGGAACATGCAGGTTGTGCTATAGATAACCCTCAGCACTGGGCAGAGCTGCTGGGCTCCAGCAGGTGACATCTGATGAGCCACAGTGGCATCCAATGATCTCAGCTGGATTTTTGGCAAGCTGGGTGGTGAGGCTAGGGAAGGGATGGGGATAAATTTAGTCAAATCTGTTGCTGCCAGTGGTTGGGCCCTTGCTGATGGCACGTCCTGGGGAGCCCAGGAGATGAGGAAGGGGGGCCTTCTTCTCATGAAGCACGTCACTCTCCTGGGGCACTCCTTGCCTGGGGCACTTCTCGCCTGGACACCCCTCTCCTGCATGGTTCCTGCAGCCCAGTTTGGCCAATACCAGTACAGAACTGGGCTTGGCGCTGGTGAGCATCAACTACGCTGATCATGTGCATCATCCAAGCAGACCCAGGCAGTTTAACCTGAGGAGCAGCTGGTGGGGGGATGGGGTGCAGCGGCACAGCTGGTGAGGATGCTTTTGGGTTGCAGCCCCATCTGACAGTGTGTCCCCCTCTTCTCCCCACAGGCCTCACGTGGCTACACCATGAACATTCCCACCATCAATGGCTGGGTGATCCCACTGCCTTGCAACAAAATCATCAAGCCAGAGACAGTGAGGAGACTGTGTGGGGAGGTCCTGCCCTTCCCCAAGGCCCCCAGACAGTGAGGAGACTTGATTGTGGCGTTAAAAATCCACTTCCCAGACAGAATAGCTCCCCAGACAAGATAGATCCTCAAGCAGCACCACCTCCCATACTCCTAGAGCCCAGGAACTCTCCTCCAAGCAGCAATACTCCAAATGCATATGCTGCAGCATCTGGCCTGCATGGAGCAGGGGTGCTAGAGCATTTTCAAATGCAAATCACTCCACACATCACTTTTCCAAAATTCCCATCTAACACCCCCACCCCAACGCAGTTTTCTACTTTGGCAGCAGGGAGGCACCTACATTGTCTGTCATGGCTCTCCTGGCTGCCAAACTTTTTTTTTCCCCTAGAGGTCCAGCTTTTCCGCCTTGCACAAGCAAGTGGCATGGGTCCTTTGCCTGGGGAGGTGTATCATGTTCTGCATTTTTATGTCATCTAATTTTCAGGCCACTTTTCCCACAAGAGGCTGAGCTTGTCCTAGCTGTAATGCAGTGCCAAGGAGACTGTCCCACACATGTAAGGGCAGAGGGACCACTCCTACTTGCAATGCCCCCACCCACTGGAGCCAGACTCTTTCTTAACTGGGACCACACTCTTTCTTAACTGGGACCACAGTACTTAGTCCAACCACAGTCCACTCTCCCATGCCTTAGCTCTGCCAAATAAATGATGGAGTACATCACCCTTGGAGACTCATCCAGCCTCTTGCCACTGCCCAGGGCCGGGGCTGTTCCTGCCTACAACTGCTGCCTGCAGAGCCCAGCCAGCAGGAGAGGGGGAAGCCTAGGGTAGAGCTTCCTTGTTCAAATGTGTTGAGTTAGCATTGCTAGTTTGTTGTTGTTTTTTTTTAAAACACACACACACATAGAGAGAGTTTGTTAGATAAACTCCATAAAGGTTTTTCTCTGCCTGTTTTGAGGTTCCTGGAGTGGTGTGCTTGTGTGTGTGTGTGTGTGTGTGTGTACACATGCGCAAACATGCGTATGCATGTACCACAAGCCTGGGTGCAAAAGTAGAGCCAAGCATGAGCAGAGCTGTGGCTTAAACTAGCATTTGCATTCAACCTTTGGGATTTTACTGGGAAGAGAAATGCACGTGTATATATTTTTCTACAGGGATGAGTCATTCAGGAGGCATTTGGGTGGAGCTGGGAGGTGCATGAGACAATCTGGCTCTGGTTTTAAATGTTGTATTTTTTTAAATAAACTGGATTTCCATCAGAATTTTTATAGTTTTTACCTTTATTGATCCACTGCCTTATGCTAACATTAAGGGCTCCTACAGAGTGGGAGGTATGTTTGACCTGGCTTTGTACTGCTCCTCTTCCACTACAGCACTGCTGAGAAAACCTCTGCCAAAATATTACATCCCACAAGGAATCCTTTATTTTTAAAGAGGATTCACTGACTTGATAAAGGGAGTCCTTTGGGGCAGGGTGTGTGAGCACGAGGCATCCATTGGAGCTAAGTGTACAGCTGTACATTCTATCATACGTGGCGAGGAGGCTGGCTGATGCTGCAGCTCTGGCAAAGGGTGAGGAGACTGTTAGGCACTATTTAATTTATTGTCCAGTTTGACCAGTGAGGGTATGCCGCTGGTTCCCTCTGCTGGTCACTGTGGAGAATGACAGAGAAACCTGATGGACACTGCTGGAGCAAGATGACAGGTCAGTGTGCAGATGCAAGCTGCTTTGTTTTTCTCAGTTTCAATGAGACTTGAATGTTTTACAATAAGGGGGTTGTAATTTTTTGTTTGCTTTTTGTAATGTCAGTATTGAGAGGAAAAAATAAAGTATTTAAAAAAATATACCTCCTTGGGGCATGTCATGATGGGAGGGGCTGGGGCCATGCTTGCTCTGGCCTGGGCACAGACAGCAGAACCAAGGAAGCAGCTCAGCCCCTACCAGCACCAAGTAAACCCCGTTGGGGCTTTGTGTCCCCTTGGGACCTCCCAGTACATGGCTGACATAGGCAGCAGGAGTGGGGTCTGTGAGTAGCGGGGTGGTGCAGCTGGGGATGGGACAGTAAAGAGGGAACTCCCTGCTGGCAGAGGCTAGAGGGACTGGAGAGACACTGGTGCCTGGCTCTTCTTGGAGGAGTCCTGGGGCTGGGTAAGAAGCAGTGGCACGTGTTATACCCAGGGACATTCCCACCGATACTCGGAAAAAAATTGCCCATAAGCCACCAAGCAGGAACAGCCACAAGGCCAGGCAATGTGAGCAAAAAACTCTGGGCATTGTACCTTGGGAGGGAGGGACCCAGGCAGAGGCTGCCAAACTCCAAATGGGGAGTTCATCAATGATATTGACAGCAAGATAGAGTGCACCCTCAGCAAGTTTGCAGATGACACCAAGCTGAGTGGTGCAGTTGCCCCAACAGAAGGACAGGATGTCATCCAGAGGGACAAGGCGAAGCTGGAGAAGTGGGCCTGTGTGAACCTCATGAGGTTCAACAAGGCCAAGTGCAAGGTCCTACACCTGGGGCGGGGCAATCCACAGTTTCAATACAGGATGAGGGATGATGTGATTGAGAGCAGCCCTGCAGAGGACTTGGGGGTGCTGGTCGATGAGAAGCTCAACATGAGCCAGCAATGTGCAAACACAGTCCAGAAGGCCAATCGTATCCTGGGTTGCATCAGAAGAAGCGTGGCCAGCAGGGCGAGGGAGGTGATTCTGCCCCATGGCAGGGAGGTTGGAATTAGATGACCTTTAAGGTCCCTTCCAACCCAAACTATTCTATGATTTTATGATTCTATGAAATGGTTCACTGTCCCCCCCCTTCCAGATGAGAGCTTCGGGCCATGAAATCTCCCAACAAGCTAGCCCTTAAGTCCACAGCAGACAGGGCTGGACAGACTTGGGGCAGAGCCAGCACAGCATCCCCAGCCATGGGGTCATGACAATACTGCAGGGATGCCCATAGGGCAGAGGATGGCCATGGGGAAGGGATGCCCTTGGAGCAGGAACACTCATGAGGAAGGGATGCCCACAGGGCAGGGGATATCCAGAGTTGAGTGATGTCCATGGCATAGGTTAGCCAAGAGGAGAGGATGCTCCTGGGGCAGGGATGCCCAGAGATGGCCCATGGGATGGCCTAGACTGGAATAGGGAACATGATGAACGTGGTAACTGCCTGCCCTCTGCTGGCAGGAGCACCCTGCTGAGCCTGGAGAGTCTTGAGGTGCTGCAGGAACCCAGTCTCTTGGGTCAGGAACCAGCCTCTAACATCAACATCTTCGCCGGGGGAGGAGTTCCCCCATCCTGCATGCACCAGTCTGTGGGGACTGGCTGTAGGGCTGGAGCAGAGGGGACATGAGGAACCCTAGATGGGCATAAGGAAATGCTGACTATGGCAGCAATGAAAGTGCTGCCCTCCCCCCACCCAGCACCTTTGGGGCTGCCCAGTCCCCCCAGCAAGGTGCTGGGCAGGGGAGGATTGTGCTGTGGGAAGGCTCTTGCTGTGCAGCTACCAGGGGTCTTTTCCAGGGGCCACTCCTGCAGCAAAGGGCACAGGCTGGGGACAAACTCAGTCCCTGGTGCTGCTTACTCTTCTAGGGGCACTGGGGGTCGAGGTTCATGGATGTGGGAGGGACCCAGCCAAGCTCCCTAGCTGCTGCAAATACTGATTTGGGGGATACCTTCAGCCCCCAGCAGGCTCACACAGCTCCAGTGCAGGGTAGATGTTCTCAGTACTTCCATGGGTGCTGTCCCCACCAGAAGCTATGTCCCAGAGGTGGCAGGGAAAAAAAAGATGAGGGTTTCCACACCCCATGATGGATTTAATTAGCTTTTGCAATTAGGAGAGGAGGCAGGGAAGGCCTGCCTGCTTGCCCCAGTTTCCACAGCACACAGAGACACCAGGGTGGATCTGTTGGGGGCTTGCTGAATGGTCACAGCCCCAAACTGACAGGAAGGAAAAAATCCACCCACTACCAGAGTTGGGGAAGGCTTCTGGGAGAGTCCTGGAGAGCTCCCAGCATGGGTGCAGAACCTTCCCTGATGGCTGGAAGCAGCTGGTTCACTTGCTGGCTAGAACCGTCTCTCTCATTGATGAACAGGTAGGACACAATGAAAGCAAAGCCACACAATGAAATCTGCATCCACCCTGCTTTGAGGAGCACAGAGCAGTGGGGAGAAGTGCAGGCAGGGAAGCAGCCCTGGAGTAAAGGTTTCCAGGTGCCAGTTATCCCCAAAAATGTCTAGTGTCAGGCAGTGGAAGTGCCATCCCTCCCTGCTTGGCTCTCCTGGCCCCCATGAGTCCACCTACAAGAGGGAAAGACCATTCTCAGCCCTGCTCCCATAGGAGAAGATGATGGCTAGCATTTTCTTGTGAGTTCTTGTGAGACCTCATCTGGAGTACTATGTCCAGTTCTGGAATCCTCAACATAAGAAAGATATGGAGCTGTTGGAAAGGGTCCAGAGGAGGGCTACAAGGATGATGCGAGGGCTGGAGCTCTTTCCATATGAGGACAGGCTGAGAGAGTTGGGCTTGTTCAGGCTGAAGAGAAGGCTATGAGGTGATCTTATAACGACCTTCCAGTACCTGAAAGGAGCCTACAAGAAAGCTGGAGAGGGACTATTCATAAAGGCTTGTGGTGATAGGACAAGGGGCAATGGGTATAAACTGGAGAGGGGCAGATTTAGATTAGACATTAGGAAGAACTTCTTCACCATGAGTAGTGAAACACTGGAAAAGGTTACCAAGGGAGGTTGTGGATGCCCCATTCCTGGAGGTTTTTAAGGCCAGGTTGGATGGGGCCTTGGGTAACCTGATCTAGTTGGATGCCCCAGGGCAAGACTGGTGCTGGCAGGCAGACAGCTCTGAAGTAGGACAGAGCACCTGGACAGGGGGTACCCACCCTCCCCAGGGGATTAGGAGGAGGCTGTGCTATTTAAAGTGTTACAAATTTCAGTGTTTTTCTCCATATTGCTACACACAACCCCCCTCTCATGGACAGTCCCATCCTTCTGCCATTTTGAACGTGACGACTCGCCTCTGTCTCCCCTCTCCCCTTAAATCTAGTCAAGTTGATGGCACTCTCCTAGATCTGCCAGGCTTTGGGTCTGGAACTCCCACTACCCAGGTCCCACACAACTTCTGGCACACAATCTACATCTAAGTCTCTTCGCCGAAATCCTCAGTTCCTGCACTCCCCCTGAAAGACAATAGCATGTGGCTATTCTGTGCATCATATAGTCATTGTCTCAAACAGGCTCTCACTTGCCCCTGCTTCTGTATGCATGATGGGACCAGACTCAGGGCTTCTCATATAAAATACCGAAGTACAGCAGTAGCAGGTTTTTCAGTTCAGATAAGGGAAAATAAACCAAAGAGCAAGGCAGCAACCTGTAAGTGGAAAGGAAGGATAAGTACCACAATCAGAACTCAACTACTGAGTATGAGGCACAAAAAAGGGCAGGCTGGCAGCAGATCAAGCTTGTCATAAGAAACCCAAAAGGATGCGTGAAACATTACAGGGGAAAGGGGAAATCTCTCCACAGAGCCTAAACAGTGCTGCTGCAGCATCAAAAGAGGAAGCTCTCCTCTTCCCTAATCATTGTGGGGTCACGCTGCACCAGAAACTCCAGAGACAGCTCAAGAGCCCCGCTTGTGCCTGCCTTCAGACAGGGCAGATGAAACAGTTATTTCTGGAGAAGTCCTTTGCTGCAGAGGAGCTAAAGCAGCAGGAGACCTGACAGCTCAGAGCCAGCATCAGAGAAGCAGGAGATAAAAGCTACCAGGCTCCCTTACATGGTGCTTCCTGCCAAATTAGGGCAGGGGAGAGACCACCAAACCAATTTCTTCTGTTAACTTGCGCTAATAGGCATATGAACAAAGAGCATCCTCAAATGCACCGGGGAAGCACGCATACAGATGGGCTCCACCAGACTGAGTGCTCGAATAGCACGTGAGACACAGGGTTTACAGAGACAGCACAAGCTATACTGCACCAGCCCCACACAAAGGAATTGCCAGGGCCTGGCTACAGTTCTGTGGGAGTTTTACTTTTTTATTATTATTATTTTTGTGGGATATTTTTTATACAGGCTAGCATTGTACTCTTTGCTAAAGCTGCTAATTCTGCCACCTAAACTAGAACAGAAATTTCTCAGAAATTAAGTCAGTTCCCCTCCTTATTAATTCACTGTCTGCCTCCCAACTGAACACTGGTCTGGATTTGCGTTTGCAAAAAACATCCCCTGTACAAAGTCTGACATGTAGCTACACTGTTCTGACTGAGGAATGAGGAAGCCGAGAGTCCATTGATCATTGGATTTTTCCCTGTACAATGTGGCCTGATTTGGAGTTTGGTCCACAGAGGACAGTGAGTTAACCGTAGAGATCATCGTCATTGTCTTCACTGTACACGTTGCCCCCGCTGCCACCTCCTGTGCCTTGGCTTGGACCAGCACCACCCTGGTTACCCGACGGGAACCTGTGTGCAGCAGTGCAGAATGGGAGAGAAGAGATGCTGTTCAAAAGCCTCCTCACAGCTCAGAATGATCCCCTCCCTCCATGCCAACACCCTGGTGCCAAGTAGGACAGGCAGGAGAAATGGGATGAAGCCTTACGGCAAAACACACAAATAGCTTATAAAGCTGCTGGATGTTGCTCATGTTAAAGGAAAAAAGGGTTGATGGACTTCAGAAGCACTAACAGCAGCTACAACCGACCTGCAGCACAGCCTACACCTGTTACATGTTCAGCTGGCTGCTGTGCATGCTGAGGAGAATGGGAAAAAGTAGTGGAAGAGGGAATTTGTTACTCAGAATCCAGCAGAAAGTGGCATTGGTGCTGTTCTGGGTGCTGACTGAACCATGCTGCCCTCCCTTTACTCCCCCATAGTTACCTGAAGCTGCCAAAGCCACGGCTCTGCTGTAGAGTCTGTGCAAACATCTCATATTTCCTGATGTCATTGTCACTGACAGAGCGTCGAGCAAAGCGCATGGCCTCTTCAAAGTGATCCCTGCGTATCTCAGGAACTGGGTCATCCTCCTCCACTTCCTGTAGTGGGACAGAAGGCCCAGGGGAGCTGTGTTCTCAAGCTCTGTAGCCTGACAGCCACCCACAGCCTCCCTTCTGAGCAATGCTGAAAATGAGGCACCCCAGGAGGGCCTTGCCCTCCCACAGGATGAGAACAAAGTGCTCCAGTTCCACACTCCATGCTGAGATCCCATTCATTCCCATCCAAGGATTATGGAAAGGAACGCATCCCACCTCACCCACAGGCAGAGGTGGGCTGCCTGTCTCATGAGTGGGGAAAGTTCAGAGTGCCCCACTCACCATGGCAGAAGGGTTGGTCTGCCTCTCACGTTCTCGCCTGATCTCACTCTCAATGGACTCACGGATGGCCAGTTTGCAGGCACGCTGGCAAATTTCTGTCAGGTCAGCCCCCGAAAAGCCATTGGTCATCTTCGCTAGGAAATCCAGGTCGACATCCTAGGGGAAAAAAAACAAAACAGAAACAAATCAAACCAAGAGAGGTCTGTCCTTTCTGTCCTTTACACCTTACACCCTCATGTGACAAAGAGGTGTCTTTAGATCCCATGGTACCAAGGTGCTGCCTTAATTTTGGATAATTTTGAAAACATGAGCTGGTAAAGTTCTTGGTTTGGGGAAAAGTTAACCACATACAAAGGCAGGCTCCACTCCTCACACACCCAGCAAGACCCTGCAAAGTAGCTGTAAATCACAGAATGGTTTGGGTTGGAAGGGACCTCAAAGCCCATCCAGCTCCAACCCCCTGCCATGGGCAGGGACACCTCCCACTGGATCAGGTTGCTCAAGGCCCCATCCAACATGGCCCTGAACACCTCCAGGGATGGGGCAGCTACCACTACTCTGGACAGTCTGGGCCAGGGCCTCTCCACCCTCACAGGAAAAGATTTCTTCCTCAGATCTCATCTCAATCTCCCCTCTTTCAGCCAAAAACTGTTCCCCCTGGTCCTATCCCTGCACTCCCTGATCAAAAGCCCCTCCCCAGCTCTCCTGGAGCCCCTTTGAGTACTGGAAGGTCTCCCCAGAGCCTTCTCTTCTCCAGGCTGAACAACCCCAACTCTCTCAGCCTATCCTTGTACAGGAGGTCCTCCAGCCCTCCCGTCATCTTTGTGGCCTCCTCTGGACTCGCTCCAACAGCTCCATGTCCTTCCTGTGATGAGGAATCCAGAACTGAACACAGGGCTCCAGGTGAGATCTTCACCAGAGCAGAGGGGCAGAATGCCTCAGCACTGCTCACTCTCAAGAAGAGGCAGGCTGACTTGTGGATTTAGGATATGATTTGCTCAGGTCTCAGCATTAGGAGTCAAATGAAACACCATCAGACTGGAAATGGAGACTGTGTACAGGCAGACCAAGACAATCAACATATGTCTTCCTCCTTCCCCTCAACTGAGGGAGCAGTACTACGACCTCCTTCGAAGCTTTACTTCCCAACAGCACCTAAAAAGGTAAGCTTAGCATAAAATAACTTGAGCTCTCGCTTGACATCTACTTTTCTCTGATTAACTATCAGTTTCATTATTGCCTGTTCCCCAGGCAACGGACATAGCTCTTGCCTATGACAGAATTCAGCAAAAATTAACTGCCATGGTTCCTCTTCAATTTCCATTTCCCATCCCTGTTTTCTATATTTACTTTTCTTTCAGAATCTTTTTCATCTTGCCATAACAGGCTTTCCTGTACCCACACCATGGTAAGATCTCCACTATGTGATAAAGACCTGCTGTGCTTATACACCAACATTCACTCAGAACTCAAGCCTCCCTCTACCTCTTAATTTCCATCCTTCAGGGACAGAAGGTTTCCCAGCTCTGTACTGCACGGAGCAGCCACCAGCCTTCTGCTCTATCCCCAACTTGTGAAGAGCATGTGCAGCACACAGCAAACCCAAGTCAGACATAGTCAGGGCATAGATTCTACCTTGGCAACTGGTGATTTCCTCAGGTTGGCCTTAAGAATAGCAACCCGGGACTTCTCGTCAGGCAGTGGGATGTAGATGAGTTGATCCAGGCGGCCAGGGCGCAAGATGGCTGGGTCAATAATGTCTGGCCTGTTAGTGGCACCGATGATGAAGACATTTTTCTTGGTGGACATGCCGTCCATCTCTGTCAGGATCTGGTTGATGACACGGTCTGCAGCACCACCACCATCACCAATATTCCCACCTCGGGCCTTTGCAATGGAGTCCAGCTCATCAAAGAAGAGCACACAAGGGGCTGCTTGGCGGGCCTGCAAAAAGAAAATGGCAACAATTACTCCATGTTAATATTACCAGGTGAGGAGCACACTGATTTCACACTAAGCCTACCCTACAATTAAAGCAGCTCAAAAGAGTACCAGAGAACTGCTGCTGCAAGGAGAGCTTGGAGGAGCTGCTCTGGAACAGTCTCCCACCACACAAACCCTCAATTAAATTATCCTGAACAATAAACTGCATTTCCCCAAAGCTACGAGTATTGTGAACCAAGCAGAAGGGTGATAATTCCAATGCCTAGAGGGAAAAGTTGGAGCCAATTTGCCTGGACCAGAACTCTACCTGCAAGATCTGGGAACATCAACTGGTTATTTAGGCACTCAAGTATCAGTAGGCGAGATATCAGTAGGCAGATGGAAGAGGTAGATTGACCACTGGAACAACACCCTGTGCTTCCCGTCTCAGACCCAACAGGCAGACATGCCTTGTGTAACAGAGGACTCCCCATCCTCTCTCCATCCAGCTGAACAGAGAAATTCAGGAGATGGAGGGAATTGGCAGCAGGTTCCTGACCAGCACACAGGCATGTCTGCCCTGTGACAAACTCAGCATCTCAGGTTCCCTTGCACAATATATAAGAAGGCTGGTGTCACTGTAATAACTTTGGGGTTTTTGACAACAGGATGGCCTACACAGCACCAAGTTTACAGGTATCAGATGGGAACCACCTCTCTCAAAGGGGAGGAGGGTCTTTGCTAAGGAGCTTGCAGTGCTTACTGACAGGTCCTCCACCTGTGCCCCAGGGCATGCTGGGAATGCTGCAGCACAGTTGAAGTCCCATGGAGAAGAGCAAGAAGCTCCTGAGGTAGTAGAAGCTAGGAAGGAAACTTCCCCAAAACACCTTAAAGGAAATAAAGGGTCTTCCACTAAGAAGGCAATGCAACCAACAGCCCAGCTAAAGGGCTCTATACAAACACACAAAGCTTTGGCAACAAACAGGAGCCGGAAGCTACTGTGCTGCTAGAAAGCTATGATCTGGTTGCCATCACTGAAACTTGGTGGGGCGAAACCCATGACTGGAGTGTGGCTACTGATGGCTACAGGCGGTTCAGAAGGGACAGATGAGGAAGGAGGCATTGCCCTCTATATCACAAAAGGGATAGAATGTGAAGACCTGCCATTGAAGAGTAGCCACAAACATGTTGAAAGCTTGTGGGTCAGAATAAAAGACTAAGGAACCAACAGGAAACTTATGGTTGGTGTCTAATACAGGCCACCTCATCAAGGAGAGCCTACCAATGAAGCCTTCTTCCTTCAGCTACAGGAGGCTTCATACTCGCAAGCTCTCATCCTACTGGGTGACTTCAACCACCCTAACACCTGCTGGAAAAGTAGCGTGGTAAGCTGTAGGCAATCCAGGAGACTCCTAGAGTGCATTGAAAATAATTTCTTAACCCAGCTAATAGATACCCCAATCTGAGGGGATGCAATACTGGACCTGAGGGTCACCAGCGCAAGTGAGCTCATCAGTGACATCAAGATCGGAGGCAGCCTGGGCTGCAGTGGAGAACCACACACTGGTGGAGTTCAAGGTCCTGAGAGATATGGGACAGGTGAGGAGTATAGTCAGGATCCTAAATTTCAGGAAAGCAGACTTCCAGCTCTTCAAGGAGTCAGTCAGTAGGACCCCCTGGGACATGGTCCACCAAGACAAGGGAAAAAGAACAGAGCCAGCAGATCTTTAAGGATGCTTTCCATAGAGAACAAGAGTGCTCAGTCCCTAGATGTAGGAAATCAGGCAGGGAAAGGGAAGAGTCCAGCGTGGCTGAGTTGAGATCAGCTGGTCAAACTCAAGAACAAGAGGCAACTGCATAGGCAGTGCAAGCATGGACAATGAACCTGGCAAGAGTATAGGGACACTGCCCGGTTGTGTAGGGATGGGATCAGGAAGGTCAACATGCAGCTGAAGCTGAACTTGGCAAGGGAAGTGAAAACTAGCAAGAAGGGCTTCTACAGGTACGTCAGTCAGAAAAGTAAGGTTAAAGAAAACGTACCACCACTGAAGGATGAAAATGGCGACCTCGTATCAACAGACGAGAAGGCTGAGGTACTCAACAACGGTTTTGCCTCAGCCTTCACTGACCACCTCTCTCCTATCCCCTCCTGGGTCGATGGACAACAAGACAGGGACCAGGGGTTAAATCTCCTCTCACATAAGGGGAAGACCAGGTTCGTGACCACCTGAGGAACCTGAACATATATAAGTCTATGGGACCTGATGAGATGCACCCCAGAGTCCTGAGGGAATTGGCTGATGTGGTTGACAAACCACTCTCCATATCTGAAAAGTCATGGCAATCAGGAGAAGTCCCCGGTGACTGGAAGAAGGGTAACATTGTGCCCATTTTTAAAAAGGTTAGAAAAGATGACACCAGGAACTACTGACGTGTCAGCCTCACCTCTGTGCCTGGGAAGGTCATGGAACAGATCCTCCTAGAAGCTATGCTAAAGTACACGGAGGTGATTAATGACAGCCAGCATAGCTTCGCAAAGGGCAAGTCCTGCCTGACCAACCTAGTGGCTTTCTATGATGGGGTAACCATAGCAGTGGACATGGGAAAACCAATGGATGTGATCTATCTAAACTTCTGTAAAGCCTTGACATTGTCCCTCACAACATCCTTCTCTCTGGATTGGAGAGATATGGATTTGATAGGTGGACTGTTTAGTGGATAAGAAATTGGTTGGAGGGTCATATTCAGAGAGTAGAGGTCAACAGCTCGATGTTTAGATGGAGAACCGTGACAAGTTGTGTCCCTTGGGGGTCCATACTGGGACAAGTGCTGTTTAATGTTATGGTGAGATCGTGTAGACCCTCAGCAAGTCTGCAGACAAGACCAAGCCGAGTGGTGCAGTTGCCACAACAAAGGGATGGGATGTATTACAGAGGGACCTGGACAAGCTAGAGAAGTGGGATTGTGAGAACCTCATGAGGTTCAACAAGGCCAAGTGCAAGGTCCTACACCTGGGGCGGGGCAATCCACAGTTTCAATACAGGCTGGGGGATGATGTGATTGAGAACAGCCCTGCAGAGAAGGACTTGGAGGTGCTGGTCGATGAGAAGCTCAACACGAGCCAGCAATGTGCAATCGCAGTCCAGAAGGCCAATCGTATCCTGGGTTGCATCAGAAGAAGCGTGGCCAGCAGGTCAAGGGAGGTGATTCTGCCCCTCTACTCTGCTCTTGTGAGACCTCATCTGGAGTATTGTGTCCTTTTCTGGAATCCTCAACATAAGAAGGACATGGAGCTGTTGGAATGGGTCCACAGGAGGGCTACAAGTATGATCAGAAGGCTGGAGCACCTCCCATACAAGGACAGGCTGAGAGCATTGGGCTTGTCCAGCCTGGAGAAGGCTCCGAGGAGATTTTATTGCGACCTTCCAGTACCTGAAGGGGTCGTAGAAGAAAGTTGGGGACTGACTGTTCACAACGGCTTGTAGTGATAGGACAAGGCACAATGGCTTTAAATTGGAGACTAGACATAAGGAAGAAATTCTTCACAATGAGGGTAGGAAAGTACTGGAACTGAACCCTGGGGAACACCACTTGTAACTGGCCTCCAGTTGGAGTTAACTCCATTTACCACCACTCTCTGAGCCCGGTCATCCAACCAGTTTTCCACCCAGGAGAGTGTGCGCCTGTCCAGGCCAGTGGCTGACAGTTTCTGAAGCAGAATGCTGTGGGAAACTGTGTCAAAAGCTTTACTGTAGTCCAGGAAGACCACATCCACAGCCTTTCCCTCGTCCAGCAGCCGAGACACTTTGTCATAGAAAGCAATCAGGTTAGTTTGGCAAGACCTGCCTTTTGTGAACCCATTTTGACTGGGCCTGATCACCCGGTTCTCTTGCATGTGCTTCATGATAGCACTCAAGATCACCTGTTCCATGACTTTCCCTGGCACTGAGGTCAGAGTGACAGGCCTGGAGTTCCCTGGATCCTCCATGTGACCCTTCTTGTAGATGGGAACAACATCAGCCAGCCTCCAGTCCAGTGGAACTTCCCCAGTTTTCCAGGACTGTTGGAAGATGATGGAAAGGGGTTTGGCCAGCACATCTGCCAGCACCTTCAATACCCTTGGGTGGATCCCATCCGGCCCCATAGACTTATGGGTGTCTAGTTGGGCAAGCAAGGCTCTGACCACCTCCTCTTGGATCATGGGAGCCTCATTTTGCTCCTCTAACTCCTGGGTTTGTACATAGAGGAAACAACTTTCTTTACAATTAAAGACTGAGGCAAAGAAGGCATAAAGTAGCTCAGCCTTGTCCTCATCCCCTGTCACTGTTGTTCCATCTGCATCCAATAGGGACTGTATGGTCTCCCTAGTCCTCCTTTTATTGTTAATATATTTATAGAAAGATTTTTTGTTATCTTTCACTTAGCCAATCTGATTTCTAGTTGGGCCTTAGCCCTCCTGATTTTTTCTCTGCACAGTCTCACTTCCCTCCTGTAGTCCACCCAAGATGCCTCTTCTCCCTTCTTCCAGAGCCCATAAACATTTCTCTTTTTCTTGATATCACTCAAGATCTCCCTGTTCAACCAAGCTGTTTTTTCCCCTGCCAGCTTTTTTCCGGAACATGGGGATGGCTTTCTCCTGAGCCGCTAGTATCTCCTTTTTGAAGTTGTGGATGCCTCACCCCTGGAGATGTTGAAGGCCAGTCTGGATGGGGCCTTAGGTAGCCTGGTCTAGTGGGCTGTGTCTCTGCCCACGGCAGTGGGGTTGTAACTGGATGGGCTTTAAGGTCCCTTCCAACCCAAACTATTCTATGATTCTAGAACCCAACCTTAACCTTGGATGATGAGTCTCACAGCCTCGAAACATTCCCTAGGTCAAGACACCCTATGTCCTCCATCAAAAAAACTTCTGTAAAGAAGAAAAGATGGGTCATTGTCTTAGGGGATTCCCTTCTGTAAGGAAAAGAAGGCCCAATCTGCAGACTGGACCTATTTCATAGGGAAGTCTACTGCCTACCTGGGGCTTTGGTTAGAGATGTGCAAAGAAAACTTCTAACTCTGGTCAGGCCCATGGATTATTATCTACTACTGAGTTTCCAAGTAGGCAGCAATGAAATCCCAATAAGAAACCTGAAGGCAATTAAGAGGAACTGCAGGGCCTTGAGACGAATGGTGGAGGGATCGGGTGCACAGGTAGTGTTCTCCTCTGTCATTCCTATTGCAGGGAACAATGAGGGAAGGAGTAGGAAGAGCCAGGAAATAAATATCTGGCTGCGAACATGGTGTCAAGAGCAAAACTTTGGGGGTTTTGACTGGGGTTTGGCCTACACAACACCAGGCCTGCTGGCAAATGGGGTACACCTGTCCCCAAGGGGCAAAAGTATGCTTACCAAGAAGCTAGCAGGGCTCATCCATAGAGCTTTAAACTAGATGTGAAGGGGGATGGGTACAAAACCAGGCTTGCAAAAAAAAAAAAAAAAAGCCTGGGAACGGCACTCCAGTGTCTGAGAGACAG
Organism: Clamator glandarius; assembly: GCA_033459285.1. Lineage (NCBI taxonomy): Eukaryota > Metazoa > Chordata > Aves > Cuculiformes > Cuculidae > Clamator > Clamator glandarius. The sequence goes on along the minus strand of JAUNZM010000468.1, from coordinate 247,300 downwards.
GGTGCTAGCAAGGCCCTTTGGTCTGTCACATCAGAGGAAGTGGTTATTGATGGGTTAGAAATAACAGTGAGGGGTCACATAGGATTTAAGACTATTCCCCTCAGGAGCGTGGCCGGATCAACAGCCCAACTGAAGTGCATCTACACCAATGTATGCAGCATGGACAACAAACACAAGGAACTAGAAATCATTGTGAAGTTATCAGTGATGGTGATGATAGCGTTGATTACCTAGAGGTAAAAATCAGCAGAGGGCCCAATAAGGCATATATCATGGTGGGAGCCTGCTATAGACCACCCAGCCAAGGAGAAGAGGCTGATGAGATATTCTACAAGCAACTGGGAGAAGTCTCACAATCACTAGCCCTTGTCCTTGTGGTAGACTTCAAACTATCAGACGTCTTCTGAAAGTGTAATACAGCAGAGAGGAAACAGTCTAGGAGGATCCTGGAGTGTGTGGAAGACAACTTCCTCGCATAACTGGTGAACCAACCAACTAGGGAAGGTGCCCCACTGGACCACTTACAAGTGGTGCTCCCCAGGGCTCATTGCTGGGTCCAGCCCTGTTCCATGTCTTTATCAATAACCTGGATGAAGGCATCGAGTGCACCCTTAGCAAGTTTGCAGATGACATTAAGCTGGGTGGAAGTGTCGATCTGCTGGAGGGTAGGGAGGTTCTCCAAAGGGACCTGAACAGGCTGGACCACTGGGCTGAGTCCAATGGCATGAGGCTTAACAAGGCCAAATGCCGGGTCCTGCACTTGGGACACAACAACCCTATGCAGTGCTACAGACTAGGAGAAGTCAGGAGGACTACAAGGATGAAGTGAGGTCATTCAGAGAGAAAATCAGAAGGGTTAAAGCCCAACTGGAATGGAAACTGGCCAGTTCTGTTAAAGATAATAAAAATGTTTCTACAAATACATTAACAACAAAAGGAGGGCCAAGGAGAATCTCCATCCTCTACTGGATGCAAGGGGAACAATAGTGACAAAGGCTGAGGATAAGGCTGAGGTACTTCATGCCTTCTTTGCTTCAGTCTTTAATAGTAAGGTCAGCTGTTCTCCAGGTACCCAGCGCCCCCTGAGCCAGAAGACAAGGATGGGGAGCAGAACAAAGCTCTCATCATCCAAGAGGGCATGATTAGAGAACTGCTCAGCCATTAGGCATTCACAAGTCTATGGGGCCATTCTCCATCCTTAGCCATGTGTTCAGAACACAAGGACCCAAGCAACCTGATTGAATTTCCAAGCTATCTCCCTGCTCTGGACAAACAGCTGGATGAGATGACCTCTAAGGTCCCTCTCAACATAAATTTTTCTCTCACTCTCCTTCCAACTTTGCTCTTTCAGCATCTTCCCTGACCACAGGAGTGGTGATTTCCAAGATAATCCATGCAGATACCCCCTGGGACAGGAGGTCACACTATCTACAGGGGAACTGGCTAATAGGAGTGAGCTCCTTTCCAAGCCACATATATTGCAGGACAAGAATAGAATAGAACAGAATATTTCAATTGGAAGGGACCTACAATGATCATCTAGTCCAACTGCAGAAGAAGAACATGTAGCATGTTATGAAAACCTGTAGAAGGTGATGGTTAATGAGGTGTCAAAGTTTTAAGGGATGCAAACCTTACAAACAAGAACCAGACCAGTAAGACAAGTGCAGTGGAGACAATGTTCTGGGGGCATCTCAGCACAAACATGGCACAAGGAGTACAAGATACGTTTACCTTGTCGAAGATCTCACGCACATTAGCTTCAGACTCGCCAAACCACATGGTGAGCAATTCTGGCCCTTTGATGGAAATGAAGTTTGCCTGGCATTCATTGGCAATGGCTTTGGCCAGCAGTGTCTTACCACAACCAGGTGGCCCATAGAACAGAACCCCTTTTGATGGGGTCATGCCAAATTTGAGGAACTTGTCTGGGTGCTCCACAGGATACTGAAGGAAAACAAAACAAACAAAAACCTCTCGTGATGAGCCAGAATGGGACTGTACCTTAGAATCACAGAATAGTTTGGATAGGAAGGGTCCTTCAAAGATAATCTATTCCAACCTCCCTGCCATGGGCAGAGACATCTTTCACTAGATCAGTTTTGTTTCTGCTCCTACCAGAAACAGACTTCTGGTGGGTTAAACACAATATTCTGCCTGCCACTGTTTTTAAACAGGCACTGTTTTGAAAAGCATCACAGCTAAATTGTGAATCTGCCTTTAACAGCCTATTTCCACCTATCGACTAAGTACCAGTTCAGGCAGTTTTCCAACACACAACCCCAGCTTTACTCTGCTCTGCAGAAGCCAAAGGGAACAGCTCATTATCTAACCAAATTGCTCTGCCCTCCAGAGACAGGCAAGGTGTTTAATATGAGCATTTATCCTCCACAACAAGGTCATAGATAGGTGATGATTTTAACACCAGAAAATTAGACTGAAAAGTAGATTCTTTTATTCACAGTCAGGCTGTTTCTACAGCGCCCACTGAAAGTAGGGACGTATCAAACCCAAACCACTGCAACACAGGCAGGCACCAGAAGTTTCCAGACCATTCATGACTTTGTTCCAGCCTCTCCTTTCATAGAAGGCTTTGCAATTACTTCTCACCTGTCCCTATGCTAACACTGATGGAAAGCCCTTCAGAGGCTTCATCCACTTTCTGGCTGAGGATTCTCAGCAGTGGTCCCACTGCTTGTCTCCACTTACAAGAAGCAGAACTGCTACTGTTTCTGTATGTAGCAAGACACCCACCCAAGATGTCACTATAGACTCAGCTAAGGAAAGCCTGATGCTGCTTCCCAGCATCTTCCTCTCCTTAAGTTCACTAAGATGGTATGTTCAGTCCATTACAAGAAAATACCATAAAAACTCTGCATTTACCCTGTTCACATCTCAAACAGGAATGTGAAGAGGTTCTGGATTTTATTATTATTTTGCAAGCTAACTAGGAAAAAATCTGTTGGAAACCTTTACCTGTACAAGTTCCTGGAGTTCTCTCTTTACATCTTCTAGACCACCAATATCTTCCCAGGTAACTTGTGGCACCTCCACCACAGTCTCCCGAAGAGCAGAAGGGTTGCTCTGGCTCAGAGCCCACTATTGTTAGAAGAAACAGCATTATACGAATTCTAACACATTATGTTCACACATTTCAGATGAGTAATTAGACATCGGTACCAAAAGAAAGAGGGGCAATCCTGCATTACCCTGAAGTCATCCATGGTCACAGCGAGTGAGTTCATCACTTCAGCATCAATGGTTTCATCTTCTAGGTCTATGAGATCCATCTTCTTTCTGATAGCCTGAAGAGCAGCTTCTGAGCAAAGAGCAGCTAAGTCAGCACCAACATGGCCATGGGTCTCATTTGCCACCTGAAAGCAGAACACTGACTATGACTCATAGGGATACAAGGAAGCACTTTGCAAAGGCAATGCACGCTCTGGTCACTCACTGGGAGGTACAACAGAACCCTGAAGAACAAGAACATCAGTGTTCTGTTGCAAATTCAAGACAAGTGCTATCACATATTTGACAGACAAAGACACTGCTGTTCCACCTCCTACTTGAAATCAAAAGTTGCAACTGGAATTCAGATGGTGTGCAGAAAGACAACCCTCAGGATTACAGTTCTTCATTCAGGATAGAGCTTACAATAACCATCTGGTATCACCACAGTGTTCACCCAGCTCTTGAGTGCTGTTTCAGGCTTGCTTTATTTTTAAAGAGAATGCCATAGCAAACAAACCCAGGAGGGCAGTGGGGCAAAGCACCTCCAAGACTGAATGTTTGTTTCACTTAGCCATGCCATTCTTCACTCGCAAGTGAAGATTTTTGGTCACTGGTCAACTACTTAGTAAGAAGCCTAGAGATCATACATTTGCACAATTTCACACTGTCCTAAATGAGCAACTATGTTTACATGATCAAGCCATAACAACTCTTCCACTACAAAACAGAGCATCGGGAACATCTGTCTGCAGATACAAGCTTTCCTAATAGCATGCTACTCACCTGTTCAAGATCCACATCATCAGCCAGTTTCATATTTTTTGTGTGGATCTGCAGGATCTCCAGGCGTCCAGTAGCATCTGGGATACCAATATCTACCTCTCTGTCAAAACGCCCTGGGGAGTACAAAACATACATTGAGTGGCTGATTTTGTGAACTAAAAGAGCTGCAGTTCCTGCCTTCCTCTGACAGAGGAACACAATGATGATGCACACACACAGTTTCATAGAATGTCAGAGCTCTGGGTTTCTCTGCAGCATCTATCAGTACAGTAGCAGAGACAGATCAGAGAAGGAGGAAAGGCTTTAGCCATTTAGGGAAAACAAGACTACTATATTGACTAGAGAGCAAGATTATATAAACACAAAGGATTTCTGTTTTTACCAAGCCTCATTTATAGGAAACTACGCTTCCCCTAGCCAACACATCATGAGACATTTTTGTTTATTCCTACCCTTTGTGTCCTCAGCACAGGAGTCCACAAATACTGAGAAATTTTATTTTTCAGAACTTTCATAGCAGTACCCAAGTGGTGAAAAACATGAACTGCCCTAATATCTGGGGAGACAGGAAACCTACATATGTCTCCAATTTTAACTAAGGTACATACACTTATTTTACCTCTAGTCATAGCTGTGCACTCAAATGCCCCACTACACATTTAAGAGGCCATCTTTTTCCTGCAAACTTGACTGGTTTGCTATTATAGACTTTACCAACTTGTCATACAACAGACATTCATTCATACTGCAAAGTTTCAAAAACCCGAATCTCAGAAACTACCAGACTTCTCAAGAATAAAAGTAAGAGAAATTGGACAATTCAGATCCTTCTGCAATCTGAGGCATGAACAACTTCTTAAGCATTTAGTCCTGAAATAGCCTCACCTAATTGAAGAAGTGAAAAAGCATGCTACCTTCTAAGTATTTCATTATTTCTACAAGTCCTAACCCAATAAAGCACAGAAAATGATACCAAAGGCTGGAAGTCTAGAAATTAATTTCAATCAAGTAGCCGGAGACAAATCAATAGTTGTTATGGCCTGAAGCATAGGCCATAACAAAGTATCTGTAACACAAAAAAAAAAAAAAAGATGGCAATCATGGTTACCAAATCGCCTAAGTGCTGGGTCAATGCTGTTAGGTCTGTTGGTAGCTGCCATAATGATCACATGTGCTCTCTGTTTCAGTCCATCCATAAGAGTCAACAGCTGAGACACTATGCGACGTTCTACCTCTCCATGTGTCTATGGAAAAAGTAACGATTAGACCAAAAGCTCTACAACACAGCACAGGAGCTAGTACTGCACCAGAGGAGACAGATAGAATAGACAAGAGCTGTTAAGAAATATCGTGAACTATATCAGATTCTTCTGATATCCAGCTTCTGACATCCAACTGAATTCAAGCATTAAGTTAAATACTGCTTTATCCTATAGTCAAATGCTGAGATTCACACCAGCTGCTACCAAAAAAGATGTACTCCTTTACCTTCTATGGGCTTTCTTTACCTTCTCTCTCTTAGGAGCAATGGCATCCAGTTCATCAATGAAGATGATGGCAGGAGCATTCTTCTCTGCTTCTTCAAAGGCTTTCCTTAGGTTGCTCTCAGACTCACCAGCCAGCTTGCTCATAATCTCAGGACCTGCAAAAATAATGGCACTGTGGCACCCAGAGGAGAGGCAGCTAGCCCCAAGGCACGTAGCTGAATTTTTTTTAGTACAACATTCACATGGGAGTATCTATATTTCAAGCCAAAGCAAATACTATCAACCAAGTTCACTAAGTTTGCAGCTGAACAGGCAAGAACAGCATGCAGAATTACTTTCTGACATTATTCTGGTGTTTTCAGTTTACTCTAACAGAATGCGGTACTAGTCAATGAGCTACCTTTAGCTGCCTCTTTCCTTACCCTATTTCACACTTGATGAGCTTCTCTGTAATGTGCCACCGCACACAGTTAATGCCAGTCCTAGCTTGCAAGAGAAGCAATCAAATTATATGGTGCTGAATTATCAGGATAGGGAAGGAAAAAGCTGTAAAATATTGAAGCTGTCTTTAGTTTGCATTACACAAGTATACAACATCTACCCCTGTAAGAATCTATGAATGAGTTAAAAAAAAATCCCCAAAACCCATCTCCTCTTAAAGAATAAATAGATCATTAAAAAAAAAGTGTAAGCACATCAATCACAGAAGGAAGGGCAGCAATACCCTGAAATCTCATGCAATTGCTCACATTTATTCCGGTTTTACTGATTTTTCCATCATGCTGATGGAAGTGGTAATGAAGAAAAAGGTATCCTTCTAAGAGATCAAAAAAACCCCACAAACCTGACCCTCCAGAGTGCAAAGCTGCTAGCTGACTGAAGTGTGCCAGCTGCAGAGCCACTGGTACAGGTAGGTACTAAGTGTGTTTCACTACAAGTAACTCACTGATTCATATCAACTCTGTCTGCAACACTTGCCTGCAGCTCCGGGCTTGGGACTAGCAGACAGAGAATGCATCACTAATTCTGACAATGTTGATTTTATTACACAATAGAAGCATAAGTGTCTCAAGAAATAGCTGTTCCATTAGCATGCAGTAACACCTTCCACACACTTAAGAAATATATGACAAGGGCAACATATGGTTAAAACCAGTCCATTTACATCTGATATTTTGAGATACAAAACAAGTCACTTCCCTACCACTGCTCTGTGCTATACACTCCTTTGCTTTCACCTTCATGGGTCTAATTGACTAAAATCCCAAAAGAAAAGCAGCACTCCTTAAGTTCAAACATTTTGTTATTCCAGCACTGACTGTAAAATGGGACAGAAAAGCAGTGAGGAAAATTCAGAATCTAGTCCTTACTGAATATAAACCAGTATCCATCTCAACTGCTACAGGTGAAGACTGATCAGTAGGAGGTTCTGTCATATGTAATCATTATAGCTTTCAGGATAGTTCCTCCCAATTAATGTTATGTGAAACAGAAAAGGTCTTGTGCCTTACTTGAGTGGGAAAAAAGAAATCCCCAGCAGACCAGCTTCTTTTCTGAACAAGCTGGCTGTGGGCATGAAAGATTTCACTGTGGCATGTATGTTGGGACAAGCAGCGGATGCCTTGGCATACCCGCGATATTAGTAGCAAGCACAGAGCAAACAGCCCATGTTCTCATGCTTGCTAGCTTGTTGAGACCTTGGAATCTTTACTAAGACCCGTGAGTTAATAAGAAAAGAATGCGTTAGATGGAAAACATGAAGATAAGGGGCACATCTGTGGTAAATAGTGGGTTGCAGTCTATCGCTGTAACTGTGGGATTCTCACAGGTGGAAATTCACTGGGGTAGCTGCTGACTGGATACAGAAACACTATATAAGGTTTGCATCCTCTCAATAAAGGTGATCTCGCTTGTTGCCTCATCGACGGGGTCCGTGCCTTAACTGCTACAGCTGGCAGAAACAGAAACAAGTGTCCCACACCCATATACATACAATAATCTCACCACTTCACTCCCAGCTCTGCCCTCACCAACATAAATGAACACTCAGTCAGACAGACTCCAAGACCCTGCATGGCAAAGCTATCCCTCCAACCACTCTGCTACACAGATGCTTCCAACACAAATGGCTTCTAAGTATCCCCAGATGACTTTGAAGTCAAAGAGATAAGGAAGGAAGTCAGGGAGACAATGTGGCTCTATAAGCCCTATTAATACCATTTATTATCATGAGATGGATACAACATATCTGGGGCCAAAGCAACCACAAAACTTACCATTGATCAGGAAGAAGAAAGCCCCTGTTTCATTGGCCACTGCTCGGGCAATTAATGTTTTACCAGTTCCAGGAGGACCATACAGCAGGATCCCACGAGGAGGCTGAGGACAAAGGCAAGGGACTTAAGTGGTGAGCTGGTATCTGAATGCCTAAGTAGCTTCACAGTGAAACTGTAAGCATTTGATAAAGCCAGTCCGAAATTGTGATGCAAACTCATGCAACAGCTGCCATCCCAGCATTGCTATCAACACCCTTACAACTTTGCATGTCACAAACAAAAACCTTGCTAGTAACTGACAGTGCTGATTCAAAGCATCCCTCTGTTTGCAATCTGCCAGTACTTTAACCTGTGTCCAAACCATGTAGCAAATACTTTCCCAACACTAGCATTAACACACACACACACAATTACTCATTCCCCTCCCAATATCTCACAAACCTTGAACATAAAGAGTCATCTAGAAGGGCAAGCCTACTCATCCACCTGATGCACACAGAGACTTACCTTCACCCCTATGGCCTTGAAAAGCGCAGGGTGTCGGAGGGGAAGTTCCACCATCTCTTTGATTTGTGCCAGCTGCTTCCGGCAGCCACCAATGTCATCATAGCCCACTTCATTCAGTGACTCTTCTTCATCCTACCCAGAAGGAAATACATTAAACATTTGAGTGAAAACAATAGTTCAACAATCCCTCCTGATCTACAGAGCCCAGGAATCCAGGTCTTTGCTCGTTGCCATTTTTGCTGATTCTCACTTTCAAGACTTCCTCGTTTGTTCTATTAGGTTGGTGCAAAAATAATTGCCATTTTTGGCATTGAAACTGTGATGCTCATGTTGGATTAAACCTTTATTTAACTGTGTCCATGTAGTACACCATTTTAAAGCACGAAATCCACTTTACTTATTTATGCTAATGGCTTTGGTTTCACTGTTTATTCTTTTTTATATTACACTGTCAAATTAAAGATGGAAAAAAATGCAAATTTGAGCGGTTTTGTTGCATGAGCTCAAAAGGGCCTGTAAAGCAGCGGAAGCTGCCAGCAATATCAACCAAGCATTTGGCCAGGGGACCATCAACAAACGTACAGCTCAACACCGATTCAAATAATTTTGTAACGGAAAGGAGAGCCTTCAAGAGGAGGAGGGTCACGAACGTCCTTTTGCGACAGAGGACAACTAATTGAGGGCCAGTATTGAAGAGAACCCACACAAAACAGCTCAAGAGGTTGCAGAAGAAATCACCATTGACCATTCAACAGTTGTTTGACATTTGCACCAAAGGGGAAAATCAAAATACTTCAACAAATGGGTGCCACACAAGCTGAACGAAAATCAAAAAAGCACTGTTATGAAGTCTGCTCTATGCTGCTTTTGTGCAACAAAACCAATCCCTTTCTTGATCGCTTTCTGGGACATGTGACAAAAAATGGATTCCATACGACAAACATCAGACTTCCACACAGTGGCTGGACCAGGATGAAGCACCAGAACGCTTCCCCAAACCGAAGCTGCATCAGATGGGGTTACGGTCACTGTTTGGTGGTCAGCAAGTGGAATCAACCACTACAACTTCCTGGATCCTGGCAAAACCATCGCAGCAGAGATATACTGTCAGGCAATCGAGGAAATGCACCCACAACTGCAACATTTACATCCAACACTGGTCAGTTGAAAAGGACCAGTTCTCCTCCATGACAATGCCTGACTGCATGCATCACAAATGACTGCAGCAGCTGCCCAAACTGGGCTACAAAACTCTCCCCCTCCCCACTTACTCCCCAGACCTCTCTCCCACTGATTACCAGTTTCAAGCATCTCCATGACTTCCTGCAAAAGAAGGTTTTCCACAGCCAAACAGCAGCTCAAAACACATTCGAGGAATTCATCGGTTCCAGGACTCCTGAATTCTCTGCTACTGGAATAAATAGACTGGCTTCTTCTTGGCAAAAATGTGTAGATCCTAATGGTTCTTATTTTGATTAATACATTTTATTCTAAGTTGAGATATACTGCTTTGAAGTAGATGGGGGAAAATGGCAATTATTTTTGCACCAACCTAAAAGAATTGTTCCATAAAATCACAGAATTACTTAGGTTGGAAAAGACCTTTAAGATCAAGTCCAACCGTAAACCCAACACTGTCAAGCCCACCATTAAACCATGTCTCTAACACCACATCTACACTTCTTTTAAATCCCTCCAGGGATGGGGACTCCACCACTGCCCTGGGCAGCCTCTGCCAGTGCCTGAGAATCCTTTCAGGGAAAAAAGAATTCCCAATATCCCATCTAAACCTCCCCTGGTGCAACTGCATCTTGAAGCCATTCCCTCTTGTCCTATCACATGCTACTTGGGAGAAGAAACCAGCACCCACCTCATCACAATCTCTTTTTTCAGGAGCTGCAGAGAGCCATGAGGTTTCCCTTCAGTCTCCTCCAGGTGAAACAACCCTAGGTCCCTCAGCTACTCCCAGAACTCCTGGGCTCCAGCCCCTTCCCCAGCCATTGTTGCTCTTCTCCAGACACGCTCCAGCCCCTCATGTCCTTCTGGTAGTGAGGGGCCCAAAACTGAACACAGGATTCAAGGTGCGGCCTCACCAATGCCGAGTACAGGGGCACAATCACTTCCCTGGTCCTGCCAGTCACACTGTTTCTGATCCAAGCCAGGATTGCCATTGGCCTTCTTGACCACCTGGGTCACTGCTGGCTCATGTTCAGCTGCTGTCAACCAACACTCCAGGGTCCTTCTCTGCCAGGCAGCTTTCTAGCCACTCTTCCCTATGCCCGGAGCACTGCACGGGATTGTTGTGACCCAAGTGCAGGACCCAGCACTTGGCCTTGTTGAACTCCATACAGTTGGCCTCTGTCCAGGTCCCTCTGCAGAGCTCCCTACCCTCAAGCAGATCAACACTCCCGCTCAATTTGGTGTTGCCTGCAAACTGACTGAGGGAGCATTCAATTCCCTCATCCAGATCATTGTTTCTTTGCTCAAACTTCCCAAACATGCAAAGGCAAATGCCTGCACATACCTAGACCTCACTGAAGCCCATCCTCTTGAACGACAGCTTCTGCTGCCAGGACCCCTACAGTCTCTAGTGCAAAACAAATTGTGTGACCCTCTGATGTAGCTAACAAAGATAACAATAGAAAATGAAGCCCAGTCTAAAATATACTTGTTCCTTAAACTGTAAGTGATATTTCTAACTACTTGACATACCCTAGGTACCATATAGATCTCCAGCACAGTGCTTTCTTTGGGGATTGACTCAAATTAACAGAAAATTTAAAGCTCCAGATGTGCAGATAAGGCCAACTGTAACCAACTCTTTCAATATAGCTCTACAGCATCCGTTCATTTGGCTGTCCAAATCTCTACTGGCCTTAGTTGTTTGTAACATTAGACCACACCAAAATAATAAAATAACAAAGTCTGGAATCTCAGAGGTACTCAGTCTAAGCCCCACAAACAGGAACTACTACTTCAAGCAGGTTGCTCAGGGTCTGGCCCTATCAAATGCTGAAAGTCTCCAAGTCTGGAGATTCCTGCCCTCTCCAGGGGCAGGACTGGGAGAAAGTAATTTCCTAATATATATTGGGAACTTCCCTTGATCCAACTTGTGCTGTTGCCTCTAGTCCTGTCCCTGAGTGCAGCTCTCAGAAGAGCCTAGTTATCCACCCCTTCCCATCAGGCAGTTGTCAGTAAGTCTGCCTCTTTGCCTTCCCTTCTCCATGCTGCATTAACCCACTCTCCCAGCTGCTCCTCATTCATTCTGACCTCTAGCTTCTCATCATTTTGGTGGTCTTGGCTGAACTTGCTCCCATTTGTCTCTGCTGTGTCCTGAAAAGCCCAAACTGGACTCATCATCCAGTGCCCAGACATAGTCTCATGAGCGTCAAATAGAGGTGATTTTTTCAGAAGGCAGCTAACTACAAACCAGCACTCACCCTGATTTGCAGGTAGTAAAAAGGCACTTACTTTATGAAATTTACAACCACCTTAGCTCATTTCTCTGAGATTTCCTACTCTGTAACAGTAAGGTGACCAAGACCTGACAGACAATCCACTCAGATTGCCTCAAGCTTGGGATGCTCAAGGCTAGATACTTTAAGGGACTGATTAAAAAAATATTAAATTAAAAAAAAAAAATCAAGCATTTAGAGATTTCAAATTTCTCACTGAAAAAGCACTAATTGCTTTCTTATCACATGGTGTGAAATTTAGCAACACTAATCCTTCCCTGTTATGAATCAAGGGAACTTTGTAACTGAAAGATGTATTTTAAGTCCAGTATGAGATATCTGGAAACAAATGCAAAACTAGCTGTTGCCAAAGTATTGCACTTCATGAGCAAAACTAAGCATTGGTGCTATCTCAGCATCAGAGGAAGGGCATTTCTATGTCTACCTTCAGCAGCAGCTCATCCCCTGAAACCAGAGGGTTTGATCATTACATTCGATACACAAAACGGCAAAACAGGAACTGCAAACACTGCTGCTCACAAGGACTGTCACTGAAACAGATTTCAGACAGAGGAGATTCAGTAGAAATGCATGGCAGGATTCTGCTCACCTCTCGTTTGATGGGCTCTCCTTCACAATGGATCACTGTGTCTGGAGCCACTATGCAGTAAGGACTTGGATCTGTCTCCACCACTTTGAACTCTACTGCACGCATCCCTCCACGCACCAAGAAGATGTCACCTGTAAAACCTCACATTTCAGTAGCCTGCTGCAACAGATGTCTGCAAAATGTCAACTCTTGTACTACCAACAGCTCCAGAGGACAAGGAAGTGGGTTACACAGGTATATGCTGCTGGCATTTTTAACACCGTTCTGCATTTTAAACTTCAGAGCCGCATATACCGTGACTACCCAAGCACCATTTAGATCTATAGCAGTTGAAGTTCTCAAATTTCACCCAGAAACAAACAGCAAACAAACCCAGCAAATAACAGAAAAAAATACTCTGCCTAAATACAAAACACAAAGGCAAGGAATCACATTTATTTTCCATTCAGTTTCAATTTAACATTTCTAAAACAGGAAAAAAAAGCCCTAACTTAACAAAAATTAATTTTGAAGTTGTTATAACTGAATATATACAGTTGTTACTAATTATAACTGGTTGTCTCCAGAAGCAGAATAATATATAATGCTGCACTATGACTCCTAGCTAAACTAGGCTATAGAAGCTTGTGTTTATACTATATTAGGATCTATTTGTTCCAGCAGAAGTGCTACTAGCACAACTCTAAAAGTATATTTTTTTATGCACTCTCCCAGTTATTAATAAATTACTTTGAAAAAAGTGAATTTAGTCAGAGTGCCAGCTAGTATATCCAACCAATTGATTATTATGTGGGCAACTCTCCAATCCCATCAAGTGGTAGCAACTCAGGAGAAAATCTCATTAAACTGAGTTCTGTGAGCCTTTTTTAATGCTCTCCCATCCCATGTAACAAAAAAATGCAGAACTAGCAAGCTGCTCTGCCAGCCAGCAACAGATATCATCCTTTTTTTCTGAAAATTAGGAAAAACATAAATGAGCACCAGCAAAATCTCACTCTACAGATGTCAGTCTAATGATTTGTGGAGATCTCTGCAAGCTTCTAGAAATTCTCTTTATTTAGTCTCAGGACTAGCTCACACTCACTGCCATCAGGACTTCAATAACAGGTGATATTACCTTTCCTGATGGGTCTGTACGCTTCCAGGAAGTACGGCTTGAGATAGACCTCAAACAGATTCCCTGTGATCCCTTCTACTGTGTCATCAATTGGTAGCACATGGATACGTTTGCCATATTTCACATCTGGGCAAGGTTGGATGCTGCAACAGAAGAAAACTCCAGTTAGCCATATCATCCTGGACTTACACTTCAGTTTGGAAAAGGTAGTAAAGCCCCTCCCCAGGCCAGTACTAATGCCAGAAAGGACCCTCCAAAGGCCTGGTGAGACTTTCCACCTGCATAAGAATGCTGATAAGTCAAAAATCATCCCGATCAGAGTGCTAGTCTTCACAACACATGCTTTCCTTCACACCTTTCAGTCTTATCCAAACCTGCTGGGGAGTTTCATAATTTCTTCCTACTCCGTGGTCTTCTGTAGCCCTCCTTATCATCCCCAAGGTATATTCAAAAGTTACTAATGCAGCCTCAAGATCTACAAGAGTCATAAGCTAGCTTTTGTTTCAACAAGGACCTACTGCTAAACCAACTGTAAGGGAAAGGGAGCTGTGGGAAACACTTTTGTTCCTTCTTTTCTCTCTTATAACTTAGTACAGAGAACAGAACTCCTGCTGCAAATAAGCCAGATTCTGAACAAAAGCTGTGAGCAGTATGAACAAAAGCTGTGAGCAGTACCAACCAGGGGTCTGTCAATCCCCCTTTGTGGAAACTGAGATTTAAGTTAAAGTCCTAAGGCCTCTTCCCCCTTTTTAAATAAAAATTTCAGGTATTATTATTATAATAATATTATTATAGATGTGATCTACCTGAACTTCTCTAAGGCCTTTGACACGGTCCCCCACAACATCCTTCTCTAAATTGGAGAGAAATGGATTTGATTGGTGGACTGTTTGGTGGATAAGAAACTGGTTGGAGGGGCACATTCAGAGAGCAGTGGTCAACAGTTCGATGTCCAGATGGAGATCCGTGACAAGTGGTATCCCTCAGGGGTCCGTACTGGGACCACTGATATTTAATATCTTCATCATGACATAGACAGTGAGACTGAATGCACCCTCAGCATGTCTGCAGATGAGACCAAGCTGAGTGGTGCAGTTGTCACACTGGAAGGACGAGATGTCATCCAGAGGGACTTGGACAACCTGTAGAAGTAGACCTGTGTGAACCTCATAAGGTTCAACACTGCCAAGTGCAAGGTCCTACACCTGGGTTGGGGCAATCCACAGTTTCAATACAGGCTGGGGGATGACGTGATTGAGAGCAGCCCTGCGGAGAAGGACTTGAGGGTACTGGTTGATCAGAAGCTCAACATGAGCCAGCAATGTGCACTCGCAGCCCAGAAGGCCAACCGTGTCCTAGGCTGCATCAGAAGTATGGCCAGCAGGCCGAGGGAGGTGATTTTGCCCCTCTACTCCACTCTTGTGAGACCTCATCTGGAGTATTGTGTCCAGTTCTGGAATCCTCAACATAAGAAGGATAGGAACTGCTGGAATGGGTCCAGAGGAGGCCACAGAAATGATCTGAGGGCTGAAGCACCTCCCATATGAGGACAGGCTGAGGGAGTTGGGGTTGTTCAGCCTGGAGAAGAGAAGGCTCCGGGGAGACCTTATAGCAACCTTCCAGTATTGAAAAGGGCTACAGGAAAGCTGGGGAGGGACTTTTTACAAGGACATGGAGTGATAGGATGCGAGGGAATGGCTTTAAATTGGAGAGGGGCAGACTTAGATTAGACATTAGGAAGAAATTCTTCACGATGAGGGTGGTGAACCACTGGCCCAGGTTGCCTGGCAAAGTCATAGCTGCCCCCTCCCTGGAGATGTTCAAGGCCAGGTTGGATGGGCCTTTGAGCAGCCTGGTCCAGTGGGAGGTGTCCCTGCCCATGGCAGGGGTTGGAACTGGATGGGCTTTAACATCCCAAATGTCCAAACACCATCCACCTGCAAACTGGAAGGTTGGGGGAACAAGAGATGGGGAATGGCAGCAAGTTCCTGCCAGACGAAGGAAACCTGCTCCCCTCAACCAGACAGCAAAACCCCAGATCCTCCTGGTAAACAAGTACAATGTGCTGCCAGTGGAATCCTGTCCTGAGGATAAGGATGATGGCTCCCACAGCCTAGAATCTTTCCCTAGGCCACACCATCCTCTGAAAAAGATAAAAACATTCTCCATTAAAAAGAAGAGGGGGGCGATTGTTGTACGGGACTCCCTCCTAAAAGGAACGGAGGGACCCATTTGCAGACTGGACCCGCTCCACAGAGAGGTCTGCTGCTTCAGTGAAGGAGGTAGCTAGAAAACTTCCTTCTCTGGTCCACAAGAAGACTACTATCCTCTGATAGTAGCCCAAACTGGTATTGATGATTTAGTAAGCAGAAAGACCAAAGCCATCAAGAAAGACTTCAGGGCCACTGGGAAAATGATGGAGGGCTCTTGGGCACAAATAGTATTCTACTCCATCCCAAGGCTAAACAGAGAGGACATGGAAGTCAGGAAGAAAAATTCAATTAATGCCTGGCTCCGAGCTTGGTGTGAGGAAAGGGGCTTCGGCTTCTTTGATCATGGGGTGGCTCATGCACTCCCAAACTCTGTTGCTAAGGATGGGACACGTGGGCCTCCTAGGAGGGGGGTAAAGCCCTTGCTAAAAACCTAGCTAAGCTCATAAACTGAGCTTTAAACTAGATGTGAAGGGGGAGGGGACTGAGACCAGGCTAGACAAGAGCGAGCCTGGACGTGGGGCGCTAGTGATTCGGAGAGAGTGTGCTGGAGAGGACCACCAGTACATCACCACACAGAAAGTGGGGGTGAACACACCTGGGGGTGGTAAGGGAGATATGGGCACTCTGGCACTAGCTACTCCAGTTACCAGGCAATTGGGAACGAACTCTGTTCCCTCTAAGAGGGCTGAAGGCCCGGCAGCTCAGCAGAAGTGCATTTACACCAATGCACACAGCATGGATAGTGAGAAGGAAGAGCTGGAAGCTGTTGTAGGGCAAGGAGCCTATGATGTCGTTGCCATCACGGAAACGTGGTGGGATGACTCATATAACTGGAGTACAAATATGGTGGGGTACAAACTCTTCAGGCGGGATAGGAAGGGAAGGAGAGGAGGCGGGGTAGCCCTCTTTGTAAGGGAGGACTTGGACACCATTGAGATGGATTGTGGCGATGAGGAGATTGAGTGTCTGTGGGTTAAAATCAGAGGAGCCCATAAGAAGGTAGATTTTGGAATGGGAGTCTGTTACAGACCACCCAGCCAAGAAGAAGCAGCTGATGAGCTCTACCATAAACAACTGGGGTTAATCTCTAGATCAAAGCCTCTTGTTCTTGTGGGAGACTTCAGTCTTCCTGATATCTACTGGAAGTACAATAGAGCAGAAAGGAAGCAGTCTAGGAGGCTCCTGGAGTGCGTGGAAGACAACTTCCTTGCACAGCTGGTGAACGAACCGACAAGGGAAGGTGCCCTCCTGGACCTGCTGTTTGTGAACAGAGAAGGCCTTGTGGGGGATGTTGCAGTAAGAGGACGCCTAGGACTAAGCGATCATGAGAAGATAGGGTTTTCTCTTCTAGGCGAAGTGAAGAGGGTGGTTAGCAAGACAGTAGCATTAAATTTCCAGGGGGCAGACTTTGAACTCTTCAGAAGCCTGGTTGACAATCTCATGGGAGACAGTGCTTAAGGGCAAGGGAGCCCATGAGGGCTGGGAGCTCTTCAGAAAGGAGATCCTAGAGGCTCAGGAGAAAGCCATCCCCATGTTCCGGAAAAAAAAGCCGGCAGGGGTAAAAACAGCTTGGTTGAACAGGGAGATCTTGAGTGATATCAAGAAGAAGAAGAATGTTTATGGGCTCTGGAAGAGGGGACAGGCCTCTTGGGTGGACTACAGGAGGGAAGTGAGACTGTGTAGAGAAAAAATCAGAAGGGCTAAGGCTCAACTAGAATTCAGTCAGTGAAAGATAAAAAAATCTTTCTATAAATACATTAACAATAAAAGGAGGACTAGGGAGACCATACAGTCCCTATTGGATGCAGAAGGAACAACAGTGACAGGGGATGAGAAAAAGGCTGAGGTACTTAATGCCTTCTTTGCCTCAGTCTTTAATTGTAAAGAAAGTTGTTCCCTCTGTGTACAAACCCTGGAGCTAGAGGAGCAACATGAGGCTCCCATGGTACAAGAGGAGGTGGTCAGAGCCTTGCTTGCCCGACTAGACACCCACCCACGAGTCTATGGGGCCAGATGGGATTCACCCAAGGGTATTGAAGGAGCTGGCGGATGTGCTGGCCAAACCCCTTTCCATCATCTTCCAACAGTCCTGGAAGACTAGGGAAGTTCCACTGGACTGGAGGCTGGCTGATGTTGTGCCCATCTACAAGAAGGGTCGCAGGGAGGATCCAGGGAACTCCAGGCCTGTCAGTCTGACCTCAGTGCCAGGAAAAGTCATGGAACGGGTGATCTTGAGTGCTATCATGAAGCACATGCAAGAGAATTGGGTGATCAGGCCCAGTCAACATGGGTTTACAAAAGGCAGGTCTTGCCAAACTAACCTGATCGACTTCTATGACAAAGTGACTCGGCTACTGGACGAGGGAAAGGCTGTGGATGTATCTTTCTGGACCTCAGTAAAGCCTTTGACACAGTTTCTCACAGCATTCTGCTACGGAAACTGTCAACCTCTGGCCTGGACAGGTGCACACTCTCCTGGGTGGAAAACTGGTTGGCTGGATGGGCCCAGAGAATGGTGCTTAATGGTGTTAAATCCAGCTGGAGGCCAGTTACAAGTGGTGTTGCCCAGGGCTCAGTACTGGGTCCAGCCCTGTTCCATGTCTTTATCAATGACCTGGATGAAGGCATCGAGTGCTCCCTTAGCAAGTTTGCAGATGACACTATGCTGGGTGGAAGTGTCGATCTGCTGGAGGGTAGGGAGGCTCTCCAAAGGGATCTGAACAGGCTGGACCGCTGGGCTGAGTCCAATGGCATGAGGTTTAACACGGCCAAATGCCGGATCCTGCACTTGGGACACAACAACCCTATGCAGTGCTACAGACTAGGAGAAGTCTGTCTAGAAAGCTGCCTGGAGGAGAAGGACCTGGGGATGTTGGTTGACAGCCAACTGAACATGGGTCAGCAGTGTGCCCATGTGGCCAAGAAGGCCAATGGCATCTTGGCTTGTATCAGAAACAGCATGACCAGCAGGTCCAGGGAGGTTATTCTCCCTCTGTACTCGGCACTGGTGAGACCGCACCTCGAATCCTGTGTTCGGTTCTGGGCCCCTCACCACAAGAAGGATGTTGAGGCTCTGGAGCGAGTCCAGAGAAGAGTAACGAAGCTGGTGAAGAGGCTGGAGAACAGGCCTTATGAGGAGCGGCTGAGAGAGCTGGGGTTGTTTAGCCTGGAGAAGATGAGGCTGAGAGGAGACCTCATTGCTCTCTATAACTACCTGAGGGGAGGTTGTGGAGAGGAGGGTGCTGGCCTCTTCTGCCAAGTGACAGGGGACAGGACGAGAGGGAATGGCCTCAAGCTCTGCCAGGGGAGATTTAGGCTGGACATAGGAAAAAAATTTTCACAGAAAGGGTCATTGGGCACTGGAACAGGCTGCCCAGGGAGGTGGTTGATTCACCTTCCCTGGAGGTGTTTAAGGCACGGGTGG
Source organism: Clamator glandarius (assembly GCA_033459285.1). Taxonomy (NCBI): domain Eukaryota; kingdom Metazoa; phylum Chordata; class Aves; order Cuculiformes; family Cuculidae; genus Clamator; species Clamator glandarius. The sequence goes on along the minus strand of JAUNZM010000468.1, from coordinate 228,197 downwards.
ACCAGGTCCTAAGGGGCATGGTTTAGTGTTTGATAGTAATGGTTGGACTCGATGATCCGGTGGGTCTCTTCCAACCTGGTTATTCTATGATTCTATTCTATGATCCCTTCCAACCCAAACCATTCCATGATTCTGTTTTACAGTGCAGGTCAATAGCCTACTGTAGCAATAGCTCAGAGTATCAAGCTGTGGCAGGGAGGCAAAAAGCTCAAACTGGATTTGCCAACTAAGAAAAGCCTACATGGAACTGCAGCTGAGCACGTGACTCTTCATACACTACTTTCTTTGAGACTCTTAATATATTATTTTATCACAGCAGAAGGTTAAAAGAAAAGACAGACCATGTCAGTAGGAAAACAGTTGACAGTCTACAAGCAGGAAGTAATTAGCACATGAATCTGGATTTTGGCAGAAATGAGGCCGCAGAAAGTAACACGATAATTACTTAAATATCAACAAGAAAAACTTTGAGAGCAAAAGGCATGAAAATTCTCTGACTCTTGCAACAAAGCTAAGATAACTGGTAACACATCTGGAAGGCTGAGAACCACTACAGACACTCTGAGCAGAAAAGGGGAAAGCACAAGCTGAACTGTCACACTAGAGATTACTCCAACAGTAACCTTGCATCAGGTTAATGTAGGGATTTATCTTTATTTCAAACTGACAGACTAGCTCAAAACACTTCTATTCCAACTATGCTGTGCTTAAAACTGTGCATTTTCTAGTAGTAGAGAGATGGGTGGAATAGACTCATTCCTCTCATCTACGAGGTTTGTGTGAAACACATTTTGCATTTAAAGATAATTCCAGATACCACCCCAGTAAGTCTAGTGTCAAAAATCAGGCTCCAGTTTTCCCAGAGCATGCACAATATTACAGATTAGGAAGATGTTCAGGAGGAAGAGCTGTCAGCCTTCACATATTTAAGCCTGAAAATTAGCATTTTTATGTTTAAGAAATGAACACACATTTTTCTCCCCACTCCCATCAAAGAATGGAACATCCCTCCCATAAGCCAAGATGTATACTTCAACGCTTTCCCGCTATGTTCTGCAAGCATTGCACAAAATTCCTGCAATACTTAAAGCACTCCTAATCTTAAAATTATTTTATAACAAAAATTGGAATATAAACAACCTTTGAGGATTTTTAATCTTGCTATTTCATAGAATCGCTAGGTTCAAAAAGACCTTTGAGATCAAGTCCAACCATACCTGTCCACTACTAAATCACATCCCTGAGCACTTCATCAACCCATTTTTTTAATCCCTCCAGGGACTCAATCACCTCCCTGGGCAATCTCTGCCAGTGCCCAAGAAACATTTTGGTGAAGAAATTGCTCCTGATGTCTAATCTGAACCTGCCCTGACCCAACTTGAGGCCATTTCCTCTCATCCTATCACCTGTGACTTGGGAGAAGAGACCAGCACCCACCTCTACAACCTCCTTTCAGGGAGCTGTAGAGAGTGATACGGCCTCCCCATGGCCTCCCCTCAGCCTACGCTTCTCCAGGCTAAACAATCCCAGGTCCTTCAGCGACTCCCCATAACACATGTTCTCCAGCCCCTTCCCCCACTCCATTGCTCTTCTCTAGACACGCCCCAGCCCCTCAATGTCTTTCTCATAGTGAGGGGCCCAAAAGTGAACACAGGATTCAGGTGGGGCCTCACCAGTGCCGAGTCCAGAGGCACAATCACTTCCCTGGTCCTGCTGGACACACCATGACGAATCCAAGCCAGAATGCCATTGGCCTTCTTGGCAACCTTGGCCACTGCTGGCTCATGTTCAGCCACTGTCAACCAACACCCCCAGGTTCTTCTCTGCCAGACAGCTTTCCAGTCACTCTTCCCCAAGCCTGGAACATTGCATGGGGTTGTTGTGCCCCAAGTGCAGGACCCGGCACTAGGTCTTGTTGAACCTCATCCCGTTGGTCTCAGCCTATCAATCCAGCCTGTCCAGGTCCCTCGGCAGAGCCTCCCTACCCTCAAGCAGATCAACACTTCCGCCCAGCTTAGCATCATCTGCAAACTTACTGAGGGAGCACTCAATCTCATCATCTGGGTCATTGATAAAGATATTGAACAGAACTGGACCCAGCACTGAGCCCTGGTCACACCACTTGTGACCGGTCTCCAGCTGGATTTAACTCCATTCCCCACCACTCTCTGGGCCTGGCCATCCAGCCAGGTTTTTACCCAGCAGAGGGAGTGCCTGTCCAGGCCAGAGGCAGCCAGTTTCTCAAGCAGAATCCTGTGAGAAATGGTGTCAAAGGCTTTACTGAAGTGCAGGTACACTACATCCACAGCCCTTCCCTCATCCATTGAGCAGGTCACCTTGTCATAGAAAACAATCAAGTTAGTTTGGTAGGACCTGCCTTCCATAAACCTATGCTGATTGTGCCTGATCACCCAATTGTCTGTCATGTGCTGTGTGACAGCACCCAAGATTACCTGCTCCATGACCTTCCCCAGCACTGAGGTCAGACTGACAGGCCTGTAGATCCCTGGATCCTCCCTCCAGCTCTTCTTGTAAATGTACGTAACATCTACCAGCCTCCAGTCAAGTGGAACCTCCCCAGTCAGCCAGGACTGCTGGTAGATGATGGAAAGGGGTATGTTGAGCACCTCCGCCAGCTCCCTCAACACCTTTGGGTGGATCCCTTCCAGCCACACAGACTTGTGAATGTCTAATGGCCTAGCAGGCCTCTAAGCATGTCCTCCTGGTAATTTGACTGCTTCATGTTTTTGCGACTCATTTCTAGCATGTTTTAACTTCTGTTTGCTTGAGCTAACCACACAATGAGATCAATTACAATGTTCCTTACTGCTTTCCACAGTTAACTTTGTAGACATTAAAAATTTAGACAGGAAAAACTTGTGCATTTGTCTGACTGTAAATTTGGAAAGATGACTGTAACAACAGTGGGGTAAATAAACTACTTAATTTAATGACAGGACCTGGGCTCATGAATGTCCTGAAGAGACTTCAAGAGTCTTTAGTATCATTTTTTAGTATTAATCTGAATATGCATACAGCCAGAAATACATGCAAAAGTAAACTGAAATCCCTGATGTAAGACACACACTTGAAAACATTTCTGTGATCTCATCTGGAAGACAGAACCATAGAATAACCAGGTTGGAAAAGACCCACTGGATCATCGAGTCCAACCATTCCTATCAAACACTAAACCATGCCCCTTAGCACCTCATCCACCTGTGCCTTAAACACCTCCAAGGAAGGTGAATCAACCACTTCCCTGGGTAGCCTGTTCCAGTGCCCAATGACCCTTTCTGTGAAAAAATTTTTCCTAATGTCCAGCCTAAATCTCTAAATCCCCTGGGATGTAAGAATACTTCCTGCAGACCCTGTTTCTGCTACAGACTGAATCAATTCAGAGCCAGTGCACAAATTATTAGGCAACCAAGGGATATCTAACAGTTAGTATATTAGTCCTTACCTGATGATGTCACCCAGGCGTACTCTCAGGTTGTTGCGAACAACCCTATTCATGCGAATCTTCTCATCTGAGCAGGTATCATCTGACAGAACAATGCAGACTGCTTCTCTCCTCTTCTTTCCTTTTAGCAGAACAGTGTCTCCTCTGAACAACTGCAATTCATCCATTTTTGCCTGTAAACAATACAGGATTAAAACCAGCTTTTGACAAAACAAGAATTCAAGCTTTTCAGGAAGTTACTTGACTTTGAAGGATTATATCTTGGAAGCAATATACTAGCTCTATAAAAACAGAGGCTCCCACTACACCAGTTGAGCTAATTCTGAAGCCAGACTAAGGGCACAAGCTCAACTGAATCCTACTAAATAAGAATCCCAGAATGGTGGGGTTTGTAAGGGCCTCTGGAGCTCATCCAGTCCAACCCCTCTGCTTAAAGCAGGGTCACCTACAGCAGGTTGCACAGGAGCACGTGCAGGCAGGTTTGGATCTCTCCAGAGAAAGAGACTCCACACCCTTCCTGGGCAGCCGGCTCCAGTGCTCTGTCACTCTCGCAGTGAAGAAGTTTTTCCTCATGTTCAGGTGGAACTTCCCGTGCTCCAGTTTGTGCCTGGTGTCCCTTGTCCTGTCACTGGGCACCATTGAGAAGAGTCTGATCCCATCCATTTGATGTCCACCCTTTAGATATTGATCTTTATTGATAAGATCCCCTCTCAGTCTTCTCTTCTCCAGGCTAAACAGACCCAAGGTCCTCAGCCTATCCTCCTAAGAGAGATGCTCCAGTCCCCCCCATCAACTCCATGGCCTTCACTGGACTCTCCAGTAGCTCCTTGTCTGTCTTGAACTGGGGAGCCCAGAACAGGGCACAGGACTCCAGATGGGGCCTCACTAGGGCAGAGTAGAGGGGGAGGAGAACCTCCCTCACCCTGCTGGCCATACTCTTCTTAATGCACCCCAGGATACCATTGGCTGTCTTGGCCACAAGGGCACATTGCTGGCTCATGGTTAGCTGCTTGTCCACCACGACTCCCAGGTTCTTCTCCACAGAGCCGCTTTCCAGCTGGTCAACCCCTGACCTCTACTGGTGCATGAGGTTGTTACTCCCTAGGTGCAGGACCCTACACTTGCCTTTGTTGAACTTCATTAGGATCCTCTCCACCCAACTCTCCATCCTGTCCAGGTCTCACTGAATGGCAGCACAGTGTTCCAATGTATCAGCCACTCCTCCCGGTTTTGTGTCACCTGCAAACTTGCTGAGGGTGTGAACTGTCCCCTCATCCACATCACTGATGGAGATGTCAAACAAGACTGGGTCCAGTATCAACCCCTGGGGAACACCACTGGCTACAGGCTTCCATAGAATCATAGAACCGCTAGGTTCAAAAGGGCCTTTGAGATCATCAAGTCCAACCATACCTGTCCACTACTAAATCACATCACTGAGCACTTTATCAACCCATCTTTTGAATCCCTCCAAAGATGGGGACTCAACCATCTCCCTGGGCAGCTGTAACAATGCTTCTTTCTTTGCTTTAAACATTTCATCTGAAGATTGTCCATTTGTGTATTTGTTTTGTGGCACCAGTAACGAATAGTGGAGATGGTGGAGCAGCACATCTCCCCAAGGATGGAGCTTGGGTTATAGCCAGAGGGCCTCATCTATGGTGCAGGGTGGTGCAGGAGTAAGCACCACTCTCTGTTGACTGGCTGAGCTCAAGGTCCAGAGCTAGCTGCAACAGGGGGAGGACATGCAGCAGCAGGCGCTGCTTGTCCCCTCTCCCCATCTTCCCCCGCCCACCGGACTGCCCTGGCTGGACTCTCCTGAAAGACACGTGGCAAGACCACCCCAACAGGTGCTGGTGGGGGTCGGATGGGCCTTATAAAAGAACTTGCAAGGAATCATGTAGTGCAGCTCTCGCTCCCATGCACTCACGCTCCCTCTCAACCATCACTTCCATCAGACCAGCCTGGACCACACGCTCTGGAAGAAACTGCTGCTGTGACCACGTGTTCCTAAGAACTGCTATTGCCATCAATGTGGTGATTTCTTTCCTTCTCTTTCTCTCTCTTTCCCATTGTCTCCCTCACGTTACCTTACAGGGTGCATATCAGATCGGATTTGTTTCTGTCTCAGCCAATCAATCCAGTCTGTCCAGGTCCCTCTGCAGAACCTCCCTACCCTCAAGCAGATCAACACTTCCGCCCAGCTTAGCATCATCCGCAAACTTACTGAGGGAGTACTCGATCCCCTTGTCCGGGTCACTGAAAAAGATATTGAACAGAACTGGACCCAGCACTGAGCCCTGGTCACACCACTTGTGACCGGTCTCCAGCTGGATTTAACTCCATTCCCCACCACTCTCTGGGCCTGGCCATCCAGCCAGGTTTTTACCCAGCAGAGGGTGTGCCTGTCCAGGTCAGTGGCAGCCAGTTTCTCAAGCAGAATCCTGTGAGAAATGGTGTCAAAGGCTTACTGAAGCCCAGGTCCACTACATCCACAACCTTTCCCTCATCCATCAAGAAGGTCACCTTGTCATAGAAAGAGATCAGGTTACTTTGGCAGGACCTGCCTTCTATAAACCCACTCTGAGTGGGCCTGATCACCCAATTGTCCTTTGTGTGCTGTGAGATGGCACTCAAGATCACCTGCTCTATGATCTTCCCAGGCACTGAGGTCAGTCTGACAGGCCTGGAGTTCCTGGATCCTCCCTCTGGCCCTTCATGTAAATGTACGTAACATCTATCAGCCTCCAGTCAAGTGGAACCTCCCCAGTCAGCCAGGACTGCTGGTAGATGATGGAAAGGGGTATGTTGAGCAGCTCCCTCAACACCTTTGGGTGGATCCCTTCCAGCCACACAGACTTGTGAATGTCTAATGGCTGAGCAGGCCTCTAAGCATGGGAGCTTTGTTCTGCTCCTCATCCCTGTCTTCTGGCTCAGGGGGACAGGTACCCGGAGAACAGCTGACCTTACTATTGAAGACTGAAGCAAAGAAGGTATGAAATACCTCAGCCTTATTTACTATTGTTCCCCCTGCATCCAGTAGAGGATGGAGATTCTCCTTGGCCCTCCTTTTGTTGTTAACGTATTTGTAGAAACATTTTTATTATCTTTAACAGAACTGGTCGGTTTCCATTCTAGTTGGGCTTTAGCCCTTCTGATTTTCTCTCTGAATGACCTCACTTCATCCTTGTAGTCCTCCTGAGATGCCTGATCCTTCTTCCAAATCTCATAGACTTTCATCTTTTTGCAGAGATCCACCCAGATCATTCTGCTCAGCCAGGCTGGTTTTCTTTCTGCCCCCAGCTCATTTTCCGGCACATGGGGACGCCCTGCTCTTGCACCACCAGGATTTCCTTCTTGAAGAGCATCCAGACCTCATGAGCTTCTTTACCCTTAAGGATTGCCTCCCAAGGAATTTTATAAACCAGCCTTAAACTTCCAACTAGACTCTGCGCCGCCGATCACAACCCTCTGAGCTCTGTCATCCAGCCAGTTCTCAATCCACCTCACTGTCCTCTCATCTAACCCATACTTCCTAAGCTTACCTACAAGGATGTTGTGGGAGACAGTGTCAAAAGCCTTGCTAAAGTCAAGGCAGACAACATCCACCGCTCTCTTCTCATCTACCCATCTAGTCATGCCATCATAAGAAGGCTATAAGATTTGTCAAGCATGATTTGCCCTTGGTGACCACTCCCAATAACCTTCTTTTCCTCCATATGCTTAGAAATGATATCCAGGATAAGCTGTTCCATCACCTTTCTGGGAATGGAGGTGAGGCTCACTGGCCTGTATTTTCCTGGGTCCTCCTTCTTGCCCTTTACAAAGACTGGAGTGACACTGGCTTTTCTCCAGTCCTCAGGCACGTCTGCTGTTCTCCATGATCTTTCAAAGATGATGGAGAGCAGCTTAGCAATAACATCTGCCATCTCCCTCAGTACTCATCCCATCAGGGCCCATGGATTTGTGGGCATCCAGTTTGCCCAAATGAGCTCTAATCAGATCCTCCTTGACCAAGAGACAGTCTTCCTCTCGTTCCTCTGGGGTCTGGAATTCCTGAGGGATGGCCTTAGCAGTAAAGACTGAAGCAAAGAAAGCATTCATCAACTACACCTTCTTTGCATCCTCTGTCACCAGGGCAGCCACTTCATTCAGCAGCAGGCTCACATTTTCCCTTTTGCTACTGATGTACTTGAAGAAGCCCTTCTTGTTGTCCCTTGCCAGATTTAATTCCAAGTGGTCCTTAGCCTTCCTAGTTCCATCCCTGCATATTCTGACAGCATTCCTACATTCCTCCCAAGTGGCCAGTCCCTTTTTCCACATTCTGCAAACCTCCTTCTTCCATTTCAGTTTTTCCAGAAGCTCCTTGCTCATCCATGCAGTCCTCCTGCCTCCTTTGCTCAATTTCTTACTCCTAGGGATGCATTGATCTTGAGTCTGGAGGAAGAAGTGCTTGAATATTGCCCAGCTCTCTTGGACTCCCTACCTTCTAGAGCCCTTACCCATGGGATTCCTCCAAGTAAGACTTTGAAGAGGCTAAAGTCAGCTCTCCTGAAGTACAGTTTTGCAATCCTACTTATTGCCCTGCTTCTTCCATGCAGCATCCTGAATTCCACCATCTCGTGGTCGCTGCAGCCAAGGCTGCCCCCAACTTTCACATCCCCAACCAGATCGTCTTTGTGTGTTAGTACAAGGTCCAGCAGTATACCCCTTCTCGTTGGCTCCTCCACCACCTGTGTCAATAAGTTCTCATTCATGCTATGCAGGAATCTCTTGGAGTGTGCGTGCCTGGCTGTATTATCTTTCCAGCAAATATCCGGGTGGTTGAAGTCCCCCACGAGAACCAGGGCCTTGTGATCAGGCTACTTCCAGCTGCCTGTAGAAGGCCTCGTCAACCTCCTCTTTCTGATCAGGTGGCCTGTAGTGGACACCAGCAGCAGTGTCCCCCAAATTAGCCTGCCCCATGATTCTTATCCATAAGCTCTCGACTCATTCCTCATCCACCCCTAGGCTGAGTTTGATACATTCCAGTTGCTCCCTCACATTAAGAGCAACCTTATCCCTTCACCTTGCTGGCCTATTTTTCCTAAAAAGTACAAGCTGTCCATGACAGCGTTCCAGTCATGTGAGCTGTACCACCATGTTTCTGTGATCGCAATGATGTCGTAGCCCTGTGACCGCACACAGATCTCTGGTTCTTCCTGCTTCTTCCCCATGCTGTGTGCATTGGGGTACAAAATATATTTTATTGTGGAAGAGCATTAGAAAACAAGACAATCCACCTCCCTCATTTGCAACTGCTGCAGCTTTTGACAAAAATACTTAGATTCATGTTGCAAACTTACATTTCAAGCTAATAGACAGCAACAGCTTGCATATTACCAGATTAAATGCTTTGCTTTTGTAGAGGACTCACCTGGGACAGTGACACAACGCTATTGTCCTCGTTGATAGCTTCATCAACAATTAACCGATTGGGCCTGTTCTTCTGCTTCAGAATAGCAGTTGATAAGTCATCTGCTTTGGAACTGGCAAAGAAAACAGAAGTTAATGAGTCCAAGTGATATTGCTCCCCCCTTTCCAACCACTCCCCTGTTGTGGTCTCCATTTTCTACAGGCTTCTTTGTTGTCTTGTCTTTTAGAAACTATACTTGTTTGTAAGACAAAGGAGAATATTATTCCTAGGTACTAGTTTCATGAGTTCAAAGCAGAATGTTTTCAGTCGCTAAATATATTTTTTTTTGTTAGCCTCAAATGGAAATAGCTATGAAGCTATCTATGAAAAGAAGCGATCAGTGAGATGTTGTTGACCGTAAGATGTTTTGCCTAAAAGAATTAGTCAGACTAATTTGAAATCATATGTAACCACTGCCACCAAAACAAAAGTTCAAGTCTATTTGGTGTCAAATCCCAGACAAACAGGGGAATTAAAGGACAATGCTGCAGCTCCCCTGACAGTAAGAGTTCTAAGAGTTTAGCCTATTAGTTAAATCTAGCAAACCAGTAGAAATATTCAAATGCTTATGAAAAATGGGTTGTTTTTTTGTTTGTTTGTTTGTTTTAGGATTTAAGCACCTTTACATAATAACTTCACAGGAATCACTGCAGCTCTAGCCCACTTATGTCACAAGACATATGTCATATCATTTGTCTTAACAAAATGGAGCACATCAAACATCAAGGTAATAGAAGAAAGGCACATTAAGTGATTTCCTTCAAAATCCAATACAGCAAATAATTCACTTTACAAAAGAAATATGAACTTGAACACAAGGAACACTTGGAAGTTGTACATTAGCCAGTCACAAGAGCAGATTGTTGTAACTTCCCTTGGTAGGTATCTGACTACTCTCTCATAGTTCAGATGTGCTAGTGACTAAGGTCAGAACAAAACATAATGGCACAGCTAATGGCCAAGCTTGCATATAAAGTGCAAGAGACTAATAAAATTGAAGCAAATATGTACTAGCCCTAAAGACCAATAATAATGGGTTCCCAGTTTCCATCCTTAGCCCTCTTTTCTCTCTCAGCAAAGTAGTCCAATAGCCCTGTTTGACACAGGGAAGAGGTGGGGAGGACTTTTTACAACTCTCATAATTTCATTGTTTTTCTCTGTGTCAGAGCTCCACTTGTTCAGCATGTGATAATGCCCAGAGGTTATGCACTGTGGTGGACAGCATGAAGAGTGAGAACAGAGAGTCTTCTGAAAACAATTATCAATGTCCATAGCTCCACATAAAGCGTGAAACTAAGTTGTTCCTGCAAGTCCATGCAAAATATACAAAAAAGTCACTGACTCAAAATTGTAGAATCATTAAGGTTGTTAAAGGCCTCTAAGCTCATCCAGTCCAACCATCAGCCCAACTCCACAGTGCCTACTAAACCATGTCCTGAAGTGCAACAGCAACATGGTTTTTCAACCCCTCCAGGGACAGAGACTCCACTGCCTTGGGCAGCCTCTGCCAGTGCTTCACCACTCTTTTGGTAAAGAAAGTTTTCCCAATATCCAATCTGAACCTCCTCTGGCACAACTTGAGGCCATTTCCTCTCATCCAACCGCTTGTTCCTTGGGAGAAGAGCCCAGCACTCACCTCGCTACTACCTCCTTTTCAGGAGCTGAAGAGCCATGGGGTCTCCCCTCAGTCTCCTCCAAGATAAACAGCCCCAGGATCCTCAGCAGCATCCCAGAACCCCTGGGCTCTAGCCCCTTCCCCAGCTCCGTCCCCCTTCTCTGGACGCGCTACAGCCTCTCAATGTCCTTCTTGGAGTGAGGGACCCAAAACTGAACACAGGATTCGAGGTGCGGCCTCAGCAATGCCGAGTAGAGGGGCACGATCCCTTCCCTACTCCTGCTGGCCACACCATGGCTGATCCAAGCCAGGATGCAGTTGGCTTTCTTGGCCACCCTAGGCCACTGCTGGCTCACGTTCAGCAGCTGTAGACCAGCATCCCCAGTTCCTTCTCTGCCAGGCAGCTTTCCAGCCACTCTTCTCCAAGCCTGGAGCGCTGCACTGGGGTTGTTGATTCCAGCTTCAGTAATGCAAATGAAAACAGTCATGCCTTCTATATTCTGGTGTGCTTTTTAATCAATACCCTCATGAACTTGCTGAACCTTTCAGCAGTTTCTTGCCACCATGAACATCCATGTTATAACTGGGGAAAGTAGTTCAGTATAAGTATTAAAAAAAAAATAAATCAGTAAAACATTTTATCCATTGAAGCAAATGAGTGAAATATGTGATGATTGTAGCCACTTACTCAAACAGCATACAAGGGAGTTCATACCCATGCTCAAGATGCCAAGTTCTCAAGTACTGTTTCAGACAGGTATACACACAAAACCCGAGAATCTCTTGAAAAAACACAATCTATTAGCTCTTGCAATGGTACTGTGTACTAAAACTCAATTCAGCGAGATGGCTGCCAACAGCATTGACCCAAAAATTGCAACCAAAAAGTAACTGTTTTCCAGTTCAAGAGTAACTTTTGTTGATTCCTATGTGGTGAGAACAACTTTGCAAAAGTAGAAATTTCTTTTCAAAGACACTGTTCACCTCACTCAGACTCAAAATATGCCTTTGAGACCATTACTTCCATCACAAGCTCTACTACAGACACTAAATTCTTGGCACACCTTAGTGGAACTGACTTAATAAGACCAAGAAGGTCTAAACGGTGAGAGTTGCAAAAGAAAAGGAGGGCCACAGAAATGATCTGAGGGCTGGAGCACCTCCACTATGAGGACAGGCTGAGAGTGTTCAGGCTGTTCAGCCTGGAGAAGGTTCTGAAGAGACCCTATAGCAGCCTTCCAGTACCTGAAGGAGCTACAGGAAATCTGTGGAGGGACTGTTTACAAGGGTGTGGAGTGATAGGACGAGGGGGAATGGCTTTAAATTGGAAAGGGGAAGATTTAGATTAGACATTAGGAGGCAATTCTTCATGATGAGGATGGTGAGGCCCTGGCCTAGGTTGCCCAGGGAAGCTGTGGATGCCTGGAGGTGTTCAAGTCCAGGTTGGATGTGGCTTTGAGCAGCCTGGTCTATTAAGAATTGTGGAGGAGAGTTGTAACTGGATGATCTTTAAGGTCCCTTCCAACCCAAACCATTCTATGATTCTATGAAAATAAAACATAGACACTAAAGGGACTGAAAGTGCCTCTGGCAAGGCCAACGAGTCACTTTAAGTATTCTTGGATTTGGGAAATTATCTTTAGGTTCTATTTTTACTTCTCTCAAGGGTCAATGAAGTGGCTTGCGCACATGGGCTGGGAGCAGAGAGACCAGTATTACTCAATTCATTTTTGAGGCACACAAAAGATGAACCTCAGCCTGGAACTGAAAACAGAAAGAGGCAAGACACCAAAGATGGAAATATAGCTGATTGCCTCAACTGCCACAGAGGCCAATCCGGCACAACACATCTGCCTCTTCTAATACCAAATCACTTCTAGCCCTGACCCGAGGGCCACTGCTGGGAGGAGGCCAGGACCTGCCTCTTCCCCCCACTGCCCTGCCAGCCACTCCACCACTTTACCCAGCTGGAGGCCCGGCCTGACTAGACCTCAAACCACCACACCACACCCCCGCCCCATGACTAAACGCTTCCCGGGGAGGCCTGGCCTGAAGCGGGGAGGAGGGGCGGTGGCGCACCCCTGCAGGCACGCGCCTGGCCGGGCACGCGCGAGGATTGGCCCATCCCCCTCCCGGCCCCTCCCCCACTTCCTCAGAGCCTGCATGACACAGCGGAATCTAGAACCAGACAGGATCCACCGCAAGACCCGGGTTGGGCAACGCCGCACAGATACGAAGTAAAGAGAGATAGGCCGAGCCGGGCCCAGCACCTCCGCGGCTGGGCCTAGGACACAGCCTGCCGGCGGGCAGCCCACACTTACTCCGATCCTGAGGCCATGGCGCTGACGGGGAAAAGGGGCGAGGGGAAGCGGGCGGCGGCAGCTCCTCAAGGCGGAGGGCAGCGGTTTTCGAGGGCTCGCGACGGCAGTGGGCCGAGACGCTTCGCGCTGACCGAACCTCAAAGCCGACTCATCGGAAGGGGAAGCTCCGCCCCGCGCCGCCTCGCCTACCTAGCAACAGTGCGCGCTGACCAATCGGGAATCCCGCTCGGTCAGTGTCTCAGCTAATCTGGGAGGCGAAATCGAGGGGACGAAGGAAAAAAAAGAACGAGCGCTCTCGCTCCTCCGTCCCGCCCCTCTCTTTTCCTTTCCCAATCGTCATGAGCCAAGCGCAAAACCTGTCAGCCAATCGCAGCACAGCACCTGCTGTGACTATTCTGCAGGGCAATACGGGCTGGGCAGCCAATGGCAAAAATCCACCAATGGGAAAATCCAGACGGAGAGTCCTACCACAATGGCCATCCGGGCTAGCCTCGCCTCGCGATTGGCTAGGGCCTGCGGAAAGGGAAACGAGCAGGGAGGAGTAGTTACAGCCAATCAGGAGGGGAGGGAGGTGGGTGCTCGAGGAGCAGCTAGAGTATGCTGAGCGCGTCTGGGCTCATCCGGTGGGGCAGCCTCGGCGAGCCTTTGGGGGAGATGCGCTCCAGAGGCTTAATTTCCTTCCCGGGTGAAAAGGTGGAGAGGAGAGCGCTTGGCCGTTCTTCTCCACCTAAAAGTACTCACAGGACTCCTTTCCCTGATGTTTTTTTTTTTGTCAGGTTTTCTTTTTCTTGATTGATTGGTGCCCTACCGGGCACCCCCACAGGACTCATGCTCCCAGCTCCTAGCACAGGCCCTCCTCCATCAGGGGTTTTAAGCTTTAGATTCCCTTGAACCACCTGAAACAGATCTTCCACTACTGCTGGCCAAGCCCTCAGCGACCTGCTGCCCTTCAAGCACCACGCTTCCCAGTCTGTTTAGGCACTCCTATCCCTACATTCCCACACCTGAATGACATTTCCTTAGGGCCAGAAATATTGCTGGAACCAAGTGGCATTGCACCTGCAACCCTGGCCCTGCTCATATCAGAGAAGTGGATGTGTCCAATGCCTATTCTCAACCATCCAGCACTGGCAGGCACTCCCTTGTTTTCTCCTAGGTGCTTATGAATAATTTAACTACCTGGTGCTCTCTTTCAAGGAACCAATTAATCCCCATGTCCTCACTTCTGTTCTCTTTTTAAAGTCTGGGCAGTAAGGTAGGACTGAAAAAGAGCAGCTGTGGTGCTCTCCCAGCCCAGAGCAGTTTGACACTGCTGAATTTAACCTCTTCCAGAAAGGCATTGTCTCTCAATATCTGGGTTTACAGTGCCCTCTGTTCATCCCTCACTCTCCAAGATTGTTGGTTTTTTTTTTCTGAAGGGGAAAGCCCACTTGAGGCCCCTCCAGCATTCAGGGGAGATCACAGCAGCTTGTGTGTCACACTTTTCCTGAACTTTATCAGGTCCTGCTTCCTTTCCCTCAACTTACCCTTTGCCTTGCGGTTCCCAACCATTTCTTACCTCTTGTGGGAGGCAAGGCTTGCCAAAAGCTTGACTAATGTGGTTGTGGGAACTTCCTCACACAAAATTAGCCGCACCAAACACCAGGCAGGAGCCCCTTCAGTCTTGCTCGCTGTCACACAAAGTTGACTAGAGCTACATTGTGTGGTTGGCACAAACTTCCCCCAGGGGCACAGAGGGGAAACAGGCACAGGTCTCAACACTGTCAACTTCCCTGGCTAGTGCAGGGTGGTAGAAATCAGACCTAGAGCTGTGTGCTTCAGCCAAAACCACTTCTCTGGGCTCGAAACTACAGTGACTGAGTAAAGCATCAGTATACCTTATAAGGTTCAACAAGGCCAAGTGCAAGGTCCTACATCTGGGTTGGGGCAATCCATGATTTCAATACAGGATGGGAGATGATGTGATTGAGAGCAGCCTTGCAGAGAAGAACTTGGGGGTGCTGTCTGATGAGAAGCTCAACATGAGCCGTTAATGCACACTCGCAGCCCAAAAGTCCAACTGTATCCTAGGCTGCATCAAGAGAAGCACAGCCAGCAGGTTGAGGAAGGGGATTCTGCCCCTCTATTCTGCTCTTGTAAGACCCCATCTGGATTACTGTGTCCAGTTCTGAAATCCTCAACGTAAGAAGGATATGGAGCTGTTGGAGCAAGTCCAGAGGAGGCCACAGAGATGATCCGAGGGCTGGAGCACCTCCCATATGAGGACAGGCTGAGAGAGTTGGGGTTGTTCAGCCTGGAGAAGAGAAGGCTCTGAGGAGACCTTATAGGGACCTTCCAGTACCTGAAGGGGGCTACAGGAAAGCTGGGGAGGGACATTTTATAAAGGCATGAAGTGATAGGACAAGAGATAAGACAAACTTGCACCCTTAGCAAGTTTGCAGATGACACTAAGCTGGGTGAAATTGTCGATCTGCTGAAGGGTCGGGAGGCTCTGCAAAGGGATCTGAACAGGCTGGACCACTGGGCAGAGTCCAATGGCATGAGGATTAACATGGCCAAAAGCCGGGTCCTGCACTTGGGGCACAACAACCCTATGCAGTGCTACAGTCTGTCAAGAAAGCTGCCTGGAGGAGAGGGACCTGGGGGTGTTGGTTGACAGCCGACTGAACATGAGCCAGCAGTGTGCCCAGGTGGCCAAGAAGGCCAATGGCATCCTGGCTTGTATCAGAAACAGCGTGACCAGCAGGTCCAGGGAGGTTATTCTCCCTCTGTACTCAGCACTGGTGAGACTGCTCCTTGAATCCTGTGTTCGGTTCTCGGCCCCTCACCACAAGAAGGATGTTGAGGCTCTGGAGCGAGTCCAGAGAAGAGCAACAAAGCTGGTGAAGGGGCTGGAGAACAGGCCTTATGAGGAGTGGCTGAGAGAGCTGGGGTTGTTTAGCCTGGAGAAGAGGAGGCTGAGAGGAGACCTCATTGCTCTCTATAACTACCTGAGGGGAGGTTGTGGAGAGGAGGGTACTGGCCTCTTCTCCCAAGTGACAGGGGACAGGACAAGAGGAAATGGCCTCAAGCTCTGCCAGGGGAGATTTAGGCTGGACATTAGGAAAATATTTTTCACAGAAAGGGTCACTGGGCACTGGAACAGGCTGCCCAGGGAGGTGTTTAAGGGACGGGTGGACGGGGTGCTGAGGGGCATGGTTTAGTGTTTGATAGGAATGGTGGGACTCAATGATCCAGTGGGTCTCTTCCAAACTGGTTATTCTGTGATTCTGTGAAATGCAGATAGTATTGCTTTAAAAAAGATGTAATGTTTTTAATCCAGCAACTTTACTGCCTGTTCCCTCTGATGGTGAGCTACATCATGATTGTGCTAAGGTAGCGTTTCACTCCAGCCACCTATAGGAAGATTTGCAAGATCAACCTCTAGAGATCTCAGATCTAACCCTTTTCATTGATGGATCTTCATACTACTTGAAGGGTAAAAGACACATGGACTTGCATTAGCAAGACCAGCCTGGTGGGAACATAATCACTGGGTAACTATTTATACTGGGTCTAAATATGCTTTTGGAGTGTGTCATGCAACAGGTAAACTATGGAAAGAATGAGGGTTCCTTACCTCGGTGGGCCAGTAAAATTGAAAGAAATAATGAATTGGCAGATAAAGCAGCTGCCTGCCAACCTATATATGAGTGCACTACCATAACAACTCCCTCTGCTGATGATTGGCCAGATACCAATAATCCAGCCCAAATATATGCAGACGCTACTCAGGACAAACAGACTCAATGGGAAAGTTGGAAGACTGTGAAAGATAAAACTGAAATTTGGACTATAGAGGGAAGCCTCATTTTACCAAGAAAATATTTAATGACTTTGGCTAGGTGGTTTCATGGAGGGATGAGAGCAGTTGTTAACTAGAGTGAGAAAATGTGGGCAGCCCCCATAATGCATGTGGCAGTAAAAAGGATTGTGAGTTCTTGTCCCAGATGTTGGAAGTTTTCTGATGGCTATGGGCATACTTCCCATTCCAAAGACTGCAAATTGATTATGCTGACATGCCTCCTGTGAGCAGGCTGAAGCACCTGCTGGTAATTATGGATCAATTCTCAGGATGGGTAGAAGCTTTTCCCACCAGGAAAGCTGATACTGTGGGAATGGTAAAAGCACTCTTCCAGGAAATCATTCCTAGATATGTAATACCTGAAACCATAGAATCCAATAGGGGTTCTCTTTTTTCAGCAGGATTACTGAACAAGATTTATAAAAGTTTAGGAATACAGCAATGGCTACATGTTCCATATCCTCCACAATCCTCAGGAAAGGTGGAAAGAATGAATAGGGCTCTTAAAAATAAAATTGTTTGAACTTGTAATCAGCTAGGTTTGAAATGACCTGAAGTTTTAGAAATAATGCTATGGGATATTAGAAATGCCCCTTGCCAACCTCTAGGGTTGTCAACAGCAGAAATAGTGTTTGGCAGGCACTTAGCTGTACCATGGACCTTTGCCTCTGCTAGGACCAGCCTCTTATATGGAGATGAATGAGTTACCAAATCTGTACTGGGAATACAAAAACATCTACAAGAAAACAGGGTACAAACCAGATGGTTTCAACCAGTACCAGCTGCAATGCAAGTAGATGATATCTGGTCTGGTGATGCAGTAATGATAAAAGTCCACTTTCACAAAACAAATTTGGACCCTAAATGGGAGGGACGATATAATGAGTTATTAACTTCTTACTTCGTCGTGAAGGTTGCAGAAAAGGATAACTGGATTCACTATTCTCATGTTAAATGACTGTCTAAAGAACATCAATTAGATGGATCACGGTTGACCCTGTGGGACTCTGTCAATCCTGCCTTGGAGATTGGAACTGGGACTGTTCAAGCTTACAAAGACTGAAAGAATCTCAGAATCATGCTGGTTTTGTTTTCTTTCTAGAGCCACCTGGACCAAGAAATCACCCGCTGCTTGGCTAAGTAGACAAACATGGAATAATAGACTCATACAATGGTTTTGGTTGGAAGGGACCTTAAAGCCCATCCAGGTCCAACCCCTTGCGATGGGCAGGGACACCCACTAGATCAGGCCACCCAAGGCCCCATCCAACCTGGCCCTAAACACATCCAGGGATGGGGCATCCACAACTTCCCTGGGCAACCTGTGCCAGTGGCTCACCACCCTCATGGTGAAGAATTTCTTCCTAATGTCTAGTCTAAATCTTCCCCTCTCCATTCCCTCTTACAGAATAACCAGGTTGGAAGAGACCCATCAGACACTTCGATGATGTGCTCTTTGTGGGGACAATTGTATAGTATGTTATTTAAGAATCAGTTGCCCTTCATGCAGGACATACACAGTTGTTGAGTGACCCAGAACAAATGGTCTGCTCCTTTCTATGATAGTCGCTGTTGCTGCTATCACTAACACAGGAATTATTCCCTGCCGCTACAGGATCCAGTTGAGCTGAGTAATAAACCACAGGGTGGCGGTATGGACCTAATTTTTGAGTAAAGACTGCTGGCTACTGTTTTGTTCAAAGAACTTGGAGTAATTTCGAGCAGAAGCTAAAGCTCCTTTTATAGTTTGGAAAGACCTTTCTTCTCTCGACCTCAATATACAGGTTCCACTTCCTTTGCCTTGGTAATTTCTGTAAAAGACTTAATTCCCCTAGCTCTGGTATTTGGGGTCTGTAGTATGTTACCATACCTAAAAGTCCACACAGTTGTTTTCTTTGTTACCAGTTGAGGTATTGCTACAATGATTAGTAGACCTGGAACAGGTCCAAGCTATTATCTTTTAATATGAATACTAAATATTTTACTTACTGCTAACATAGCTGAAGCTTAAAGCAGTGTCCTGTTTTTGGCTGGGATAGTCAATTCTCTTCTAAGTAGCTGCAACATTTTGAGTTCAGTGTGAGAATAGTGTTGATAATACCTGTTGTTTACAGTTGTTACCTAGGTAATGTTTATGCTCAGCTGGGATGGAATTATCTTCTCAGCAACTGCTGTTTCTCTAGATTTTGATGAGAATAATGGTGGAAAATAACTGATTTTTTTTTTTATTATTTTGGATTATTGCTATGGAACCCACAGACTTTTCTCAGTTTCCCATTTTACAAGTAAGCAGCTGTATAAGCTGGGAGGAGCTGAGTCAGGACAACTGACTCAAGCTGGCCAACAGAAGTATTCCATACCATGAATGTCATGCTCCCTATATAAGTGAGAAACTTTCTCAGGATAACTCTCTTTCCCAATGGTGTCATCCCGGGGGGGGATCCTGCTCATTCTTCTGCTCCTGGTGTCCCTTTTCCCACCTGCTGTGATCATCCAGTTTTACTGGAACTGCTGCACTCACTGGGTTCACCATCTGGTGGTCATTGTTGGGAGCACGCAGTCCACAACCACTGTATGGCCTGAGTATAGCTTTGTATATTTTATTATCATTAGTTCTTTTATTGTATTATTAAAACTGTTTTCATTTCAAGCCACAGGTCTTTCTTTCCTTTTCTGAATCTTCTCCCAGATGGGGGAGAATTAAAAGAGCATTTACATATATAGGCTAAACGTAGACAAGCAGGACAAAGACAAATAGCATCTTTCAAGCAATCTTTAAATGTCTTACTGGCAAGTAACAAATCATCTACATATTGTACAAGTATAAAACCTCCAGATAATATCTTTCAGATTTTCTCCTTGCCACCTTGGCATGTGATCCTTCAAATAACTATGGATGTCAGAGGTGGCTTGGTCTACAAACACACTTGCTGCCAGTTCACTATTAAACTTCTGGAGAGTTATTCCCTCATATGTCAGCAAAACCTGTCAGAATCTTCCCCAGTAGTTTCTGGGGTGTTCCCCTGGCCTCTGTCTACATTCTTGTACTTTAGTTCCTATCTTCCTGCAAGCTCTAATCACATTTATCAGATTTCTAACCCACCTCCTCCATTTAGCAATTACAGAATCATAGAATAGTTAGGGTTGGAAGGGACCTTAAAGATAATCTAGTTGCAACCCCCCTGCCATGGGCAGGGACATCCCACTAGATCAGGCTGCCCAAGGCCCCATCCAACCTGGCCTCAAGCACCTCCAGGGATGGGGCAGCCACAACTTCCCTGGGCAACCTGTTCAGGGCCTCAGAACTCTCATGGTGAAGAGCTTCTTCCTAATGTCTAGTCTAAATCTGCCCCTCTTCAGTTTATACCCATTCCCCCTCGTCCTACCACCACAAGCCTTTATGAATAGTCCCTCTCCAGCTTTCTTGTAGGCTCCTTTCATGTACTGGAAGGTCACTATAAGATCACCTCATAGCCTTCTC
Source organism: Clamator glandarius (assembly GCA_033459285.1). Classification (NCBI taxonomy): domain Eukaryota; kingdom Metazoa; phylum Chordata; class Aves; order Cuculiformes; family Cuculidae; genus Clamator; species Clamator glandarius. The sequence goes on along the minus strand of JAUNZM010000468.1, from coordinate 208,018 downwards.
TTCTCCAGGCTGAACAAGCCCAACTCTCTCAACCTGTCCTCGTATGGGAGGCCTTCTGATCATCTTTGTAGCCCTCCTCTGGATCTGTTCCAACAGCTCCATATCTTTCTTATGTTGATGATTCCAGAACTGGACACAGTACTCTAGATGAGGTCTCACAAGAGCAGAGTAGAGGGGCAGAATCACTGCCCTTGACCTGCTGGCCACACTTCTTTTGATGCGGCCCAGGATATGGTTGGCTTTCTGGGCTGCGAGTGCACACTGCCGACTCATGTCAAGCTTCTCATCGACCAGCACTCCCAAATCCTTCTCTACAGGGCAGCGTTCAATCACATCATCCCCCATTATGTACTGAAAATGGGGATTGCCCTGACCCAGGTGTAGGACCTTGCACTTGGCCCTGTTGAACCTCATGAGGTTCTCACAGGCCCACTTCTCCAGCCTGTCCAGGTCCCTCTAGATGACATCCCATCCTTCCGGTGTGGCAACTACACCACTCAGTTCGGTGTCATCTGTAAACTTGCTGAGGGTGCACTCAATCTCACTGTCAATATAATTGATGAAGATATTAAACAGCACTGATCCCAGTACAGACCCCTGAGGGGCACCACTTGTCACAGATCTCCATCTGGACTTTGAGCCACTGACCTCTACTCTCTGAATACGACCATCCAACCAGTTTCTTACCCACCAAACCACTCACCCATCAAATCCATATCTCTTCAATTTAGAGAGGAGGGTGTTGTGGGGGATCATGTCAAAGCCTTTACATAAGTCTAGATAGATCATATCTGTTTGTTTACCCATGTCCACTGTTGTGGCTACCCCATCATAGAAAGCCACTAAGTTGGTCATACAGGTATTTGCCCCTGGTGAAGCCATGCTGGCTGCCATTAATCACCTCTATGTCCTCCATGTGCTTTAGCATAGCTTCTAGGAGGATCTGTTCCATGATCTTCCCAGGCACAGAGGTGGGGCTGACAGGTCGGTAGTTCTCAGGGTCATCTTTTCTACCCTTTCTACCCTTTTTAAAAATGAGCACAAGGCTACCCTTCTTCCAGTCACCGGGAACTACTCCCGATTGCCATGACTTTTCAAATATCATGGAGAGTGGCTTGGCAACCACATCTGCCAATTCCCTCAGGACTCTAGGATGCATCTCATCAAGTCCCATAGACATATATGTTCAGGTTCCTCAGATGGTCACGAACCTGATCTTCCTCTACAGTGGGAGGGGGTTTCACACCCTGGTCACCATCTTGCTATCCCATGACCCAGGAGGGGTGAGGAGAGCAGTTATAATTGAAGACTTAGGCAAAGAGGCTGTTAAGTACCTCAGCCTTCTCCTCGTCTATTGATATGTGATCACCATTTCCAACTATTTCCAACCATCATTAGGGGTACGTTCTCTTTGACCTTCCTCTTTTGATTGACATGCCTGTAGAAACCCTTCTTGCTAGTCTTCACTTCCCTTGCCAAGTTCAGCTCCAGCTGTGCCTTGGCCTTCCTGACTTCATCCTTATCCAACCCAGCAGCATCCCTATACACATTCCAGTTTATCAGTCTCTGCTTGCACTGCCTGTGCAGTTCCCTCTTCTTGAGTTTAACTAGCAGGTCTCAACTCAGCCATGCCCATCTCTTCCCTTCCCTGCCTGATTTTCTACATACAGGGACTGAGCGCTCATGCGCTTTATGGAAAGAGTCCTTGAATATTTTCCAGCTCTGTTCTCTTTCCCTTGTCTCAAAGGACCACATCCCAGGGGATCCTACTGACTAATTCCCAAAGAGCTGGAAGTTTGCTTTCCTGAAATTTAGGGTCCTGACTATATTCCTCATCTGTCCCATATCCCTCTGGACCTTGAATTCCACCAGTGCATGATCACTGCAGCCCAGGCTGCCTCCGATCCTAATATCGCTGATGAGTTCACCTGTATTAGTGACCATAAGGTCCAGTATTGCATCTCCTCAGGTGGAGGTCTCTGTCATCTGGACTAAGAAGTTATCCTCAATGCACTCCAGGAGTCTCCTGGATTGCCTACAGCTTGCCATGATACTTTTCCAGCATATGTCAGGGTGGTTGAAGTCCTCAAATAGGATGAGAACTTGCGAGTGTGAAGCCTCCTGTAGCTGAAGGAAGAAGGCTTCATCAGCTGGTTCTCCTTGACCAGGTGGCCTCTAGTATACACCAACCACAAGGTTCCCATTGGTCCTTCTGTCCTTAATTTTGACCTACAAGCTCTCAACACATTTGTGGCTAGTCTTCAATAACAGCTCTTCACAGTCTATCCCTTTCCTGAGATAGAGAGCAACACCTCCACCCCTCCTTCCTCATCTGTCCCTTCTGAACAGCCTGTAGCCATCAATAGCCACACTCCAGTCATGGGATTCGTCCCATCACGTTTCCACAATGGCAACTAGATCATAGCTTTCTAGTAGCATGGTAGCTTCCAACTCCTGCTTGTTACCCAAGCTTTGTGCGTTAGTGTAAAGGCACTTTAGCTGGGCTGCCAGTTGCATCACATTCCCAGTAGACCCTTTATTACCTATAAGGTGTTTTGGAGAAGTATCCTCCCTAACACCTGACCCCTGACACTTGTCCTCCCACCACTTGTTACAGGCCAGCTTGATGTTGTCCCCTCCCCCTTCATATCTAGTTTAAAGCCCTATCTACAAGCCCTGCAAACCCCTGGGCAAAGACCCTCCTCCCACTCTGAGAAAGGTGGCTCCCATCTGAAGCTTGTAGTCCCAGTGCTGTGTAGGCCATCCCATTATCAAAAAAACAAAGTTATTCTGGTGACACTAGCCACGGAACCACGTATTAATTGACTGGATCCATCTGAGCTGTGCTATGTCACCACCCATAACTGGAAGGAGGGAAGGAAAAATCACCTGGGCCCCAGATTCCCTCAATATCTGTCCCAAGGCCCTTAAATCTCTTTTAATCCCTCTTGGGGTTCTTACTGCTGCTGCTGCTTCATCCCCTCCCACGTGGAGCAGTAGTAACAGATAATAGTCTGTAGATCTCACCAGGTTGGGAAGTTTCCTGGCCACATCTCTTACCCAGGCTCCTGGGAGGCAGCAGACTTCCCTGTGAGTGGGGTCTGCTCAACATATCGGATCCTCTGTCCCCTTCAATAGCAAGTCTCCTACAACTATGACTCTTCTTTCAGTCCTTTCAGCAGTCTTGGCAATGCAGCATTTACACCATTTTGGTCTCTGACCCTGCACTGATGTGGGTGCATCTTCCTCCTTGTTTTCCTCTGGCCCATCCTCCACATCAAGGGCTTCAAATCTGCAGCAGAGCGACACCTGCAGTGGAGCGTGCAAGGAGGGGGTTGATTTTCTGCCCCATCGGTGGGCACGCTTCCACTCACTACCTCCTTTTGAGCCCTCACCTACAACGTTAGTGGGGGAAGATGCCAGATCCTTTTGATCCTGGGCTCTTACCTGTGTCTTTGTCTTATCTTGCGCTTTGGAGCTCAGGGTGTGATCCTACCAGTCTATCTCTAGCCCACTCTCCCTAATGCTCTTTACCCTCTCTACTTCCTCCTTCAGGTCTGCCACCAGGCTAAGGAGGTAGCCCACCTGCTCACACGTCATGCAGCCATTGCCCTTGCTGCCCTCCATTTCCAGTGCAAGTTAGTGGCACTCCGTGTAGCCCGAGATCTGGATGGCTGCACGCTTTCCCAGGAGCTCAGTCTGAACTGACGCATCCCTTCTGGCACGTGCGGAGGATGCAGCCTTTTGCCGGGCGGACACCATGGCTGGGTTCCCTCTCACCAACCGAGCTTACCTCTATGAGCACCGGAACCGCGCCCTCCCTTTGCGAACTGATCTCGCAAACCGTTTGAGCGCGCCCCTGTTTGCGTACTCGTATTCACGGCGCTCCCTGAAGACCGTTTAAATCTCCCGCGGCCGCTTCCGGGATACCCCCTCCCGGGCTTCCGGCAGTCTGGACCCGCCCGCGAGGCTCCCTCTGGGGTTCCTGGGCTTCCCCGGCTCTGTCAAGTGCCCCTCCGCCTCGATCTAGTGCCTGGCTGCAGCACTTGCCGTGTCTGCCGCCAAACCACGTTGATTTATCTCCGATTTATCTCTGATTATAATCCCAATGTTATCTGCAAAGGGATCTGAACAGGCTGGACCACTGGGCAGAGTCCAATGGCATGAGGATTAACATGGCCAAATGCCGGGTCCTGCACTTGGGGCACAACAACCCTGTGCAGCTACAGACTAGGGGAAGTCTGGCTAGAAAGCTGCCTGGAGGAGAAATACCTGGGAGTGTTGGTTGACAGCCAACTGAACATGAGCCAGCAGTGTGCCCAGGTGGCCAAAAAGGCCAATGGCATCCTGGCTTGTATCAGAAACAGCGTGACCAGCAGGTCCAGGGAGGTTATTCTCCCTCTGTACTCAGCACTGGTGAGACTGCTCCTTGAATCCTGTGTTCGGTTCTCGGCCCCTCACCACAAGAAGGATGTTGAGGCTCTGGAGCGAGTCCAGAGAAGAGCAACAAAGCTGGTGAAGGGGCTGGAGAACAGGCCTTATGAGGAGTGGCTGAGAGAGCTGGGGTTGTTTAGCCTGGAGAAGAGGAGGCTGAGAGGAGACCTCATTGCTCTCTATAACTACCTGAGGGGAGGTTGTGGAGAGGAGGGTACTGGCCTCTTCTCCCAAGTGACAGGGGACAGGACAAGAGGAAATGGCCTCAAGCTCTGCCAGGGGAGATTTAGGCTGGACATTAGGAAAAAATTTTTCACAGAAAGGGTCACTGGGCACTGGAACAGGCTGCCCAGGGAGGTGGTTGATTCACCTTCCCTGGAGGTGTTTAAGGCATGGGTGGACGAGGTGCTGAGGGGCATGGTTTAGTGTTTGATAGGAATGGTGGGACTCAATGATCCAGTGGGTCTCTTCCAAACTGGTTATTCTGTGATTCTGTGATCATTAATTATCTCTGATTATAATCCCAATTAAGTTCAACTTGAGGCCAGGCAGTTTGATTTCCCCCTGCCTGTAGGGTTAATTCTGCATTCTTTTTAATTATCTTATCTTTTTCATCTGGACAGAACAACTCTCTCAGTAACAGGTTAACATCAGCCCAGGATGGATTATATCCTGAACAAATATTAGAAAACAACGATACACATCGACCCACATCTTCCCTTAACCTGTGCATTTGATTTCCCCACATGACCAAATCCCTGGGGTTCCAGGGGTGATGGGTGTATACATGTAACACTGGAGGCCAGGAAGGAACATTTCATATACACACACTCCACCCACATTGCAAGAGAATTTTAGAGATAACATTAGAAACCATAGGGTAAAACCCAGCAGAAACAGTGGGGACAGCAGAGGCAGCTATGGAGGAATCAACAAGCAATACAGAGGGAGGAGTATAGGATGGTGAAGAGATCAGCTCTGCAGGCACCTCAGTTAAATTACTCACAACTGTTGCAGCTCAAGTTCCTCCTCGAGGTTTTTGTACTCCTTTTTGATCATCCTTTTTATGGCAGTCATATGACTGCAGAGCACCCAGCCAAGCAGAGTGACCCCGTGCTTATGGGGAACCCAGAGATGCTGCCCAGCAAAGCTCAGATCCACTCCCATAGACATGTGAGCCTGTCAGAGGAGGCAGAAGCTGTGAAGCACTAATAGCTCAGCAGAGTCAAGAAGGCAAATCCCTACTCTTGAAGTGAAGGACATCCAAAACCAGAATGATAACTGCTCCCCATAGGGAAGGGGAAGCTGTTTCTCCAGACAGTAGTGGCAAGCAGCCTCTGGTGAATCTGAAGGTAGATATGCCACGTCTGAGGTGTCAGCCCCCACCTTGTTTATTTCACATCTCAAACTAGGCACTGAAACCTGGAGTCCAGGGGTGAACTCTGGGCCTAGGCCCTGCTCAAACTCTCTTGGTTAATAGAGAAACCTGCTCGGGTTGATCACTGGCCTCTTAAAGGGGAAAAACTTGTTCAATTGCAATGTTTAGTAGCAGAACAATTAGAAGCTGGATGTATTGTTCAATCTAGTAGACCATGGAATACTCCCATATTTGTCATTCCTTAAAAAATATGTGAAAGAGTGATTACTGCATGATTTAAGAGCTATAAATGCAGTAATGCAGCCGATGGGTGCTTTATAGCCTGGACTACTGAATCCAAGTATATTACCTGCTGATTGGTACCTTTTCATAATAGATCTAAAAGATTGTTTCTTTACAATCCCTCTACATCATAGAATCATAGAATCATAGAATCATAGAATCATAGTATAGTTAGGGTTGGAAGGGACCTTAAAGATCATCTAGTTCCACACCCCCCCGCCATGGGCGGGGACATCTCACTAGATCAGGTTACCCAAGGCCCCATCCAACCTGGCCTTAAGCACCTCCAGGGATGGGGCATCCACAACTTCCCTTGGCAACCTGTTCCAGTGTCTCACCAATTTCATGGTGAAGAACTTCTTCCTAATGTCTATTCTAAATCTGCCCTTCTCCAGTTTATACCCATTGCCCCTAGTCCTATCACTATGGCTGATTTCATAGGGGAAATTCATTTTACTTTACCTCCTTGTAAATTACTCCAAAATGCTCACAATTTGGCTCTTAAACAGAAATCGGTTATTTCACTGACAGCAATTGCTGCAGCCTGAACAGTATTTGTCTATGGCTCCGGGAAAACAGGAAAGGCAGCAGTAGTGTGGCATGAAAGTGATAAATGGCACAACTTTGTGTTACAAATTGAAGGATCAACTCAATTAGTTGAATTAGGTGCAGTATTACATGCCCTCGACATTTTCTCAGAAGAACCTCTCAATATGATTAGTGACTCAAAATATGTAGTAAATGCTGTAAAACTAATAGCTTTTTCCTTTCTCAAGGAGACAGGTCATAAACAGATCTTTCTAATGTTCCTTAATCTCAAGACCAATTTAGAAATTATTTCCTTTGTTTATTACTCACATTTGCTCGCATATCACTTTGCCTGGCTCACTTGCTGAAGGCAATGTAGTTGCAGACTCCTTCACAGCAGCTGTTTTAACCCTTGATTATGCAAGAGCCACGCGTTCCTTTTTTCACCAAAATGCTGTGGGTCTAAGCAAATGATTTAAAATTACTCTTTCCCAAGCAAAAGACATAACTCAGGCATGTCCCAAGCGCTAGGGTGTGACTCCATTACCTAAACATGAAGGAGTTAACTCCTGTGGCCTTTATACAAATGAAATTTGGCAAACAGATGTAACACATCATGTACCTTTTGGCCGCTTACTTTATGTTCATGTATCCATAGATACCTTTTTGGGTGCTATGTGTGCCTCTGCTCATGCTGGTGAAAAGGGGCGAGATGTCCATCAACATTGGACTTGCTGCTTTGCTACGCTTGGAATTCCTAAACTAATAAAGACAGATAATGCCCCCAGATATACTTCTCAATCTACTTCTCTTTTTTTGCAACAATGGGGTATCGAACACTTTACAAGTATACCTCACAACCCTACTGGTCAAGCTATCATTGAGCATAGCCATTCAACTTTGAAAAATACCTTATTAAAACAAAAAAGGGGGAATATGCCTCCCCAGGAACAATTAGACAATGCTATCTATACCCTCAATTATTTAAATGCCGATCTGGTTTCTGGTAGAAATATGACTGCTGTAGAAAGGCATTTTTCAATTTTTGAGAAATTATCACATTGTCCAAAGGTTATGTACAGGGACCCTATGGCAAACGATCATTGGAATGGACCTGCTGAACTAATAATGTGGGGGAGAGGGTATGCCTGTGTTCTTCTTCCCACAGGACCTCAATGATATATTAAGCCCTACCAGGAGCTGGAAAAACGTGACCCAGAACCAGGTGCTTCAGATGGAGAAGTTGAACCTGAACGAAGATAAAGACCACAGAAATGAAAGAGAACGACACAAGATGATCTTATCACCTGGGAAAACTGAAACAACTATAACAAAGTGCAAGTACCATGATGGTAGCTGCAAGTGTACCACCTTCCCCAGCAAACACCTTTCTGGCATATTTAGCTATCGTCATCAACAATAGTACAGTAAGAATGTTAAAATGCTAAGGTAGAAGCTTAAAAGATCTTAATAACTGTACATTATGATGGAAAAGTTATAAAATGGGTACTAGAATGAATTAAGAGAGTGGGAGAACACCATTGGTGGAAAACTTTCTTTAGTTGGTCCCCTACAGCCACTGGCATCTTCAATGCATTTCTGCACCCTGTGGTAGTTGTTCTGCTAATGCTAATCTTCTTGTGCTTTGCCACGGTAGCGACTTGTTACAGGATGAGGCAGGTGAAATGCTGCATTGACAACCAGGTGAAAGGATTGGAATTAGCCAAGAACCTCCTACCATAGTCTAGGGCAAGACTGGGTTGGCCTCTGTGTTTGCCATCAAGAACAACTTTTAGCTCCGCTACTGGCTGCAACCCAGTAGCCATTGAGCAGTGGAGACACTTGCCATACCAGACCTTGATGTGAGGGATGGCTTTCTCTGTTATAAGAGGGCCATCCAGGAGGGGAAGGCAGGCCAAGCAGCCTGTGGTTCACAGTGAAAAAGAGCAAGAGTTAGCATAAGTAACCTGTCTTTGAACCTCCCATCCCCAAATGCTGTGTGAAGAAATTGATTTTGTATGATTTAAACCTCCTTAAGCAGAGAACAGGACAAAGAAAGCTAAGGACAGTGTTTTTGAAGAAAAGAGACAGCAACACAATGCCTGAGTGTTGAAAAGCACCCACTGAATATTGCAGAAATGTTACCAGCCTCAAAGACTTCAGAAAGATGATTAAAGATGAACCTTGCAAGGACAATTAGCAGTGCTATAAAAAAAAAATCCAGTAAACCAGATTAAATTTACAAATTTGGGCATTTGTTGGCCTTGGTTGCACTTGTGTTGATTTTACATTTGCAGTGCTCAGAATCATCTGGGAAATGAAACAAAATCTCAAAAGAACAGAACTCAAGGTCCTCACTACCCTTGTTGTGAATCCGATCTAAAACAAAAAAAAGAGGAGATGTGGGAGCAACAGCAAGTATGTGGAAGATTAATTGGGACTAAGATAAAGCATGAAGCTAGTACAAAGCATATTAAAATAAACATTATTAAAAAGACCAGGTGTTCCGAGCTCAACACACAGGATGACGTATCTTGAATGTGTGAGAAGACCAGACTGCAAAAAAAAATGCCTGGGAATAAGTGAATTGGAGATATGACTAAAAACAGTCACGAGAGTGTGGAATAGAAAAAACCAAAAACATCCTGTTTGTCTGAAGTTCGGAAAGCTGAAGAGCTTTATAAAGATCTGCCTGAATGAGAGAAGCCAGCAGTAGTGGTTGTAGTACTTGCTTAATTTGACTCCTCTATGCAGTGCTGATTAAAATAATATGCTTAGAGAACATTATGAAGTCTGTGTCTCCTTCATCACTGCACTGTTCTTGCTCACTACAGCACAGCTGCTTTCAGGAAGAGGAAGAGCAACCAGGTTCACACAGAGACAGGCAGACTTCTGCTCACCACACAGCATCAGGAGATACAGAAGATCACCCAGAGCACATGGTTCCTCAGGTTTTCAGTTCAAGGTGCTCTGATCTGCCTGGAACAGCATCTCCAATCACAGCCGCAGACCTAGCTAGACCAGATCTTGGGCCATTCACTAAGACAGAGATCCTGTTCCACAGCTGTATTTGTATCTTATAGATTTTGAAAAGCTGAAGAACTTACTCAGTGTCTACTGCTGCAACTTGCTCTTCCCAGGCAGACCAAGGTTCCTGTGAGTAATGCACAACTCCTCATAGCCATAATGTGCCGTTTAAAGCCCTCTTTAATAGATACTATATTAAGACACTGATACTCTCTGACACAAGAATGAAACTTCTTTACCCAAGCCACCAAGAACATGAACTGGGTCCTTGCCACAACCAACAGCCAGGTGCTGAGCAGGAATTTTGGATCTAGCTGGGCTCCTTCCTGCCTGCTGAAGGCAGCATCACAGCTGGATTGCTCTAGTCTACTTTAGGGACCCCTCCAGGGTAAAACAGGCCCCAGAAAGTAGGACCTTGCTTGAAACTCTGTGCAGGTTCTGTTGGACAGAAAACCACCCAGAACTACAGGAGGCAGACAAAGCTTGTAGGCCAGAGTGTCATGCCCTGGATCCATAAGCTATCAACTTGCGTCCATGCCTGAAGGAGGGGGCGGGGGGGGGGGCGGTGTTTGTTTATCTGTGCAGCGATCTGGAGGCTGACAAGATCACTCTCAGGGCAAAAATCAAAAGCAAAATTTATTCTGGCTCCGACAAAATAAACAGACCAAAATACTCGGGTGCACAGCCAAGACATGGGGGCGGAACTTCCCAGAGTTGCAGGAAGCAGATTTCAATCTGTTCAGATCATTATTTGATCCCCGAACACAGCCAAGGTCAGTGGGATTTGATCCCACACACATGTGAAAAATGGGCTATTCACCATTTTGGCTTGAATAAAGGGTCAAGGGGGGTGGAGATCCAAATGTATTGATCCTGATTGCTGTACCTGAATTTAGGACAAATGCTTGGGTCATGGGGGGGAATGTCTTCTTTCTTTGGTGGCGCCAGCTTGTCTGTGGTGACTGGTGGAGGGGCAGTTCTGCAGCAGCAGGCTTGCTCCCCTCCCTTCCTCCACCCCCTGGACTGCCTGGGTTGACCCACATGGCAAGAACACCCCAACACGTGCTGATGGGGGTCAGAGGAGAAACTGCTTTCGTGACAAAAAGAAATGTATAAAAGGGGAGGGGAGCTGGGACCAGGTGCGACTCTGGCTAGATGCAGTCTGGCCTCAGCCATGCACGCAGCACTGTGTACCTTGCTTTGCTGACTTCATTCCACAATAAAAGACTCCTGGAATTTTAGTTTCCAGCATGTGTTTATAACACACACACTGATGCCAGTCAAGAAAACAGTAAGGTAAATGAGAAAGAGAGAGAAGGGAAAGAGAAATTGTTTTGCAGAATCAAAACTCTATAACTCCATTAAGGATTATAAAGTAGGTATGCGTTTATTCACCAGCGGGTGCGAGGGGGTAATCCTCCCAACTCGCACACCATACGGTCTAACAAGCAGATAGTTATAGTGTAAAGACATACCTATTCATAAGCGCCTATTACATATTCATGACCTTTCCCCACTTCTTATTATAATTACATTCGAGAAGCTTCTTCTATACTTGCGCAGGCACGGTGTTGTGGTCTGGGGCTCAGGGCTGAAGTAGCCTTCATCTTCCTCATGAATTGTCCCTGAACCCAATCTTGTGCACAGGTGCATTCTCATCCTGGTTGAGCTGCAGTCAGCTGCAGGTGCAGTCAGCTTTCTACTGTTGTACACATTCCAGGTTTCCCTTATCAGTGAATGTCTGTGGATGAGCTCTTCTCTTATCAACATCCAGGGTCTTCAAGGCCTTTAATAGCAGACAGTGCATATTTCAGTGAGCTAAGCCTTCTAAGTTTTCCTAACTTTTCTGCAGTTTTTCTAACTGATTAATATGCCCACACATCAATTCCCCCATCTTTTAAACTTAGGCAAATTCATTTGCCTCACACATGATCTACTTTTGAAGGGGAACTGGATAGTATTTTGCTTGAAAATTACTTTTCAATGCATTTTCATGGGCATTAGATATAGAAGTCAACATTGTTAATCGTAGCGTTCTCTGATTCCAAACAAACAACACAGTAGAGAAAACAAAGCTAACTAAAACTAGCATCAAAAGGATAATAATGGGGTGACAAAGCTTATTTAGAATGCCAGTTGCAGTGGAGGACCATCCAAATAGTATGTCCCACCAGTGATGGTTCGCATCTTCTCTTACCCTTTTCAAGACCCTGTTTATTTCCTCCGTGTCATGGTGGACAGTTATCGGAGTCTTTTTCCCCCTTTCTTGGACTTCATTCAAGATCTTGATCAGATCCTGACGTTTCATTAATTGTTTTACCAGTGTAAGAGTCATTCCAATAGGTACAGGTGATAATTTGTGATACATAGTGTAATCAGACTTTATCAATTGGTAGGATACGACTGGTGCTAAGTAAGAAAAGTCACACCCGACAATCTTAACAAAATTACAAATGCAAAAATTAGAATGATTCTTGCTATCTATGATTGTCTCATCTATTACTATAGAAATGCACGCAGTTTTCAGACATACACAACCTTGGCCAATATATATAAGTACAGTCTTCTGATCGGTGTCTGGATGGATCTCAAAGTGACAAATGCTTTGTTCAGTGTAGAGGCAGATGTCCTGGGCATTGATTGTGTTACTTTCACAGATGAATCCCTGTTGTTTTCGTGAAATGCAAGACTCTAAATTGACAGTTTGCCATTTCTCGTTTACTCTTTGTGCCCATGCTCTATGTTCGAAAGGACAGATCACAGTTTTGTCATGGTTTAATCCTAATGCAATAATGGGGTGGATTACAGATATTGAAGCATTGCGTATGGTCAGCACAAAGGCTGTGACCATATTAGTGGTGGGTTCATAGGTAAAGTTTACTAGAGTCCACCACGATTGGAGCTCCCTCTCTAAGTTGGTGGCATTGTCCCAAACAACCTTTCGGATTTCAGTGGGGAAAGTGCCTTCACCACCTTCTCTTATAACTAAGGCGGCCACTGACTGCATCCATAATTGTGCTTGCATACAACTGAGGTTATTTTGGACCACACCGAGTGCATTCACTATCAATTCATGATCATACTCCTCCACCTTTTCCCACTTTGGTAATTCTTTTGATGAAAGTCACTGGTTAGTTCCTAATGATAATAGGGAGGATTGCAGAGGTTGTTGTAATCTTGTCAGATCATTAGTTGCAGCGGCCAACCTATTCATCAATATTTCTGAGTCAATTTCATTTAGGACTCCCAATCCTGTCCCTAACAAGCCAGTTAAGTCTCTCTCTGTCCGGTCCCTAAAGGGGACTCGTTTCTGCAGCCAAGATGTCCAGCCTTCAAAGGATGTTTTTAGGAAAGGAGAACAGGCCGGCTGAATGTTAGAGACATTAATTTGCATTAACATCTCAACACATTTGAGAGACCATTCTGGATTGAACAACATTTGTTGTTGACCTATATTTTTGATCACATATGGTCCAATTTCATAAATTCTGGGGGTGAGCTTGGGTGCTGGCGTGGGTTGTGTGGCAGGCATGACTGTTGTGTGTGTGTCTGCCGTAACAGGCTTAGGTATGGCACTTATTTTAAATTTGTACGAGAGTCCAACAGGACCATCGGCCCAGAGACACACCACCATAGTAGTTTGCATCGATGTAAAGTTATGCCAACAATCTAATTCACCGGAAGTACAGATTTTTGCACTTTGATTTGTGGGAATGGTTGAGATAGTTATCTGGGTTACTCTTTTGTAGGTGGTCCCATCAATTAGTCAGCATCCTATTTTGATTTCATCTCCTATAGTCCCTAGAAGTTCATGGACTCTATCCTTTCGATCATAATGGTTCCATTCCTCCCGGGTGTACACCTGATCACCATGCATAACCACAGTTGCTAGTTTATAGCCTTTTAGATCTGAAGATTTTCCCATAGACCCAGTAGACCCAACATAGGCCTGAGACCAAGGCTACTCTATATAATTTTGACTAGCCCATCCCTTGACTATGATTATGATCATGAGAAGAATAACTTTCCTGGTTGGACTTGTGTGACCTTCCATGGAGATCTGGGTGCTTTTTCACTCTGGTGTGATGTATCCACGATGCCTGCTCCCGGACCTTAACAGCCAGATGTGTCGTTAATAGAACCTGGAAAGGTCCTTCCCACCTCAGCTCCAAGGATGAGTCTGAAAGAGATCTGACATATACATAATCACCTGATTCTATATCATGTATTGGCCCATCCAGGCCACGAGCACGGGTTCCCGAGACTAATTTCTCTATTTTGCTAAGTTGTTTTTGTAAGCTTATTATGTAGTCAGTCAACACTTCAGTACCAACTTGTGTTGATGTTCCTGCTTGAACCACATATGATCTTCCATACAATATCTCGTAAGGGCTCAATCCTTCCTTAACCCTTGGTTTGGTTCTGATTCTTAACAAGGCTAGGGGTAGTGACTGAGGCCAAGCTAATCCAGCTTTTTGACCCAATTTTACGATCTGTACCTTAAGGAGGTGGTTCATCTTTTCTACCTGGTCGCTTGCCTGAGGCCTATAGGGAGTATGCAATTGCCAGTCTACTCCCAGAAGTCTACTGGTTTGTTGAGTGATTTTGGCCACAAAATAAGGGCCTCTGTCTGAGGATATTACTGCTGGAACTCCAAACCTTGGTATTATTTCCTGTACCAGAGCCTTAGTCACTTCTCTAGCCTTGTTTGTTCGGCAAGGAAACGCTTCTGGCCATCCTGAAAAGGTATCAGTTAATACAAGCAAATAACAAAACCTCTCCTTTCTCAGAAGTTCTGAGAAGTCAATTTGCCACCACTGTCCAGGGAGATTACCCTTCCCTATTTGCCCTAACTCCACCTTCTGGCTTACTTGAGGATTATTTTGCAAACAAATGTCGCATTGTTGTGTCACTTGTTTGATGGTTGTGTACAAATTACGGGCAACAATGCATTTACTTAGGTACTTATATAGGGCTTCAGCTCCCCAAGGAGTCTTTCTATGCTCATCCATTATTACAGCCCAGAGTAATGTGCTAGGCACCACCACTTTCCCTTGTGGTGTCCTAACCCAACCATTCTCCTCTGTCTTTCCCTCTAAATCTCTAAATTTTGGTCTTCTTTTGAGTATTTAGGAATTTGATTGACCTGGATTTTTCCATCTGGAATCAAAGATTGTATCTCTGCCATACCCTTTTCAGCTGCCTTCTTTGCTTCCCGGTCTGCCATGGAATTGCCTATCTCTTGTGCAGTTGTTCCCTTTTGGTGAACTTTGCAATGCATAATTGCTACTTTCTCTGGTAGTTGTACAGCCTCCAGTAGTTTGAGAATTTCCTTTGCATGTTTTATATATTTTCCTTGGGTGGACAACAGTCCTCGCTCTTTCCAGACCGCTCCATGGGCATGAACTACCCCAAAGGCATATTTAGAATCTGTCCAGATATTCATCTTCCTGGCTTTGGCAAGCTCTAATGACCGAGTTAAAGCTATTATTTCTGCTTTCTGTGCTGAGGTGTTTGAGGCAAGGGGCCCGGACTCTATTACCTTGTCTGTAGTAGTCACTGCATACCCCGCTTTGCGCTGACCATTTCTAACGAAGCTGCTGCCGTCGGTATACCACGTATCTTCAGCATCTTCCAGTGGTTGTTCTCTCAGGTCTGGTCGGCTGGAGTAGACCGCTTCAATAGTTTCCAGGCAATCATGAGTCACTGGCTCCCCTGTAACTCCGCTAAGGAAAGATGCCGGGTTGACAATGTTAGTTACTGTTATGTGAACATCATCTTGCTCTACCATGATGGCCTGATATTTGAGGAATCTTTGCAGGGATAGCCAATGTCCCCCTTTCGCTTCCAGTACGGTAGACACTGTATGAGACACTAACACTGTCATCTTTTGGCCCATCGTGAATTTACAAGCTTCCTAGATGTTAAGTACTACTGCTGCCACTGCCCTCAGGCAGCTTGGCCAGCCTCTACTTACTTCAACCCTCCGATCCGGGCCAAGGTTCTGAGCCAGTATTCCCAGAGCGATCCCTTGCTTCTCATGGGAGAATAACCAAAAGGGTTTCGTAGGGTCTGGTAAGCCTAAGGCTAGTGCCTGCATTAGTTCTTGCTTTAATTTGTGGAAGGCCTGAATGGCTTCTCCACTCCAAGTGAGATTCTTTGAGTCACTTCTTAAAAGCTTATAGAGTGGCTTCACTAAAAGTCCATAATTATAAATCCATAATTGACACCAACCTGTCATTCCCAAGAAAGTACAAAGTTCCTTAACTGTCTGTGGCCTGGGAGTTTGGCAGATGGCCTCCTTCCGTGCTGCTCCCAAGGTCCGCTCACCAGCTGTGACTTCATATCCCACATATGTCACCTTTTGCCAGGCTATTTGAGCTTTCTGTGGAGAAACTCGATCACCATTTAGTCCAAGAAAATTCAATAAGCTTACAGTCCATGTTATATTTTGTTCCTCTATTTCAGTGGCTACCAAGAGGTCATCCACATACTGCAACAGTCTTCCAGGCCCAGAGGGTCGCTCCCATTGTTCTAAATCTTTGGCAGCTGGTTGCCAAAAAGAGTAGGGCTGTTTTTAAAGCCTTGTGGGAGCACAGGACATGTGAGTTGTGTTTTTCTTCCTGTCTCTGGATTCTCCCACTCAAAGGTGAATAGTAATTGACTCTCCGGGCTCAAAGGTAGGCAGAAGAAAGCATCTTTTAAATCCAGTATGGTAAACCAGGCCAATTCAGGTTTTAGTTTTGTTAGCAAGGTATATGGATTGGCCACGACAGGGTATAAATCCTCAGTTATTTTATTGATGGCCCTAAGATCCTGAACTACTCTGTATTTCCCATCCGGCTTCTTTACTGGTAATATGGGAGTGTTATATTCAGACTCGCACTCCACCAATAACCTATACTTTAAAAATCACTCTATGATCGGGCAAATTCCTTTCCTATCTTCTAACCTCAAGGGATATTGCCTCACTTTCACTGGTTTGGTTCCTGATTTGATTTTGACAGTTATAGGTAGGGCTGTTTTTGCTCTGCCGGGCATTTCAGTGGCCCACACCCCAGGAAATACTTGGTCCTGCACTTCCTCTGGCACTCTCATCTCATCGCAGGGACTTATCAAGGCCAAACTTAAAAGTTCTAATAACTGGTCACCTCCCACCTTAAATTCTATTCCCTTTTTTCCAAATTTTACTTCTGCTTCCAACTTTTCCAATAAATCTCATACCAATAGAGGTTTTGGTGAGTTTGGCATATAGGGAAACTTATGAATTCCCAACTGTTTTCCTAGTTCAAATTTCAGAGGTTGGAGAAAGTATGTCTTTTCACTCTGGCCAGTAGCTCCCTTCACTGTTACAAAGTCATTACCTATAGGCGTCAAAGCTTGATTCAATACCGAAAATGCTGCACCGGTGTCCACTAAAAATTGAACTCCCCATCATTGTTCCCCCAGCTTTAGCATAACCAGTGGATCCGCTAGCGTAGATTCCCCAGGTCCCCGTCAGTCATCCTGATCCACTGGGGCTTGGATTCTGGGGGCCCTCATATTACCCCCGTATCCCTGCTTCCCCAGGGGACACTCTTTCTTCCAATGACCGGTGCGTTTACACCATGCACATTGGTTAACCCCTAGAGAGGGCCTCCTGAGAACTTTATTTCTGGAGACTCCTGTTTCTGTTTTTACTGGGGCTCCACTCTGCTGTAAAGCTGCTATTAGAACTCTCCTGTCCTTTTTATGTTCTTTCTCTACCGTTCTCCGGTCCCTTTTTTTATCTTCCAGTTCTCTATTGCTAAATACTTTCCAAGCTTCATCAAGAAGCTTTTCCAAATTTCATCCTTCAGGCATTCCCAGTTTTTGTAACTTCTTTCATATATCCCAGGCAGACTGCCCGATGAAAAGCAAAACTAATTGTTGTACTCCTATTTCTGACTCAGGATCTAAAGGAGTCTGGTGTCTCATTGTATCTCTCAGTTTCTCAAGAAATTCTGACGGGGATTCATTTTGCTCTTGCCGGATCACATACAATGCTGACCAATTTACTGTTTTAGGGATAGCTCTCTCTATTCCTTTTGCTATCCAATCTCAATATTACTCCAACAGCTCCATATGTGCTGACCTGTTAGGATCCCACTGGGGATTCTGCAAAGGAAAATATTCTTTTATATCCTCCCCTGATCCTTTAAGATGGTCTTCGGCTAACTCTTGAGCCCCTTTTAATATTAGCTGCTTCTCAGTTTCAGTGAAATTGTCTAGCATTAACTGAATATCCTTCCAATCAGGTTTATGCTGTCTGACTAAATATCTGAAATGCTTCGCTACCCCCACGGGGTGCCGCCTATAACTTTTCACTTTCAGTTGCCGTGATTCTAAATCCAATGAAGTATATGGTACTCTAATCAGCACAGCATTTCCCTCCGGTCCCACTGCTTCCCGTAGAGGCGTTTGGATATATTCCCTTTTCACCTCCCCTTTTGCTCTTGTGTGGGAAGCTACAGGGGTTCCCCAGGCACTATCAACACTCGGGGTACTTTTGGGTTCTGTCTCTTCAGAGTTTTCCTGTGGCCTTACTGGGGGCAGTCTTTCATGCTCTGGCAGCCCTTTATTTTGTGCTCTCCGAACCTTATAGGACTTATACACCTCTGCCCTATACTACATGCAGAACAGCACCTCTTCAACTTGCCATTCCCTTCTCCCCTTTCCTTTTCTAATGCCAACACCATAGGATCTTGTGATGGATTAAGGCCACAATCCTGCTGATACTCTGGATGATTTCTAAGAGCGAAGAATAGGTCAGCATATGAATATTCTTCCCATTTCCTTTCCCTCCTTAACAATAAAGTCAATTGCAAAAGGGTGTTATAATTCAGGGTGCCATTTACTGGTCACTTCTCCTGATCATCTAATATATAGAGGGGCCACCACTGATTGCAAAACATCGTTAGCTTCTTCCTGCTCATTGTACCTCCTGCCCCCCCCCCCCCCCCCCCCCCCGCCAATTCCTTCCAGTGTTTCAATATGCATCCTAAGGGGCTTGCTCGAGGAAATTCCTTACTTGGTTTTGACCCTATTATATTATTTTCTGCTTGATCCGCCCCCGCAGTTACAGAATCCTGAGTCCCTATCTGCGAAGGAACAACAGGGACAGCGCGGGCCCCCTCCCCTGCCCCTCCCCCCCTTGTTTTCAGAGTGGGCAGACTATCTTAGTTTTATCCGCGCTGTACTTGAAGTCACCTAGTGGCGCAACCTGTCAGTGCAACCTGTCGTCTCTCCAAGGGCCGCAGCCCGAGCTCCCCCTCGGCGCGCCCCTGTAACTCTGCCAATATCTAAAGTTTCAATTTCTGCCGAACTCCACCACTCTATCACACAGCATACAATTCACAGAGCACAGAACAAATTAACACACAGCAACCAGAACTCCTCACTCACTTTGCAGCGATGCTGCATCTCAAACACACAGCCATTCGTTTCAGGGCCAGCCCAACTCACACAGTGTTAGCTACAATCAGTCGCATTGGATCCACGATTTCTGATGTTATGGATGTCTAAACCACACACAGTACCGGGCACATACAACACTTGAAATACGATGATAGCTATCCCAAGCCTCGGATGCCTTACAAGGTCTTGGCAAGCTATAGGGAATCCCTCCCCACAGCTCACCTCACTATGCGTCCTGTTGGGCCCAACAATTCCCAGGGGTGAGCAATCTAGCTCCTCGTCATCGCGTGTGGCGTCCCATGCACCACTTACAGACTCATCTCCTTTCCAATTCTCAGGTATCCGTATCCCCAAGTCACATACCTTGTCCGCCCACTGATGGGCCGTCTCTCTCCCCGCAGCGATCAGATGAGGATGGGAGATTCTCTGGAGAAATAGTCCAGCGGCGCCTAGAATGTCCCACTCCCCACCGGTCGTGAAGCCAGGCAGAGAGTATGTCCCATCTGGGTCGCCAAAATGTTTTGCGGAATCAAAACTCTATAACTCTGTTAAGGGTTATAAAGCAGGTATGCGTTTATTTGCCGGCGGGTGCAAGGGGGTAATCCTCCCAACTCGCACACCATACGGTCTAACAAGCAGATAGTTATAGTGTAAAGACATGCCTATTCATAAGCGCCTATTACATATTCATGACCTTTCCCCACTTCTTATTATAATTATATTTGAGAAGCTTCTATTATACTTGCGTAGGCGGCGTGTTGTGGTCTGGGGCTCAGGGCTGAAGTAGCCTTCATCTTCCCCATGAATTGTCCCTGAACCCAATCTTGTGTGCAGGTGTGTTATAAATTGAGGCGAATAATTTGATTCGGCCTTTACAGATCAATTAATCGTTTATTGATTACAGCAAGCAATGACAAGCAAACAGCGCTGGGTGCAGCCGGGGAGCCCGTGCTCCGCCAACGGCTCACAACGATTTCCCTGCCCTTCAGTCTTTTATATGTTTCCATCTCCGTGTTCGTGGGGTACTCTGCGTCTGCGTCACCAGTTAGACAGTTCTTCTTATCTGTGTGTTCAGGCCCGTTGTGTGTTCGGCAACTCCCTCCGAA
The DNA here is from genome assembly GCA_033459285.1 of Clamator glandarius. Taxonomy (NCBI): domain Eukaryota; kingdom Metazoa; phylum Chordata; class Aves; order Cuculiformes; family Cuculidae; genus Clamator; species Clamator glandarius. Next base: position 187,828 of record JAUNZM010000468.1, on the reverse strand, counting down.
TTCTTCCATATACCTGACTCCTTGGTTTTCTGTAGTTTCATTAGTTTTAGCAAAAGGCAATTTTGACACAACACCCCTTATCTACAAATATATTCTGTATCCATATATGGTTATACAACCCAATTTGCGCCTACACAATCAGCCTAGGCAAACACAAAACTGTCTCTGTTTTCTGTCTTGTGGGTTTTTTTGTTATCTACACAAGCTCTCCCCCCCATTTGATTTACTACTTGATGGACAAAGGGTCCTATTTATCACAGTACACAAGCTTTTCTCTTTATTTAATTTTCTACTTGATGAACAAAGGGTCCTATCTATCACAGGTGCATTCTCATCCTGGTTGAGCTGCAGTCAGCTGCAGGTGCAGTCAGCTTTCTACTGTTGTGCACATTCCAGCTTTCCCTTATCAGTGAATGTCTGTGGATGAGCTCCTATCTTATCAACATCCAGGGTCTTCAAGGCCTTTACTAGCAGACAGTGCGTATTTCAGTGAGCTAAGCCTTCTAAGTTTTCCTAACTTTTCTGCAGTTTTTCTAACTGATTAATATGTCCGCACATCAAAAGGGTCACTATATCAATGGACAGCAGCAGTTCCTCAGGAACATGTGGTTGCTGCAGCAGCTTCTTCCACCATCGCGTGGTCCAGGCTGGTCCAATTAAAGTGATGGGCGCAAGCGCAATGCATGGCTCCTTGCGAGTTAGTTCTTTTATGAGGGCAGTCCGTGCCCCATCACCACGTGTGGGTGCTCAGACTTGCCCCGTGTCCTTTGGGAGGGTCTGGCCCGGGTAGTCCGGTGGGTGGAGAAAGGGAGGGGGCAGCGGCTGCTGCTTCTTCTCCTCCCCCATAGCAGCCAGCTCTGGACCGTGAGCTCGGCCAGGTCGGGGGGGGAGCAGCACTTACTCCTGCACCTCCCCTCCCATTGAACCCGGCACCACAGGGGAGGCTCTCAGGCGATATCCTAAGATCAGACTCGGAGGCGTCTGCTGCTGCACCCCCTCTGCTATTCATGCCACAAAATAAGGGCACAAATGGCCAGCCTTCAGACAAAATGTTTAAGGCAAAGTTGGGCTTTACAGGGTGTCTACTATAATCTTATACTTGTGGTTCTTGTGCCAGGCCATCAAATCCAGAGTCCAATAACCCGGTTGTCCCTCTCCTCAACTTGGATTGAGGCAGGGCCTCTCTAATTTGGAACATAGTACCCACTATTAGTAAATGGGTTCATGTGGCTCCCAAAGATTTATATGTTAACAGTTTTTAAAGGATTTTTAGTTCTTTATTTTGACTAAAGTAATGGAATACAGTCTTGGGAAAGTGGTACATGTTTAAAAGTTAATTGCTGATAACAGGGGAACACATGAGTGAGAATAAAAAATTCTGAAAGCCAAGGTTCCTGCAATAGATTTAGCAGTGAAATGGGTTGCAAAGGCAAGTGTACAGTCTCAGCTGTACTGCAATCATAAATTGCATTCATGCTGCCTCTTATGCAAACTGCCTTGATGTACATCACAGACCATCGCCTACAATGGCACCTAGCCCCTCCTTTCCCACTACAGGCGGAAGAATCCACCATTACCACTAAAACTGTATAAGGTTTCATACCTGCTCCTGCCTTTTTCCATCTCTCTTGCCTTGTTCATCCTGCTCAAATTACACAGCTCTCTTCCTTTCCCCTCATTGGTTGATACCACACTCCCTTGCCTACAGTAATTTAAATGCCTCTTTGAATTTAAACGGTTCAGTCTTCCATTATCTAGCTACTGCGACTTCTCAGCTAGTCCAAGGGATTGGAATGTGAACTTAACATCGGCCTTGAGCAGATACCTTGATGAAGCTGGAAAGTCCCAAGAAGAGCTGAATAAACAAGATTAAGAAGCTGCTAGGCCTCATCCAATTATGAAGTTACAACAGAGAAAGAGTCATCTTTACAGGTCTTATGAGGAGCAGCTGAGAGAGATGGGGTTGTTTAGCCTGGAGAAGAGGAGGCTGAGAAGGGACCTCATTGCTCTCTATAACTACCTGAAAGGAGGTTGTAGAGAGGAGGGAGCTGGCCTCTTCTTCCAAGTGACAGGGGACAAGACAAGAGGGAATGGCCTCAAGCTTCCCCAGGGGAGGTTCAGGCTTGACATCAGAAAAATATTTTTCACAGAAAGGATCATTGGGCACTGGAACAGGCTGCCCAGGGAGGTGGTTGATTCACCTTCCCTGGCGGTGTTTAAGGCACGGGTGGACGAGGTGCTAAGGGGCATGGTTTAGTGTTTGATAGGAATGGTTGGACTCGATGATCCAGGGGGTCTCTTCCAACCTGGTTATTCTATGACCCAATTATGAACTGTTGGTCTTTGGCTAAACCAATAATATATGTATAAACACTGCCAAAAAGGGTATAAAAAGTCTTGTAAAACCAATGAAGAGGTAATTTTGCTCACAACTCTATGTATTGTGTCTGCCCCAACCACGACATGCTGCAGCACAGTTAAAGTCCTGTGGAGATGAGGGATGTCTTTCATGAACCCATGTTGACTGGGCCTGATCACCCAGTTCTCTTGCATGTGCTTCATGACAGCACTCAAGATCACCTGTTCCATGACTTTCCCAGGCACTGAGGTCAGACTGACAGGCCTATAGTGCCCTGGATCCTCCCTGCGACACTTCTTGTAGATGGGCACAACATCAGCCAGCCTCCAGTCCAGCTCCTTTAATACCCTTGGGTGGATCCCATCCGGCCCCATCAACTTGTGGGTGTCTAGCTGGGCAAGCAAATCTCTAACCACCTCCTCTTGGATCATGGGAGCCTCATTCTGCTCCTCTAACTCCTGGGTTTGTACACAGAGGGAATAACTTTCCTTACTATTAAAGACTGAGGCAAAAAAGGCATTAAATTCCTCAGCCTTGCCCTCATCCCCTGTCACTGTTGTAACTTCTGCATCCAATAGGGACAGTATATTCTCCCTAGTCCTCCTTTTATTGTTAATGTATTTATAGAAAGATTTTTTATTATCTTTCACAGACTTAGCCAATCTGATTTCTAGTTGGGCCTTAGCCCTCCTGATTTTTTCCCTGCACGATCTCTCTTCCCTCCTGTAATCCACCCAAGACGCCTGTCCCTTCTTCCGAAGCTCATAGACATTTCTCTTCTTTTTGATATCTCTCAAGATCTCTCTGTTCCTTTTTGAAGAGCTCCTAGCCCTTGTGGGCTCCCTTGCCCTTAAGGATTGTCTCCCATGGGACTCTGAAGTCTGCCCTCTGGAGGTTTAATGCGACTGTCCTGCTAACCACACTCTTCACCTCACCTAGAACTGAAAAACCTATCATCTCCTGATCACTTTGTACCAGGCATCCTACAGCTGTCACATCCCCCACAAGGCCTTCTCTGTTCACAAACAGCAGGTCCAGGTGGGTGCCGTCCCTTGTTGTCCCATTCATTATTTTTGTGAGGAAGTTGTCTTCCACGCACTCCAGGAACCTCCTGGACTGCTTCCTTTCTGCTCTATTGTACTTCCAGCAGATATCTGGAAGATTGAAGTCTCCCACAAGAACAAGAGGCATTGATGTAGAGATTAACTCCAGCTGTTTATAGAAGAGCTCGTCAGCTGCTTCTCCTTGGCTGAGTGGTCTGTAACAGACTCCCATCACAATATCTACTTTCTTATGGGCTCCTCTGATTTTAACCCACAGACACTCAATCTCCTCATCACCACAATCAAACTCGACAGTATCCAAGTCCTCTCTTACATAGGGGGCTACCCTGCCTCCCCTCCTTCTTCTCCTGTCCCACTTGAAAAGTTTGTGCCTCACCATAGCTGTACTCCAGATATATGAGTCATCCCACCACATTTCCATGGTGGCAATGACATCATAGGCTCCTTGCCCTACGACAGCTTCCAGCTCCTCCTTCTTATTGCCCATGCTGTGTGCATTGGTGTAAATGCACTTCAGTTGGGCTGGCGAATCTTCAGCCCTCATAAAGGGAATAGAGTAGCTAACACCAGAGTGCCAATTTCTTCCTTACTGTCCCCAGGTGTAATCGCCCCCACTTGCTCTGTGGTGATGTACTGGTGGTCCTCACCAGCACACCATCTCTGAGTCACTGGTGTCCCACTTCGAGCCTCACTCCTGTCTAGCCTGGTCTCATCCCCCTCCCCCTTCTCACCGAGTTTAAAGCTCAGTTAATGAGCTTAGCTAGATTTTTAGCAAGGGCTTTAGCTCCCCTAGGAGACATGTGTCCCATCCCTAGCAAGAAAGCTTGGGGGCGCGTGGCCACCCCATGATCAAAGAAACCAAAGCCCCTCTCCTCACACCAGGCTCAGAGCCAGGCATTAATCAATTTCTTCTTTTTGACATCTTGCTCCTCTGTATTTAGCATTGGAATGGAGCTAAATACTATTTGAGCCCCAGAGCCCTCCATCATTCTCCCTAGAGCCCTGAAGTCTCTCTTGATGGCTTTGGGCTTTCTGTTCTCTGTGTCATCACTACCAATTTGGAATACTGTCAGAGGATAATAGTCCATCTCTTGGACCCATCTGCAGATGGGTCGCTCCATTCCTTTTAGAAGGGAATCCCCTAAGACAATCACTCTCCTCTTATTATTAATGGAGGATGTTTTTATGTTTTTCTGAGGATGGTGCAGCCTAGGGAAAGATTCTAGGCTGTGGGAGCCATCATCCTCATCTTTGGGGGTGGATTCCACCTGCAGCGCTTTGTATTTGTTCTTCAGGGGGATCTGGGGTTTTGTTGTCTGGGTGGCGGGAACAGGTTTCCTTCATCTGGCAGGAACTTGCTGCCATTCCCCATCTCTTGTTCCCCCAATCTTGCAGTTTGCAGGTGGGTGGTGCTCAGACACACCAGCTCCAGCAGCCCACCGAGTTAGTGAGAGGGCACTACTCCACTGGTCTATCTCCCTCTCACATTCCCTGAAGTCCTCAGCCTCTTTACCTCCTCCTTTAGCTCCTCCTCCATGCAAAGGAGTTCCCCCACACAAGCACAGCTTCCACAAGTGAAAGCAGTACCAGAGGCATGAGCTAGTGTGGGAGAGGGGCACTGCCTGCAGCCCAGGATCTGAGTAGCTGCGTGTACCCACCGAGGCTCTGTCTGGGTGGCAGCACCCATCTGGCCTGCTGCAGCACTCAGTGCGGCTTTAATCTTCTGCCGGGTGGCCACCATGGTCCTCGGTGTCTTCTGGCTAGTCTCTAGTCCTTCTCTGTGCCCTGCCTGCTCACCCTGCCCCGTGACAATAACATACCCCACTCCTCTTCGCTGTGCTCCCAAGGGACCGTATAACTCTCCCGCGACAGTCACTGGAACCGCCCCCTCCCGTCAGGCACCGCGCGGGACGAGCCTTTGCCGGCTGTCAGGAGCCTGTCCTGCTCCCGCCTGGGTTTTTCTGGGGTTTTCCCGGCTCAGGGAAGCTCCTCACCGCCTCAAATGTCCACCCCACCACAGAACGTCCTGTTGCAGGGTGCTGTCGAAGAAGCAGTGTGCTATTTATCTTCATGTTTTCCATCTAATGCGTTCTTTTCTTATTAACTCATGGGTCTTAGTAAACATTGCAAGGTCTCAACAAGCTAGCAAGCATGAGAACACCAGCTGTTTGCTCTGTGCTTGCTGCTAATATCATAGGTATGCCAGCATAGACGCGACAGTGGAATCTTTTATGCCTACACAGTGGCTCTATTGTTTTACAAGGAGCTGAGGCACGAGACAAAGGGAACATTACTGTGTGTTGTTTGAGCGGCATACAGAAATAGGGAGAGAAAAGGATATTAATAGCTGAGCCAGAAGGGAACACTCATGGAAAAAGAGGATATAGGGAGGATACAGGGTAAGAGGCCAAGGCTAGAGCCTGTTGCCACTGAAAGTCTGGGTACAGTCAGGAGGGGCATTGGAAGCAGGGATACCCTCTTTTGAATTAAGTTACCCTTCCAAATCCCCTGTTCTCTGTAGAACAGGATTAAGGGCAAATGGAAGAATTTTCTGCAGAACCTCTGGTTAAAATCAAGCTGGGGGAAGAGGAAATTGAATTTCTGGTGGATACAAGGGCTGTGTATTCTGTATTTAATACTTTGAAAGGATAATAATAACAATATATATATAATAAAATATAAATATAAGAAGGCACACAGCACACTCCCACCACCCCTATAGGACTGACCTGGAAGAACTACCAGACCACGCGGCCCTGAAGAATTGCTGTTGGAGCTGCTGTTGGATGGACCATGTGTTCCAGAGAAACAGCTGTGGAATGGTAACCTTTTTTTCCCCTTCTTTCCTCCCTGCTCTCTTTCCTACTTATTTTACTGTGTTTTCTTTTTCATTGCTGGTGTGTTGGATCAGATCCGAGTTACGTTTTGTGACCTTGGCTGTGTTCAAGGTATCAGATTGTGTTCTGACCAGATTGGAATTTGGTTTTGTAACTTTGGGGAGTTGCCTCTCAGAGGTGGCACTACCAGTAGCTTTGTTGATTTGTTTGGCCTTCTCAGCTTCTGATGCCAGGATCTGGGCCTGCTTCTGCCCCTCAGCCACGTTGATAGCCAATTCCCGCGTCCCCTCTGATTCTAACACTGTCACCTGCTTCCGTCACTCTGCCTCCATCTGCAAACACACCAGATGCCAGCATGCCATGGCCACACTGAGGAAATGCCATCCGTGGGGCAAGCATAGCAAGGACACATTTCTACATCCTGCTTGGGCAAGTATGGCTTAGCAGAGGATAAGAACACAGATGCAAAACACCAAGTGATCCCTGGTAAAGGTTGGTTCTGCTTCTCACACTGCACAGCCCTCCCCAGCCTGGTCCACACCTAAGTGGCCACTTCCCCCTCCTCCTCTTGCAGCCTGGACATCTGGAACTCTGCTTTTCTCAAGGAGAAACCTTCAGCTCTGGGATTTCCCTCCTACAGAGCCCAGTAGGGATTTTAAAGGGTGCTGGCAGGGTTTGTGTGTACCAAGCAGGAGCCACCACTGTTGAAATAAGGACAGGAATTATTTATTCAATAGCTGTATGTTTGCAGCCAAAGTGTCAAAGAGCTTCTCTCACCACAGGAGGGCCCAGCACTGCCAGTTCTGAACAGAATAAAACCATGCTGTGTGGAAGAGGAGATTTCCCTCTTGTTCCAAATCACCCATCCAGAGAACCAAACCTGCATCTGCATGGACTCCTTCACACATGGGGGCACATGGATGTCCAGATGCCTCAGCAGTCTGAGGCCTGGTTGATGTCATCTACAATGTTGGCATTGAGGGACTCACACTCCGGGGAGACACAAAAGAAAGAAAAGAGAAAAGAAGAGGTGCTTAGCACAAGACAGGGGTCAGAATGGAAACTTCCCCTCACTGGTCAAAGTCATCCAGAAAACCCTAACTCTGCAGGTGTAACACAGGGCCAGATGCTTCCCACATCTCTTGAAGGGGTTACCTTCTCCTAGGGAGGGCACTACCCAAAACTGAAATTGCTGAGAAAAACATCATCCAGGAATGCTCCTGCTTCTGCCCAACAAATGCAGCATGAGGGTTACAGCCCCCTTAAACCAGGTCAGCAAGGACACTCAGTGGGCCTGAACAAAGAGTCACCGACTCAAGAGAAACACAGCCAGACCAGTCAGGTCTGGGCATGCACCACCCATCGCCCTTTCTGACTAACCCAGGGCAGGGAAAAAAAATAGCTTCTGTTAAAAAAGAAATAACCAAACCAAGACCCATCTTCAAGTATTCACTAGTGAGTCAACTGAAACAGAAGCCCTCCAAGCAAAGGGCATTTTGCCATGAAGTGTATCAGCCTGGCCATGCAGACCCCCCAGGGTTTCAAGAAACACTGCCCCCTCCCCAGCTCACCCAGAAGACTCTGTCAAGGGAGAGCTTGCCAAGTTCAGATCTCATGGTGGTCTGGGCCAGCTGGGTCACTGGCATACTCAGGATCTTCCACCCCATAGCTAGCCTGAAGAGCAGAAGCAAAACACAAAGTCAATGGCAATGCTGAGAGGGACCCTGAACAAGGCAGGATGGGCAAAGACTAAGCACTAAGACAAGAAACCTGCAACAGGCACCCTTGCCAAAGAAAAGCAAGGTCCATAGCAGAGATCTGCCTTCCTCTCCTCCTCCCATTCCCTCAGGAGAGAACAGAGTGCTCAGCCCATCTGCCTTGCAGAGCACAGCAAGCCATGCAGAAGCTGAAGCACATGCCACAGAGAGAAGTGAGTCAGCAGATCCAGGCAAGTGATGCCTGAGGGGCTGTCAAGGCAGCCAGTTTGGTGATGCAGCATATGCAGACTGTGCTGGGTGCAGCCAGAGATGCTAAGAGGCTGCCCTTTGACTCATGTCAAGTGGCAGCGCAGCAGGGACAGTATCTTGTAGGGGTCCATAACCTGCAGATAGAGCACACCATCAATCCGCATGGTGATATTAAGTGCCAGGAGAGAATGACATGTTCTCTTTAGTGAGGCAGCAAAAAAAACCCATGGAAACTCTCTCTCTCCCAGCACAGTTAGCAGAGTTGGGCAGGGTCGTCCTTTCCATCCTGGTGTCAACAGCGTGGCACAGAAGAGGGATTGGCTGAAATGGACCTCCCTATGCAAAGGGCTTCGTAAAAAGGACCATGACATTCTCTACAAAATGCCTCATTTTGATGTTTTAATGCACAAGAAGTCTCAGGTCCCTGGTTCAAAACATTTCATTATTTAGTTATTTTTTAAAAAACAAAATATTTAAGGTAAAAAAATAAAAAGTTTAATACTGAAATTGTAAAGTGCTTAATCACAGAATCACTAGGTTGGAAAAGACCCACTGGATCATCGAGTCCAACCATTCCTATCAAACACTAAACCATGCCCCTCAGCACCTTGTCAACCCATCCCTTAAACACCTCCAGGGAAGGTGAATCAACCACCTCCCTGGGCAGTCTGTTCCAGTGCCCAATGACCCTTTCTGTGAAAAATATTTTTCTGATGTCAAGCCTGAACCTCCCCTGGGGAAGCTTGAGGCCATTCCCTCTTGTCTTGTCCCCTGTCACTTGGAAGAAGAGGCCAGCTCCCTCCTCTCTACAACCTCCTTTCAGGTAGTTATAGAGAGCAATGAGGTCCCTTCTCAGCCTCCTCTTCTCCAGGCTAAACAACCCCAGCTCCTTCAACTGCTCCTCATAAGGCCTATTCTCCAGCCCCCTCACCAGCTTTGTTGCCCTTCTCTGGACTTGCTCCAGAGCCTCAACATCCTTCTTGTGGTGAGGGGCCCAGAACTGAACACAGTACTCGAGGTGCGGTCTCAACAGTGCCGAGTACAGAGGGAGAATAACCTCCCTGGACCTGCTGGTCACGCTGTTTCTGATGCAAGCCAAGATGCCATTGGCCTTCTTGGCCACCTGGGCACACTGCTGGCTCATGTTCAGTCGGCTGTCAACCAACACCCCCAGGTCCTTCTCCTCCGGGAAGCTTTCTAGCCAGTCTTCTCCTAGTCTGTAACACTGCATTAACCTGTTCTGAAGTCTTTTTTTACAGAAACATAGGGGAGATTGTTTTCTGGTTCAAGACAGGAAATCATCTGAAATCTGAAAAATGGATTCCTGCCCAGGTGCATTCAACCCAGCAGAGAGCAGACAGGACCTCCTGGAGTTCTCCCACTCACAATGCTACAAGGACAATCAAGCACAGGTGCCCAGGGACAGGGCTGAATATGGAGTCTGGGACATTTCTACTCTTTCCCATGCTGTCCATTGTTCACCCTGGATGCAGTGGAAGGAAAAGGGCGGGATGCAGAAACTTTTCCTTACCTAGGGTGACAGCTGACTGCTCTGGGATATTAATGACTATTTCTTTGATTCTGCACATAACTAATTGGATCCAACAGAGGGATGAGGAAGTTCAAACCCTGAGAAAAGGGTGGTATTAGATGGCTGAGCCCTCTCATTTGGGATTTCATACACACATGCCCCCAAGAGCTCAGTCAGGCTAAAGAGGCCTGTACAAACAAAGCTCAAGTATGCTACACACTATAGATGCTGCAGGCAGAGCAAACGTGCTTCCCACACAGAGGAAATTTAGGTTTCTCAATGCTTTTAACACCTCACCAAAGGAAATTTGTCTACAAACATACAAAAGTATCACAGTCTGCAAGAATAAGCACACCATCCCCCAAAGGACATGCCTCACTACAGCTTTAGGAACCTGCTGAATCCAGAAGGGAAGAAAAGTGGCTCCTTACAGGCTCAAGGATTTGGTGGAACTTGCCCATCCTCTCCACCACCCAAGTCTCCTGCTGTGGCACAAATAGGACCCCAGTATTCATGGGCAGGCTGGAGTTCAAGCAGTGTGGTGTTGGGGGTAGCCATACCACATGTTTCAGGTGTTGGGAGCATTGGATAGAGGAAAAGGAACAGGATGGAGACTGGCTGCTGGCACCTTGGAGCCCAGCGCCATCCCTTCACGAATACAGACACACTTGTGCACTGTGACAGACAGTCCTGCTCCAGCCCCTTGCATATGACAATCCTCCTTCTCCAGGCCCTTCTCTCCCATTTGGGATTGCTACTCACAGCCCCAATACATCAGGGAAGGAAACATCACTGACACTCCAAACAAGCACATACCATATGGGAACATGGGCTGTCCCCACAGGGATGAGACCTGGTTCCCAGGATCAGTGCGAATGTCAGGGCCTTCCCTGTGTGTGTGGCGAGGGCTCACCCCAGTATTAGAGCTTTCTCCATTTCTTTTCCCTCACATCCCTGCATGGGGGGAGGAATATGACACTAAGCTGAGTGGTGCAGGTATCATACCAGAACGACGGGATGTCATCCAGAGGGACCTGGACAAGCTGGAGAAGTGGGCCTCTGAGAACCTCATGAGGTTCAACAGGGCCAAGTGCAAGGTCCTACACTTTGGTCGGGGCAATCCATGGTTTCAATACAGGATGGAGGATGACATGATTGAGAGCAGCCCTGCAAAGAAGGACTTGAGAGTGCTGGTTGATGAGAAGCTCAACATGAGCCAGCAATGCACACTCACAGCGCAGAAGGCCCACTGTATCCTGGGCTGCATCAAGAGAAGCATGGTCAGCAGGGCAAAGGGGGTGATTCTGCCCCTCTATTACTCTCTTGTGAGACCTCATCTAGAGTATTGTGTCCAGTTCTGGAATCCTCAACATAAGAAGGATATGAAGCTGTTGGAACAGGTCCAGAGGAGGGCTACAAGGATGATCAGAAGGCTGGAGCACCTCTGCTGTGAGGACAGGCTGAGAGAGTTAGGGCTGTTCAGCCTGGAGAAGAGAAGGCTCCAAGAAGACCTTATAGCGTCCTTCCAGTACCTGAAGGGGCCCTACACAAAAGCTGGAGAGGGACTTTTAAAAATGGCATGCAGTGATAGGATGAGGGGGAATGGCTTTAAATTGGAGAGGGGGAAAGTTAGGATAGACATAAGGAGGAAATTCTTCACAATGAGTATGGTGAGGCACTGGAACAGGTTGCCTAGAGAAGTTGTGGATGCCCCCTCCCTGGAAGTGTTCAAGGTCAGGTTGGATGAGGCCTTGAGCAGCCTGATCCAGTGGGAGGTGTCCCTACCATGGGGAAAGGGGAATTAGGTGCCAGGAGTTGGAATTAGGCAATCTTTAAGGTCCTGTAATAAACAGGATATTCAGAGTTTTGGCTTGAATAAAGGAATGGGGGGCATCTCTGGCTAGATGCAGCCCTGCCTCAGCCACACACCCAGCGCTATATACCTTACTTTGCTGACTTTATTCCACAACAAAAGAGATATTTTAAACTCTTGGAATTTTAGTTTCTAGAGTGTGTTTATAACAGTTTGCGGAGGTTGTCTGGGATATCTCTCGACCCATGCTCGGACTGTTTCACTGGATCTTGGTGAGTGGCGCACCCCACAGAAATTTCTGTGGCTCACTAGACCCAAGTGGGCGGCCTGGGGCAGTTGCTCGATCTCCCAAGGGGTGGAATTCGCAAAGCAACATTTGTCAGGGAAAGGTACCACGGTTGCCTGTAATTCTTAATTTTTATTATTATAACTCATTTATTAGAGCTGTTTTAGTTTAGTTTCCAACCAGCAAGTCCTCATCCAGATCATTGATAAAGATAGTAAACAAGACTGGCCACAGCACTGAGCCCTGGGGACACTGCTTGTGACCGACTGTCAACTGGAATCCACTCCGTTCACCACAACTCCCTGGGCTCGGCCATCCAGCCATTTTTTTACCCAGCAAAGAGTACACCTGTCCAAGCCATGAGCCACCAGCTTCTCCAGAATGCTGTGGGAAATGGTGTCAAAGGCTTTACTGAAGTCCAGGTCCACTACATCCACAGCCTTTCCTCATTCACTAGGCGGGTCACCTGGTCACAGAAGGAGATCAGGTTGGTCAAGCAGGACCTGCCCTTCATGAACCCATGATGTCTGGGTCTGATCTCCTAGTTGTCCTGTGTGTGCTGTGTGATGGCACTCAAGATGAACCACTCCATGATCTTTCCCGGCACCGAGGTCAGGCTGACTGGCCCATAGTTCCCCAGATCCTCCTTCTGGTCCTTCTTGTAGATGGGTGTAACATTTGCTAATCTCCAGTTACTGGGACCTCCCCAGCCAGCCAGGACTGCTGATAAATGATGGAGAGTGGCTTGGTGAGCACCTCCACCAGCTCCCTCAGTGCCATTGGGTGGATACGATCCAGCCCCATAGACTTGTGAGTGTCCAGATAGCGTTGCTGGTCGTTGACTGCTTTGTCCTGGATTATCATAGAATCATAAAATCATAGAATAGTTTGGGTTGGAAGGGACCTTAAAGACCATCTAGTTCTAACATCCCACTAGATCAGGCTGCCCAAGGACCCATCCAACTTGACCTGGAACACCTCCAGGGATGGGGCATCCACAATTTCCCTGGGAAACCTGTTCCAGTGCCTCGCCACTCTCATGGTGAAGAAATTCTTCCTTATGTCTAGCCTAAATCTGCCCCTCTCCAATTTATACCCATTCCTTCTTGTCCTATCTCTACAAGCCTTTGTGGACAATCCCTCCCCAGCTTTCCTCTAGGCCCCTTTCAGGTACTGGAGTTTTATTCTGGGGATTTATTATTATGGGGGGTTATTCTGCTCCCTGCCCCTGTCTTCCAGTTCAGGGGGCTGTAGACCCTAGGGATAACTAGTCTGACTATTAAAGACTGAGGTGAAGAAGGCATTAAGCACCTCAGCCTTTTCCTCTTCCTCCTTTGTCACTATGTTTCCCTCCACATCCGATAACGGCTGGAGAGTCTCCTTAGCCCTCTGTTTGCTGCTGATATATTTATGGAAACTTTTGTTATTGTCCTTTACCGCAGTAACCAGGTTAAGTTCTAGTTGGGCTTCAGTCATCCCAACCTTCTCCCTGCATAATCTCACGACATCTTTGTAGTCATCCTGAATTGCCTTCCCCTTCTTCCCAAAGTGGTAAATTCTGTGGGTTTTCCTGAGTCTCAGCCAAAGCTCCCTGTTCAGCCAGGCTGGTCATATTGTGTGTCACACTGGTTCATATTGTGGTACATGGGGACAGCCTGCTCCTGTGCCTTTGAGATTTCCTTCTTGAAGAACATACAGCCTTCCTGGGTGCCTTGGCCCTTCAGGGCTGCTTCCCAGTGGACTGTGTCGACTGGCCTCCTAAAGAGGCCAACGTCTGCCCTCCAGAATTCCAAGGTGGCTGTTCTGCTGACCCTCCTCCTCACTTTTTCAGGAATCGAGAACTTTATCATTTCATAGTCGCTATGCCTAAGATCACACTCAAGTCCTTCTCTGTTCATTAACAGGTCCAGTGGGGTGCCCTCCCTGGTTGGTTCACTCACCTACCTAGCATGAGGAATTCTCTCCCTGACATCTCAGCATAACCTAATGGCCCTGGGGGTGGTAAGGGAGATACGGGTGCTCTGGTGCTAGCTACTCCAGTTACCAGGCAATTGGGAATGAACTCTGTTCCCTCTAAGAGGGCTGAAGGCTCGGCAGCTCAGCAGAAGTGCATTTACACCAATGCACGCAGCATGGGTAACAAGAAGGAAGAGCTGGAAGCTGTTGTAGGGCAAGGAGCCTATGATGTCGTTGCCATCACGGAAACGTGGTGGGATGATTCATATAACTGGAGTACAGATATGGTGGGGTACAAATTCTTCAGGAGGGATAGGAAGGGAAGGAGAGGAGGCAGGGTAGCCCTCTTTGTAAGAGAGGACTTGGACACCATTGAGATGGATTGTGGCGATGAGGAGATTGAGTGTCTGTGGGTTAAAATCAGAGGAGCCCATAAGAAGGTAGATTTTGTGATGGGAGTCTGTTACAGGCCACCCAGCCAAGGAGAAGCAGCTGATGAGCTCTTCTATAAACAGCTGGGGTTAATCTCTAGATCAATGCCTCTTGTTCTTGTGGGAGACTTCAATCTTCCAGATATCTGCTGGAAGTACAATAGAGCAGAAAGGAAGCAGTCTAGGAGGTTCCTGGAGTGTGTGGAAGACAATTTCCTTGCACAGCTGGTGAACGAACCGACAAGGGAAGGTGCCCTCCTGGACCTGCTGTTTGTGAACAGAGAAGGCCTTGTGGGGGATGTGGCAGTAGGAGGACGCCTAGGACAAAGCTATCATGAGACGATAGGGGGTTCTGTTCTAGGCGAAGTGTAGAAAGTGGTTAGCAAGACAGTAGCATTAAATTTCCAGAGGGCAGACTTTGAACTCTTCAGAAGGCTGGTTGGCAAAGTCCCATGGGAGACAGTGCTTAAGGGCAAGGGAGCCCACGAGGGCTGGGAGCTCTTCAGAAAGGAGATCCTAGCAGCTCAGGAGAAAGCCATCCCCATGTTTCGGAAAAAAAGCCAGCAGGGGAAAAACACAGCTTGATTGAACAGGGAGATCGTGAGTGATATCAAGAAGAAGAGGAATGTTTATGGGCTCTGGAAGAGGGGAGAGGCCTCTTGGGTGGACTACAGGAGGAAAGTGAGATTATGTAGGGAAAAATCAGAAGGGCTAAGGCTAAACTAGAAATCAGATTGGCAAAGTTGGTGAAAGATAACAAAAAATCTTTCTATAAATTATATAAATAATAAAAGGAGTACTAGGGAGACCATACAGTCCCTGTTGGATGCAGAAGGAACAACAGTGACAGGGGGTGAGGAAAAGGCTGAGGTACTTAATGCCTTCTTTTCCTCAGTCTTTGATTGTAAAGAAAGTTGTTCCCTTTCTGTACAAACCCAGGAGCTAGAGGAGCAACATGAGGTTCCCATGGTCCAAGAGGAGGTGGTCAGAGCCCTGCTAGCCCGACTAGACACCCACAAGTCTATGGGGCTGGATGGGATTCACCCAAGGGTATTGAAGGAGCTGACGGATGTGCTGGCCAAACCCCTTTCCATCATCTTCCAACAGTCCTGGAAGACTAGGGAAGTTCCACTGGACTGGAGGCTGGCTGATGTTGTGCCCATCTACAAGAAGGGTCGCAGGGAGGATCCAGGGAACTCCAGGCCTGTCAGTCTGACCTCAGTGCCAGGGAAAGTCATGGAACAGGTGATCTCGAGTGCTATCATGAAGCACATGCAAGAGAACTGAGTGATCAGGCCCAGTCAACACAGGTTCACAAAAGGCAGGTCTTGCCAAACTAACCTGATTGTCTTCTATGACAAAGTGTCTCGGCTGCTGGACGAGGGAAAGGCTGTGGATGTGGTCTTTCTGGACCTCAGTAAAGCCTTTGACACAGTTTCTCACAGCATTCTGCTTCGGAAACTGTCGGCCTCTGGCCTGGACAGGTGCACACTCTCCTGGGTGGAAAACTGGTTGGATGGCCGGGCCCAGAGAATGGTGCTTAATGGTGTTAAATCCAGCTGGAGGCCAGTTACAAGTGGTGTCCCCCAGGGCTCAGTGTTGGGTCCAGCCCTGTTCAATGTCTTTATCAATGACCTGAATGAAGGCATCGAGTGCTCCCTTAGCAAGTTTGCAGACAACACTAAGCGGAGTGGAAGAGTGGATCTGCTGGATGGTAGGGAGGCTCTGCAAAGGGATCTGAAAAGTCTGGACCGCTGGGCTGAGACAAATGGCATGAGGTTTAACAAGGCCAAATGCCGGATCCTGCACTTGGGACACAACAACCCTATGCAGTGCTACAGACTAGGAGAAGTCTGTCTAGAAAGCTGCCTGAAGGAGAAGGACCTGGGGGTGTTGGTTGACAGTCGACTGAACATGAGCCAGCAGTGTGCCCAGGTGGCCAAGAAGGCCAATGGCATCTTGGCCTGCATCAGAAACAGCGTGACCAGCAGGTCCAGGGAGGTTATTCTCCCTCTGTACTCGGCACTGGTGAGACCGCACCTCGAATCCTGTGTTCACTTCTGGGCCCCTCACCACAAGAAGGATGTTGTGGCTCTGGAGTGAGTCCAGAGAAGAGCAACGAAGCTGGTGAGGGGGCTGGAGAATAGGCCTTATGAGGAGTGGCTGAGACAGCTGGGGTTGTTTAGCCTGGAGAAGAGGAGGCTGAGAGGAGACCTCATTGCTCTCTACAACTACCTGAAAGGAGGTTGTAGAGAGAAGGGAGCTGGCCTCTTCTCCCAAGTGACAGGAGACAGGATGAGAGGGAATGGCCTCAAGCTCTGCCAGGGGAGATTTAGGCTGGACATTAGAAAAAAACTTTTCACAGAAAGGGTCATTGGGCACTGGAACAGGCTGCCCAGGGAGGTGGTTGAGTCACCTTCCCTGGAGGTGTTTAAGGGACGGGTGGACGGGGTGCTAAGGGGCATGGTTTAGTGTTTGATAGGAATGGTTGGACTCGATGATCCGGTGGGTCTCTTCCAACCTGGTTATTCTATGATTTTATGATTTTATTGTGTCCCAGAATATCTCCTTCCTGACAGGGCTCTGGACCTCAAGGTGCTAGACATGTGTCTTGGGCAGGCTGGAAGGGGACTGTGAGTGGACTTCTGCAGCTTCTGTAGGGTATAAGCTGTGAGCAGTGGGACGTAGAAGAACCTTTGCTGATGATCAGGAGGGCCAAGTTGCACGAAGGCTGCTGAGGGATCCACCTTTTTGAATGCCCTCTGACAGCACTTGAATGCCCTTGTCATTAAGCCCTCGAGGTGTGTCATGCCCCGGATCCACAAGCCACACACTTGTATCTAGGCCTGATTAATGGGATGTGTCGTTTATCCATGCGGCAATCTGGAGGCTGACAAGGTCACTCTCAGGGCGAAAATCAAAAGCGATGTTTATTCTCACTCCAACAAACATAAACAGACCAAAATACTCGGGTACACAGCCAAGACATCGGTGTGCAACTTTCCAGAGTTATAGGAACAAATCCCAACCTGTTTAGATTGCAATCTGATCCCTGAACGCAGCCACGTTCACTTGGATCCGATCCGACACACACATCATAAGGTAACAGGAGGGAGACAGAGAGAGAGAGACAGAAAAGGAAAGAAATCGCCACATCGATGGGTGGCAGCAGTTCCTTGGGAACACGTAGTCGCTGCAGCAGCTGAGGGCTGTCACTTTTTTGCCAACCAATGCAGGTCAGATAGGGGCAGGCCAGGCATTAAATATTGGGGAACTCCCTTTCCTAACTGACTTGGTGAAACTTTGTGAAGCCTCAAGGAGTCAGGCACATCTCTTATGAAGGGAATAATTTTACCTGAGTTTGCTAGCATTAGCATCGGGGCACACATCAACTGCAAGCAAACTGCCCTTTGAATACTTCCAGTGAGGTAGTTGAGCCCAGGAGTAGGGATCGCAATCACATCATCCTGCTCCCAAAATCCATTTCCTCCACTCTAGCAAAATATTGTTTGAGTCACAAAGTATGGTGCTCCCTCATGCTCCTGCAACTGAGCAAGCTGGTGCAGTTCAGCCAGTTCCTTTAGAGCATTCATTACAGCAGAGGTTTCAGACTGCTCTCCCTTACCAGTAATAATTAGGGGCTGAAGTTTGAAAACAGGATCTGCATCAAGAGCAAGATCAGATTCTGCCACCCTCTCATTAATAATAATCAGAGGTTGGAGTTTGGGATCAGAATCGGGAGTAGGACCTGATTTCGCCACATCGTCCTCCAAAAACAATGAGCCACATCAGGAGCCTGGTGCTCCAAAATGGAAAACCCAGTTTCCCTACCGGCCCAAGGCCCACAAAGCAGCTGTAAAGTCAGCCTCTGCTCACGTGCATAAGCATCCTCTAAGTTACCTCGCAAAATCTCCTTTGCCCTTTTCAGATCAACGAGGGCTTTTTGTGCTCTCAGCAGAGCCACCCGCTCTGCCTCCAGGTCTATCTCCAATGCCTCATTCACTGTTTTCAGTGTTTTCCCTTTGAAGGAAGGAATAAAACATTAAGAATAATAAGAATCAAATCTTGGCCAGCTTGCTGTAAGCAAAAATGCGATTGTAACAGTTTAGCTTGTTTACTAGTTGAAACAAGGACAGTCCCACAGCAGAATGGACAGACCTGAGGTGACCAAGAGGACACAATGAGGAGATAAGATAAGATGAGATGAGATGAGATGAGATGAGATGAGATGAGATGAGATGAGATAAGATAAGATAAGATAAGATAAGATAAGATAAGATAAGATAAGATAAGATAAGATAAGATAAGATAAGATAAGATAAGATAAGATAAGATAAGATAAGATAAAGAGCATCAGAGGGTTCTGAAGACACAAAAGAACTGTGATGTACATTCGTGTGTGATAAGATATGATAATGAGTTCAATGTATGTTTAACCAGTATTTCCAGAATGTGTAACCAGTGTTTCTCGGAATCTATATGAATATGTATGTTTAACCAGTATAAAAGTCCTGTAAACAGCCTCAATTGACACACATTAGGTGAAATGATTCCCTGTGTGTCCGATGTCATATTTATTAAAGCAATTTCTGCTTAATAATCAAATTGATATTGATTATTGAGTTTGGCCTTTTTCACGACATCAATTTTGGTGACCCAGATGGGACAACGTCTGCTCACGTGCACGACCTGGTGAGTACAAGGACCCCCTTGGGTACCCCCAGGATCTTTTCTTGGTGACTCCTTCGTCTGACCAGATTGCTGCAGGAGCAGACAAAGACCATCTCCTGAAAAGGTATGCTTGAAGTTCTTGTTCCTGGACCAGTAATGGTGTTAGTGTAGAAACCACATAACCACTGGAGCAGTTATATGAGGTGCTTTATTCAGCACTGGGAAACCAGGGGCTCGTGCCCAAAGCTGGCTTCAAGGTCCGTTACAACACGACCGTAATTTATACCTTGACCTAAATTTCACTATTTTCCAACAATGGGGACGACATTATAAGTCCTGAAGGAGATGTGCCACGCAGAGCACTGTACGACTGGTTGCTGTCCCCTTTGTGTATTCCTGTGGTAGTTATGTACAATTGTACTTGGAATCTTGTGGAAGCCTAGGGTTTGGTGACAGGGGTTAAAGTTTCCACTGACTTGGTTTTGGTATGGGGGTTTGAGCCTCTCACCATCTTGGTTTGGTATGGGGGGCTGGGGAATTGTGCACTATTTTGGTCTTGAACTTGGAAAGTATAATAAGGAACTGAATATTGATAATAACTGATTTTAACTTTGGTATACTTTATAACTCTGTGTGTGTGTGTGTCTCAGATGCAACTCTGGAGTGAGTGTAGAGTTTTGATCCATGGTCCTGTTAGGGGTGCAGCCAGAGACAAACTAAGTGAGTGTAAATTTTGTCTTAGAATTTTTATGAGTTTGTTGTTAACCTAATAGCTGTTGCATGGACAGCATGTGAAGAACAGAAACTGGTAAATTATGTCAACAAGTTTGGCTATTCTGACAAAAGACTGTGGCCACCACAAATACTTTTAATCTCGAGCAAGTGCAAGAAGAAGAAAAAAAAAACCCAAGCAAAATTATGTCTGTGTGTGTGAATGCCCCCTCCATTCTCCTCCCTGAATGTGTAGGGTTTTTTTCTCCTCTGGGTCCGCAGGAATTAACCCTATCATCTCTGTATGGGCATGCCAAGTTAACAGCAGTTTTATTTAGATCGCCAACTATCAATTTATTCAAAATTTGTTGTGTGGCTGTTTCTGGAGGCACTTTTATTGTCGTGTATGTGTAACTGGGGAACAGTACACACAGGTTTAGTGTGTGTTTGTGTGTGTGTATTATGTTCATTAATAATGTAAGAAATGTTGAACACCTGCCTAATTGGCAAAGGCCTTAATGGTGATTTGTAAATGGTGGGATGGAACATCAACTATAATGTGTTAGAAACAAGATAACCACTAAGATAACTATAAAGACCCTTACCTTCTTGTCACCCAGAGTCATTGAGATTGACCACTCAGATATGGCCACACCTTAATGACTCTGAGCTGATTTGATTTCATTCCCCCTGGATCTGAAATGAGGTTCCGGGAATAAAGTAGACTTGTCATTTTGGGGAAAAAACATGAATTTAAAAACAATTCTGTGTATAAATGTTCTGTAAAATCACTGCTTGGCAGAAGCACTCTGAGGACAAATCCTGAGGCTTCTCCAGTGCTGAATAAAGTGTACCTGCCTTAATGGTTAAATTAAACTGTTAAGCATAAGTTTCTTTGTTTCAGATCTGGCACCCCAGATGGGACCCTCTCTGCCCGACTACAGGACCCATTTGAGATCGGACTCTCTTGGGTACCCCCAGGGATTTCTCTGGAGAGACTCCTCAACTGGATCTCTGCAGGGACAGACAAGGATCATAAGATAAAAAAGGTGCACTTTAAATTTTTTTTTCCTTGGGTTTGTGGATCAGTCCATTTGGTTTGACTCCTCATAAGTCGTTACTGTATAATGCAGGGTGAGTGTATGCTGGACTGCTAGCATCTTATAGGCATACATTGAAGTTGGTTAGGTTTTGGTTGTAACAGGAGTATTTTTATTTTTTCAGGAGGTCTTGCTTGTAACAGGAGTATTAACTAATATCTGGTTTCTGGGTTTTGTCAGTGTGGTCAGGAGGTCTTGGTTGTTGAGTGACATTAACCAAAGAAACTGAAACTATATGGCACTGTATGTCGTTTTGAAGTGAATGTGAGGTCTCTATATGTTGTTTTGAAGTGAATATGTGGTCTCTATATGCTGTTTTGAAGTGACCAAGTTAATGTTGTTGTGTGTTGTGTGTGTGTGTTATTTTTGTGGTGATGCTCTGAAAAGCCAAACACAATTATCAATACCAATTTGATTATTAAGCAGGGATGATTTTAATAAACAGTGCTGGGGCACATATGGATTAGTCCAACTAACGTGTCCCACTAATGATTCTCCCACTGACTGCATGACTTCTATACAGGTTAAATATACATGTTTGTGTGGGTTCCAGGAAATACTGGTTAAACAGTTACATGTTACATGTCCATTGTTTTTCGGCATTATTAGCATACCCACTCTTGTAAGCATATCATAGTTTCTTTGTGTCTTCTGTTTGCCTCTGATGGTCTTTATCTTATCTCTCCCCCCTCTTCTTGTGTCTTCAGGCCTGTCCTTTGTCCCTGCTGTGGGACTGTCCTTGTTTCAATTAGTAAAAAAGCTAAACTGGCTAATTCATTTCCTTAACATGATTTATTCCTTCCTTCAATGAAATGGGACATTTGTACAAAATTGTATTTGTTTTGTTGTAGAAATAATGATGAATTTTGTCCAGATTGTATATGGATGACTGTTGGGTGTTTATTGCATCCTGACGTAATGCATGTGGTGTAACAAGAAATTGTGGATAACATATGGTTGGGATTTGAGTTGTCCTGAATGTAAGATCCGGGACAACAAGTGTGGAGACATTTTACAGGGAAGAAGGACTCAATGCTGAAGGCCTTGTTGATATTGAGCAACTCTGACAAGACCTTGAAACAGAGAGCTGAGAGGGAAACAAGAGCCAGTTCAGTGGATAGAAGAGACCGCCTTCTGAAAAACAAGAGCTAGTTCGGTGGGGACAAGTACCAACTGAGAGAAAAACAAAAGAAGAAAAATATCAACATAGTAATTTTAGTGTAACTTGTTTTTTTAGCATGCGCAGTTGTTTAGCCAATAATATGTTAGCAAGAGCTTTATGGACAGCTACCTTTAGCCAATAATATACTGTAGATAGCTACATGGACAGCCTGTTATGTAACCCAAAAGGGTATATAAAAAAAACAGCTAACTCAATAAAGGGTCTTCAATCCATCAGATTGAAGTCCGTGCATTAATCCCCTCATATGGTGACCCTGATCGTGACACAACTCGCAGCCTGATTCTGGAAGACGACCAGAGATACTGAAGATAGACAGAGATACTGAAGACGACGGGAGATACTGCAGCACACAGGGTCGATAAAGCACACCCCATCATTGTGTGTCCGGAGAGAAACATTCAGCTAATCGATCGTGTTCTGGCTTGACCAAGTAGGCATAGAGCTTGAGAAGGAGAAGAAATAGAAGAAATTCCAGAACTGCCTGTTCTCGTCAGGATCAGGTGAGCAGCTGAGATTGTAATGGGTGTGAATATGTGAGAAGAAAAGTCAGTATTAAAGATGTTTAAGCATATTTTAAAGAAACAGGGGGTGTGTATAGAAGGGAAAACCTTAGAACTTTTATTGATATGGTTAAAAAGCAAAGGAATGCCCACAGAGAGCTTTCAAACATTTGATTTAAAAAACCATGGAAGGACGCAGGAGGACAGTGATATTCCGTATTCGGAGTCGAGTGCAGGGCCATCAGCACCTGCCGATAATCCCTTTGATCCGGGGCCAGCAGCCCCTGAGAGAACTTTGATTCATTTTCATCCACGGAGGTGTGATGACCTTAAACAGCTACAAACTTTTCCTGGGATTTGTTCACAGGAGGCCTAAGACTCGAAAACCTGTAGAGAAAGTACTAAATGCTCCTCTACTGCCGCGGGGGGGCCGCTGCCCTGGGCCGAGGGGGCCCACCCACCACCGCTGCTGCTGCCACCGCTTTTTGTCATTACAGAAGGGTCTGCTAACAGATACGATAAGAAATTACTCGATTAAATGATGTTGGTAGCAGTTCAAGAATCAAGACAGTTTAAATAATGCGATTTTACAACAGGTACGGCTTTTTGGTTTATCAAACACTTATAAAGATACCAGCTGTTGGAAAGTTGAAACAGGCATGACCCATATATGGCATTTATAGACAGATTGAAGGATGTGCTCGACAAGCAAGTAGACAATCGAGCAGTTAAAGAAGCCTTAATTTTGCAATCAGCAATAAAAAATTCTAAAGACGAATATGGAATGATATGGTGCAGTCTGAAAACTCCTACAACAGCAGCTGGGATCATTTACCTATCAAGCACAGCTGATGGCTGCCACCCTGACTGTACACTGAGACAGAAAGACGTTCTGTTATAGATGCAGGCTTTACTGGAATAATACAAGCAAGGGAAATCGTATACGGGAGGATGGAGTTTTTGGCTTGACTGACCAGTCCATGATCCTATGAACGGAGAAACTACAAAAATCATGAACCTGCAAAGTATGACACTCACAGAGCAAAGAAGAATAATATTTTACTAGAAGTGAAATATTTGTTAGACAATCGATATAAGCCTTATTAGATAATGCATGTGCATATTTAAAGTGTTGTATGTGCCCGGTACTGTGTGTAGTTTAAATATTAATAACATCAAAAAACTGTGGGTCCAATAGTGATAACCAACATTGTATGAATGTATTCAGCTAGCTTTGAAATGAGTGGTCGTGTGTGTGTGTTTTTGAAGCGCTTCAAACGTTTGTAAGACTTACAAATTGATTTTGATTAATCTTGAAAATATATCTCTGGGACCTTTGAATCTCAAATGTCCACTAAGCCAGCAAACAGGTAGATTTACCTGGGGATCTTTGGAATGAAAGGCTTCAGAAGGAAAAAATTTAAAATGCCTAGCAAAACAAAAAACACAGGAAAGAGAGGGAAAGAGAAAGGAAAAAAAATTGGAAAAAGCCTTGCAGCTGTATCTGTGTGTGTGTGTGACCCCCACCCCCCCCACCTCGCCCCTTCAGCTTTGCAGAAGTCCAGAGGTGTTAAGGGTGTTATCTCTCTAGGGGAATGCCAATTTGTGAGAACACTCTGCATTCCAGTGTCCCTTATCAGATCAGCATTTGCTGGGCCCTAGCTCAGACATCCATGAGGGATATTAAGGCAATGAATAGGGGAAAATTCAAAAGATTCATTACAAGTTATTGAGTGGATATTTTACCACATCAACCTTAAAAAAGAAACAAAAAAACCCCCAAAAATCAAAAAAACAAAAAACCCCATAGTGACTAGATTTGAAATTATTACAATGATAATCACCAAGGGAAGAAAAAGAAGTGTTTAGTTATTAGGCCGAGACTCGGAAATTATTTATATTCCAATGATAAAAGAATATGCTATGTGGTTCATGGCAAATATTTTGAATTTACAAGTAGATCTAACAGATTATCCAGGAATTATTGATATCCATTTACCAAGTCATAAATTGTTTTCCTCTTTACAAACATTACAAATACAACAGAAGCCTTCATGTAGAGAGCAACTGGTTGACGGCCTTAAAATATTTAGAATTGTAACATTATCGGTAATAAACTACATGTTTAAATACAGTTCTGGATCCTACTCTGTCTGCCTCGGGGTGTGATAGCCCCCACCTTCTCTTCCCTTCCTTCCTGAATGTGAAGGTTTTTTCCTTTCAACTTCTTTGCTGAGTAAGAGGGAGTTAACTGTTTTATCTCTGTAGGGAGATACTGGGTTATGAGCAATTTTATTTGAAAAAAATAATGAGCAACCCAGTTATTATAGGGATTCCTAAACAGTCTTTATTAAAAGATGGGGGAAATGATCCTTAAAATTTTTAAAGTGTCAACTATTGATTTATCAAAAATTTGTTGTGTGATTAATTCTGCAGACAGTTTTATTGTTTATAATTGGGGAACAATACGTTCAGGTTTAGTATGTGTGTGCATATATTATGTTTATCAGTAATGTAAGAAAGGTTGAACTACTGCCTAATTGGCAAGGACAAAACTTAATGTAATTTAACAGAAAGTATGATCAGTAGTGGAAAAGAAAGTTTGGTCCCAGAAATCTGGGACGTTGGGGGCTGAAGACAGGGAAAGGGTTAAAGAACAGTGTAAAGAAAGGTTTGAGTGAAAATTGAAAAAGAGGTGAAACTAAGGAAAAGGCAAGCTTTAGCCTGGAGAAGAGGAGGCTGAGGGGAGACCTCATTGCTCTCTACAACTACCTGAAAGGAGATTGTGGAGAGGAGGGAGCTGACCTCTTCTCCCAAGTGACAGGGGACAGGACAAAGGGGAATGGCCTCAAGCTTCCCCAGGGGAGGTTCAGGCTTGACATCAGGAAAATATTTTTCACGGAAAGAGTCATTGGGCACTGGAACAGACTGCCCAGGGAGGTGGTTGAGTCACCTTCCCTGGAGGTGTTTAAGGCACAGGTGGATGAGGTGCTGAGGGGCACGATTTAGTGATTGATAGGAATGGCTGGACTAGATGATCCAGTGGGTTCTTTCCAACCTAGTGATTCTATGATTCTAAAGAAACTAAAAATGGAAAACAAAAGAGCCCTCTGGAGTGTGTATTAACACAATGGAAGGATATTGTTTGGAACTGGGGGCACTGAAAACAAAAGACCCTTATTAAATATTGTAATCAATGGTGGCCCCTTTACAAATTAGATGTTGGAGCACAGCGGCCACTTAATGGGACAATAGATTATAACATCCTCTTAAAATTAATATTGGTTTTGAGGAGAGAAGAAAAGTGGGATGAAGCATCTTACACGGAGATGGTTTTAACCCTTCATAACCATCCAGAGTGGCAAAGGAACTGTGGAATTGTGCCCCAGAGGATCCTCTGGCACTCGCCCTTGAGCGAGAAAATAACAAGGAATCTAGAGGTAAACTGTGTTGTGCGTAAGCTGTGCGGTGTTGTTCAGCATGCAGCATTGGACAAAGGTGCACAAAGTTAAACAGAACTCGCCAGGCACCAGAACAGGATCTAACTGATCTGTTTAAGCCTCCCCCTCAATCACAGGAGCAAAATGCCGACTCGGAAAGGACTTCTACTCCTCCAGATAGCCCTGCATCTTCCCGCACCAAGAAAAAGTCTGCTCCAATAGTCCTGCAGGCAGCTCTCTGGGAGGCAGTAAGACCTGATGGAGGGACAATGCTAATCAAGGTACCTTTTCCACCGCTGATTTAGAAGCATGAAAAGGATTGCCCAAGACTGCCGGAATGATACGTTAAGTGTAGCCAAACATTTTCAGTTTATTATAAGACAGCATAACCCCGACTAGGGTGATCTACAGTTATTATTGGAGTGTTTGACAGAGATACAGAAACAATTAGTCTTAAAGAATGCTGGGAATTTGGCTGAAGAATATTAAAAATGAGAAGGGGTGAACATTAAAGATTATTTCCCTCTTCAAGACCCAAAGTGGGATGCGAACAGGAATGCACATAAAGAAAGGCTGCAAGCATATCAGGGATGGATTCTGGAAGGGATGGAGAGAGTCATTCCCAAAACAATTAATTGGTCATTATTACATGCAGTTAAGCAAGGTCCTTCTGAGTCGCCACCTGAATTCCTGGATTGATTAAGGGATGCAATGTCCCACAGCACACTGCTGGATCCTGGGTTGGAGGTAGGAATACAACAACTAGTTTCTTTGTTCTTGAGTCACTCAGCAGGGGATATCAGGCATAAATTCCAAAAGCTGCATTCCACAGAAGATAGGAACCTGGAAGTATTGTTGGATGAGGTGAAAAAGAAATGAAAGAGAGTGGGGTAATCAGAAAGGACAGATAGGGGCCCATGTGAAGGAGGACTGATGGAGATCTGGGGAATCCACCCTAGCAGATCCTCTGGTTATAATGAAGCTAGGGAAAGAGCAAAAGAAGGTTGAATTTTTAATTGACACCGGGACAACATGTTCAGTTTTAAACCAAGCTTTGATACCTCTGGGAAATGACTACATCATGGCAAAGGGAGCAACTGGCCAAAGCGAAAAGGCATAGTTTTGCCAACCTCTGAAATACAAACTGGGGAAACAATGAGGTATACACCAATTCCTGTAAATGCCCAATTCCCCTAAGGCAGTCTTGAGAGATTTTTTAGAACAATTAAGGGCTGTGACTAAATTTGAAAAAGGAGAAATTACTCTGGAGGTAAATGATCAACAATACATACCAGTAATGAGCTTATCTCTATCTAGTGTTCCCACAGGAGGAAAGGTCAATAAAGAAATCATGAACCAGGTATACCCTGCATTGACACCTGAACTAACCTGGTTTACCATTTTAGATCTGAAGGATGCCTTCTTTTGCCTCCCTCTCCATGAGGCCAGCCAGAAAATATTTGCATTTGAAGGGGAGAATCTCAAAAGTGGATGCAGAAATCAGCTTACCTGGACAGTATTACCGCAGAGTTCAGAACAGCCCTACTATATTTGGCAATCAACTTGCAAAAGATCTTGAGTCCTGAGAAGCCCGGTCTGAGGAAGGAAAATTGTTACAGTAAGCGGACGATATCCTGATTGCCACCAGGACAAAGGACGCTTGCATGACCTGGACGGTAAGTCTATTGAATTTTCTAGGACTCCAGGGATATCGGGTATCCAAAAAGAAGGCCCAGATAATGCAGTGCGAGATGATTTACCTGGGCTAGGAAGTCAGTGCTGGACAGAGGACTTTGGGACAAGCCCAAAAAGAGGTAATATGCAAAACTCTGAGACTGCAAACAGTGAAAGAGTTACTAACTTTCCTGGGAATGACTGGGTGGTGCTGACTGTGGATGGACTGCTTGTTAAATTCCTGTATGCACTAACAATTGCTTAACAGAAACACCTTCAATGGAATAAAGAAGCTATCCAGGCCTCTGAGCTACTGAAAAAAGTCCTGATGTTGGCTCCAACCTTGGGACCCCCAGATGTGAGTAAGCCATTTTTCTCCTTTAATATTGGCACAGGATCTGGGCCCATATCACCGAGCAGTTGCATACTTTTCCAAGCAGTTGGCCGCAACTGTAAAAGGTTGGCCTGGATGCCTGCGAGTGGTTACGGCCATAATACTAGATATCCAGGAAGCCCGAAAATTCACCCTGGGCCAGAGAATGATTATGTCGGTGTCCCATACAACATATGCTGTATTTTAAGTGAAAGATGGACACTGGCTTTCCCCACAAAGGTTCTTGAAATATCAGACTGCAATGGTAGAAAATTGTAGTTACTAACATTGTCAATCCAGCCTCTTTTCTTAGCGGAAACACAGGGGAGCCAGTACATCATGACTGTCTGGAAACTATTGAGGCGACATACTCGAGCCATCTGGACTTGATGGGAAGTGCTGAAGATTGGTTCACGGATGGAAACAGTTATGTCCTAAGCGGTAAAAAGACATGCTGGATATGCCATTATCACCAGTCAAGACATAATAGAGTCAGGACCTTTACCCATGAATACCTTTGCACAAAAGGCAGAGATAATTGCTCTGACCCGTGCCTTGGAATTGGCCCAAGGCAAACCTGTAAATATCTATACAGATTCGAGGTATGCATTCAGAATTGTACATGTGCACGGAGCAATCTGGAAGGAGAAAGAGTTATTGAAATCACAGGGTAAAGACAACAAACATGCAGAGGAGATGGAGATCCTGAAACTACTGGAAGTAGTCCAACTCCCTGAGAAGGTAACAATCATGCATGGCAAGTACACCAGAAAGTGAATTCGGAACTGGAAAGAGGAAAGGAGCTGGCGGACAGAGAGGCAAAACAGGCAGCCAAAAGAGAGGTAAAAACAGTAGGGGCTTTGATCCCTCATTGGCGAATCTCATTGGAAGGAGAGCCCCAATATACCAAAGAAGATCAAAAGCTCACTGCAGATTTGGAAGGGTCATATAATGAGGAGGGATGGGTTCTCACCCCTCAAGGGAAATCAGTCATTCCCTCTTATTTAATATGTTTTTTAGTAAAAGAGAAGCATAGAAAAAGGCATTGGGGAGCAGAGGCCCTATAGAAACACCTAATTAGAGAAATTGTATCCAGAAATTTATACACTGCTGTGAGACAAGTGACTCAGCAGTGTGATCTTTGCCTCCAGACTAATCCCAAAAATACCCTCA
Source organism: Clamator glandarius (assembly GCA_033459285.1). Lineage (NCBI taxonomy): Eukaryota > Metazoa > Chordata > Aves > Cuculiformes > Cuculidae > Clamator > Clamator glandarius. The sequence continues at coordinate 158,759 of JAUNZM010000468.1, read as the reverse complement.
CACCAGAAATGGGCCAAATTGGGAAAGGCAACGGGCCTGGACAACAATGGCAAATTGATTTTTCAGAACTTCCAAGAAAAGGAGGGGTATCGATATTTGTGAGTACTAACCGATACCTTTTCAGGTTGGCCAGAGGCATTCCCTACCAGAACAGCCAAGGTTCAAGAGGTAACCAGAACATTAATACAAGAGATATACTCTGTTTTGGGTTTCCTGCGACCGTATCCTCTGATAGAGAACCACATTTTATCTCAAAAATAGTACAACAAATCAGCCACCATTTGGAAATAGATCAGCAACTTCATACCCCATGTCGCCCTCAGTCGAGTGGCCAAGTAGAGAAAATGAACCATTTGATCAAACAACAGATTGTGAAATTAGGACAGGAGGCTAACTTGGCCTGGTCTCTTCCTTTGGTTTTCCTCCGTATATGAACTAGGACAAGGGCCAAGGAAGGACTGAGCCCTTTTGAAATGAACCCTATGGAATATAGAAAGGGGTGTCCACACAAGTTGGGGATGAAATCATGACTTCCTACATGGTGGCATTAGGCAAACAACTCAGCAAAATTGAGAAACGTGCGTGGGACCCAAAGTAGGGGTTTGGATGAACTTGTGCATAACGTACAACCTGGGGATTATGTATATAAAGTCTCTTGAAGATTATTGCATTAGGATCAACTCACAATAAAACTATGTTCTGTCCTTCTGAACACAGGGAATGGGCACGAATGGTGAACGAGAAATGGCAAACTAGAAATTTAGAACCTTCTATTGTCTTTACACTGACCAGAAAGTTTGCCATTTTGAAGTTTGTCCTAATGTTGACCCTAAACCCATGTTAGCATACACTGGCCAGGATTGTGTATGTTTGGGAACGGCTCTATATCTGTAAGGGACACAGGTAGATACTAGGAATCACTCGAATCTTGGTGTTTATAATTGTACTGAAATCACTGGGTGTAATTTTAATTCTTCAGCTCCAGTCACTTCCCATCAGATTTTTAGATCTAATTATACATTAATCCACAAATTGGTGCCTGTCCCCATCGGGATAAACTTAATTTTAACAAAGAAATTGCACGAAGCTTTGATAAGGGTTCATCACGATGGAAATGAAATAAAAGAAGTACTAAAAGGGTGGAAAAGGATGGAGAACAAAAATGGTGGGGTACGCTTTTCAGATGATCACTACGGGTATCCTGAATAAGTTATGTCACCCTATTATTGTTCTCCTAATTCTATCCTTGATTAGTATTGTGGTCTCCATAGTGCTATATGTTTTAAATTGGCGAATGATGAAACAAATAAGGCCCCTGATATATGCTCATCAGCTCCAACAACAAATTGAAATGGACAAAAATCTTATAAAGAACCTGGAAAGGAATGGAGTAATATAGAAGGCATTGATACAGAGTAAAAGAACTAACTTTCTATAAAAAGAGGGGATTGATGCGGGGCTAGGGAGCAGGGGGACTAACAATTGGTGATATTCAAGCTTTAACATTTAAGGTTTTATAGAATAACAATTGTTTAGCTTTAAGTTTTTAGCAACTATTCAGCTCAAGGACTCTGTAGAGTAGCTCCTGATAACAGGGAGTCAGCCCCTGATAAGGAGCAAAACTTGCTGCCTTCAGGCAGCAACTCAAACTGGTCAAACTGAGAATGGCCTTGGGATTGGGAGGAACGCCAAGGACCCAGGGAGCATGTGCAAGGAACAAGATTACTGAAGTTCACAGAGAGGAAGATATCTTACTTCATCCCTGAGATCCTAGGCTACGATCACCAGGAGACACTGTGCCTGCACCAGTAATTATAATACAGGGAAAGGTCATAAATATGTAGTAGGTGTTTATGAATATGCATGTCTTTACACTATAAGTAGCTGTTTCCAAACAGAATGGTGTGTGAGTTAGGAGGATTAACCCCCTTGCATCTGCCAGCGAATAAACACATACATACTTTATAACCCTTATAGTTATAGAGTTTGATTCCACAAAACACCATCCTGGTCAAGTCAGATGACATTGCAATTGAAGTAACTAACATTGTGAACCCAGCTTCTTTTCTCAGTAGAACAACAACTGAACTGCTGATACATGACTGTCTTGAAAAAATAGAAGCTGTGTATTCCAGCAGACCAGGTTTGAAGGAAGAACCTCTGGAAGATACATCTTATCTTGATTCCTGGTTTTCAGATGGAAATAGTTTTGTCTGACATGGTACCCGTCATGCACTTTTGAGGGCACCTGAGAGGTAACACTGACCAGGAAACAGGTAATAGATTGGCTGATTATGAGGCTAAACGGGCAGCAGAAAGAATGTAAGAAGGGCAAATTTTAGCTCTAATCCTAGATAATAGAGATGAAAACTTAGAAAATTAGCAAGATATTAGATACTCCGAGTCCAATCGGGAATTAATACAAGAACTTGGAGGACAGGTCCCTTCCCATAAGTGGGCACAGTTAAAAGGTGGCAGAACTATTGTACCTGCCAGCTTGGTTTGGGAACTTGTCAAGAGGAAACATAATAAAACCCACTGGAGACCAGACCCCTTATATCAATTCTTAACTCAGAAATGGATAGAGAGGAATTTATATATCACTGTTTGGCAAGTGACTCAACAGATTGAAATACGTTTAAAGAATAATCCTAATACAGAAAATTGGATACAATAAGTAATAATTAGGAAAGGAAATGTGTCTGGAGAGAGTTGGCAAATTTATTTTTCTGAACTCCCAAGAAAAGGTGGGTACAGATGCTTGTTAGTATTCACAGATACATTTTCTGGATGGCAGAGAGCTTTCCTTGCAGGACAAATAAGGCAGGGGAAGTGACAAAGATTTTGTTGAATGAAATGCCCCAATTAGGAGTACCCATGATTATTTTATCAGATTTTTGTCATTCTTGTGCACAAGTAGTACAACAAGTTAATAGAACATTCGGGATCAATTGGCAATTGCACACTCCACGCTGACCACAGGCTAGTGGCCAGGTGGAGAAAATGCATCATCTGATTGTTGCTGATAAAAAAGCAATTAGCTAAAATTTGTCAAGAAGCCAATTTGTCTTGGTATCAAGCACTTCCTTTGGCCTTGTTTAGGACCAAGCCAAGGTCCAAGGAAGGCATTGGCCCCTTATATCAATTGTAGGAGATCTTACACAATCTGGTGAGAATTATCTACAGTGATGTTTAATTGACTGCAAAAAGAGCTGAACTTGTTAAAAATAATACAAAAAAACCAAAAAAACCAAACAAAAAACCCAACAAGCAAAACTGACCTGTATTAGCTGCACAGGCTAGATGTTTATATCAACCTGTACATCATTTTAAATCTGGGGATTTGGTTTATGTTAAGAATTTGAAACAAAGAAATTTACGCTTAATAGTTTTATTTAACATTCCATCATTTACAAATCACCATTTCAATTTTATAGGTGATCCTATTGAGGAGAAGTGGATATCAAGTATTATTGATCGCAATCAAGATTAAAGAACTCACTTGGATCTACTATTCCTGAATGAAGGAGGCTACAGGAAAACATTGGACTTCTGAAAATCTAAGGCCTTTAAAACTAAGACTACAATGACAATACATGTAGAATCCACAAGTATTGATTCTAATAGCTGATATTGTTAATATTGTAACTGCTTGGGATCAAAATATGTATCCGTGATTGGTATAAGAAGTGAGAAATAGTCTTTAACTGGTCAGATTGCCTGGTATGTACAGCTCTTCCCAGAGGAAATATGCAGTCCCCTTTATTTGGTATTCCAATAAGTTATAGTAAGTGGAGTTGGCCATTTAATGGCATGGGCCACGGGCCACAGATGACAGCAAAAGAGAAAATTGTATCAAAGGTCCTCACAGAATCACAGAATCACAGAATGACCAGGTTGGAAGAGACCCACTGGATCGTCGAGTCCAACCATTCCCACCAATCCCTAAATCATGCTCCTAAGCACCTCATCCACCCGCACCTTAAACACCTCCAGGGACGGTGACTCAACCACCTCCCTGGGCAGACTGTTCCAATGCCTAAGGACCCTTTCCGTGAAGAATTTCTTCCTTGTCTCAAGCCTGAATCTCCCCTGACAGGCCTCTTGTCCTGTCCCCTGTCACTTGGCAGAAGAGGCCAGCTCCCTCCTCTCCACAACCTCCCTTCAGGTAGTTGTAGAGAGTAATAAGGTCTCCCCTCAACCTCCTCTTCTCCAGGCTAAACAACCCCAGCTCTCTCAGTCGCTCCTCATAAAATTTGTTCTCCAGCCCCTTCACCAGCTTCGTTGCTCTTCTCTGGACTCACTCCAGAGCCTCAGCATCCTTCTTGTGGTGAGGGGCCCAGAACTGAACACAGTACTCGAGGTGCGGTCTCACCAGTGCCGAGTACAGGGGGAGAATAACCTCCCTGGACCTGCTGGTCACACCGTTTCTGATATAAGCCAAGATGCCATTGGCCTTTTTGGCCACCTGGGCACACTGCTGGCTCATGTTCAGTCGGTTGTCAACCAGCACCCCCAGGTCCCTCTCCTCCTGGCAGCTTTCCAGCCAGGCTTCTCCTAGTCTGTAGCTCTGCTTAGGGTTGTTGTGTCCCAAGTGCAGGACCCGGCATTTGACCTTGTTAAACCTCATGCCGTTGGTCTCAGCCCAGCAGTCCAGCCTGTTCAGGTCCCTTTGCAGAGCCTCCCGACCCTCCAGCAGATCGACACTTCCTCCCAGCTTGGTGTCATCTGCAAACTTGCTAAGGGAGCACTCAATGCCTTCATCCAGGTCGTTGATAAAGACATGGAACAGGACTGGACCCAGGACTGAGACCTGGGGAATCCCACTTGTCACTGGCCTCCAGCTGGATTTAACTCCATTTACCACCACCCTCTGGGCCCGGTCATTCAACCAGTTTTTCACCCAGGAGAGTGTGCACCCATCCAGGCCGACAGTTTCCAAAGCAGAACACTATGACAAACTGTATCAAAGGCTTTACTGAAGTCCAGGAAGACCACATCCACAGCCTTTCCCTCATCCAAGAGTTTAGTCACTTGGTCATAGAAGGTGATCAGATTACTCTGGCAAGACCTGCCTTTCATGAACCCGTGTTGACTGGGCCTGATCACCCAGTTCTCTTGCAAGTGCTTCATGATCGCACTCAAGATCACCTGTTCCATGACTTTCCCTGGCACTGAGGTCAGACTGACAGGCCTGGAGTTCCCTGGATACTCCCTGTGGCCCTTCTTGTAGATGGGCACGACATCAGCCAGCCTCCAGTCCAGCGGAACCTCCCCAGTCATCCACGACCGATGGAAGATGATGGAAAGGGGTTTGGCCAGCACATCCACCAGTTCCCTCAAAACTCTTGGGTGGACTCCATCCGGCCCCATAGACTTGTGGGTGTCTAGCTGGGCAAGCAAGTCTCTAACCACCTCCTCTTGGACCTTGGGAATCTCATACTTCTCTTCCAACCCTTGGGGTTGTGCACAGAGGGAACAATTTTCCTTACTGTTAAAGACTGAGGCAAAGTAGGCATTGAGCAACTTGAGAAAATTGTATCAAAGGTCCTCAGTTTGAATTACAAAGCCTGGGAAATGACACCTTTATAAGGCAAAACAATTCTGATGCCTTAAAAGAAGAAAATTTTACAAGACTTGGGGGAAATTATTCCAGTGGTTCTTTACCTGAATAATTATGGTGAGTGTGTGGTGATGGGTATGCTAGGAAAGATTTACCAACACGTTGGTATGGCACATGTACTATTGGTTGCCTGGTACCCCAGGACCAAATTTATAACCACTCTCCTACCCCTCCAGGACAACTTGAAAAGATTTGGCCACAGCATAAAGAATAGGATGGCCCACAGGATATCATAGTTTTGTTTGGTGGCTCTTCCTTCAGTTGAGATTAAGTGAAGTAGAAAAGGCAATTGTTAATACCTCAGCCACTATAGAACAAATTGAAAACTTAACAATAGATGCCATACGTAACTTCCAAATACATGTATCCCCCCTTAGTAAAGTAGTATTATGAAATCAAATGGTACTAGATCTCTTAACAACCAAAGATGGTGATGTTGATATAGTAATAAATGCTAGTTGTTGCTCTTATATTAACAAGGAAAACCAAATAGAAATAGACTTAGATGAAACCTGGAAATGAACTGGTATAATGTATAGAATCTCACTGGAGGACAGCTCACATGGATTTCAGGAAATCTGGGAAAAGCTTACATCCTGGATGCCAAATCTGAAATGGCTCAAATATTAATTGTCAAAACTCAGCAAAAAGTTCAAGTGATTTGAAGCGAAACAAAGACACCAAATAGAAACAGGAAAGTATTTTGCCAAGTCCATCGAAAAGGATGGTGTCTTCTAAAATAGCAAAAGAATTTGCAATGAAATTGAAAAGGAGGGAATTGAAGGAAGGAATAAAACATTAAGAATAATAAGAATCAAATCTTGGCCAGCTTGCTGTAAGCAAAAATGCGATTGTAACAGTTTAGCTTGTTTACTAGTTGAAACAAGGACAGTCCCACAGCAGAATGGACAGACCTGAGGTGACCAAGAGGACACAATGAGGAGATAAGATAAAGAGCATCAGAGGGTTCTGAAGACACAAAAGAACTGTGATGTACATTCGTGTGTGATAAGATATGATAATGAGTTCAATGTATGTTTAACCAGTATTTCCAGAATGTGTAACCAGTGTTTCTTGGAATCTATATGAATATGTATGTTTAACCAGTATAAAAGTCCTGTAAACAGCCTCAATTGACACACATTAGGTGAAATGATTCCCTGTGTGTCCGATGTCATACTATTTATTAAAGCAATTTCTGCTTAATAATCAAATTGATATTGATTATTGAGTTTGACCTTTTTCACGGCATCAATTTCTCTCTCAATTTTAAGTCTCTCCGACTTCCCTTTCCAAACAGCCACCCACACAGCTGCTACCAGGACTCCAACCATTGCCAACAGAGCTAAAGACAAGTGGGAGCAATAGAAAGAAGGCATACCCCAGGGAGCCTTCATAACCATGTCTGAAATCGCAATTTTCTTTCACCCTGTCGCTGTTGCAAACAGATAAACCCTGCTCGCTGCGCCAAAAATGTCACTCCCTGGATCCATGTGCAGCACTCTCATGTCCAGGCCTGAATTGGGGGTGGGGGGGGTGGATTCCTTTATCTATGCGGAGATCCAGAGGTCAACAAGGTCACTCAGGGCAAAAATCAAAAGCAATATTTACTCTGGCTCCGCAAACATAAACAGACCAAAATACTTGGGTACACAGCCAAGACATTGGGGTGCAACTTCCCAAAGTTGCAGGAACAAATCCCAACCTGTTTAGATCTCAATCTGATTCCTGAACGCAGTCAAGGTCACTCAGATCCAATCCAACACACACACCATAAGGTAATGGGAGGGAGATGGAGAGAGAGAGAGACAGGGAGAAAAGGAAAGAAATCACCACATTGATGGGCAGCAGCAGTTCCTCGGGAACATGTGGTCACTGCAGCAGCTTCTTCCAGGCCGCGTGGTCCAGGCTGGTCCGATCTGTGAGAACTAATTTATAATTAATGTTATCAATTAATAATTTAATAAAATAAAAATATAATAATGAAAAATAAATTAATCATTTATAACAAACAAACAGATAAATAAATAAAGCATTTTATTAAAAATAAAATTATAATAATTTCAGCCTGGAGAAGAGAAGGCGCCGAGGAGATCTTATAGTGACCTTCCAGTACCTGAAAGGAGCCTACAAGAAAGCTGGAGAGGGACTATTCATAAAAGCTTGTGGTGGTAGGACAAGGGGGAACGGATATAAGCTGGAGAAAGGCAAATTTAGAATAAATATTAGGAATAATTTCTTCACCATGAGAGTGGTGAGACACTGGAACAGGTTGCCAATGGGATTTATGGATGCCCCATCCCTGGAGGTGTTTAAGGCCAGGTTGGATGGGGTCTTGGGCAGCCTGATCTAGTGGGATATTCCTGTCCATGGCAGGGGGCTTGGAACTAGATGATCTTTGAGATCCCTTCCAACCCTAACTATTCTGAGATTCAAAGTTTTGCTGCAGCTGGTTTGTGTGTTTAATTATCTCATCATGTAAATCTGTCTTGTAAGATGTAGCTGCTTTAGGTCAAGAGATAACCTATCTTAGCGCTGTGAGAATTTATTGATATGTTTAGTTGTCTTGTAAAATGTAGCTGTTTTATGTGAGGAGATAACCTGAAGGGTTAACCAAACCAAAAACAAAACCAAAAGGCTGTGGGTTTGAATGCCCCCTCCCTTCTCCTCCCTGAATGTCAAGTGGGTTATTTTTTTGGGTTTTATTTGTTTGGTTTTTGGGGTTTTGATTTTTTTGTTTTTTCCTCCTCTGAGTCCAAAGGAATTAACCCTGTTATCTCTGTAGGGGCATGCCAATTTATGAGCAGTTTTATTTAGATAAAAATAATGAGCACCTCAGTGATTATTGGGGAGTTCTCAAACAGGCTTTATTAAAATATGGGAGGGAATGACCCTTGACATTTTAATAGAGCACCAACTATCAATTTATTAAAAATTCGTTGTATGGTTATTTGTGCAGGCACTTTTATTATCGTGTGTGTAATTGAGAAACAGTACACAGGTTTAGTCTGTGTGTGTTATATGTATCAATAATGTAAGAAATGTTGAACATCTGTCTAATTGGCAGAGACAAAACCTAATGTCATTTAATAGAAAGATTTAAAGTTATCAGTGGTGGAAAATGTATGTGAAGAGGAGGAGGAAGATAAATGATTTAAAGTTTATATGTTTGTACCAAGTCTGTAAGTAGCAGTGGTCATTGGACGTGTGTAAAAGGTTTAAGCAACAAAGACATGTGCCTATGATTAGTAAACTTTTAAAACTTTGATCATCTTTTTAGAACGTTGCTGAGATGCAATAGAATAGTATCCAACTGCAATAAATTTGGTAGCTGTTCTTCTGGCAATTTAATTGCTTCGATTGTTTATTTTCTAGCTTGAACCATCCAAGCACTGTTATGAGAACTATAGGATTAGTATCTGGTTTATTTTCCAAGGGATTCAAGGAAGATTGTTCATTGTTCAACAGTTGGTGTATGTGAGGATGTGATGGACTGTTTGGTTGACCCTAACCTGGAGAAAAAAAATCTCTGAATATTTTTGAGAAAGTTGTTTTAAAGTAGATGTGTGATCTTACAAGAAAAGAGTTTGTGGGGTTTTTTTTCCCTTTCACAGCAAATTGATTTAGTAGCACTCTGCATTCCAGTGTCCCTTATCAGATCAGCAACTGCTGGGATTTTAGCAGATACTAATGAAAGCATAGTTTAAGGGCCCAAAGGACTATGCCAGAGACAATACCCTTTGAGATTAAAAGACTGCAAAGGAATAGAAAGTCCGATTAATAACTTTTTACAGCATGGAGCTATTAGTGGAATGTGAATCTGACTAATGAAAAAGTTGGCTGGATTTCACCAAGTAGTACAGGACCTGAGAAAAATAAAAAGATTGTCAAAGATTTGCATCTTGTAGTGGACTAAATTAAGAATAACCAGATATGGTTTACAGTGTTAGATTTAAAAGATGCATTTTTCTGTCTGCCGCTAGCCAAAGAAAGTCAAAAGCATTTGAAGGAGAGAGTCCTACCTCTGGTACGAAAACCCAGCTTACTTGGATGATTTTGCCCCAAGGTTTTAAAAATAGCTCAACATATTTTGGAAATCAATTAACATGAGAAACTGAAGCATAGGATTCTCCCTCTAGAGATAAAATCCTTCTACAATATATGGATGATTTGTTAATAGCAACTGAAATGACACCTATGTGCATTCAGTGAACTGTGAGTTTTGTTGAATTTTCTTGGATTAAACGGCTATCAAGTCTCTCAACAGAAAGCCCAAATGGTGCAAGAAGGAGTGATGTACTTGGGATATGGACTGTCCAGGCGACAACGAGAACTGGGAACTGAATGAAAGGAAGCCGTCTGTCAGACTCTACTCGCACAAAGAGTAAAAGGAATCAGGACCTTTCCAGGAATGACAGGTTGGTGCCATTCATGAATTTACAATTATGGGGTGATGGTAAAGCCATTATATGAACTTTAAAAAAATAAAAACAACAAAAAAAACCCACCAACCCTCTCCAACTGACATGATCTAAGGAGGTTAAAAATGCATTTGAGATGCTTAAAAGGAACATATGAGACCTCCAGCTTTGGGTCTACCAGACATGATTAAACCCTTTTGGCTTTTCTCTCACAAAAGATGGCCAGGATGCTTACTGAATGGTGGCAGCAACATTAAAGAAGATCTGCTGTGTTAGAACAAAAGGGAAGTCACTGGCTTTCTCCATCTAGGTTTCTGAAATAACAAGCCATCCTGGCAGAATCAGATGATATCGGAATTGAAGTAACTAACATTATAAACCCAGCTTCTTTTCTCAGTGGAATGACAACTGAACTGCTGATGCATGACTGCCTTGAAACAACAGAAGCTGTGTATTCCAGCAGACCAGATCTAAAGGAAGAACCCCTGGAGGATGCATAAGATTCCTGGTTTACATATGGAAGTAGCTTTATCCGACAAGGTACCCATAAAGCTGCTTATGCAGTAACTACTAGGGACAAGGTAACTGAATCTCAACCATTACCTGCTGGGACTTTGACTCAAAAGGCTGAAATTGTTGCCTTGACCAGAGCCTTAGAACTGGCAAAAAGGAAAAAGATAAATATATGGACAGATTCTAAATATGCTTTTGGCGTCATTCATGCTCACAGAGTGATTTGGAAAGGAACAAGGGCTATTGACAGCACAAGGAAAAGAGATTAAACATGCTGAAGAAATACTTTGCCTGTTGAAGGCAGTACAGTTACAAACCAAAGTCACCATCATGCACTGCAGAGGGCACCTGAGAGGTAACACTGACCAGGAAACAGGTAAAAAAATGGCTGATTATAAGGCTAAAAGGATGGCAGAAAGAATGCAAGAAGAGCAAATTTTAGCTCTAATCTGAGATAAAAGAGACAAAACTTGGAACATCAGGAAAGCATTAAATACTTCAAATCTGATTGGGAATTAATACAATAACTTGCGGAACAGATCCCTTCCCAGAGGTGGACACAATTAAAGGACAGCAGAACTATTGTACCTGCCACCTTGATCTGGGAACTTGTCAAGAGGGAACATAATAAAACCCATTGGGGACCAGACTCTATATAAATTCCTACATCAGTACCATGGTTCAACAAGTGACTGAACAGTGTGAAATATGTTAAATTGAATGCAACTGGAAATAATTAGAAAAGGAAACGTACCCAGAAAGTGTTGGCAAATTTATTTTTCTGAACTCTCGAGAAAAGATGGGTACAGATACTTGTTAGTATTCACAGATACCTTTTCTGAATGGCCAGAAACTTTCCCTTGCTGAACTAATAAAGCTAGAAAAGTAACTAAAGCCTTATTACAAGAAATAATACCTAGATTTGGAGTACCAGCATCAATATCCTTGGACCGAGGGCCACATCTTATCGTAAAGGTTGTTCAACAAATAAGTAAGCCTTTGGGGATGGACTGGCAGTTACATACCCCATATAGGCTGAAAGCAAGCGGCCAAGTAGAGAAAATGAATCATTTAATAAAATTGCAAATTGTGAAGTTAGAGCAAGAAGACAGGTTGCCCTGGCCCCAGTCATTATCTCTGGCCCTCCTAAGAATTAGAACAAGAGGAAGGGCCAAAGAAGGACTCGGTCCATTTCACAGAATCACTAGGTTGGAAAAGACCTCCAAGATCAAGTCCAACCATTCCTATCTGCAACTAAACCATGTCCCTGAGTACCTCATTCATCTATCTTTTAAATACCTCCAGGGATGGTGACTCAACCACCTCCCTGGGCAGCCTGTTCCAGTGTCCAATGACGCTTTCTGTGAAAAGTTTTTTTCTGATGTCAAGCCTGAACCTCCCCTGGTGGAGCTTGAGGCCATTCCCCCTTGTCCTGTCCCCTGACACTCAGGAGAAGAGGCCAGCACCTTCCTCTCTACAACCTCCTTTCAGGTAGTTGTAGAGAGCAATAAGGTCTTCCCTCAGCCTCCTCTTCTCCAGGCTAAGTATTTAAAATACTATATGGTAGACCTTATATTGTACAAACTGGAACCTCAACACAAATAGGGGAGGAAATGTTGACTAGCTACATAATTACACAACTGCGAGAAATCAAAAAACAAGTTGTGAGTTTTCGAGTTAGAGGTCTTGATGGGCTGATTCATAGTGTTACACCAGGTGATTATATATATATCAGATCTCTTTCAGAATCATCTTTAGAACCTAAATGGGAATTTCCATTCCAGGTGTTACTGACATCTCACACAGCAGTTAAAATTAAGGAGCAAACATCATGGATACACTACACTAGAATTAAAAGGGCCCCTAAGCCACGATGGGAAGTAACTCCGACCGGACCTATGAAACTACGGATTCAACAAAAAGATGGATATTGATTATATTTTTTAACGTAATGTTATGTGCAAGAACAGCAAAGTCTTGGGACCAAAATACATATTTGCATCTGGCCACAAACATATCCAGACCATTTAGCCTATCAAATTGCTGGGCATATACAGCTCTTCCCCGAGGAAATACGCAGTTCCCTTTATTTGGGATTCCAATAAGTTATGATAATTGGAATTAGCCATTTAATGGCACGGGCCACTGATGTCAGCAAAAGGAAGATTATACCAAAGGTCCTCAATTTGAATTGAAAAGCCTGGGAAATGCTACCTTTGTAAGGTGAAATAATTCTAATATCTTTAAAGTAAGGAAATTTTCAAGTCTCATATCTGTCTAGGATTACTACACACACCCTGGAAAAGAATCAGCCACACTATAAAAAAATCCATTAATAGAATGGCCCATGGGATATCATAGTATTGTTAGGAGGTTCTTCCCTCAGTTGGGAATAAGTGCTGTACGACACCTCATATGGATTTCAGAAAATCTGGGAAATGTTTACATCCTGGCTGCCAAATCTGAAATGGCTCAAACAAATCTTTGTAGGAATTATTATATTAACAATCTTAGGTGTCATAGTCTATATAATACTTAGATGTTTCTTATGACATTGTCAAAATCCAACAAAAAGTTATGGTGATTAGAAGCAAAACAAAATCAGACACCAAATGAAAACAGAAAAATATTTTGCTAAATCCCTCAGAAAATGGTATCTTATCAAATTACAAAAGAATTTGCAATGAAATTGAAAAAGGAGGAATTGAAGGAAGAGATTATTTGTTATAAGTTACTAACCTATTAAATATTTGAATATCCTGTATAGTTTTTGTGATTTTAGAACTAAAATGTAGGATTAGCTTGAATAATAACTTTTAGCTAGCCTGTGCCTGGATACTTGAGATTACATAGGGAATTTTAACAAGACTGCAATTAGAAAGAATGGGAAAGAATGTGATTGTATCTAATTAAGCCAGATAACAAGGACTAGAGCAATGATAAGAGAAAGAAGAACCAGCTAGGACCAAATGCAGCCTTGAAGAGGAGCCCAAACTGTCTAAGAGCGTGCACAAGAAGGAGAGCTGAAAAGTCCACTGTGAAGAAGATTGTGAGCTTTCCTCTAGAAGCCCCCAGTCCAAGACCACCGAAGGGCAGGGCACATGTGCCAAAGGGAGGGAACTTATGTAAATAAATTACACGAAATGATTATATTAGACACACCTGTTCCAGGAAACTTAATGAATATGCATGCTTTAGTGTAATAAATCAGTGACAGTTTTGTTTCTCGATGTGCAAGCTAGGTGGAGCTAACCCCCTTGCACCCAACACGTCACGTCTTATTAAACATACCTACTTTATAACTCATCATGAGTTTTAGAGTTCTTTCCACATGTCAGTAGGACATTGCTCCCAATCACAGAGAGCATTATCAAAGAGTTTGCCAGGACCTCTGTTAACCTACACACTGGGATCAGTGTTTCCTGCTTCCCTTCAGCATTCCCTGCTTGCTGCAGCAGTGGGGAGAATTAACTCCTCTCCTTGTTCAAGGCATGGTGAGATGTTCCTTTCTTCTGTCTGTCTTCTGGCATCTGCCTTGTTGCAAGCACGTTGGTCCCACTGGATTAAGGTGCTGCAGGAGCCATGCAAAACTGTTGTGCAGCCTTGTAGCCTGCTATCGCAGCCGATGACTGATCTCATCTGACTGCTGCATCCTGTCCTGCTCATGGTTTTCCCTCGCTCACTGTCTTGACAACCCCTGTAGCTCCAGGGGCAGCCAGTGCCTCCTTGCTGTGCTCAGGCTGATGCAGGGCCTTCCTATGAAGAAGGAAAGCAGGAACTCCTGCCCACAGGCCTCTCAAAAGCCTCTAGGGTGGTGACAATGCTTCCAGTGGAGAAGTGGCAAATGTAAAAGTGACATGGGCACGTGAGAGTGTCCTCAGAGGGAAGCTTGAAACGAGGATTGAACAAAAAGCAAATATTAATCACTATAAATATTCCTGAATTGATATCCCAAAGCATTCTGCTGGGTAATGGTCCAGATGTGCTGGAAAAAGTCTTTCTGAGATTCTGTGTGTGCTTCCCCATCTGCAACCACCTTCACTATGCATGAATGTACAAGTGAACCTGTCCAGCACCTACTTCTGCCCTTGTTCTGAGTCAAGGCAGGCATCTTGGTATCTGGACTTGGAAGCTGCTATCATTCTGCTAGATGTTTCTATCAAGTGCCTTGTTCTCTTGCAACACCATCAAAACAAAGATGGCAGCTTGGCACCATCCTGCTGTGCATGGCTGGTATGGAGGGGATCAGGCAGGTCCCTCTGGCACTGGGAAGAAAAAGACACATACGCTTGTTTGGGAACCAGGCAGGTTAAAAAGGGGAGCTGCAGAGCTGAGATGTTGAGTCTGTTGTAGGGCTGCAGAAGCTGGAGGCTGGGCGTCCCCCCACTACCCTCACCCTCCTCCAGGAGGCTGTGGGATGATTCTGTTCCAAGAGGGTCTTGGCCCAGATGTACACCTGCCTTGGCTGCTGTGCTCAGCAAATGGTAATGGCCAGGTCTCTCCCCTGTCAGTGAAGAGAGGGGAAATGCAGTCTAGAGCAGAATGGGGAGGCTCAGGCTGTCCATGCTGCCTCTGAGTGGTCCTAGGCTGCTGCTGGAAGGCTAGGTCTTGAGCAGAAGTTGCCCTTGTGCCCCAGCCTCCTTGGGCAATGAGGCTGCAAAATTCAGGCAGGGGTTTTGTCTGAGCACAAAGGGTTGCTGCAGAGAGAGAAGCTCAAAAAACAGCCTGAAGAGGGCTGGCTTTGGCTAAAGTGCTACCCTTGCTTAGTGGGCATCATTGGGAAAGCAAAGCAGAGATCTGAATCCCACAGAACAATAAAGATGCCAGCAAGAGGTCCTTGCAACATGCACCTCTTCCCAACTATCCAGGGCAAGCCTCAGACAGCCCTTCAGCACCTGAAATGGGCCCACCACGTAGACTTCCAGTGCTTTCCTGCCCTGTCCCACATAGCAGCAGCGTATCCCTGGCTGGAGGAAACTGATGTGGAGCTGTAAGCCCTGGCTCTGTGTAAAGCCCAACTTTGCATTTTCTTTGCCTTAAACATTTTGTCTGAAGGTTGGCCATTTGTGCCCTTGTTCTGTGGCATAAATAGCAGAGGGGGTGCAGCAGCAGGCTCTCCCCAAAGACTGATATCGCCAGAGAGCCTCCCCTGTGGTGCCGGGTTCAATGGGAGGGGAGGTGCAGGAATAAGCGCTGCTCCCCACCGCCTGGCCGAGCTCACGGTCCAGAGCCGGCTGCTATGGGGGAGGAGAAGCAGCGGTAGGTGCTGCCCCCTCCCTTTCTCCACCAGCCGGACTACCCAGGCCAGACCCTCCCGAAGGACACGCGGCAAGCCTGAGCCCCTTCACGTGTTGATGAGACACGGACTGCCCTCATAAAAGAACTAACTCGCGAGGAGCCATGCACTGTGCTTGCGCCCATCACTTCAATTGGACCAGACTGGACCATGTGGAAGTGAAAACCTTGAATGATGTATAGAAATTGGCAGGAATCATTAATTGGTTGCGGCCTTATTTAGGCCTAACTTCATCTCAATTGAGGCCCCTTTTAGAACTGTTAAAAGGAGACACTGATATTACAGCACCGCGGTCTTTGACCCCTGAAGCAGGGCAAACAGTTGAGATGGTGGAACAGGCAATTCAGGAAAAGCATGTGTGGAGAACTGAGCTCACTGTTGCAGTTCAGGTATTTGTTTTGATTGATGACATGATACCATTTGCAATGATTGTGCAATGGAACCCAGATTGGGAAGACCCACTTCATGTATTGGAATGGGCCTTCTTGTCTTGTCACAACAAGAAGACTGCTCCAGGCCTATTTGAATTATTGGCACAGATTATCATTAAGACCCGAATAAGGTGCTCAGAATTGTTGGCAAGAGACCCAGAAAAAATCATCTTACCTGTACAGGTAGACTATTTTGAATGGTGTCTAGCTAACAGTTTGGCATTGCAGGCTGCACTAATGAATTATACAGGACAAATTGAGTATCATTTTCCTTCTCATCTGTTATGTAAGTTAGGAAGTCAAATTCGTATTGGACAGAAACAATTAAGCCAGAAAGAACCTGTGACAGGTCCTACAGTATTTACAGATGGATCAGGATGCACTGGAAAAGCAGCTGTTGTCTGGCATGATGGTCACCAGTGGCAACACATATTCGAGCAGCAAGAAGGTTCCCCTCAAATTGTGGAACTTAATGCTGTTACCTTGGCATTCCAACGATTTACTTGTGCAATGAATATTGTTAGAGATTCAGCTTACATAGCGGGACTAGTCCAGCGACTGGATAAAGCACTTTTGGGAAACGTGAATAATGCCTTGGTTTTTGACGTGCTACAATCATTATGACTGACAATTCAAAAAAGGCATTAAGGTTAAGGTGAAAGACCTGCAAAGCAGACAGTGGTCACCTCTGTGTGATTTATTAACCTGGGGAAGAGGGTATGCTTGTGTTTCCACAGGTAGTGGCCCTCAGCGGGTTCCTGCTCACTGCGTTTGGCCTGTTGTGGATGGTCCACGCAAGTGAAGAACGGATGGTCCGAAGCAGATACACCTCCTCTAATATGTCATGCTCCTTTTCTCTTCTAGTTGGTTTTGCCTGTAGGGATCTTTCTAGTTTGTGAGGATCGAGCATGGGGGGTGGAATTCTTTTGAAACTTAAGGGTGGGCCATGTAGCGTTGGGGAGCTTATGTCACCAACATCCAACCTTATTACAAAAAATTATAGCAGCCTTAGTATTGGCACCTGGGATTGCTACGGCGGCCACCTTAAAAAGCTAATGAATTTGGAATGTTGGCTAGGTAAGCAAACCAATGGTACATTGATTTCACTGAGTGGTTTGTTAACTGATGTTGATAGTGTTAGGTATGCCGTATCACAAAATAGAACCGTAATAGATTCTCATTATTAGTTTAAGGACATGAATTTGAAGGCTTTGAGGGAATGTGTTGTATCAGATAAGGAGTCAATGGGTGGAATTAGTTGAATGGCTTGCTTAAAGGATGGGGACTGTCAAGGTAGTTGTTATCTTTGGTAAGATCTAGATTGTTGATTTTGTTTGTTGTTGTAGTTTGTGTTATTAATGTTGCCATGTCTTGTGTCTCTGTTGCAAGGGCCCTGCAGCAGAACCACAGAATCACAGAATAACCAGGTTGGAAGAGACCCACTGGATCGTCGAGTCCAACCATTCCCACCAATCCCTAAATCATGCCCCTAAGCACCTCATCCACCCTCACTTTAAACACCTCCGGGGACGGTGACTCAACCACCTCCCTGGGCAGACTGTTCCAATGCCTAACCACCCTTTCCATGAAGAATTTTTTCCTAATCTCAAGCCTAAATCTCCCCTGGCAGAGCTTGAGGCCATTCCCTCTCGTCCTGTCCCCTGTCACTTGGGAGAAGAGGCCAGCACCCTCCTCTCCACAACCTCCCTTCAGGTAGTTGTAGAGAGTAATAAGGTCTCCCCTCAGCCTCCTCTTCTCCAGTCTAAACAACCCCAGCTCTCTCAGTCGCTCCTCATAAGATTTGTTCTCCAGCCCCTTCACCAGCTTTGTTGCTCTTCTCTGGACTTGCTCCAGAGCCACATCCTTCTTGTGGTGAGGGGCCCAGAACTGTACACAGTTCTCGAGGTGCGGTCTCACTAGTGCCGAGTACAGAGGGAGAATAACCTCCCTGGACCTGCTGGTCACGCCGTTTCTGATACAGGCCAAGATGCCATTGGCCTTCTTGGCCAATGAAGGCACAGGCAATTTTTGTAGCACAAATATAAAAAGGGGGAATTGTGGGAAACCTCAGCTGGTCCGAGGAGTCAGAGTGTGTGAACTTAAACATTGGCCTTGAATAGATGCCCGTGTATCCTTGGAGAAGCTGGAAGGTGCCAAGAAGAGCCGAGTAAAAAAGATTAGGAAGCTGCCGGGCCGCAGGTGGAATCACCCAATTATGAAGTTACAGCTGAGAACAAGTCATCCAATTATGAACTGTTGGTCTTTAGCTAAACCAATCGTGCATGGACGCACAGCTCAGGAAGGAGTATAGAGAGTCTTGTAAAATCAATAAAGATGGTCTTTTGGCCCACAACTTCTACATGTCGTGGATTGCCCTGACCCTGACAGTGAAACATGGAAAGGGATGTCTAGAAAATAAGTAATTTTAGTTATGACTTCCTGATGCATCTACTCAGCTGGGATATAAAGTTATTTGCAAATATATTTGTTGTACTAGTTACCTTTGTTGTTACTCTGCCATATAAGCATTCATGCCATACCCTGTAAGAAAAGTAAAATACACATTAAATAGCTTTTCAGAAAGAAAAGCTATTTATATTTATAGAAGAGCAACGAAGCTGGTGAAGGGGCTGGAGAACAAGTCTTACAAGGAGCGGCTGAAGGAATTGGGGTTGTTTAGCCTAGAGAAGAGAAGGCTGAGGGGAGACCTTATTGCTCTCTACAACTACCTGAAAGGAGGTTGTAGAGAGGAGGGAGCTGACCTCTTCTCCCAAGTGACAGGGGGCAGGACAAGAGGGAATGACCTCAAGCTCCACCAGAGGAGGTTCAGGCTGGACATCAGAAAAAAAAATTTCACAGATAGGGTCATTGGGCACTGGAACAGGTTGCCCTAGGAGGTAGTTGAGTCACCATCCCTGGAGGTATTTAAAACACAAGTGGATGAGTGTGGAGACTTTTTATAGGGAAGAAGGAATTGATGCTGTGGGCCTTGTTGACATCGAACAATTCTGACAAGACCTTGAAACAGAGAGCTGAGAGATAAACAAGAGCTAGTTTGGTGGGAAGAAGTAGCAACTGAGAGAAAATCAAAAGAAGAAAAATATCAACATGGTTAATTTTAGTGTACCTTGTTTTTTTAGCATGTGCAGTTGTTTAGCCAATAATATGTTAGTAATAGCCTTATGGACAGCTACCTTTAGCCAATAATACACTGTAGATAGCCTTGTGGACAGCCTGTTATGTAACCCAAAAGGGTTTATAAAGAAACAACTTACTCAATAAAGGGCCTTCGATCCATCAGATTGAAGTCTGTGTCTCAATCCCCTCGTCAAATGGTGACCCCGATCTTGATGCGACTAGCAGCCTGATTCTGGAAGACGACCGGAGATACTGGAGATAGTCGGAGATACTGAAGACAACAGGAGATACTGAGGTATGCTGAGTCGATAAAGCACACCCCATCGAGGTGTGTCCGGAGGGGAACACTCAGCTGATCGATCATGTACTGGCTGGACCAAGTAGGCACAGAGCTCAAGAAGGAGAAGAAATAGAAGAAGTTGCAGAACTACCTGTTCTCATCAGGATCAGGTGAGCAGCTGAGATTGTAATGGGTGTGAATATGTGAACAGAAGAAAAGTCAGTGTTGAAGATGTTTAAGCATATTTTAAAGAAACAAGGGGTGCGTATAGAAAGAAAAACCTTAGAACTTTTATTGACCTGATTAAAGAGTAAAGAAATGCCCCCAGAGAGCTCTCAAGCGTTTGATTTAAAAAAAACATGGAAGGACGCAGGAGGACAGTAATATTCCATATTCGGAGTTGAGTGCAGGGCCTGTTTCCTTCCTGCTGTATTGTGTTTCCAGCAGACATCTAGTAGGTTGAAGTCCCCCATGAGAACAAGGGCTAGCAATCGTTAGACTTCTCCCAGCTGCTCATAGAATATTTTGTCTGTCTCTTCATCCTGGTTGGGTGGTCTGTAACAGACATGATATCTGCCTTGTTGGCCTTCTCCCTGATTTTTAAACATAAATACTCAACCCTATCATTGCCTTTGTCAATCTCTAGACAAAATATAACATACAGGGCTGCCCCTCACCACCTCTCCTTCCTCACCTATCCCTTCTGAAGAGTTTGTAGACATCCATTGCAGCACTCCAGTTGTGGGAGTCATCCCACCATGTTTCTTTGATTGCAACTCTATCATACTTTTCCTGCTGCATGATGGCTTCTATCTCCTCCTGTTACCCGTGCTGCATGCATTGGTGTAGAGACATTTCACTGGGACTATTGATACTGCAACCTTTTTTGAGGGAGAAGCCTTAATCCCTATGTGACCTTTCTCAGGTGCTTCCATGGTTTCTAAGACATCAACAACTCTTGTATCTTTGCTGTCATGTGGATCTCCATCCCCTATCTCCACTGAGATGGCAGACCAAAGGACCTTGCTAGCACACTGTCCCTTAAACAGTCATGCCATCCCCACTCTTATCTCCAGCAAGCCTGATTTTACTCTTTTCCCCCTTCTAATCTAGTTTAAAGTTCTTCCAGTGAGCCCTCAAATCTTTCAACTATCTGTCTTCATTTGTAAATAGCTTTCTCTTTGTTAGTGAAAGGTTTGTGCAAGGTTGAGGAGTGCGAGTTAGGACCTACATATACACTTAAAGCTAGGGATGTCAGCTTGGTTCATCCAAGCTAAGATGGCAAAGTAACATCTGAACCAGGGCTGTAATATGCTCAACCACCTCAGAAGGCAGGTAGAAGAATGGGTGTGTTTCTTCCTCTAGGCACACCTTGTTTACACATCTAACTCAATAGCATGAGATAGGTGTAAACCAGCAGAATGTATGACCTAGCTACCTGTCCCACTCTAGTCTCCTGAGATGCCTGGAGTCAGTAGAGGGAACTGGAGATCAAGTAATTAGTCTATACCCATTGACTCACCAGATCACATGGTCTACTTGCCATCCTTGAGGGGAAGTTTCCTCCCACCTCTCCAAGAAATCAGCTCTCTAGGTCCATTCTCGGTTAATCACCACTCCCATCCTGTGGTCCTGGCAGTTATAGCTTGCATGACAGAGAAGGGAGTTCAGCACTTAGCTCTCCTACACAGACTACATCAAGCACTATAAAGATGCTAGCGTGTAGTTCCTGTTTGCTGGAAGTCCCAGCTGTTCTAGTCATACAGATATTAAGTGATAACTGTAGGCATTAAAAATCCCAGTTCTCTAGAACTAGAGGAATGTCTTGGCCTAAAGCCAGGGATGCTCAGCTAGGTTTTAATGTCTAATTGATTGCAATGCAAGCTCTAAGTTCACAGAACTCCACCTCCATGCTCTCCCTTGGATACAGCAGCAGCAGCAGGGAGAGTGTCAGTCAGTGTACTAACCTTGCACTTAGTCCTGCACAAAAAGTTAATATTTTTACAATACTTGTGTGTCGGTTGTGATCTTGGTTGTCTGCCAGACCCCCACCCAACTACTCTCTCACTGCTCCTCCTCAATAGGACAGGGGGGAGAAAATAACATGTAAAAGTTTGTGGGTCAAGATAAGGACACAGAGATCACTTACCAGTTATCATCATGGACAAAAAAGACTCAATTTGGGGAAAATTAATTTAATTTATTGCTAATTATAAAGAAAGTAGAATGGTGAAAAACAAAGACAAAAATTAAAATACATCCACCCCTCCTTCTTCTGAGATTCAACTTCACTCTTTCATTCAAAGCTCCTCTACCTCCTCCCTCTCCAAGCAGTACATGGGGGGATGGGGAAAGGGGGTTGCAGTCAGTTCATAACAGTTCTCTGCCATTCCTTCCTCCTCATGCTTGTATTGGGACGGAGTCAACTTTCTTTTTCATCTTACCCGCCCCCCCATCCCCTTCCCCCGTCTTGCTGAGGAGAGGGAGCTTGGTGGGCTCCTGGTGGCCAGTCAAGGTAAACCCACCACAGTCCTTTTTGGCACCCAGCATCACATTCCTAGGATCAAGAGTCCCATGCTCTTCTAACTGAGCTAGTCAGACTGTGATGGATTGACCTTGGCTGGATGGCAGGTGCCCACCAAGCTCCTCTATCACTCCCAGTCCTCAACTGGACAGAGGAGAGAAAATATAACAAAAGGCTTGTGGGTCGAGATAAGGACAGGGAGATCAGTCTGCAATTACTGATGTGCAGGCATATGATATAGGGGAAAAGTTAGAAAAACTTAGAAGGCTTAGCTCGCTGAAATACCCATTGTCTGCTAGTAAAGGCCTTGAAGACCCTGGATGTTGATAAGGGAGGAGCTCATTCGCAGACATTCACTGATAAGGGAAAGCCGAAATGCGCACAACAGCAGAAAGCTGACTGCACCTGTCTCTGCAGTCTTGGAGCTCGGCCAGGATGAGAATGCACCTGAGCACAGATTGGGTTCAGGGACGATTCATGAGGAAGATGAAGGCTACTTCAGCCCTGAGCCCCAGACCACGACGCCACACCTGGGTGAGTATGGGAGAAGCTTCTTGAATCTAATTATAATAAGAAGCAGGGAAAGGTCATGAATATGTAATAGGTGCTTATGAATAGGCATGTCTTGACACTATAACTATCTGCTTGTTAGACCATACTGTGTACAAGTTAGGATTACCCCCTCATACCCGCCGGCGAATAAACACATACCTGCTTTATAACCCTTAACGGAGTTATAGAGTTTGATTCCGCAAAACATTACTATCACAGGCAAAAGAGACTCAACTTGGGGAAATTAGTTTAATTTATTGTCAATCAAAATCAGAGTAGGGTAATGAGAAAGAATCAAAACTTAAAACACCTTCCCCCCACCCCTCCCTTCTTCCTGGGCTCACCTTCACTCCCAAATTCTCTGTCTCCTCCCCCTACATGGCACAGGAGGATGGGGAATGGGGGTTGTGGTCAGTTCATCACACATTGTCTCTGCCGCTCCTTCCTTCTCATGCTCTTCCCATGCTCCAGCCTGAGGCCCCACCCATGGGAGATAGTCCTCCACAAATTTCTCCAGCGTGAGTCCTTCCCACAGGCTGCAGTTCTTCACAAATTGTTCCTGCATTGGTCCTTCCCATGGGGTACAGACCTTCAGGAAAAAAACCTGCTCCATCATAGGTTTCTCATGGGCTGCAGTTCTGCCATAAAACCTGCTCCAGCATGGGCTTCTCTCCAGAGGCCAGAGGTCTTGTCAGAAGCGTGCTCTTGTGTGAGCTCTCCACAGGCTGCAGCTTCCTTCAGGGCAATTCCACCTGCTCCAGTGGTGGTCCTCCACAGGTTGTAGTGTGAGTATATGCCCTGGCATGGTCCTCTTCATGGGCTGCAGGGAAATGCCAATTTCACCATGATCTCCTCCATAGGCTGCAAGGGATTCTCTTCTCAGGCACTTGGAGCATCTCCTCCCCTTCCTCCTTCTTATTACAGAGGTGCTACCACCATTGCAGATTGGCTCAGTTTTGGCCAGCAGCACGTCCATCTTGGAGCCAGATGGAACTGGCTCTATCTGACAGGGAGGCACCCACTGGTGTCTTTTCACAGAGGCCAACAATGAAGCTCCTTGCTCCCACTATCAAAACCTTGCCATATAAACCAAACAAACCTTGATAGTCTTTAACTAAATGGTTTTCCTTTTGAATTTCCTGGTGGGTTCCTGTTTCTGTCTTAAGGTTGAAATGGTGGCTGACACTTAACTTGCTTTCCTTTTAAGCTCACTTTTCTAGACTGGGAAAGTGATTAACACCTCTTCCTAAAAGTCTTCTCTGTTGGGTGAATCTTGGATGGGAATCCTGGGAAAAACAAACTTCTCTTCAGAGAACTCCCTGCATCTCTGGCATACTATTGGTAGCCCTGGAGAACAGCCTTTGCTCAGTATTTTATATGCTTCTTCAAACAGATACAGTAGATAATGATTGGCAGTAGACTGTGCAAGCAACTTGTAGAGGCTCCCTTATGATTTTGCTACTCGGCAGCTCTTTACTCAGGGCTAATATTGTGTCACATATTTTGTGAATGCCCCAAGGGCCAGGTCTATACAGTCTGGTCTTCATTGTACCATTGTTGGTAAAAGCCCATGATATTTTTAAGTATCTTAAAAATATCTTAGGATCATCACACAGGCAGGAGATTCATACAAGATGGGTCCCAGTTAATGGTTATCTTTTGGAATTTTTATGTGATGGGAACATGTACTTTTAGTTAAAGCTTGTTCAGCTGTAAGGGAAATAGGCTTTTGGAAATAATAATGCAATTTATCAGCACGGCTATTGAATGGGGAACTGGGAACTTTAATTTCCAAGCCAGTGATTTAGAAATACCAAGCCAAAATTTGGGAGGAGATTGGGATGAGTTGACCAATAAACAAATGAACTTGGCAGGTAATTTTTGGGGTACTGACCACCAGACACCCCTAAAGACCCCCTTGGAGCATGTGCAGAAGGTGCAAGGAACGACTTGGCATTTATTATAATTACATATGAATATGTGATTACGTGCTTGATGAATAATGTATGGCTTTGTGTAACTTTGTGTATAAATGAAGGTGACAAACTCCTTAGTGTGTGCTTGATTTGAGGAAAACCTCCAAGCACTTGGGATTTGTGCAAACCTGAACAATGTCTCTCTCAGTGATGTAGTTATTGTCTTATTGCACACCAGGTAATGGATCCACATTTTGGACAACACCATCAGTAATTATGACCTCAAAAAAAACTTTGTTGTTGTCAAACCATAGAGTTCAGTATAGTGTTCATTATGCAGTTCTGGACTGGTAGTTTTATTCACAGAAAACCATTCAAAGTGAGTGTGATTGTCCCATGAGTAATGGGAAATATATGGCTGAAAAATGCTTATGCAAATTCCCCTTTTCTTACAAGGAATCTTCTAGGAAATATTCCTTTTGTTCACTACATCTGTGAAATGCTTAGCCACAAACCCTATCAGCTCTGTATTGCTCAGCTATTGAATATTGGAGGAAGGCAGTGGGGAATAAATTACTACCTAGGCTGCAAGACAATGTAAGTGGGAGCTCAGTTAAAGCAGTGGGTTATTGAGAGAACAAGTTGCATTCTTGATTCAGATCTAGTTGTTTATTTATTTATGATAATAGTTCTATTGTTTGATTAAAAATACTCAGTGAAGATCTTTGGATGTTAGCATGTACCAGAAATATTACATAGTAAGATATGTAGCAAAGAGTATATTGTCAATCTCAGCTCAATGTTATTGTTCAACAGGTTTTTTATAACTTCAGAATTAAAATAGAAATTTTGTGAAAGAGGCATACTATACATAATAAGAATTAGTTGAAGAGAATTAAAAAAAATATCGACAAATGCCTCATTAGGTATTCCACTGAAAATTCAGTTCTCAATAATGTATTACACATGAGTTAAAAGCACATGACTTTTCTTGTTTTACAGGAAGAAAACACTAGTCTAAACTATGATTTTCTTTTTTTAAAAGTGAATGACAGCTTCAAGACCAAGAAGTATGGTTTCAGTGCTTAATGACAGAACCAGAAGTGTATTTTTTAGCATGCCCCTGTAATGAAAAAGAAAGTGAACTTTAGTCCTGTGTCCTCTGTTGGACAGTTTTGAGTTCTATTTGCCTTCACCAGTCACAAAGGGTCATGAGTTTTCAGCTTACTCTAACACTTAGGCACTCAGCCCACAAACCAGTTACCCTTTCTCTGCTACAGGAAGCAATATAGAGTGCAAGAGACAGGGAACTCTCTACCAGCTCTGTGACTTTACAAGATATAGCTGAGAACTGGCTTACACAATGACAAGCCATTCAGAGATCTTTAGCAGTTACTTCCTGTCCAACTAAGCCTAAGGTGTGGCAATCCCACAGTCTAGGTCCTCAAACCTGATTTAAGGGCCCACCTCCAGTGAAGTTAGTGTGCATGTAGACAGTGTGGGAGCCAATCTAGAAACTAATCTTGTCATCTCAGGGACAGCAGATGAGCTGGAAGATAAGCTTCCATAATTCCAGTCAAAAGTACTCTCAAAACAGCTGTGAGACCTGGCAAAATTATCTACTTGTATTTCTGTGGAGAAGCAGCTCACTCCCACTGTCAGCAGACACTGGTAGAACTGCTACTCAGAGCCCCTCAGTCTCTGTTATACAGGAAGTCTAGGGATCAATACATGCTGACAGATAGGAACAATGAGCGTGTTCCTTATAGAAACTGACTTTTCCTATAGGGAACAGTGCTCAGAGTGAAGGTAATGCAATGTTGTCCAAGTAGCTATGCCGAGCATTTCCAAGTTCATAAACATCTTATGTCCAGGCCCTTGTACGTATCATTATGACATATGAGGAAAGCCTGACAGAAATTGGGCTTATTCAACCTTAAGAAGAGAAAGCTAAGGATGGGGGATTGAGGAGGGGGGGAGGGGTGTCTACAACTACCTAATAGGAAGATGTAGAGAAGATGAAGCTAGACTTCTTGCACTTGCACAGACAAGAGCCAATGGACACAAGTTGCAACATGGGAAATTCTGACTCATTATAAGGGAAACCCTTTTTCCCAGGAGAATTGTCAGACACTAAAACAGAGTCTCAGAGAGGTTTTGGGATCTCCATCCTTGGAGATATTCAATACAGGGCCCTGAACAACCTGCCTTAAGTTAACCTTGCTTTGAGCAGGGGGCTAGACCAAAGTCCAGAGGTCCTTTCCCACCTAAATTATTCTGTGATTTTTTTGGATAATAAAGACATTCTGCCTTTCATAGCATGCTAGCCTCAGAGCTCAGGATTGCTATAGGGGAAAGAAAAGGTTGTAGAACCACCCTAAATCTCACTCGCTCTCCCTTCCACAGACTTTGCTTTGCAGCCACATTCTTACTAAATATGACACGAAAAAATGTTTCTAAAGAAGTAAAAATCAGTTTGCAGTGGCTCTATTGCAATTACAGCAAGTGCAATTGCCTGGTCCTACAATCTACCAATGCAATCACTCCAACGCATTTAAGTAACTGAAAATACCTGACTGCAGCACAGGCTGGAACTGGCCAGACATGCAGATTTCCTCTTGCTTCTGACGCAAAATGCGTTGAATGGCTGGGGGAAGGCCATGAGGGTTGCGTGAAAAGATCAGGGAGTAGCCATCATCACAGGAGCCGTCCTCTTTCAGACTACGGCAGGCATAGGTAATAGCATAGTTATCATAGTCAGTGTCAATCACCCAGTAGTTGTCTCCTAAAACATCAAATCAGATATGTTTGTCATGGTGGAAAACACAGAGCAAAGGCATGCATGTACTATTCTAGCAGATGGAGATTTTAATATAATACATGGCAGGAACAGATTCCCAGAGGACAGAAGGTCACCTCTAATTGCTTAGCTTATGTCTACATTGTGAGATGAAGAATGGGGTAAACACAATGTGCCCCAAATCTGCCATGTTTCCCATCATGTTATAGCACATAGCAACTGTGCTGAGTAAGTGCTAATGATGGGTGACTCCCTGTGGGCTGAACTTGGCTCCATTGCTGTCAGGTCTCTACAACACAGACACAGAGTACAGCCCACACCAAAACATCAAACATTTCTATGCTCTCTCTATCATAGAGTTCCAAAGCTTGGACTGAAACACAGGCCTGAGGGTTACAAGGCAGATGATGGGAAAGTGTGATCTTGAGAACAGGCTAAATTTCATTGAGACAATAGAAATTGCCATGAAATTCTTAACACAAAGGCTGAATATTGCTTTACAAGATAGACTCTTATTCAGCCATGATTGGAACTGGATTGGAACTGGATTGGAACTGGATTGGAACAGGATTGGAAGTGCATTTTCACATTCAGTTTCTGTGACCAAAAGTGTTAGCTGGACCACATCTGTTTGGGTTTTCAATGACAAAAATCTCTTTATATTTCCTGCCTAGGTGGGTGTATTGAGACAAGGCAAGCAGATAATATTTCTTATATGAATAGTTCCAGTAAAAGATGGCATCTGTTTTCCAGCTTTGTTCTTCAGCTGAGTATATTTTAGTGTAGTTTATCTGCCAGTATGGAAGGAATGTATTTTGTCATGCACTAACAAGTTGAATCCCAACTGCTCAACTTCCAGAATTAGTCTCTCTGGCAACCCAACATTTGTGAGGGATTCAGAAAGGAATTACAGGGTATTAAGGCTACATAAATGAGGTGTGGCACAAGGAATTTTCTGTGAGATAGACTTAAGGTAGTGTTGCAAATTTCTGCCATGCCTGCCTGACGCAATCAGTGCCTTGTTGATGGGATGAAGATTTGAATTCATGTGTCATGTACCACCAGTTATGGTGGCACATTGAGGGAGTTCAGGAAGAATTGTTTCCCTAGGTTCAGCATAGTGCTCACCTGTCCAAAGCATATTTGCAATGTCAGCTATCTCTAAGCTGTGGTCTTCATTGTTAACTAAACTGGTGGATAGGTAGGGTCTCTGGGGAATTTCTGGATCCTATCCCTTCTGCAGAAATAAAAGCTTCCTGGCGAATTTATGAATC
Source organism: Clamator glandarius (assembly GCA_033459285.1). Classification (NCBI taxonomy): domain Eukaryota; kingdom Metazoa; phylum Chordata; class Aves; order Cuculiformes; family Cuculidae; genus Clamator; species Clamator glandarius. The sequence continues at coordinate 129,991 of JAUNZM010000468.1, read as the reverse complement.
CTACCCCTTCTGTTAAGATAAAAACCTTGGAAAAAGCTCCCCACTCCAAGGATGCTTTGTCTGCATTTGGAACAATTTGAGTTCAGCTATTTTGACTGCTCATACACTTAAATACACAAGTTTGGGCAACCATAATCTATAGACTGACCCCAGGGGGATGAAGACATTCACTCACCACCGCTGGACAGGTAGCTAGCCAGTCCCTGGTATGTCATATACATTTTTGCTGGAGTGGTTGGGTCAGGTACTGTGTACTGAGCAGCCATATCAGCACAAATCACCCAGAACCTGTAATTACATCCATTGAGATCCTGCATGTTTTCTGAAGAGGCCATTCAGAAATACATTACTATCATTTGAGTATTCTTCCCACATACATTGTATGCCATGTGTGTTCAGCTTCATTTTGCCTTGCTTCAAAAAAATCCTAGAGTACTTTGCTATTAAACCTAAAGTTTCAGGGCAGCCTACTTTACTCCATTATTCACCAAGTTAAATATTTTGGTTAGTTAACACTGAATAACAACAGAGTTTGGGATCCTGATGGATATGCGTCAGGTGAAAAGTAAAATCAAGACCCTGAATTTTAGGAAAGCAAACTTCCAAATTTTCAAGGAGTTACTGGATAGGACTCCCTGGAAAAGTGACCTCAGGGACAAGGGAGCAGAGTAGGGCTGGCAAATCTTTAAGGATGCTTTCCATAGAGTGCAAGAGCTCTCCATCTCCAGGTACAAAAAATCAGGAAGGGAAGGGAAGGGAAGGGAAGGGAAGGGAAGGGAAGGGAAGGGAAGGGAAGGGAAGGGAAGGGAAGGGAAGGGAAGGGAAGGGAAGGGAAGGGAAGGGAAGGGAAGGGAAGGGAAGGGAAGGGAAGGGAAGGGAAGGGAAGGGAAGGGAAGGGAAGGGAAGGGAAGGGAAGGGAAGGGAAGGGAAGGGAAGGGAAGGGAAGGGAAGGGAAGGGAAGGGAAGGGAAGGGAAGGGAAGGGAAGGGAAGGGAAGGGAAGGGAAGGGAAGGGAAGGGAAGGGAAGGGAAGGGAAGGGAAGGGAAGGGAAGGGAAGGGAAGGGAAGGGAAGGGAAGGGAAGGGAAGGGAAGGGAAGGGAAGGGAAGGGAAGGGAAGGGAAGGGAAGGGAAGGGAAGGGAAGGGAAGGGAAGGGAAGGGAAGGGACCAGTGTGGCTGAGTCGAGGCCTGCTGGTCAAATTGAAGAGCAAGAGGGACCTGCATAGGCAGTGCAAGCAGGAATAGGGAACCTGGGAAGAGGATAGGGATGCTGCCTGTTTGTGTAGGGGTGGAGTCAGGAAGACCAAGGCGCAGCTGGAGCTGAACTTGGCAAGGGAAGCAAAGAATAATAAGAAGGGCTTCTATAGCCATGCAAGCCAGAAAATGAAGGTCAAGGAAAGTGTACCTGCCTTGATGAACACGACTGGCAAACTGGTATCAATGGATGAGGAGAAGGCTGAGGTACTCAACAAGATTTTTACCTCAGTCTTCTCTGGCAAGCTCTCTTCCCACAGCTCTTGAGAGGATGGACAACAATGCAGGGACTGGGAGAGCAAGGTCTCTCCTGCTGTAAGAGAAGATTAGGTTTGTAACCACCTGAGGAACCTGAACATATATAAGTCTATGGGACCTGAGGAGATGCATCTAAAAGCCCTGAGGGAATTGGCCGATATGGCTGCCAAGCCATTTTCTATGATATTTGAAAAGTCACAGCAGTCAGGCAAAGGCCCTCATGACTGGAAAAAAAGGAAACATTGCACCCATTTTTAAAAAGGGTAGAAAGGAGGACCCTGGGAACTACTGACCTGTCAGCCTCATCTCTGTGCCTGGGAAGATCATGGAACATCTTGGAAGCTATGCTAAAGCACACGGAGGACATGGAGGTGATTTGAGACAGCCAGCATGGCTTCACCAAGGGCAAGTCCTGCCTCACCAACCTAGTGGCCTCCTATGATGGGGTGACCACATGAATGGACAAGGGAAGACCCATGGATGTCATCTACCTGGACTTCTGTAAAGCCTTTGACATGGTCCCACATGATATTCTTCTCTCTAAATTGGAGAGAGATGGATTTGCTGGCTGGACTGTTTGGTGGATAAGGAATTGGCTGGATGTTTGCATCCAGATGGACATAGGTGATGAGTGGCATCTCTCAGGGGTCCATAATGGGACCAGTACTGTTTAATATCTTCATCAATGACAGTGAGATCGAGTGCACCCTCAGCAAATTTGCAGATGTCACAAAGCTGAGTGGTGTGGTTGACATGCCTGACGGATTGAGTTCAATCCAGATGGACCTGGACAAGCTTAAGAAGTGGGCCCCTTTGAAAATCATGAGGTTCAACAGAGTCAAGTGCAAGGTCCTGCACCTGGGTTGAGGTAACCCCTGGTATTAATACAGGCTAGGACATAAAGGGGTTGAGAGCAACCCTATGGAGAAGGACTTGGGTATACTGATGGATGAAAAGCTGGACATGAGCCAGGAATGTGCACTTGCAGCCCAGAAGGCCAACCATATCCTGGCCTGCATCAAAAGAAGTGTGGCCAGCATGTCAGGGCAGGTGATTTTGCCCTCCTACTCTGCTCTGATGAGACCACACCTGGAATACTGCATCCAGCTCTGGAGCCCTTAGCACAAGAAAGACGTGGACCTGTTGGAGTGGGTCCAGAGGAGGACCACAAAGATGATCAAAGACGTCCCACACGAGGAAAGGCTGAGAGAGTTGGGATTGTTCAGTCTGGAGAAGAGAAGGCTCTGGGGACCTTATTGTGACCTTTTAATACTTAAAGGGGACTTACAAGAATGATGGGAAAAAACTATTTTAGCAGGGCCTGTAGTGATAGGACAATGATTTTGAAATAAAGAGTGTAGATTCAGACTAGACAGAAGGAAGAAAGTTTTTACAATGAGGGTGATGAAACACTGGAACATTTTGCCCAGAAAGGTGGTAGAAATCCCATCCTTGGAAACATTCAAGGTCAGGTTGGACAGGGCTCTGAGAAACCTGATCTAGTTGAATATTTCCCTGCTCACTGCAGGGGGGGTTGGACTAGATGGCATTTAAGGGTCCCTTCCAAACCAAGCCATCCTACGATTCTAGTATTAGCTTATCGATATATTCTCTATATTTCTTCTCCATCTGTATCCAGAGAACCACTTAATCCTTTCACATGTTGTAATCACTTATAGTAGTCATCACCAAGGGACTTGCATCATTCTATTCAGGTCTCACAAAAGTATCCAAGATCTAATTAGTATTTTCCAAAGAAGTCTAAATATCCACTAATGCAACACTCATTTACAGTCATTTCTTCCCTTCAAACCTGTTGAGCTACTCACCTTCTCACAGGCTACACTGACTCCCCTCTTTTAATTCCAGTCTATTTGCTTTACCAGTCTATCATTACAGATTTTACTTTATCGTTGAATTGGCAATCATGTTATACAATAGTTTTACCATGGGCCTAGACCAGAACTAGACTGAGAAATAACTCAGGACTTAATCATCTTTGATCTCTAAGGTATTAATTATATTGAGCTTGTCTTTTTAATAACAGCAACTCAGTCATGGAATAAATCACGAGTCACGTAATCTCTTTAGTATATCATGTCATCAGCTAGAGTTAGAAGTTAAGCATACACTTACCCAAAAAGCTTCACTCGACCTTTGGAAGATGCTGTCATTGTGCCATCTTCCTCAACACTGTATTCAGCAGAGATATTGTCCTGAAGGAAAAGACCTTCTGGATCTTTCTTGGCTAGGGCATACCATTTCCCTGCATACTGAAATGAAAGGTTATTGCTGTGGTGAACTGACCTTGGTTGGATATTAGATGCCCACCAAGCTGCTCTATTACCCCCTCTCATCTGGACAGGGAGAGAAAATATTATGAAAGGCTTGTGGGTTAAGATTAGGACAGGGAGAGATCACTCACCCATTACCATCATGGGCAAACCAGACTCGACTTGGAGAAATTACTTTAATTTACTACCAATCAAATCAGATTAGGATAATGAAAAATAAAAAAAAATCTTAAAACACCTTCCCCTCACCTCTCCCTTCTTACTGGGCTCAATTTCACTCCCAATTTTTTCTGCCTTCTCCACTACAAGTAGTGCAGAGGGACAAGGAATGAGGGTTGCATTCAGTTCTTCACATGTTTATCAAATCATAGAATAGTAAGGGTTGGAAGGGACCTTAAAGATCATCTAGTTCCACCTCCCCTGCCATGGACAGGGACATCTCCCTAGATCAGGCTTCCCAAGGCCCCATCCAACCTGTCCTTAAACACCTCCAGGGATGGGGCAGCCACAACTTCCCTGGGTAACCTGCTCACCGCTCTCAAGGTGAAGAAATTCTTCCTAATGTCTAGTCTAAATCTGCCCTTTTCCAGTTTATACCCATTCCCCCTTGTCCTATCACCACAAGCCTTTATGAATAGGCCTCTCCAGCTTTCTTGTAGGCTCCTTTCAGGTACTGGAAGGTCACTATAAGGTCTCCTCGGAGCCTTCTCCAGGCTGAACAATCCCAACTCTCTCAGCCTGTCCTCATATGGAAAGTGCTCCAGCCCTCAGATCATCTTTATAGCCCTCCTCTGGACCTGTTAGATCAGCTCCATATCATTCTTACGTTGAGGATTCCAGAACTGGACACAATACTCGAGATGAGGTCTCACAAGAGAGGAATAGAGGCGCAGAATCACTTCTCTCGACCTGCTGGCCACGCTTCTTTTGATGCAGCCCAGGATACAGTTGGCCTTCTGGGCTGCGAGCACACACTGCCAGCTCATCCCTCTTGCCCTATTACCTATCGCTTGGAAGAAGAGATCAACACTCACCTCTCTACAACCTCCTTTTAGGTAGCTGGACAGAGCGATAAGGTCTCCCCTCAGCCTCCTCTTCTCCAGGCTAAACAACACCAGTTCCCTCAGCCGCTCCTTGTAAGTCTTGTTCTCCAGCCCCTTCACCAGCTTTGTTGCCCTTCTCTGGACATGCTCCAGAACCTTGATGTCTTTCTTATAGTGAGGGGCACAAAATTGAACACAGTATTTGAGGTGCAGCCTCACCAGTGATGAGTACAAGGGCAGAATCACTTTCCTGGTCCTGATGATCATACAGTTTCTGATACAAGCCAAAATGCTATTGGCTTTCTTGGACACCTGGGCACACTGCTGGCTCATGTTCAGTCGGCTGCCAACCTAGACCTCCAGGTCCTTCTCTGCCAGGAAACTTTCCAGCCACTCTTCCCCAAGACTGTAGCGCTGCTCAGGGGTTTTAGGTCCCAAGCGCAGGACTCGGTGCTTGGCCTTGTTAAAGCCCATCGATCCAGCCAGTTCAGATCCCTCTGTAGAGCCTCCCTACCCTCCAGTAGATTGACACTTCCTCCCAGTTTAGTGTCATCCGCACTACACTTACTTCATAGAATAGAATCTGTCTTGCTTCTCATCGACCAGCACCCCAAAGTCTTCTCTTCAGGGCAGCTCTCAATCACATCATCCCCCATCATGTACTGAAAATGGGGATCGCCCCAACCCAGGTGTAGGATCTTGCACTTGGCTGTGTTGAACCTTATGAGGTTCTCACAGGCCCACTTCTCCAGCCTGTCCAGGTCCCTCTGGATGACATCTCATCCTTCTAATGTGGCAACTGCACCACTCAGCTTAGTGTCATCTGCAAACTTGCTGAGGGTGCACTCACTCTCACTGTCAATATCATTGATGAAGATATTAAACAGCATCGGTCCCAGTATGGACCCCTGAGGGATACCACTAGTTATTGATCTCTATCTGGACTTTGAGACATAGACCACTACTCTCTGAATATGACCCTCCAACCAGTTTCTTATCCACTGAACAGTCCACCCATCAAATCCATATCTCTTCAATTTAGAGAGGAGGATGTTGTGGGGGACCGTGTCAAGGGCTTTACAGGAGTTTAGATACTGTTGTCTCTGCTGCTCCTTCATCCTCACACTTTTCCTCTGCTCCAGCGTGGAGTCCCACCCACAGGAAATAGTCCTTCACGAACTTCTCCAATATGGATCTTGCCCATGGACTGCAGTTCTTCACAAACTGCTCCAGAAGACCTTTCCATGGCTTGCAATCCTTCAGAAAACCTGCTCCAGCATGGATTCTTCTTCAAGGGATCACAGGTCCTGCCAGGAGCCTGATCCAGTGCAGGCTCTGCATGGAGTCACAGCCACATTTGTACACATCCACCTCCTCTCGTGTGGGGTCCTCTATGGGCTGCAGGTGGATATCTGCTCTACCATTAACCTCCATGGAATGCAGAGGGATAGCCTGCTTCACCACAGTCTTCACCACAGTTTGCAGGGGAATCTCTGCTCCGGTGTCTGAAGCACCTCCTCCCCCTCCTTCTTCACTGACCTTAGTGTCTACAGAATTGTTCCTCTCACATATATTCTCACTCCTCTCTCCCAGCTGCTGTTGTGCATCATTTTATTTCCCCTTCTTAAATATGTTATCACAGAGGTGATTGGCTCAACTTTGGCCAGCATCAGGTCCATCTTGGAGCCAGATAGAACTAGCTGTGTCTGACATGGGGACAACTTCTTGTGTCTTCTCAGAGAAGCCAATCCTGCAGCCCTTCTGCTACCAAAACCTTGACACACAAACCCTATACAGTTGTCTTGATTAATCACCACTGCAAGACTGGCAGAAGACTCTAAGTAGACACTTCCTGGCCTGTGGTAAAAGTCTGAGTTTCTATGGATATGTACCAAACAGATTCTGCTATACAGTTCAGCACATTCGCCTGTATACTCTTTTGTGATGCATTAAAAGAAATAGTTCTAGGAAGTCTGAATTTCTGTATGCATTTACTCTTTAACACTTGAGACATTCACAGAGGCCCAACACTGTAATCTTCTCTGAAATGCTATCCTGAAATGCTTCATCCATAACTCAGGATTTACTGCTGTGAATCTTTTCAGTTATTCTCTGTTCTCATTTAAACCTTGGTTTCTTTGTGACGGATGTCAGTAAGGAGACCAAATCATAGCCACAAAGCCATTATCAAACTGGCTGGAGCTACTAGCCTGTTTGTCCTATTGTGGCTGACAGGCTAAAGTTGAACTTTTACTCATGATCTCTGATGGTGTAAAGTGTAAAGGAATAGGGGGAACTGAAATGAGATTAAGACAAAGAACAAAATTCCTAGAAAAAGTAACCTTGAAAATTTAAAACCAACGTATACTGAAATAAAAATAGGGTAAAAGCAAATGACTGCATGTCTGGGAAAGCCTCAAAACCTACCTGTATCAGTAGAAATAATGTGGGAAGCAGAACATAGCTCTCATCAACTGAACTCTTCAGTTAAAGTAATGAAATCTGTCTGGCAAATTAAGGATAATTGAGAAGGAATTTCTAACTTCCAAATATATGAGGCTAGGAATAATGTTGTTTTGTCAAAATACTGAAGTTCTCAAAACATTCTCCCTGGAAATGTATTTGTTGTCAGCAAGTCCAATTTTATAGAAAAAAATTCTGGAACCCCACAAATTATGGTTGTGGCTGGAAAATATATGATGGCATGTTCTTTAGGCAACCAGTCCAAATAGGTATTGACAGACTATTCTGGACCATTCCAAAACAAAGTTAGCCCTGACTTTCTGTTCAGAGACAGACAAAAAAAAAATCACTCTATTTAGAACTTAGTCTTTCTTTAGGATACTCAGTTTAGTTAAAAATTTGAGTTGACCTGACTCAGAAGAAGGGACAGCAGTAGATATAAGTCCTCCAGGGTACTTGTTTGACCTTTCCCTCTACTGATAATCTAAAAAGTGTTCCATTCATGTATTCCCCAAAACTGAAAGACAATCTGAACTTGAGCTAACAGAAGATTATGTCAAATATAATAGTCTAGCATCCCAAACATTTCTGTGGTCAGTATTACCATAACATCCATCAGGTTAAATGTTAGCAAAAAGAGCAAACTGTAGAAACAGTGTTCCAGATCCAGTATATATAAAAAGATAACATTCTAATGGCAAAGTTTAGATTAATACATCCTATACACTGGAAAACCAGCTTATGTAGTGAAGCTTCTCCTGGTGTATTGTGTTTGGTAGATTAAGTAGTCATAATTACCCTCTTTGGATCAAAATTGTCTTTCACAGAGAAAGACTCCACTGTACAGGTCTGAGCTAGGCTATATTCAATGGTGGAGAAGAGCAATGCCAGGAAAACATATTGTGCATATTTCATCCTGCAAGACAAAAGCAAACATGCAGTCTTATTTCTTGTAGCACATATCTGTAGCTACTGCTGTGCCTGCAAATACACTCTCCCCATTTTAAAATGAGTTTCATTCTATACTGAGCAAAGTACTATTTCCCTGAGAAATCTGGATCAATGCTATGCCCGAATCTAGTCAGATCTGTATCCCTGACCATCAACAACAATTACTTTGCCAGAGTATTTTGCTTTCCATTAGCAACAGTGCAGTTCACATAATTTCTACATTATAAATCGACAGATGCTAGCTAAAGTTGATAAAATTAAAAATTAATTATATTTTTGTTTTGACAACAAAAATAATTCTTCTGATGAGCTCTGGCAAAAACTTGTTGGTTGGAAGTATATAGTTTCTAAATTTTTCTTAGTGTTCGTCCATTTTGCTTTAAAAATTGCAAAACTATGTTCTTTATTTTCAGTTTTCATCAGGCATTTCCTGACTGGCTGCTCTAACAGTACAATACATTCAAACAGTAGTCTCAGTTAGACCATTTTCTCTACAAATTTAACAGATTATGTTCAGTCTCTGGAGGCTTGATCTGCCATTATAACACCGCTGCAAGCTGGCCAAGGTTGTATTTATCTCCTAGTCTATGCCAGCTCACCCACATTCAAATATGCTTGGTCTCAACGCTGTGGGAGAAGAAAGCACCTACCTAGGCACTCTTGCAGAATATTTATGCCTGAATATTTATTCTGATTACAAGTTAGAACACAAATATTTAAACCTGAGCTGAGCTACCAGCCCTGGACTTTCAAACTTCCAAGCAGCTATTCTGTTCCCAATTGCAGACATAAGCTTCAGTTTTTTGCTTTAGGAAATGCTAACCTGCTTCTTCTCTGCTGAATATTGACCTACCTGTTAGGACAGAGATACTCGATGTGAGTGAGACTACTCTGCTACAGTCTTTGGGCTGCATTCAACAGGAGACACTTGTGTGAATTGCCCTCAATCTGCCTTTAAATAATGGGTCTGCAAAGTTTCCAGTTGGTTATTTTTTGCTCATGTGCCTGAATAGAACACTTAATCTTGGATAATCCATTATGTAAAAAACAACAGTAATCCTAATACTGGTGGGTCTGACTGCTATACTAATACAAACACAGCTTTTGCATAATGGAAAAAGCAGCCCAGAAAGCTAATAACTCTGCTCAAGTGCCTGTACCATACTCTTGTCTTGTTCAATTCTTCCTGCTCCTTACACATGTTAATCAGAAACTCATGGACCAGACACGCATCTGCATAGGCATGTTTTCACATTTGCTCACTTGCCTTGAGTAGATTTAGCATGAGCACTTCTAATACTTGCATCATCAAATTAAGGTAATACTCCTGCAAGAGCTGATAGATGTTGCACATTATCTGCTGAATGAAAAACAAGATTTTGCCTCCAAGTCCACATCAAAACCTTGGAGACTCAAGTTTCCTCATGCATCAAAACTCCATACACATTCTTCCCAGGTTGGCTCATCAATATTTCCAGTTGCACAAATGCTATAGCTCTCTTTCTCCAGATGTTCCTGCTAGAACCCTTCCATGCAGGTACAATAAAGCACAAATTGATAGGAAGCCAGAAAACACTTGAAAAAACTTTCTGGTAGAGAACTGCATCCACCTTTCTTAATTAATTTCTTTGACTATCCAGAGGATTTCTCTTTTGCACAGGCTATCCACGTACACAGACCTTTTCTACTCCAAAATTCTTACCTGGGTAGAATTTTAAAATGCAAGAAATTTGTCCAGGACTATCCAGGTTTGACAGTTACTTCTCCAACTGGGCCGCTGGGCATCCAGAAATCTTGGACATATCCATTAAGCATCACTCTATAGTTCCTACAGAGTAAACCTAGGGAGTCCTGAACCTTTTGGCATTTCTTCAGCAGTCTGGGCATTCACAGTAAGTCTGAAGCTTTCCAAACCTGTTGGACTTCCTGTAATCACTTGTTCAGGACCTCTGGAACAGAAACATGTAACCTCTCCCCGGGAAAGACAATGTTAGCTGCCAGGGGAAAAATCTTATTTGAACTGCCTCTATGCAGATTCTACCTACGTTTTAGAGGCACTAATATTCTGCATGTGCATGTCTGGGCGAAGGACTTAGTGTAATCTTGTTCTCCCAAGTGTTCAGAGTAAAACTGTCTTCTGGTGGTTGTTTTGCATGCAAACTCTTCACAAATAATGCCCTAAGTAAAATGGCAGAAGCTGACTGAGTACAAAATTGCTGCTTCCTTCTCACTTGAAAAGGCATTGGTGCATTGGTCATGAGAGCTGGCTTGAACAGTACTTGCACAGGATGTTCTAGGAACAAAGCTCTCTGGGGTATCAGAGCTGCAGGGAAGAACTTACACATAGACAGATAGTTTTGCTCATTGTAGGGACACTAAGAGCTTAAAATAGAAGCCTTTTGGAATTTTAATGTAGGGACATTTTTTTTTAAAATCAGTTACATCAAAAAGTAAATACCCTTGTTGCTATTTCCTCGCAGCAACATCCAAGGGTCTACATTTCCATAGAGCTCAGTGTACTCAATAAGTGTCTTTCTTTGGGGAAGATGGAGCACTTTAGTGCTGTCCACCATTATACTGCTGGTCCAGGAAGATTTTTTTTTAAATATCAGAGGTCCCTTAAGAGACAGTTCCACTCTTTATTCTACCTGCAGGTCTCTCAAAGCAACATCCCTTGGGCATTTTGAATGGTCTTATTTGGAGACAACAAAACCTGGAAGTATAAGGAGATAAAATATACTCAGCTGCTGTGACCAGTTACTGGGTGCTCCATGGGCTGGGCAACTTGGATATACCTTGTACTGCTTGAACCCTTGGCCTGCTTTTCTATAACAATGCCAAATGGCCGTTCTCTGAGATGAGAACCAGAGATCAGTAAGATACTGAAGGAATTACACAAGGCTAACAGATTTCTACACTGAGCATCAAGATAACAAGCTCTTAATTCAGGCACAACTTGTCCTCATGTACACATTATACCAGCTACCTGTTTGGCTTCCCTGAACAGCATCCCTTTTCCTCACATTTCTCAACAACAGCATTTGCTTTGTTTAGGAGTAAAAGGAAAACTGACTAAAGGTCCATTTAATTTCTTTTACATTGTTCTTTAAATGGCCAAATAATGTAAAGTGCTTTTTGAGGTCTGGATGCCTGTCAACTTTTCAAAGGATTCTCACCTGAAACAGAATCCAAGTGCAAAACTGTTCCTTTCCAACACAAACTGAATGGTGATTTGAGAGAGACTGAAATGCAGCATTTTCTGTAAATTAGAAAGTCTTCAAAACACTTATCACTTAGTCTGTTTTCAACAAAACAGCTTAGTTTAGGTCTCTGGGAAACAGAGGTGACACTTGAAGCCATACTTAAGTGACCAGTTAATCCCAAAGGGATTATACACATGCTAATAATAGCTAATCCCAGCACAAGATTTTGCTTGGTGTCCATAACATATGTCGCCACATGATTTGCTGTTTGCAGCAAGAAAGAAAAAAAAAATGCATTAGCCTTTCAGTTTCACAGTATTATGATAGTTCATGGCGATCTTAGAGAAGAGAGAGGATTCTAGAAAAACATCAAATTATATTTCTGAATCAGTTAAAACTACTGTAACATGAAATGACTCTTCCAAAAATAGAGAGATGTAGGATGAGCTGGCTAAAGAAAAAAAGGGCCAAGGGCCATTTCCCAACCTGCCCATAATGATGCATGTCTTCAGATCAAGACTGGACTGACTGTTGTTTTTCTGAAAAAGATGTCTGAACAAATAAAAAGTATGTTCCATTTACTGGATTCAGGACAGGCATAATCAGTAGATTTAACGGTCTGCAGTGAAACATATATTCAGACAAGATGCTTTAGTGATCCATTCTGCCCTATCCTATGAGACATGGGAAAAGGAATTTTGGTCTTCGAATAAGCAGTGGATAAGCTGCTTTGGGATTTACTGCAATTGTTCTGCTAGTCTAGATTTAGCAATCTGTGGTAGCTCAGCGACAGATGGAACAATGTAAGAGTTCTAAATAACCTCTGCCATCAGGCATTAAATTCCCTGCTATTCAGCTAGCAATCAAATGGTGTGCTTATTTGTTAGGATTCTTGAGAACAACTAAATATAGATGGATTTTGAGTCACCTTTGACAAATGGAGCGGTTATCTTTCATTAAATAGAGAAGGTTTCCTGGTCTAGCTTTATGTCTAATTGATTTTATTAACAAAGCAGAGTTTCTGTGGTGGGTTAACTTTGTCTAAGGGCCAAACATCCATCCAGTCACTCACTCGCCTCTTGTCCTCAGCAGGGGGTGGAAAAGGCTCGTGGGTTGAGATAAAGACAGGGAGATCACTTACCAATTACCGCCATAGGCAAAACAGATCCAAATTGGGGAAACTTTATTGCCAATTAAAAATAGATTCAGGTAGTGAGAAATGAAGACAAACATTAAACCAACATCTTTATTTCTCCCTCTCTCAGGCTCAACTTAAGTCCTTCATTCCTGACTCTTCTACCCACTCATCTTAAAGCAGTGTAGGGGGAGATGGGAGGGGATAGTCAGTGCATAACAGTTCTCTGCTCTTCCTTCCCTCTCACACTTTTTACCTGCTCTGGCATGAAATCTCCCATGGGCTACAGGCCTTCAGGAAAAAAAAAAAACTATTCTAGCGTGGGCTTTTCCATTGGCTTCGATTCCTATCAGGAAAGCTCCACTGAGATATGGGTTCTCCACAGGAGACAGTTCCTTCTGGAAACATCCATCTGTGCTGTCATAGGTCCTCCACAGGCTGCAGTGAATATCTGCTCTAGCACCATGGACCATATCCTTCCTCTTCTTCTGCAACCTTGGTGTTCCCTCTCTTGTTTCTCGCTCTTTTTGTTCCCTCCTTGTCTCTCTGTCCTATGTTTTTGCCCTTTCTTAAATATGTTTTCATAGAGGTGCCAACAACTTTGTTGACGGGGATGTGGCCTGCAGTGGGGCCACTGCTCAGCTGGCTGGAACTGACTCTGTTCGACATGAGAGCAGGCCCTTACCTCTTCCCACAGAGTCCAACCTTGTAGTCTCTGCTGCTATCAAAACATTGCCACGCACATCCAGTATAATGTCATATATGTATACCTGTGTATTGGGAGACCTAAGTTCATTCCCAGATCTGCCAATGGCTGAAACATTGGCATTTTTTTTCATAGTCCCTCACCAAGGTAAGAGTAATAAGGTTTTCCCATGGTGGCAGAACACATGAAGTTCATTGAAAGACATCAATTAAAGAGTGCTCCATTTATGTGACTTCAGTTCAGAACTGCTGATTTTTCCCAAATCAAGGAAGTCATACAATATAGAAGCATGTTCCTATGGGATTAAAATACAAGGTTTTGGTTGTGTTACATCATAAGGTACATGTAAGTTAAATCATTGCTTTATGAATTTGAAGGTGCCATTTAAATACTTCACATTTTTAAATGGCATAAAATTAAATGCTCCTTTCCTTTCTAAACTAAGAGAATGTAATTTTCTTAGTGTGAAGAACAGAGTCTTTTGCTCTCTTGTAAACATAACACAGCTCGAACACAGACAGTACACACATTCTCTGCACTTATCAAGTAAAACTAGGGAGCAAAAAGAGAGGAGTGGACAGACATGGGTACCTCTGCTAGCAAAGGGGAGACAATTCTTAATGGGAATGGTTTCTTCCATACAGTTACTACCATATACTAATAATGGGGTTTAACTCCTAGGTCACTTTTCCTAAGTGCAAAAAGCCCACTATTATTCTTTGCACAGCACTTACTCCCCACACAATTCAGATGTTTACCAAGGAAGATACCAGTAGCTGATCCATCTATTAGCCATATCTGCTGATGGGTTTTTCACCAGTTGTCTTTTTTGTGTTGTCAAATACTAGTCTTGGCCCACTGTTTCCTATAAGAAGGAATTTAGAGGAAAATGAGGGTATTTCCAAAAATTTGGAGGAGTCAACCATGCTGTTGTATCCTTCCATTAAAATTATTTTGTGAAGCCTGATACCTGAGAGTTTGCTTTGCGAAACCTGAAATCCAGACTGCAGAGCAAACTGACACCTGGCAGCAGTCGCCAGCAGATCCAGATGGGAGATGAGTATATATAATCATATAATCCTTTGACTATAAGCACATATAATCCTTTAGCTATAAATGCACATAATCCAATTTCTCCTAAAATCTTTCCTCCATGCAGTAACAGTGTGACCTTATAATTGAACTCTATTAAGTCACACTGTAACAGCAGAGATTTTGGAACAGGTTTATCCAGGCATGTTGGCTTCTGAGATATCTGGAAGGCCAGAAATGTGAAGCATGCAAAGGTAAATTTGGCCCGTGTCAGGTAATACCCTCTGCTATTAGAAGATTGCAAGGGGATAAAAATGGTTATTGACAATTTTTTTTGGTTTTACAATATGGGTTATTAAAAGAATGTAAAGCAGAATATAATACTCCAATATTTCCTGTAAAGAAACTAGATAAAAGCTATAGGTTAGTGCAAGATTTAAGGGCCATAAATAAAATTGTAAGAAGAACTACATCCAGTGGTGGCAAATCCCTGTACCTTGCCAACCGATTAAAAGATCAGTTGTGGTTTACCGTACTGGATTTGAAGGATGCCTTCTTCTGCTTGATATTGGCTGAAGAAAGCAAAAAGGTGACTTGCCTTTGAATAGGAAAACCCTGAAACTGGTAGTAAAACACAACTAACCTGAACAGCATTGCCTCAAGGTATTAAGAACAGCTGAACTATTTTTGAGAACCAGCTGGCTCGAGACCTGGAAAGATGGGACTGGAACCCTGCTGCAGTATGTGACCTCCTGGGAGTTACACAAACAGAGGAGGACTGTGAGCAATGGACCGTAAGTCTATTGAACTTTTGGACTGAGCAGGTATCAGGTCTTTCAACAGAAAGCCCAGCCTATGCAGCGACGACTTACCCTGGATTCGAGATCTCCAGAGGACACAGACAGCCTGGAAGGAAACTATTTGCTGCACACTCATGCCAGGAATGGTAAAGGAACTCAGAACCTTTCTGGGAATGACAGGTTGGTATCGTTTATGGATATATAACTATGGACTCTTAGTGAAACCATTGTATGAACCATTGAAAGAATATCCAATGGGATCATCAAAATTGGTTGGACTGGGGAGGCAAGAAGGGCATTTGAACAATTAAAGAAGGAATTGATGAAGGCCCCAGCTTTAGGCCTTCCCAACGTTTCAAATCCATTCTGGTTATTTTCTCATGAAAGACAGGGGATGGCCCTGGGGGTGGTGTCACAGCAGCTAGGCCCCTGTAAAAGGGCTGTAGCCTACTTCTCCAAACAATTGCATGATGTAAGCAAGGGATGGCCTGGATGCCTACGGGCAGTTGCAGCTGTAGTTCTGAATATACAAGAAGCTCAAAAATTCACTATGGGCCAAAAAAATGACTGTCATGGTGTCACACACAGTCTCAGCGGTGTTGGAGCAGAAAGGTCATTTGCTTTCCCCCTCTAGATTTTGAAGTATCAAGCCATATTGGTAGAGCAAGATGATGTGAATATAATCACCACTAACACTGTAAATCCAGCATCTTTCCTTAGTGGAGCTGCTTCAGAACCAGTGACATGACTGCCTGAAGACAATGGAGACAGTATGCTCCAGCCACCCGGATCTAAAGGGAAAACCTCTCATGGATACAGAAGATTCCTGGTACACTGATGGAAGCAGCTCCGTGAAGCAAGGACATTGCAAGGCTGGATATGCAGTGGCTACCACCAGAGAAGTGGTCGAGGCCAGACCATTACCTCGGGAACATCAGCTCAGAAAGCCAAAATAATCGCCTTAACTCAAGCACTGGAATTAGCAAAAGGAAGGAAGATAAATATATGGGCAGATTCAAAATACGTCTTTGGAGTGGTGCATGCTCACGGTGCTATATGGAAAGAGTAAGGACTCCTTACTGCCCAAGGAAAACACATTAAACGTGCAGCAGAAATCCTAAAGCTGCTGGAAGCCATAAATCTTCCAGAAGTGGCTATCACACACTACAAAGGTCACCAGAGAGGTAATACTGGCCAGAAAATTGGTAACAAATTGGTAGGAAATTTTGAGGTCAGGATGGCCGCAGAAAAAGGCAGAAGTAATATCTGCTTTGATTCCAGACTGTAAAACTTCAAATCCCTGATTCTGATTTAAAATTGGAGAAATATTCAAGGGAAGATAGAAACTTGATTATCAATATGGCAGGAAGAGAAGTAGATAATGGGTGATTTTATGTTCCAGATGGACAAATAATAATGCAGTCAGGAGTGCTATGGAAATTGGTCTTAGAGGAGTTACAAATAAAACAACAAAAAATCCAAAGAAAACCAAACCAAACAAACCCTTTAGGGTGTAAATAATAGCAATGCAAATAGATCTCTCTGAACTCCCAATAAAAAGGGGGGGGCGCACTGGTATTCATTAGCATTGTGATAGATAGGACCCTTTGTTCATCAAGTAGTAAATCAAATGAGGAGGAAAGCTTGTGTACTGTGATAGATACGACCCTTTATCCATCAAGTAGTAAATCAAATGGGGAGGAGAGCTTGTGTAGATAACAAGAAACCACAAGACAGAAAACAGAGAAAGTTTTGTGTTTGCCTAGGCACAAATTGGGTTGTATAACCATATATGGATAAAGATTAAAGGACAGAATATATTTGTAGATAAGGGTAGTTGTGTCAAAATTGCCTTTTGCTAAAACTAATTGAACTACAGAAAACCAGGGAGTCGGGTATATGGAGGAATTCGGAGGGAATTGCCGAAGTGTTGCAGCGAGCCTGGACACACAGATAAGAAGAACTGTCTAACTGGCGACGCAGACGCAGAGTACCCCATGAAAACGGAGATGGAAACATATAAAAGACTGAAGGGCGGGGAAGTCGGTGTGAGTCGTTGGCGGAGCGCTGGCTCCCCGGCTGCACCCAGCGCTGTTTGCTTGTCATTGCTTGCTGTAATCAATAAACAATTAATTGATCCGTAAAGGCTGAATCAAATTATTTGCCTCAATTTATAACAATCTGGTGCTGTGACTCGGATCAGGGCAATCCAGTGGAAAGGCCTTTTCGAGGAGGCGCCCCACTTTTTAGAAAGTGGCCCTGTTCAGGTGCTATTCCTCCGGAGCCCTGACCGATGAACCCAAATTCAGTGGCAAGCAAAGAATAGCCGGCAACCCCTTAATCTTTGTGCATGAAGTCCCGGGCGAAGACACAGGGCTGTGTAAGTATATCTCGATAGTCCTCTGGGACCATTGAGGTGGCCCCGTCCAGGGAAGGACCGGGGACTGTCCGGTTGGGGTTGGGATCCCGGAGTGTGATGAGTGAGACGTCTCATTGTGAGACGAAGCGAGTGCAGACCCCTTAGTAGTGCGGTTCCCATACCCGGCGACGGGCTGGGCCACGAATTGGGGGAAGCGTTGCTGAGTTTGTGTGAAGGCACTCCGGAAGATGGGACAGGGGAAAAGCAAGCCTGCTGGTCCCATGGGTGGGGGAACCCGTGTAAAACTTCCCCAGGTACCTCTAGACAGTAAATTAGGCTTAATGATCAAGTATTGGGATGATTTCCCCTCAAGGAAGGGAAAGGACAAGGTAAAAATGGTACATTATTGTATGGAAGTATGGGGGAGGAAGCAGATTAGAGGAGACCATCTGTATTGGCCAGTGTTTGGATCGTTTGAGGATTCGATATGCCAGGCCTTAAACATATATGCTAATTCTAAAGAGCCCTCCAACTTAGAGGAGAGTGAATATGCCTCCCTCTGGATAGCGGGAGAGACAGGGTGAAACTTTTTTTTTTCCTTAATACCAGAGGAAGAAAGAAAGAAAAAAAAAAAATCAAAGGGGGGGGCCAAATTGTCCGACCTTTCCCCTCCACCGTATATACGCCCTCCCCCTCCACCACCCCTTCTCCCCCTCCTTCTCCCCCTCGCAACCCCCAATTCCGTTATCACCACCTCCTCCCCATAACCCCAACCCTTCTGCCCCTGTGCAGGACGTCCTAGGAGGAGATGAGTCAGATTTAGACTTCTCAGAGACCACTCGACGTGTTACTAGGAGTCAGTCTAGGAAAAGGCGAGAAGAATTGGGAATGTTCCCCCTCAGGGAGGCGGGGATGGGTATGGTTCCAAACCCAAACGCAGGACAACAGGGAAAACCGGCTCAAATTTTAGGGATAGGGTATGTGGCCGTGGACGTAAGAGAGTTCAAAAAGGAAATGGGACACCTCTTGGAGGACCCCCTTGGTGTTGCAGAAAGAGTAGATCAGTTCCTGGGCCCAAATATCTATACCTGGGATGAGATGCAGTCTGAGTATATTGTTTACCTCGGAAGAGAGGAGGATGATTAGGACTGCAGGAATGAGGATATGGGATGATGAACACCAGGCGGGGCCCCTGGCAGATACCAAATGGCCTATGCAACGCCCCAGTTGGAATAATCAGGACCCGCAACACAGAGCCCATATGGCAGATCTGAGAGCCATAATAATTCAGGGAATTAGGGAATCCATTCCTCGAGGACAAAACATTAATAAGGCATTTTGCGAGCAACAAAAGAAAGATGAAGATCCCACTGAATGGTTGGAGAGACTAAGAAAAAGCTTTCAGTTATATTCGGGGGTTAATCCCGACACCCCTGTGGGGCAGGCTCTGCTGAAAACTCAGTTTGTGGCAAGATCTTGGGTGGATATTCGAAAGAAGCTAGAAAAACTGGAAGACTGGCAAGGTAGAGGGTTGGACGAGTTATTACGGGAAGCACAAAAGGTATATGTTCGAAGGGAAGATGAGAGCCATAAGAAACAAGTAAGAATGATGGTAGCAGCAGTCTGGGAAGGACAGAGGGCTGCCCCTCCACTAAGGGGGACAGCTCTGAGTAAAAAGATGGATGCTGCAAAATGGAGGAGCAGGAGAATAGAAGGGGATCGTATAGTGTGTTATGATTGTGGTAAAAAGGGCATATGAAGTGGGAGTGCCGGCAAAGGATGGCGGATGAGAAGCAGTTTCAGGAGGATTAGGGGGGTCAGGGGCTCTACCTGCTGGAGACACAAGAGCGAACGGAGCCCCTGGTAAAGCTGAAAATAGGTCCCCAGCAACAAGAATATGAGTTCCTTGTGGACTCATGGGCAGAAAGATCTACCGTCCAAACCCTTCCCCAAGGGTGCAGAATATCATCTGAAATGGTGCAGGTAGTCGGGGCAAAAGGGGAACCTTTTGGAGTACCTGTGATAAAAGATGATTTTCTAGAAACTCACTCCAAAGTCGGAGTGAGATCATTGCTACTGGTCCCGGAGGCGGATTATAACATCCTCGGACGAGATTTGATGGTAGAATTGGGAATTGGGGTAGAAATAATTGAAAATAAATTGAGTGTTAAATTATGTCCCTTACGTGCTGTGGATGAAGCAAAAATAAATCGTGAAGTTTGGTACACCCCCACTACGGTGGGACGATTGGAAATTGAACACTTTGAGGTGACTATTAGGAACCCTGAAATTCCTGTAAGAGTCAAGCAGTACCCCCTGTCCAATGAAGGAAGACAAGGATTAAAGCCCGAGATTGATAGGCTTTTAAAACAGGGATTGCTTTAACCATGCATGTCCCCTTTTAATACTCCCATTCTACCCATAAAAAAAAAAAAACAACAACAAAAAAAAAACCAGATGGTAGTTATAGACTGGTACATGACTTAAGAGAAATCAACAAAAGGGCTATTGAGAGATTTCCCGTGGTTGCCAACCCCTACACCCTCTTGAGTCAACTGGGACCTGAAAATCAGTGGTATACTGTAATAGATTTAAAAGATGCTTTTTGGGCTTGTCCCCTTAAAGAAATTTGCAGAGACTATTTTGCCTTTGAATGGGAGGATCCAGACACCCACAGGAAACAGCAACTGAGGTGGACTGTGCTTCCTCAGGGGTTTACAGAATCCCCTAATTTATTTGGACAGGCTTTAAAACAAATTTTAGAGGGTTATATACTGGGTGAAGGAGCGGTTTTAGTTCAATATGTGGATGACTTGCTGGTCGCAGGGAAAGAGGAAGAAGTGGTGAGACAGGAAAGTATAAAACTGTTGAATTTCCTCAGCCTGAAAGGGCTGAAGGTGTCTAAGTCTAAGCTGCAGTTTGTAGAAGAGGAAGTAAAGTATCTGGGGCACAGACTGACCAAGGGTACTAAGAAACTAGACCCCGAGAGGGTCCAAGGCATACTTTCACTTCAGGCTCCCCGGACTAAACGGCAGGTGAGGCAATTATTGGGCCTTTTCGGGTATTGTAGGCAGTGGATCGAAAATTTCAGTGGAAAAGTCAAATTTCTATATGACAAGTTGACCAAAGAAGGACTAATTAAATAGTCTCAGGAAGATGAAGAACAGCTAGAAGTCCTTAAAACCGAACTTGTCAATGCATCTGTCCTCAGTCTCCCAGACTTGAAAAGACCATTCTACCTATTTGTTAATGTAGATGAAGGGACTGCATATGGGGTTTTAGCCCAGGATTGGGCTGGAAGTAAAAAACCCGTGGCTTATTTATCAAAGCTGTTGGACCCCATTAGCCGGGGTTGGCCCACCTGCCTACAAGTAATAGTGGCAGCAGCCCTTTTGGTGGAAGAGGCAGGTAAGATCACATTCAGGAGTGACCTACAAGTCCTGTCCCCACACAATATAAGGGGAGTGTTACAGCAAAAGGCAGAGAAGTGGATCACAGATGCCAGACTTTTAAAGTATGAGGGCATTTTAATATCATCTCCTAAGTTAACAATAGAAACCACAGGTCTGCAAAATCCTGCTCAGTTTCTGTATGGAGAACCAATCACTGATTTAACCCATGATTGCCTCCAACAAATAGAGGAACAAGCAAAGGTCCGACTGGATCTAGAAGAAGAGGAGCTGGAATTGGGAGACCGACTATTTGTAGATGGGTCCTCCTGAGTTGTAGAGGGTAGACGGAAATCTGGATATGCTGTAATAAATGGGAAAACCTTAGAGGTAATCGAGTCTGGTCCCCTGAGCCCCAGGTGGTCAGCCCAGGCATGTGAATTATATGCTGTACTTAGAGCCCTGGAGTTATTAAAAGGAAAGATGGGGACAGTTTATACAGATTCAGAGTATGCTTATGGCATAGTACACACCTTTGGCAAGATTTGGGAAGAGAGGGGGCCGATAAATTCCCAGGGAAAAGGGTTAATTCATGAGGAACTAATACGAAAAATTTTACAGGCTCTTAGATATCCCAAAAGAATAGCAGTAGTACACGTACGGGGACACCAAACAGGAATGGGGACCACTGTACGGGGAAATAACTTAGCCGATCAGGAGGCCAAAAGAGCGGCATTACTGACCCTAAGGCATAGAGTGGTGGTTACAAGGAGGGAAGAATGCACCATCTGTGGGGCAGGTTTAGAAAAAGAACCGTGCCACTGGTGTTGGATAGCATTCGGGATAGATTCTATAAGGTGTGCCTGTAAGAATCCCGAAGTAACCAAGTTGATGCTGGAAACCAAAATGTCTTGGGTAAAATGCTTACCACTGGCTTTATTAAACATCCGTACGCAGCCCTGGACAGATGTGGGAATTTCCCCCTTTGAAATGTTGTTTGGGATGCCTTATGATATTGAAGCCCCTGCTGATCATCCCTGTCTAGATAACTCTCAAATTAATACTTATATTATACAAATCATGAACAGGAGAAAAGAATTAAGAGAAAAGAGACTTTTGACACAAAGACCACCTCTGGACTTGGCAATACATAGGATTAAACCTGGGGACAAAGTGCTCATTAAATCATGGAAGGAAACCTCCCTAACACCTTGTCGGGAAGGCCCGTATGTTGTTTTGCTTACTACAGAAACTGCAATACGAACCGCTTAGAAGGGGTAGACCCACGCGAGCCGAGTCAAGGGACCACTCACCTCAGATGACCATTGGAAAGTAACAAGTCATCCTGGGGACTTGAGGGTCACACTGAAGAAGAACTGATGAACTTAGTATTGGTAACACAAACAAATCAGAAGGGAGAGCAGGAAGAATACACGTATTCCCTTGTCAGCGACTACACAGTTGTTTGTGGGAAGCAGGGCTGTGGGTGTTACCTTTTTGTGGGTTTGTCTGTAAAATTTGCCAAGAATGGTGGTGAGTCCATTGCTATTGGGGGAGGCCACCCACTGGGATTTGTAAGGGATGTTATAAGATTGAAAGGGACCTAACAGAGATTGCGTTAAGGCTAGGGGAATTGGCAGGAGAGTGGGTACGATTTGAGACTGGGGAGTGGTGGAAAACCTATACCAAAGGAATACACCCGGAGAATTTTTATTTCCACCCCAACGAACCCACTCCCTTTGTTGCCCAAATTATAAAAGAGTGCTGCCGGAGGATAGTAAGGGGAGTTTCGTGCGACTCACCCTTAGTAAAAAGAAAATAAGAATTGGGAGCAGTACAAGAAGAGGCAGGAGCAGAGAAATGAGCTTCCAGGCAAATACCACTGCTGCCGAGAAGATGGTGCACCCCGCGGCTCGAAGCACCCGAGTTGGCGGGCGAGGCAGAGGGGTAAGAACCATGAAAAGGAAGCCTCCCAAGACTGGGATACTGCTGAAACACTCTGGCAACTGCCAACTGAGTACTAAACCCCTTAAAGAAATTAGTGTAACTACCTCTGGAGCACTGGGAGGGCAACGAAATCAGAAGAGGAAAAGATGATCTCATTTATTGAACACAACAAGGCTAGGACTTCACCCTTTTTGGCAAATTAGAAGCCTTATGATATATAATATTTTAAATGTGGGGCGGGCCTCTCAAACCTCACATCAGCCTTTTAAGTGGTCACTGACTCGAGTAGATGGCGTGGAAGTTCAGACCCAGATAACATCTGGACCTCCAAGCTTTAACCCGCATTTATGTGCCTTGGCCCCTGTAAAACCTTGTTTGAATCTAAAGGGTTTTTGTGTGTGTCTGGCATCAAACCCTAGAGAAGTGTGTTGCAATTATCCTGGGAAATGTTTCTGTGGATACTGGAGCTGCGAAGTTGTAGCTTCGGATTGGACACCAGCAAAAGATAAATTCCTTAGAGTATCCTGGGGACCTTATGGGTGTAGGCCCCTGAAGCGAGATACAAGTGGGGAATCATCGATTCGGGAAACTGCAACTTCATATATCTAAATATAACAAACCCGGCAGACCAGGGTTGGGTTGTAGGAAAAACTTGGAGTTTCGGGTGTTAAGAGCCTGGTAAGGATAGAAGAAGCATGTTTACCATAGGGAGGGAACCTGTTCCTTGTGATGTACAGGCTCTGAGCCCGAGTCCTGTGGTAGCTGAGGAGGGGTGGTTCTACTCGGAGACGGTTGCGGGTCTAACCGGTCCAGGAATTGAGGGTGATAGTCAGACCATAGCACCCCTACCTCATAACCTTCGGCTTAACACTCTTTGGAAATTAATAGAGGGGGCATATCGGGTTCTTAATGTGGCCAACCCCTTGTTTACAGAGCATTGTTAGCTCTGCTTTGACATCAGGCCTCCATTCTGTGAAGCCGTCGAGATGTCGGAAAGGGCTGGGGGACTTAATGGCAGCAATCCTACACAGTGCAATTAAAAGGATACACAGGCCCAGGGGATAACTTTGACATCGGTGGCTGGGAAAAGGCGATGCATTGGAAATATCCCAAAGCATAAAGAGCACTTGTGTGAAACTATTACCAAAGCCAGACGAGAAGATAACCAGACTAAATGACTAATCCCTGCTAAAAATACTCAATGGATATGTTCTAAAACAGGGCTCACACCATGCATTTCATTAGAAATATTCAACAAGACCTCTGACTATTGTATACAAGTAGCTGTGATCCCCAAAATTATGTACCATCCCAACGAGTATGTATATGAGGTCCAAACTACTCCTGTTCATCATTTGCAAAAGTGAAAACCCTTTACAGCCCTTACCGTGGCCGTCTTAATGACTATGGGAGGGGCAGGCATCAGAACGGGGGTGGCCTCACTAGTGAAGCAAACTAAAGAGTTCAGTTCTTTGAGAATAGCAGTAGATGAGGATTTAGCACAAATACAGCAGTCCATATCAGCACTAGAAAAATCAGTACGGTCACTGTCAGAGGTAGTCCTGCAGAACAGGAGGGGACTGGACTTACTGTTTTTACAACAAGGGGGGTTAACCTGGTTCAACAGCTCCCCATGGCTAACTACCCTGTTATCAACAACTGCAAGGCCTGTAATTTTACTAATTTTAGGGCTGACCTTCGGTCCCTGCATTTTTAACAAAGTCCTAGAGATAGTCAAAGGGAGATTAGAAGCAGCTCACCTTATGTTAATAAGGGCCAAGTATGAACCAATATCAGAAGACCCTGAAATCGGAGAAAGCCTCGCTCGAAGCTACCAAGAATTAAAAAGATTTGATGAACAAAATAAAGAAAAAGAAAAGGGGGACTGTGATAGAATAGGACCCTTTGTTCATCAAGTAGTAAATCAAATGGGGAGGAGAGCTTGTGTAGATAACAAGAAACCACAAGACAGAAAACAGAGAAAGTTTTGTGTTTGCCTAGGCACAAATTGGGTTGTATAACCATATATGGATAAAGATTAAAGGACAGAATATATTTGTAGATAAGGGTAGTTGTGTCAAAATTGCCTTTTGCTAAAACTAATTGAACTACAGAAAACCAGGGAGTCGGGTATATGGAGGAATTCGGAGGGAATTGCCGAAGTGTTGCAGCGAGCCTGGACACACAGATAAGAAGAACTGTCTAACTGGCGACGCAGACGCAGAGTACCCCATGAAAACGGAGATGGAAACATATAAAAGACTGAAAGGGGGGGGAAGTCGGTGTGAGCTGTTGGCGGAGCGCGGGCTCCCTGGCTGCACCCAGCGCTGTTTGCTTGTCATTGCTTGCTGTAATCAATAAACAATTAATTGATCCGTAAAGGCCGAATCAAATTATTTGCCTCAATTTATAACAAGCATTAACAGATACTTTCTCAGGTTGGCCAGAAGCTTTTCCTTGCAGGACAAATAAAGCAGAAGTCACAAGAGTATTGTTGAATGAAATTATACCTCGTTTGGAGTGCCTGCAGTAATATTGTCAGGTAGAGGTAAACATTTGTGTTAAAGTGGTAAAAAGATTAGTGAAATTTTAAGAACTGATTGGCAGTTACATTCTCCATACTGACCACAGGCCAGAGGCCAGGTGGAGAAAATGAATCATCAGATTGTTGCTGTTAAAACAGCAATCAGCTAATATTTGTCAAGAAGCCAATCTATATTGGCCTTGCTTAGGTTTTGAAATAAGGAAAGAAAAGTATTAGCCCTGTATACCAATTGCAGTATACAGGAGAAGATCTCACAGAATTAGGTGAGAATTTGTCTAATCAGCTAACAAAACCAGCTGAACTTGCTTGAGAAATAAACAAAATAAAAAACAAACCAAGCTGCATGGCCTAGAGGTTTAAGATCAACCTCTACATCCTTTTACACCTGGGGATGAGTTTTTCTGTTAAAGATTTTACAGGCACACCACTGGGAGAGCAGTGGAATGGACAATATGAAGTATTGTTAACAGCCTTCGCAGCAATCAAGATGAAAGAACTTGGATCAAGTGAAGAAAATCACCTACCAGTCAGTGGACAACAGAATGCTTAACACCCTTAAAAATTAAGGCTAACTAAAGTGAACTGTAAAGATGAAAAAACTGTTAATATTATTGTTAATGTGTCCATTAAGACACATAGGTTGGATGCCTCTATAAACATTTGGGGAAAACTGGCTTGTATAATATACAGTAGTATGGCCTTTTGTTTAAATGCCATTTTTTTCAGTACAACATATATATATTCCATGGATTTTGGGAATCCCTGCAAGCATTCATACCTTTGGAAACTATACGTGGTTGTCAAAACTGGCATAGAAATCGGAAACTACGCTGGCTTCCTTTTAACAACAGAAGTAGCCATGCCCATGAATTATAATAATTTCAAGAGATTTATTTGTAAGTATGCAAGGAACCTCAATTATACCCTGAGCCTTGGAGGCCTCAAATCTTGAAACTAGACAATTTCAGCATCAGTTTTAGAAAATAAAACTGAAATTGATTATCTGTTATTAAGATACCATAATTGATTCTCTGATTTTGAGGGCATGAGTTGTTCCAATTTGACCAATCAGTCTCAGACTGTAGTAACTTCTATAAAAATTAATATGGCCTTCTTAACTCCATACAAGAGTGGGAGGGTATAGATATTTCTTAGTTAAATTTCTAGCTCCTAAACTTGCCGTGGTTGAAACAATCTTTTCTCAGTGTTATAGCATTGGGACTATCAGTTTTGTTAACCCGTATAGTGTTTAAATGTGCATTTTGGTTTTGTCAGTGAACAGTAGAAAGTTATTAGACATGGAAAAGAAATCAGATCAGACACACAGTAGAGTCAGGAAAATATTTTAAGAGAACATTAAACAATAAGACCTCTTGTGACTCCTTTGCAAAAGAATTTGCAAAGGCCTTGAAAAAGGGGGGATTGAAATGGTGACTTGTAAATGGTGGGATGGAACATCAACTGTAATGTGTTAGAAGCAAGATTAACTAAGATAGCCTTAACAACCCTTATCCTTTGTCACCCAGAGTCGTTGAGATTGACCACTCAGATATGGCCACATCTTAATGCCTCTGAGCCGACCTAATTGCATTCCTCCTGGATATGCAAGAAAGTTCCCGGAATAAAGTACAGTTGTCATTTCAAGGAAATAGTATGAATTTGAAAACAATCCCGTATATAAATTTTCCATGAAATCACTGCTTGGCAGAAGCACTCTGAGGACAAATCCTGAGACTTCTCCAGTGCTGAATAAAGTGTACCTGCCTTAATGACTAAATTAAACTGTTAAGCATAAGTTTCTTTGTTTCACCTGCTCAGTCCAAAAGTTCAATAGACTTACGGTCCATTGCTCACAGTCCTCCTCTGTTTGTGTAACTCCCAGGAGGTCACATACTGCAGCAGGGTTCCAGTCCCATCTTTCCAGGTCTCGAGCCAGCTGGTTCTCAAAAATAGTTCAGCTGTTCTTAATACCTTGAGGCAATGCTGTTCAGGTTAGTTGTGTTTTACTACCAGTTTCAGGGTTTTCCCATTCAAAGGCAAGTCACCTTTTTGCTTTCTTCAGCCAATATCAAGCAGAAGAAGGCATCCTTCAAATCTAGTATGGTAAACCACAACTGATCTTTTAATTGGTTGGCAAGGTACAGGGATTTGCCACCACTGGATGTAGTTCTTCTTACAATTTTATTTATGGCCCTTAAATCTTGCACTAACCTATAGCTTTTATCTAGTTTCTTTACAGGAAATATTGGAGTATTATATTCTGCTTTACATTCTTTTAATAACCCATATTGTAAAACCAAAAAAAATTGTCAATAACCATTTTTATCCCCTTGCAATCTTCTAATAGCAGAGGGTATTACCTGACACGGGCCAAATTTACCTTTGCATGCTTCACATTTCTGGCCTTCTAGATATCTCAGAAGCCAACATGCCTGGATAAACCTGTTCCAAAATCTCTGCTGTTACCGGTATTTTTTCCACCTCTTTTAAAGACAAACTCAATACTTTGATTAGTTGATGATCTCTCACTTTAAATTTTGTACCTCCTACCCCAATTATTATTTCTGTCACTAACTGCTTTAGTAAATCTCCTCTCATTATCAGTCTAGGGGCTCCTAGCAAACAAATTCATGTGTACCCACTTGTTTTCCAATTCATATTTAGCAGACTGCACAGAATGCTTTTTTGGTTTGGCCAGTAGCTCCTATTACAATCACAATATTTTATTTTGATCTGCAGGAATCAGTTGCTGGTTTACACAGAGGCTCCTGTATCAATCAAGAATATAACCTTTTCACTCGTATTCCCCAGCTTTATTTTAACCAGTGGATCCTCCAGGGTAATTTCCCCAGTCATTCAAGCTCAGCTACAACACCCGGTTCTGATTCCTCTACAGGATGCACATCGATTATTTCTTAATTCCAGACCCCATTCTCATGCCACGTTCTCTTGCTGCTCCAGGTGATTTTGCAAACTGGAAAACATATCTGCACACATTACTTCACCCACTTCTCCTCACACCTCAAGAACAACGTTAAATTGCAACAAGGTGTTATGGCCACTTTTCCCCATAATTGAGCTTATACACCAGCCACCACTGATTATCAAAAGCTTTTATCAGGGTTTATCTGTTTGTCCACCACTCGGTGGACCACTGATCCCCTTATCATCTAAGATCTTAATGTCTAAAATATATCCAAGCTGGCTCTTCTTTAAAGCGCAGCCACTCTGCCAGCCTCCCATCTTATGGGTTCTGCGTTCTGGCTCCCCAACCACAAATCACTTGCACTGCATAGGTGGATCTTTCCTTGTTGTCCTGGATCTTACATTCAGGACAACTCAAATCCCAAGCATATGTTACCCACAATTCCTTGTTGCACCACATGCATTATGTCAGGATGCAATAAACACCCGTCAGTAATCCATATACAATCTGGACAAAATTCATCATTATTTCTACAACAAAACAAATACAATTTTGCACAAATATCTCATTTCACTGAAGGAAGGAATAAATCATGTAAAGGAAATTAATTAGATAGTTTAGCTTGTTTACTAATTGAAACGGGCAGTTCCACAGCAGGGACAAAGGACAGGCCTGAAGACACAAGGGGGGGTGGGGGCGGAGATAAGATAAATGCCATCAGAGGCAAACAGAAGACACAAAGAAACTGTGATATGCTTACAAGAGTGGGCATGCTTAATGAGTTCTGAAAAAAAAACCGGACATATAACATGTAACTGTTTAACCAGTATTTCCTGGAACCCACACAAACATGTATGTTTAACCTGTATAGAAGTCATGCAGCCAGTGGGGACTCATTAGTGGGACACATTAGGTGGACTTAACCCATGTGTGCCCCGGCATTGTTTATTAAAACCGTTCCTGCTTAATAATCGAATTGGTATTGATAATTGGGATTGGCTGTGGCGTATTAAACACACACGGACTCTGCTTTCATTTCAAGCTGAGACCAAGTTTATTGTTACAACCTCATCTTTATACCTTAGTGAAATGTCAACAACAGTCCTGCAAGTCCTTCATAAAAATTTCCACAGCTGCTGTTCTCCTTCCCAGCTCCTCGTGACCACTGTTATTAATTCTGTGCCTTCTGGTTTTTGACACTGATGTTGAATTTTCTCAGGCTGAAGGCTAGCTGGTTATCAAAGCTCTCTGCAGTCTTATCTGCAGAGGCTCTGCAGCATTCATGGTCATTCTTGCTCAGCATCTCTTCTGACATCTCCCTCTTTTTTGTTTTCATGAACCACTAATATTTGTCTTAACACTCTATCAATCAAGCTCTACACTAAATTAATTAAGCAAGGCACACAAATCAATATGTTAGAAAAAAATCATGTAAAATATTAAAACCTATCATGGCCATTTTTATAATCCAAGGTCCAATTCCAACAAAAAATCCTGCACATGTATTCCACTCATTCTATATTTGCAATTCTTCTGTTAAATATTCTAAGGTGTTAATACTTTAATGTATAAATTCTGAATGATCTGATAAATATGTCAGAACACTAGATAAAGGCATTTGTTTGATGATGGTGAGCCAAATCGTGGTTTAAAATCATAGAAACATTCGGAGTTAATAATATGAATTTGCCTAATGGACATGGGCCTCCTGAAATACAGGAAGGAATATCTGCCCATGCTCTATCTCCTCAAATAAAATACAGTTCTCTTGGTGATTGCAGGGAGATGTTGTTGGATTTGGATATATCTGCAGATATGTAATTACATCATATAAAATAATTTCAACACATACTAAGTAAGGAATTAACATTTTATATAAGAGTTACAATTTTGCTTATATAACTAAAATATTTACTAAAATCTACTTTTATCACACCTAATAAAGAACACCATCTGTCGGAAAACTTACTAAACAGGTGCTAAATAGATTGGTCAGAGTTGCTACTGACAAACACAATAAATCTTGCTGTGCTGCATTGACTAGGGTTACCCAGATGTTTTCTTGGGATTGCGCGGAGATCCATGGAATGCTCGTTGCTCAACACAAAATTCCCACAATTATCGCAGTGCAGGTTGCACACATCTTGCTGGCATCCATTTCAGTCCATGATCTGTAGAAACACAAGCATACCCTTGCCCCCATGTTATTAATGCCCATGGACCTTGCCATTGTCTTGTTTCTAAGTTACGTATCATTACTTTAGCTTTACTCGTGATATCATTTGATTTCATGATAAAATGTCGCTCTGTCGGGGGAATATTGTCTTGGCAATGATTTAAAAAATTTAGAACATACATAGCTTTTAATAGTCTCTCTTGAGGAGCGTATCCCACGCTCCCCCTTTTTTGTTTTAACAAATTTTTTAATGTACCATGAGCTCATTCAACTATGGCTTGCCCTGTCGGTGAGTGAGGAATGCCCGTGATGTGTGATTCCCCATTGTTCAAAAAGGATTTTGTTATATTAGAAACATATCCTGGGCCATTGTCTGGTTTTACCTGTGCGAGTTTGCTATTTCCTTTAAAGATTCCCTTGTATATGCTGTTGCCCATATCACATTTGAATACCTGTCAATCAAAATGTACATATCTCAATATTCCAAATTCAGGTATGTGAATAGTATCTTTTTGCCAGATTTGTAAAGCCCTTAATCCCCTTGGATTACCTCCTCTAGGCTGTAATGGTGTTATTTGTTGATAATCTGGGCATATTTTATTATGTTCTGGGCTAACTCTAATGAAATTTTTAGTTGCCTACGTAGTGCCTTGGCAGACTGATGATAAGATTATGTGACATTAGTGCTTGTTGAATAATGTTGGTAGTGGGCCTTGGACTGGCCCTGCCGTCAGTCTGTCTGCTATTCTGTTCCCTTCGACTATAAATCCTGGAAGTGATGTGTGACTCCAAACGTGCATCACGTAAAGTTCTGCTCCTCTAGCTGTGACTTCAAACCATAACTACTTTAACATTTAAAACCAATCACTCATTGTTTATCTGTTTTAACCATCCTCTTTCTATATGCTGCACTACTCTGGCTACATTTTGTGAATCTGTAACTAAAAGGGACTATGATGTCAGTCAAAGGCTTTAGCACTACATATAAGTCTACTATTAGTGTTGATCCTTCTACTATATAAACTACACTTCATTTGTCCACTGTCCATTTTCTTTCCACGCTAGTACTGCTCTTCCTGTTTTTCCTGAGCCATCAGGAAATATTGTAGGGCCGTCAACCAGTCGCTCTCTATATAAGGGTTGCTTTTCTATTTGTAATGTTTGCAGAGAGGAAAACAATTTATGACTTGGTAAGTGGATATCAATACTTCCTGGATAATCTGTTAGAGCTACCTGTAAATTCAAAATATTTGCCATGCATCACTTAGCATATTTTTTTTGTCACTGGGATATAAATGATCGTTGGGTCCTGGCCTAATAACTAAATTCTTCTTTTTCTTCCCTTGGTGATTATCGTTGTAATCATTTTGAGTCTAGTTACTACTGGGTTTTGGGGTTAGTGTGGCAAAATATCACTCAATAATTCATAATGAATCTTTTGAATTTTCCTCTATCATTGGCTCAGTTATCCCTAAAGGTTGTCTGCAATAGGGCCCAGCGGTTGCTGATGAGGGACACTGGAATGCAGAGTCTTCTCACAAATTGGCATTCCCCTAGAGAGATAACACAGTTAACTCCTCTGGACTTCTGCAAAGCTGAAAAGGAAAAAAACTTAGAAAGGAAGGAGAAGCGGGGGGCACTCACACACATACAGCTGCAAGGCTAGGCTTTATCCATTTTTTTTTCTCTCTCTCTCCTTTTTTATGTTTTGCTAGGCATTTTAAATTTTTTCCTTCTGAAGCCTTGCATTCCAAAGATCCCCAGGTAAATCTACCTGTTTGCTGGCTTAGTGGACATCTGAGATTGAAAGGTCCCAGAGATATATTTTCAAGATTAATCAAAACCAATTTGTAAGTCTTACAAACGTTTGAAGCGCTTCAAACACACACATTTCAAAGCTAGCTGAATACATTCATACAATGTTGGTTATCACTATTGGATCCACAATTTTTTGATGCTATGGATATTTAAACTACAAATGGTATCGGGCACATACAATACTTAAAATATGTACATGCATTATAAAGTAAGGTTCATGTCAAGTGTCTAACAGATATTTCAATTCCTTTAAAAAAACATATAGCTGTCCATTGTCTACATACTTTAAACAGGCATTCTCCAAGCGTGAAACAATGCTGACAACATAGGCTGAATCGGTAACAATGTTTATGGGTTGTGAAAACAGCTTAAAGTGTCTAACAACTGCAGCCAATTCTACAATTTGAGGTGATCCTGACACTTTACAAATTTCTAATTTCCACATTTGCGAAGTATTTGTTTCTGACTAAGCTTTCTAGCGACCTTGTCTAATGTAACAAATGGATCTTTGTCTAATTGCCTGGGAGAGGTTAAATCTGAATCCTCTTTTAACAACATAAACAAAGGATGTAATTCTTTTATAGTGATGCCTATCAAGGGGTCCTAACAATTTTTGGACATCGTTCAATGTCTTTATAGAATATAGAAGTTTAACTTGTCGTGGTTGAATATTTTGTTCTTGGATTTTCCACCCTAAATATTTCCACGGAGAAGTTTTTTTGATTTTTCCTGGTGTTACACAAAGACCTACTTGAGTAACTGCTGCTGTTACAGCTGCTACAGCCTTATCTGTCTGTTCTGGTGTCAAAGCTGCAACTAAAATATCATCCATGTAATGATAAATCAGGGCTTGAGGATATAATTCATGTGTTATAAATAAAGTCGTGTTTTTCTTTAAGCCAATCAATCGATTTTATTAAAGCAAGCGGTAATCAGGCAAAACAGTGCTGGGTGACTGGGGGAAGCTCAGTTCCGCCACCGGCACACCGCTTAACTTTTCGTATGTGCTTATATATGTTATACACGTGTTCACGCACTGGGGCACCCTGACGAGTTAGCTCCTGGTTGGCTAGTCAACAGTGTTCACGCGCTGTCTACGTGCGTCCAACAGCTCCCGGATTGGTGGAAGATGTTGCTGGGTGTCGCTGGTGTTTCTGCCTCTGGAGCTCTGTTGCAACAGTTGGGGCCCGGTTGCATCATCCAGGTGTTGGCTTATCTCTGGAGCTCTGTTGGGCGTTGGCTTGGTTGGGGCCTGGTTGCACTGTCCAGGCGCTGGCTTAACTACTACTACAAGGTTCTATAAAACATAATCAAACTCGCACAAGCACAACTACTGCTTACAACGATATGCATAATATAATTGAACCCTACTCGATTCGTTCAACAACTGTGACCATAACCTATTACACATGGACTGGTGATAAAGCTTTTGCTACAAACCACTGACAAATTGTGATAAATGGTCGTCCACTTAACAGTGCTCAAAGTCCGCTTCCTAAGGGGCCCTTAATTGCCGTAAGGATGAGCTGAACTGCAGTGTGATGTGTTTCTGTTCTTAGAAGGCAGTTAAACTTTCTGATTCTTGCAGCACTTCGGTCCCAAAGGAACATCCTGTAGGCGCTGTAAATGCCCTGGGGCTGCTGCAGCCGCTCTAGTCGGGGCCGCGGGAGCTGGGTTGGGGGCGTCTCCCCCTCGGCTGGGCGGCTTGTCTCAGGAGCAGTTAGTATGTTCTCTTTTGCAGGTTTTGGAATCTCCTTTATCGCTTTGTAACTAATTAGTTCACAGCACGGACCGCCGTCACGTGCACAGATCAAAGCTTGCAGTATTTCAACTTCTCTGTGCCGCTGCGCCTCCCTCCTGGCTTGTGCCCGTTGATCTGAGGGACAGGGTGGAGGTAGATCAGGCTTCTTTTCGGGGTCTCACAGACACGGATCAAAGGGCTTGTTGGCCCCCCTGTCGGTGGCTGCAGAGGCACGCGCAGCCAGTGTAGGGGGGTGGGGGATTAGTGCACTTGTTGTCGATCCTGCACTAGGCTCGGAATTATCGCTGTGCTTTTTAGAGCTGACATACGCCTTTAGCGCTTCAAAAACTTTCCACCAGGGACCGCGCAACTTAGTAGCTGTTTTATCTGACCTACTTGCTTTATTCCATAGTTGAACTCCGATCCTATTCCAGGTTTCTTGCTTGAATGTCAAGCAAACATCAAAAGATGGCTCATGATCCCAAGCCCATGTCAAAAGCACTTTACGATCATTAATATCTAGCATTTGGCTTTGTTTTTTTAAAATACATTTAAATAATTCTATTACATCTTTCTTTTCCTGTGTTATCATGTTCCCCATCCCTTATTGGCAGCTCACCTTCTGTCCAGCAGGCAGGTGTCTATGGTGCACCCCGGGCTTCATTTCAGCCCCTCCAAACATTCTGCCGATGTACGCCACCGGACCGTGCTCCTAACTCAGCCTCTGTTCAGACCCGATACAGGCACTATTTGTGGCGTATTAAACACACACGGACTCTGCTTTTGTTTCAAGCTGAGACCAAGTTTATTGTTACAACCTCATCTTTATACCTTAGTGAAATGTCAACAACAGTCCTGCAAGTCCTTCATAAACATTTCCACAGCTGTTCTTCTCCTTTCTAGCTCCTCATGACCAGTGTTATTGTTTCTATGCCTTCTTGGTTTTGCCACTGATGTTGAATTTTCTCAGGCTGTTAGATAAAAAGTGTACCTTTTTATCTGATGGTCCTTGTCTGTCCCCGCAGAGATCCAGTTGAGAAGAGGAGTCTCTCCGGAGAAATCCCCGGGGGTACCCAAGAGAGTCCTGATCCCAAATGGGTCCTGCAGCCGGGCAGAGAGGGTCCCATCTGGGGTGCCAAATCTGAAACAAAGAAACTTACGCTTAATAGTTTAATTTAGCCATTAAGGCAGGTACACTTTATTCAGCGCTGGAGAAGACTTGGGATTTGTCCTCAGAGTGCTTCTGCCGAGCAGTGATTTCACAGAAAATTTATACACAAAATTGTTTTCAAATTCAAAGTGACAATTATACTTGTTCCCAGAACCTCATTGCATATCCAGGGGAAATGAAATCAGATCAGCTCAGAGTCGTTAAGGTGTGGCCATATCTGAGTGGTCAATCTCAAGGACTCTAGGGACAAGAAGATAAGGGTCGTGGAAATTATTTTAGTTTTTAACCTTGTTTCTAACACATTACAGTTGATGTTCCATCCCACCATTTACAATTCACCATTTCACTTCCTTGAAGCAATAGCAAACAGAAAGAGGTCATATACTTAATATATTTTCTAAATGCATCAGTACTCTCTGTTTACATCAAAGCTACAAACTAAAGGAATATTATGTGCCTAATACTGATTCTAAATTGCATTTCTGTAAACAAAAAAAAACTTCTCAATAGCACTGGGAGCACTGCCAACTGCTGCCAGGTGTCAGTTTGCTCTGAAGTCCAGATTTGAGGTTTCGCAAAACAGACTCTCAGTCATGCCACTCAAGTATAAACACATTGTATATAACTTCACCCAGTCTTCGTGGCACAAAGTTAAGGTACATAAATAACACTCACAAAATCTGTGTGAGTGCATAAAGACAGATATTCTTATAAACATTCCAACACCAAAATCAACTAGCTTCAACACACATGATTGTGTGGACCTGGCCTGGCATGGGTTGAATGGTTCAAAGCAGGTGTATGCCCCTAGCCTCAGTGGCAAGGCCAGAAGTGCTGGAGAGCATGTCTGAACTTGTCTAAGGAGGAGGGCATGCCTGAGCCTGTTGCCTGTCCTCTCCACCTCATCAGGTGAGGGGTGGGAACAGAGAATTTAAAAACCCCTACAAAGGTGAAGGAAGAGATCATTTGTTATACGGTACTATCCTATTATAAGTTTAAATATTACATATAGTTTCTGTAATTTTAGAACCAAAATATAGGATTAGCCTGAACAATCCTGCGCCTGGATACTTATGCTTACATAAGGAATTTTAGCGGGGCTGTAGTGAGAAAGAATGGGAAGAATGTGACTGTATCTGGTTAAGCCAGATAACAAGGACTGGTGCAATGATAAGGGGAAGTAGAACAACAATAAGTGGAAGAAAACAATGATAAGAGGAAGAAAAGCAGATGCGGCCTTGAAGAGGGGCCCAAAGAGTCTAAGGGCATGCACAAGAAGGAAAGTTGAAAAGTTCAGTGCAAAGAGGGCTACTTGCCTTCATCCCCAAAGACCCTTGTTGACCACCACCACTAGGAAGAGTGCATGCACAAGTAGGAGGACACTTATAATAATAAGTTCCAACCCACTTCTCAGAAAAGTCATGAATATGTATACTTTATCTAGTACTTCATTAAGGAGAGGATGTTATACTACCTATAGCATAAGCATCCTGGGACCACTAGAAATAGGATGAAGAATTTAGAACAGAACAGTTCTGTTCTTTAGGGCCATGATGATGACTGCCTGTGATTTGTCAGTGATCACTAAACCCTGGGAAGTGCACAGTAAAGTCAGATGCTTGATGAAGTGTCTGCTTTCTTTAGCTTGTACTTCAGTATAATGTAATTTGCTAATTTGCCTGTGAGCAGCAGCAAGATTTCCTACCAGAAGAGTATTAGAAAACTGATGGGTTTAGATGGATAAATCAAGAAAGTCTAGCTTTAAAACCATAATTATAATTTATGTAGGGAATTGATGTTTAAAAAAAAACAAACCAGAAAAACAACAAAGTAGAACAAAAACAAGCACTTAGCTTTCTAAATTAGAAGCACATAATTATAGAATCACTAGATTGGAAAAGACCTTTGAGATCATCAAGCTCAACCATACATGTCTACTATTAAACCATATCCCTAAGCACTTCATCTACTCGTCTTTTAAATACCTCCAGGGATGGGGATTCAACCACCTCCCTGGGCAGCCTGTTCCAGTGCCCAAGAACCCTTTCAGTGAAGAAATTTTTCCTCATATCCAATCTGAACCTCCACTGGTACAGCTTGAAGCCATTCCCTCTCGTCCTATCACCTGTCACTCAGGAGAAGAGACCAACAACCAACTCGATACAACCTCCTTTCAGGTAGTTGTAGACAGTGATAAGGTCTCCCCTCAGCCTCCTCTTCTCTAGGCTAAACAACCCCAGGTCCCTGAGCCACTCCGTATAACACTTGTTTTCCAGTCCCTTCACCAGCTTCATTGCCTTTCTCTGGACATGCTCCAGGACCTCAATGTCCTTCTTATAGTGAGGGGCCCAAAACTTGAACACAGGATTCAAGGTGTGGCCTCACCAGCGCTGAGTACAAGGGTGCAATCACATCCCTGGTCCTGCTGGCCACACTGTTTCTGATACAGGCCAATTTGTCATTGGCCTTCTTGGCCACTTGGGCACACTGCTGGCTCATGTTCAGTTGACTGTTGACCAACACCCCCAGGTCCTTCTCTGCCAGGCAGCTTTCCATCCACTTTTCCCCAAGCCTGTAGCTCTGCATGGGGTTGTTGTGTCCCAAGTGCAGGGCTCAGCACTTGACATTGTTGAACCTCATCCCATTGGCCTCAGCCCATTGATCCAGCCTGTTCAGATCCCTCTGTAGAGCCTCCCTACCCTCAAGCAAATCAACACTTCCTCCCAGCTTAGTGCCACTGGCGAACTTACTAAGGGTGCACTCGATCCCCTCATCCAGATAATTGATAAAGATATTGAACAGGACTGAACCCAGAACCAAGCCCTGGGGAACACCACTTGTGACCGTTCTCCAGCTGGATTTCACTCCATTCACCAGCAGTCTTTGGGCCCAGCCATCCAGACAGTTTTCCATCCAGCAGAGGATACGCCTCTCCAGGCCAGTGGCAGCCAGTTTCTCAAGCAGAATCCCATGAGAAACAGTATCAAAGGCTTTACTGAGGTCCATGTACACTACATCCACGGCCTTTCCCTTGGTCATCAAGCAGGTCACCTTGTCATAGAAGGCAATCAGGTTAGTTTGGCAGGACCTGCCTTTCATAAGCCCATGCTGACTGGGCCTGATTCCCTGGTTGTTTTGCATGTGCTGTGAGATGGCACTCAAGATCATCTGTTCCATGACTTTTCCTGACACTGAGTTCAGTCTGACAGGCCAAAAGACAACTTGTGTCTGTTTACAGAAGAGCATCTTCTTGCAGTGCTTGTTCACTACGCAATGGTGTGTTTCAGACTGTGTTTCACAAAACTGAGCAGTGTCATGCCACTAAATCCACAAACAGTTACATACTGGGATAGGCAACTGACAGATCCTTCTTCCCAGTGTCTCTAGCTGCACCTATACCTACCTTTTGAGATTGGATAGGGCTTAACCTGTTTTCTTAAGAAAGCGTTATCTTTTTAAGAAAATGTTGTGGCTAGAGCCATCCAGGATGTAGAAGAGCTGGACTTAGCTTCGTCTTTGGCCATATGCATTTTATATCATCTTGAGCTGCGTGCATATGATCAATTTTCAAGTAGGAAAAATCTGAATATAGAGGAGGGTAAAATAAATAAAATCCACCCTCGTGTTCCTCTAAATTCCTTCCTGTAGGAAACTGGACTGGGACTACTGTGTGAACCAAATGCAGGGAGAGCACAAGAACAAAAACAAAGCTACAGATAAAATGGAAATAAAAAAAATTATTTCCATTATATCACGATTGGGAGCAACTCTGAAACAGCACTCGGGCAGAGGGAACACAGGCACCAAGGAGCTTGATCATTGTTAGAAGGTGTGTGTGTAGCCTGCCTCTTTGCCTGTACATATCAGGGGAAAGCAGAGCAGTCTTTCACTGTGCTTTGATCTTTGTCACAGCAGGGCAGGTATCTCAAGCATGATGTCTAGGATAGCACTGAGTTTATCACAGGCCTGTGTTATCTGAACACAATGGGCTCTACTTGATAAACCCCCAAGACTAGCCAATGATTGTTATGATTTAGGCATTTTTCTATATCCCAGCTGCAAGGTCCCTTGAGCCTGTCCATAGTTCTTCCTCACCAGTCTTGTGCTATATTCCCACATTCCACCCCCTTGCTCAAGAGACCACTTCCACTGGGGCTGGCAAAACTCAAGTTACGCATCCAGGCTTGTGAGATGTAGTGTGAAGTAATTTACAGAGGCATGCAACAAACACACATGGAAAAAGGAATAAACATATCTCTACAATAATGCTTTGATCAGGTGTCCTGTTCATACTGTCAGGGAATTAAACCACTCAACCAGATGGACACCATCATTAGACTGCTTTATTTGATGGATTAAGTCATGGCAATGTTGTATGTTGTCATACAGCACTCTTGGAGGTTGTTATGTGAATCTTTACATCTAGACTAATAGGTTGTGGTCCCACCTCACAATCCATTGTTGAAAACAATTCCATTTCCTGTGTAGTTAGTATTTTAAGAGAGATACCATCTAGAAGAATTTCAGTCCTCACTATGTTTTCTGCTGAAGGTGTTGCAATATGGTCATAGGATGTTTGATTACAGAATGATGAGCACAACTTACCCCAATGCACCAAATGAATCAGAAAATGCTCTGTGCAAAAACCACTTATTTGACAAACTGGCTTGCACCAGTTTGCATGAAATTTCCTCCCCTGGCTTGGAGAATTAGGAAGGGCTATTGTAAATATATCTCCTGTAATGGCAGAGATGGGTAATGCTATGTTTAATGCTATTTCAAACTTAGATTTAGAAGTAGAACAAGCCTCTTGGGTAGCCCTGCAAAACAGTATGCCATAAAATTATGTGGTTGTCATTGAAGGAGGTATATATGTATTAGTTAATACCACTTGCTGTAGACACGCAGGTTAAGGCCAGAAAATAGAAGCAGATGTACATAAAATTTGAGGAAAACTTCAGATACTGCATTAAATACCTGAAGAAAAACCTTTTTGACTGATTGAGATGGCTCCCAGATATGGGAGGATGGTTAGGAAAATCTGCTTAAAACAGTATTGAAGTCTATTTTGTTGAGATTATTGACTTTGGTGTTTGTGCATGTATTCATGTATGGTTCAACTGATCTTATGATGTGGCAAATTGGTATGTAAGAGGATGGAACAAGGCATGACTTAAGTGGAGGTCAGAGTAATGATGCTGAGTGTGTAGGAGAATGGGGAAGAAGTGCTTGGACTAATGAAAATAAATAATTATAAAATCTAGAGGCAAGAATGGATGATGAGCCAGCATGGCCCATGTAGTGATTTAAACTGGGCCCCAGGAGGCATGAGCAGGGTGTCTGTGGTCCTTCTACCATACTCTAAATCTTTAGGCAAAGATGGTGTGAGACTATGTCTCAAAAAGTCTCATACTTACTAATAAATTCCTTCTGTTCTGACATGATATAAATTGTAATTCTACTTATTTCCACAACACAACTTGAGTGGATCACTGATGTACTTGCCTGTTTCCTCATGAGGTTCAGCCTGTGTTGGTTCGGTGTGGGAAACCTTGGCTGGTCCGAGGGATTGGAATGTGAGCTTAACATTGGCCTTGAACAGATACCTGTGTATCCTTGATGAAGCTGGAAAGTGCCAAGAAGAGCTAAGTAAACAAGTTTAAGAAGCTGCCAGGCTGCAGATGGAATCATCCAATTATGAAGTTACAACAGAGAAAGAGTCATCCAATTATGAACTGTTGGTCTTTGGCTAAAACAATCATATATGAACACACAGTCCCAGAAAGGGTATAAAAAGTCTTGTAAAACCAATAAAGATGTCCTTTTGCTCACAACTTCTACGTGTCATTGTCCACCCCAACTATGACATCTAGTGACCCCGATATGATCACAGAAACTGGACCTTTGGACAGCCATCAGAGCTGTGGGGGTGGAGCCCAGTGAAGAAAAGAGCAGCGAGGAGAGCTGCTAAAGCTAGCTATTTTGAAGAGACACCTAGATAAGGTGAGCCACTGGGAACACTGGTACTTCCTTAAGTAGGGAAGAGACAAGACCATTACTATGTGGAAAATGATCTTGCAAAAACGAGGAGTTAAGTTAGAGGACTGTGCCACATGGGGGGACAAAGACACTGCAGCACTTTTACCGACGTGGCGTCTGCTTTATGAGACTCTGAAAAGCTTTAAAGTGCAGCGAGATTAGGCAGAGGGCATCGCCTCTACTTCTAATACCGTGCAGCATCTTGCACCTCCCGTGCCGCTCCTTTCAGAGGAACAGACTCCAGGGAATAAGCAAGTTCTGGACGCTAAGGGAACAATGGGGAAAGTAAAGTTAGAAGGCGAAAAGAAAGTAGATTCCAGAGTACGCCCTAAAATTCATTAGTTGCCTTTTGATATTTGCTCAGCATTCGAGCAAGAAACCTGAGATAAAATTGGAGTTTGAGTATGGGATCAAGCAACTTGGTCGGATAACACGGCTATTAAGTTGCTCAGTCCTTGGAGGAATGTTTTTGGAGTGCTAAAGGTGCATGTCGGCTCCAAAGAGCACAGTGATAATTCAGAGCCAAATGCAGGATTGCCAACAACTGCACTAACCATCCACCCCCTAAACTGGTTGCGCTTGCCTCTGCATCCCCCGGATGGGGATGCTGACAACCCCATCGATCCGGGTTCGAGAGACCCCGAGAAGGAACCTGATCCATCTCCACCTTGTCCCTCAGACCGATGGGCACATTCAGGAGGGAGGTGCAGCGGTGGGTGGACCTTGAACTCTTGCAAGCTTTTCCTGTGATCTATGCACGGGATGGCGGTCTGCGCTGGGAACCAATTAGTTACGAAGTGATAAAGGAGATTCCAAAAGCTGCAAAAGAGAACGTACTAACTGCTCCACGGCCAAGCCGCCTGGCTGAGGGGGTACCACCCCCACTGCAGCTCCTGCAGCCCCGACCGGAGCAGCCCCTGGTAATTTATAGCACCCACAGGATGGTCCTTTGTGAACAAAGGGCTGCAAGAATCAGAAAGTTTAACTCTCTTTAAAGAACAGAAACCCGTCACACTGCAGTTCATGTCATCCCTACGGCTGTTAAGGGCCCCTTAGGAAGCGGACTTAGTGCACTGTTAATTGGATGATCATCTGTCACAAAGAAAGGATTGTTTGTTTTACCGGAATTGACTGATGCCGACTTTATGAGAGCAATACAAGTAATGGCTTGGATGCCTATGCCTCCTTGCTTTATACCAAAGGGCACTAGAATTACTCAGCTTATTTGTTTTTTCCAGCAATTGTACCCCATGCAGGAAATCACATAAGGGGAGACAGAGGCTTTGGCTTGACTGACCAGTCCGTGATTCTATGGATGCAGAAACTACAAAAATCATTACCAACGTTAACCTGCAAAGTATGATACAATGTTTTACTGGAATTGAAATACTTGTT
This sequence comes from Clamator glandarius, assembly GCA_033459285.1. Taxonomy (NCBI): domain Eukaryota; kingdom Metazoa; phylum Chordata; class Aves; order Cuculiformes; family Cuculidae; genus Clamator; species Clamator glandarius. The sequence goes on along the minus strand of JAUNZM010000468.1, from coordinate 87,349 downwards.
AGACAATCGATACAAGCCTTATTAGATAATGCATGTGCATATTTTAAGTGTTGTATGTGCCTGGTACCGTGTGTAGTTTAAATATCCATAACATCGAAATATTGTGGATCCAACAGTGAACAACTCATGTTGTTATTATTGACTAGCCATAACCAACATTATATGGATGTATTCAGCTAGCTTTGAAATGAGTGGTCGTGTGTGTGTGTTTGAAGTGTTTCAAACATTTGTAAGACTTACAAATTGGTTTTGATTAATCTTAAAAAAACATCTCTGGGACCTTTCAATCTCAAATGTCCACTAAGCCAGCAAACAGGTAGATTTACACGGGGACCTTTTTGGACTGAAAGAACCTAGCAAAACAAAAAGGGGAAAAAAATGGAAAAAAACCCAGCCTTGCAGCTGTGTGTGAGTGCCTCCCTCCACATCCACTTCCTTTCTCCCTGAATGTGAAGGTTTATTTCTTTTCAGCTCTTTCATCGAGCAGTCCAGATGAGTTAACCGTGTTATCTCTCTAGAGGAATGCCAATTTGTGAGAACACTCTGCATTCCAGTGTCCCTTATCAGATCAGCAACTGCTGGGCCCTGGTGCACACAATGGTGAATGGAGATTTAGCAAAGGAATAGAAAGCCCAATTAATAACTTTTTACAAATTTGGCACACAGATATTACTCACATACCTGAATTTGGAAGACTGAGATATGTACATGTTTCGATTGACACATATCTGGCTTATATCAGAAACGGCGTGACCAGCAGGTCGAGGGAGGTTATTCTCCCTCTGTACTCAGCACTGGTGAGACCACACCTTGAATCCTGTGTTCACTTCTGGGCCCCTCACCACAAGAAGGATGTTGAGGCTCTGGAGCGAGTCCAGAGAAGAGCAATGAAGCTGGCGAAGGGGCTGGAGAACAGGCCTTATGAGGAGCAGCTGAGACAGCTGGGGTTGTTTAGCCTGGAGAAGAGGAGGCTGAGAGGAGACCTCATTGCTCTCTACAACTACCTCAAAGGAGATTGTAGAGAGGAGGGTGCTGGCCTCTTCTCCCAAGTGACAGGGGACAGGACAAGAGGAAATGGCCTCAAGCTCTGCCAGGGGAGATTTAGGCTGGACATTAGCAAAAAATTTTTCACGGAAAGGGTCATTGGACACTGAAACAGGCTGCCCAGGGAGGTGGTTGAGTCACCTTCCCTGGAGGTGTTTAAGGCATAGGTGGACGAGGTGCTGAAGGGCATGGTTTAGCGTTTGATAGGAATGGTTGGACTTGGTGATCCGGTGGGTCTCTTCCAACCTGGTTATTCTATGATTCTATGATATTTAAATGCGATATGGGCAACAGCACATACAGGGGAATCTTCAAAGGAAATGGTGAAGCATTTTGTCAATGCATTTGCAGCCTTGGAAATTCTCACACAGGTAAAAACAGACAATGGGCCAGGATATGTAAGTGATCAACTAGAGAAGTTTTTTTCAAAACTAGGGAATAACATGTTACAGGCATACCACATTCTACACAAGGACAGGTAATAGTAGAGCGATCCTATCAGATGCTGAAGAATATGTTGTCAAATACAAAAAGGGGGAAGGAAGGTTGAAATACCGCAGAACAGATTAGGGAAAGCACTGTATGTATTGAATTACTTAAATGTGCGAGAGAATCAGGGAATAGAACAATTACCTATAGCAAGGCATTTTTCATCTTTACAAACAGAGGGTCAGCAGCTCAACAAGGAAGGAGCCAAGGTATTATTAAAATCTTTGGAATCAGGCTGATGGGAGGGACCATATCAGTTAATAACATGGGGTCAAAGATGTGCTTGTGTTTCTACAGATGATGGCCCCTGGTGCGTTCCTACTCACTGTATTTGGCCTGTTGCGGATGGTTCACACAGTTGAAGAATGGATAGTCGACAACTGAAGCAGATACACCTCTTCTAATATATCACGCTCTTTTTCTGTTTCAGCTGCTTTGCCCGCAGGGATTTTTCTAATTTGTGGGGATAGAGTGTGAGGGTGAAATTCCATCAAAACTTAATGGTGGGCCATGTAGCCTTGGGCAGCTTACGTTACTAACACCCAACCTTACTATGATTCATAACAAAAAACTGAACTAAAAGATATATCCATCAGTTTGAGGCCAATTGTGAGGATACAGTCACTTTGGGGACCTGGAGAAATTATTGCTGCCTCAGCATTGGCACCTGGGGTTGCTGCTGCGGCAGCCTTGAAAAAGCTGACGGACTTGGAATGTTGGTTGAGTAAGCAAACCAATGCTACATTGATTGCACCGAGTGGTTTGTTAACTGATGTTGATAGTGTTAAGCATGCTATATATTTTTTGGTATTAGTCCAAGGACATGGATGTGAAGACTTTGCGGGAATGTGTTGTATGAATTTATCGGATCACTCGGAATCAATACATAAAGGCATACAGCTTCTGAAAGACGGTATGAAGAAATTACAAGTAGATGATGGATGGAATTGGTTGAATTACTTGTTTAAAGGATGGGGACCGTCAGGGTGGTTGCTATCTTTGATAAAATCTGGATTGTTGATTTTGTTCATAATTGTGTTATTAACATTGCCATGTCATGTTTCTCTGTTGCAAGGGCCCTGCAGCAGACGGCACGGGCAATTTTTGTAGCACAAATACAGAAAGGGGGTATTGTGGGAAACCTCGGCTGGTCCAGGGAATAAGAGTGTGAGCTTAACATTGGCCTTGAACAGATACCCGTGAATCCTTGATGAAGCTGGAATCCTTTGACCGACTCTTACAAGTGTCTTACAACTGTTGGTCTTTGGCTAAACCAATCATATATGAACACACAGTCCCAGAAAGTGTATAAAAAGTCTTGTAAAACCAATAAAGATATCCTTTTGCTCACAACTATGTGTCATTGTCCAACCCAACTGCGAAAGTTCAGGTGATTCCTGGTGCAGTACTCTTGACATAAGAGTATGGCATCATGCAATTATCATAAAGTAAAGAACTTGGAGGGTAGTGTCCAAACCTGTGACATCTCCATAAGCAACAGGGTGGATGAGTACACCTGCCAGAGTAGTGAGGAATGCTGTTAAACCCTCTCTGAATCGAGAACCCTATGTCCAGCCACCTCAAGTGCATGTATAACAACACAGTCTCAGCAACAAACAGGAAGAACTAGAGCTCTGTACCCAGCCTGAGAGTTATAGAATCATCGAATCATAGAAAGGTTTGGATTGGAACTATGAAGGTCGTATAGTATAACCCTCCTGTAGTAAGCAGGGACATCTTCAACTAGATCAGGGTGCTCAGAGCCTCACCCAACCTGAACTTGAACGTTTCCAGGGATGAGGCAACTACCACCTCTCTGAGCAACCTGTTCCAGTGCTTCACTATCCTCAGCAAAAAAAAAAAATATCTTACTAATATCTATTTTAAACTTCTCCTCTTTTAGTTTAAAAACATTATCCCTTGTCCTATTGCTACAGGCTCTGCTAAGAAGTTTTTCCTCATCTTCCTTATAAGCCCCCTTTAAGTATTGAAAGGCCACAATAAGGTCTCCTTGAGGTCTTCTCTTCTCCAAGCTGAACAACCCAAACTCTCTCAGCCTCTCTTCATAGGGGACATGTTCCAGGCCTTTGATCATTTTTGTGGCCCTCCTCTGGACCCACTCCAACAGGTCCATGTCCCTCCTGTCCCGAGGACTTGTTTTACCAGAGTGCAAACCACAGAGTGCAATCAACATAAAAGGTCCAAACTCTGGAATACTCTGTGAAATCAAGTTTTACTTAACTTATTAAAAGAAGATCAGTAACAAATGATTAATAGTGATTTACAACAAGTTCACAGTAACAGCTTTAAAGGCAATACATCTAATCATTACTACAAGAGATCAAGTAGAGCAGTTATGGAAGATGCATCACCAGTTGCCCTGTTATCATCATCCAGATCCACAGTTGCTGGGGAGCCCCAGTTGCAGTAAGGATTTGGAAAACCTGTCCTGGCAACTGGAAGGTCCTACGCAGTGCATCCACTCGTAGGTTAGGATTCCAGTGCTGTCCTGTTTGCTTAATGTGTCCTCCCCCACCTGTCTTCCACTCAGTTTAGCATACCGAGCTGGGCTGCCTTTGGTAAGATCCATAAAAAAGAGTCCATCTATCTAAAGGCAATTCCAAACCTTGTGAGTGCAAGTTTAGTGACTCTCATAAGGGACTGTCTGTTCACAGACACGTGAATTCAGACTGTTCCTTTGTAGTGCATCTTTGACACAGAGACTATGGAGCATAGAAAAAACAAAGATAAAAACTTACCTCATGTGTGAAAGGGAACTAACACAACTTCCCCAAAATATGGGATGGAGACATCTAACGTGATAATGACAATGATGATTTAGTGGAAAATTCTGACCTCCTCTCAGAATCTGTTTTCCCTGTAGCACCCAGGCTCTCAGCCTGGTCACGAGATCTAACTGCCAGGCAAAGAAAAATAACATGCAAACTCCCTGCCCCAAGGGCTAATGTATACAACAGCTCTTTGACAAATATCACAAAACTATTATTGTTTTCTACCCAGTGTGCAATAAGCTAATATGAGATATTATTTATTCAATTTATACATTATTTGGTTGGTATATCAGTATGTAACAAAACTACACATGTAAAGCTCATCCCCTGAGACGGGGTCCCTTAACCTGGGGGCAATGCTGTAGATGCTAAATTTGCAAAGTTCCCTCCTTCAAGGCTGACTCCATACTGCTGAAGGTGGAACCCTTTGGTTTAAGCAACCCCCTATCATTTCTGTGTCTGGTATATCCTGCATACTTGCATAGTATTCCTTGAGTAAACAAAGCATAGAGCAGGACAGATCAACTTTAAGTAAAATCAACTTTCAAATTCAACAAAATCTCTTACACACTGATAACATTATTGCCATTCCTGTTGGGCCAAGAAAAGTTTTTTCACTCAAATGTCAGTAATTAATTATCACAAAAACTGCAGAGTACTTAAATTTATAACTCATTTGCCATAAAGTAAAATTTACAGGAATTTATGGAATTGCAATAAAAGGCCCCACAGGAAAAAAAGTCTTATAGCTCACAAGTAAAAAGAAATTGACTCACACTGAAGTATCAGTGTAAAGCAATGCCCTTTATCAGCAGCTGCACGCTTAAAAATTGCCAAGGTGGTGGCAGTTCTGGGGAGAAATTTGCAAGTTAGGAATAAAGAGCAAGGAGAAGGGCAGTCTAACATTCCATATCAGATCAGCGACACGTGCCCAGGGACATAAGAGTGAATGGAAAGTAGAATTTTTTTAGATATTGGTATAACCTTGTTGCCTTTAAATTGTGTACCAGATGGGTCTTGGAGAGAAGCAAACAAAACTCTGACTAAATAATTGTTAATTACACTTGAAAATACAGGGCTGAGAGAATGGATTTGTTTTTAACTTTTACTGAGTTGCAGAAGGAGCCTAGGAACAGATTTGGGCCAGAAGATAAGAAAAGAGTCAGCTTGTCTGAAAAACCACTGAATTAACTGCTGCATGGACAGCACGTGAAGAACACATGGAGCTGGGAACTTAAATTGTAAAAGATATAATTGTATGTGAGTTCCTTTATTCTTGGTCCTTCCCCCTTTAGACACACCCAGTCCAGGCTGTAATAGATAGACTCTGTGATAGAATCTAGGATTTGACCCAGATGGGACCCTAGGATATGTCACTGAATCCTCCCAGCTCAAAGGTCTACTAGCTGGAAGACAGGTGAATTCACCTGGGGACTTTTGGAGTGGGAAGACACAGAGAGCAAGAGTTTAAAACTGACAGAGACCAGGAAGTGGCCGTTTCAAGTCTGTCATCCTAGGAGGCAGAGTACAAGTCCCTATGCTCCACTACAGCTGTTCAGCTTTATCAAGGTATGCAGCCTGATCAGCATACAGTGCACGTAAATAAAAAGGGGATGCCCTCAGCTGTGGTGCTGGAAATAAATTACAGTATCACAGACCTTTCAAATAAAAAAAAGCACACAATTAAATCATATCAGGAAGTCTGTCAGGATCTGACAAAAAGAAAATGGTGGCCACCTCAAGGAGCTTTTCAATAGTAGAAATGTACCTTATCTAGAAAATTAACATTATCTAGAAAATATAAACCTTTAGCTACAACAATTTGAAGTAGATTAAATAAGGTACCACAACCCCCCTGCTCCTCCTCTATTTTGCTTATTGCTCTGTTGTGCCCCTGCAATGCAGCCAGCAGCAGCTGTGTGGTGTCCCCCATCCCACCTTGCAAGCTGCAGGTTGGTTTTTTTTTTTCCTTTCTCTTTGCCTCAGCTGCTTTGCCAAAAGGATGCATTCCTTGGCCATTGAATAATCCACATGGGGATTTTTACTAACGTAAATGGTAAAACAGCATACAGACAAGATATATGAAATTTAATAGAAGCAATCCAAGTGTGTGCTGAGACTGGGGTTAAATGGGCAAAAATACAGGAATGCAGGCAGAGACTGGATGAGCACTCCAGTGATTAATGGGGAAGAATCAAACATGCTTTATTAAAATATAGAGGGATAGCCCTCCACAATTTTAATAGAGCACTGGCAATCAGTATATTCATGGATCCGACATCCTCAAATATCAAAAAATACTTTAATAAACATTTGCCTGATTGATAAGGAAGAACTTTACAAAGGATTACTGATGCATTTTTGCATGGCTATTTCATTTGTGTTATTGATTGTAAAATGGCAACTGAAGTTATAGAAAGAGTATGTGTGGTTCTACTATTGTGTGTGTGTAATTGTAGAATGGTGTGCACACATTTATCGTATGCAAACTCTACATTAGTTAAAACCGTGTGTGTGTGTGTATATATATATTCCATCGCGAGTATGAACAAAGAGGTAAAAGAACCTCAGCAATGATGCAGGAAAACCTCCCTTCAACTATTGCAAAGATCTGTAAGAATTATGCATTGGATATGTGGCCAAACAATGTCTCATTGGTACAGAATTTGATGTATATAGGAAGGAAATGTTACCTGTCTAAATTATATCTATCCTGAGGATCTTGATAATATTTGGAATGCCATGTGGACCAGCCAATATTGGCCGCAATACTACTGGGAAGTTATTTGACCACTATAGGCACAGGGGCAAGTAAAAACTTCTTCAATATGACAGGTATTGATGAAAGTGTTATATAGAATCATAGAATCACCAGGTTGGAAATGACTCACCAGATCATCGAGTCCAACCATTCCTATCAATCATAAACCATGCCCCTCAGCGCCTCGTCCACCCATCCCTTAAACACCTCCAGGGAAGGTGACTCAACCACCTCCCTGGGCAGCCTGTTCCAGTGCCTAATGACCCTTTCCGTGAAAAATTTTTCCTAATGTGCAGCCTAAATCTCCCCTGGCGGAGCTTGTGGCCATTCCCTCTTGTCCTGTCAATGGCCTCAAGCTACGCCAGGGGAAAGTCAGACTAGATATCAGAAGGAAATTTTTCATGGAAAGGGTCATTGGGCACTGGAATAGGCTGCCCAGGGAGGTGGTTGAGCTCAGCTCTCATTGTTGAGCACAATGTCATATGGTATGGAACAGCCCTTTGGTCAGTTTGGGTCAGCTGTCCTGGCTGTGTCCCCTGCCAACCACTTGCCCACTCCCAGCCTACGGGCCTTTGGGGTCAGGGAGAGTTGGAGAGTCAGCCTTGATGTTGTGGGAGCACTGCTCAGCAGTAGTCAAAACACTGCTGTGTTATCAACATCATTCTAGCTACAAATACAAAGCACAGCATTGTGAGGGCTGCTATGGGAAAACTAACTCCATCCCAGTCAGACCCAAAATTTCTTCCCTATTTTCAATCTAAATCTACCCTCTTTCAGTTTAAGACTGTTGCCCCCTGTCCTGTCACTACAAGTACTGCTAAAATGTCTCTCCCCATTTTTCTTACAAGCTCCTTTTATACGTTAAGGAATCATAGAATCTCAAAATGGTCGGGATTAGAAGGGACTTCTGGAGATCTAGTCCACGCCCACATGCTAAAGCAGGTCCAACCTAGAGCAGGTTGCATAGGAACGTGTCCAGGTGGATCCCAGGCCCTTCTCCACAGAGCTGTTTTCCAGCAGGTCAACCCCTAGCCTGTACTAGTGCATGGGGTCATTCCTCCCTAGGTGCAGGGCTCTGCACTTGCCTTTGTTGGACTTCATTAGTTTCCTCTCCGCCCAACTCTGCAGCCTGTCCAGCCCTTGCTGAATGGCAGCACAGCCTTCCAGTATATCAGCCACTCCTCCCAATTTTGTGTCATCAGCAAACTTGCTGAGGGTACACTCTGTCCTCTCATTCAGGTCATTGATGAATATGTTGAATAAGACTGGGCCCAGTACTGACCCCTGGAGAATACTGCTGGCCACAGGCTTCCAACTAGACGCTGTGCCGCCGTTCACAACCCTCCAATTTAGAGAGAAGGATGTTGGGGAGGGGAACATGTCAAAAGCTTTACAGAAGTCTCGATAGATTACATCCGTTGGTTTACCCATGTCCGCTGCTATGGTCACCCCATCAAAGAAAGACACTAAGTTGGTCATACAGGATTTGCCCCTGGTGAAGCCATGCTGGCTGCCATTAATCACTTGCATGTTCTCCATGTGCTTTAGGATATCTTCTAGGAGAATTTGTTCCATGATATTCCCATGCACAGATGGGAGGCTGACAGGTTGGTAGTTCCCAGGGTTGTCTTTTATATCCTTTTTAAAAATGGGCATGATGTTACCCTTCTTCCAGTCACCAGGGACTTCTCCTGACTGCCTTCTCCTGACTGCCTTCTCCTGACTGCTGTGACTTTTCAGAGATTATGGAAAGTGGCTTGGCAACCACATCAAGCAGTTCCCTCAGGACTCTGGGATGCAGCTCATCAGATCCCATATATGTTCAGGTTCCTCAGGTGGTCACGAACCTGATCCTCCTCTACAGTGGGAAGGGTTGTATCCTCCTGGTCACCATCTTGTTGTCCATTGACACAGGAGGAGTGAGGAGAGCAGTTCTCGGTGAAGAATGAGGCAAAAATGTTGTTAAGTACCTCAACCTTCTCCTTGTCTGTTGATATGAGGTCATCATTCCCAAACATCAGTGGGGTTACATTCTCTTTAACCTTCCTCTTTTGATTGAAGTACCTGTAGAAGCCCTTCTTGTTAGTCTTTACTTCCCTTGCCAAGTTCAGCTCCAGCTGTGCTTTGGCCTTCCTGACCTCATCCCTACACAACCAGGCAGCATCCCTACACTCGTCCCAGGTTACCCGTTCCTGCTTGTGCTGCCTGTACAATTCCCTCTTCTCCTTTAGTTTAACCAGCAGGTCTTGACTCAGCCACATCAGTCTCTTCCCTTCCCTGCCTGATTTTCTACATATGGGGACTGAGTGCTCTTGTGCTTTATGGAAAGCATCCTTAAATATTTGCCAGCTCTGTTCTGCTCCCTTGTCCCAGAGGACCATGTCCCAGGGATGCCTACTGAGTAATTCCTTGAAGAGCTGGAAGTATGCTTTCTTGAAATTTAAGGACCTGATTATACTCCTCACCTGTCCCATATCCCTCTGGACCTTGAACTTTGCAGGTGCATGATCACTGCAGCCCAGGCTGCCTCCAATCTTAATGTCACTGATGAGTTCGCTTGTATTAGTGACCATCAGGTGTAGTATTGCATCCCCTCAGGTGGGGACTCTATCAGCTGGACTAAGAAATTATCTTCAATGCATTCTAGGAGTCTCCTGGATTGCCTACAGCTTGCTGTGCTACTTTTCCAACATATGTCAGAGTGGTTGAAATCCCCGAGTTGGATGAGAGCTTGTGAGCATGAAGCCTCCTGTAGCTGGAGGAAGAAGACTTCATCAGTTGGTTCTCCTTGATCAGGTGGCCTGTAGTATACATCAACCACAAGGTTCCCGTTGATTCCTTTCTTTAATTCTGACCCACAAGCTTTCAACCTGTTCGTGGCTACTCTTCAACAACAGCTCTTCATGTTTTATCCCTTTCCTGAGATAGAAAGCAGCCCCTCCACCCCTCCTTCTTGGTCTGTCATAGAATCACAGAATCACCAGGTTGGAAGAGACCCACAGGGTCATCGAGTCCAACCATTCCTATCAAACACTAAACCATGCCCCTCAGCGCCTTGTCCACCTGTCCCTTAAACACCTCCAGGGAAGGTGACTCAACCACCTCCCTGGGCAGCCTGTTCCAGTGTCCAATGACCCTTTCCATGAAAATTGTTTTCCTAATGTTCAGCCTAAACCTCCCCTGGTGGAGCTTGAGGCCATTCCCTCTCATCCTGTCCCCTGTCACTTGGGAGGCCAGCACCCTCCTCTCCACAACTTCCTTTCAGGTAGTTGTAGAGAGCAATGAGGTCTCCCCTCAGCCTTCTCTTCTCCAGGCTAAACAACCCCAGGTCTCGCAGCTGCTCCTCGTAAGACTCATTCTCCAGCCCCTTCACCAGCTTCATTGCTCTTCTCTGGACACGCTCCAGGACATCAATGTCTTTCTTGTAGTGAGAGGCCCAAAACTGAACACAGTATTCAAGGTGCAGCCTCACCAGTGTCGAGTACAGGGCACAATAACTTCCCTGGCCCTGCTGGCCACACTGTTTCTGATACAGGCCAAGATGACATTGGCCTTCTTGGCTACCTGGGCACACTGCTGGCTCATGTTCAGTTAGCTGTCAACCAATACCCCCAGGTCCTTCTCTGCCAGGCAGCTTTCCGGCTGCTCTTCCCCAAGACTGTAGCACTGCACAGGGTTGTAGTGTCCCAAGTGCAGGACTCAACACTTGGCCTTGTTAAACCTCAGAAGGACCAAGGAGCAGGGGAATGGACAGAAGAAAATCCCAGACCTGTTTCAAGCTGTACTAGAAGAAACACTCAGCCGTGATGCAAGCACCTCTGAGGCACTCTATGGGACTAGAAGGTTTGCCAGCTTTTATACATGTCCCATTTACCATCTGAAGTTACAGGGCCTTATTGACAGGCCTAGAACAATGTGGGTGACCCATGGATGATTCATATTGATGATTCACATTACTATGTGCACTGTGCAGTCTGTAACTTCTCACATTGCCGTTATCAGTAGCGTTGTGCTGTGCTATTCTTAATGCATACGAGAGTGAGAAAGTGTTTTATTATCAGAGGGATTGTGCTGTGCTATTCTTGGTGTGAGAAAGTGTGAGAAAGAGAGGCAGTGAGCAGCTGGGGCCAGAGACTCCGTGTTTTGGGAGTGATGCAAGTTGTTTGTTTGATCCTCTGTAAAAAGGAAGAGGGGATTCCCTTCTAAAAGGAATAGAGGGACCTATCTGCAGACTGGACCCGTTCCACAGGGAGGTCTGTTGCTTACCTGGGCATCAGTGAAGGACGTCACTAGAAAACTTCCTTCCTCGGTGAAAGAGACAGATTATTACCCTCTGGTAGTATTTCAAATAGGCAATGATGATACACAGCGCAGAAAGCTGAAAGCCATTAAGAGAGACTTAGGCGCTCTGGGGAGAATGCTGGAGGGTTCTGGGGCACATTCTGGAGGGCTATGGGGCACAAGTAGTCTTTCGCTCCATTCCAACGCTAAGGAATGAGGAGCAAGAAGTAAAAAAGAAGCACTTGATTAATACCTGGCTCCGTGCCTGGTGTGAGGAGAGAGGCTTTGGGTTCTTTGATCATGGACTGGCCCATGCACCCCCAGGCTTCCTTACTAGGGATGCTTGTCTCCTAGGGATACTAAAGTCCTTACTAAAAATTCAGCTAGGCTCATAAATAGAGCTTTAAACTTGATGCGAAGGGGGAGGGGGACGAGACCAGGCTAGTCGGGAGTGAGCCTGGAAGTGGAACTCCAGTGCCTGAGAGACAGTGTGCTGGCAAGGACTGCCAGTATGTCACCACAGAGCAAGTAGGGGCAAATACATCTGGTGATGGTAAGGATGAAACTGGCACTAAGGGGTTAGATATTCCAAGGACCGGTCAATTGGGAATGAACATTATTCCCTTTATGAGGGCTGAGGGTTCACCAGCCCAGCTGAAGTGCATTTACACCAATGCACCCAGCATAGGCAATAAGCAGGAGGAGCTGGGAGCTGTTGTAGGGCATGGAGACTACGATGTCATTGCCATCACGGAAACGTGGTGGGATGACTCGTATAATTGGAGCGCAGCTATGGTGGGGTATAAACTTTTCAGGTGGGACAGGAAGGGTAGAAGAGGAGGCGGGGTAGCCCTCTATGTTAGAGAGTGCTTTGATATCCTTGAGCTCGATTATGGTGAGGATGGGACTGAGTGCCTGTGGGTTAAAATCAGAGGAGCCCACAAGAAGTTCGATAATGTGATGGGAGTCTGTTATAGACCACCCAGCCAAGAAGAAGCAGCTGATGAGCTCTTCTATAAACAACTGGGGATAGTCTCAAGATTGCTACCTCTTGTCCTCGTGGGAGACTTGAATCTTCCGGATATCTGCTGGAAGTACAATACAGCAGAAAGGAAGCAGTCTAGGAGGTTCCTGGAGTGCGTGGAAGACAACTTCCTCCCACAACTAGTGAGTGAACCAACAAGAGAAGGCGCCCTCCTGGAACTGCTGTTCGTGAACAGAGAAGGCCTTGTGGGGGATGTGGTGGTTGGAGGACGCCTGGGACAAAGCAATCACAAGATTGTCAGAAGAGATGCTGAGCAAAAAATGGCCACGAGTGTTGCTGGGCCTCTGGAGCAAGAGTGCAGAGAGCTTTGATAACCAGCGAGCCTCCAGCCTGAGAATAATCAACATCAGTGGCAAAACCAAGAAGGCATGAAAACAATAAGAGTGGTCTGAGGAGCTTGGAAGGAGAAGAACATGCTGTAGAAATTTTTATGAAGGACTCGCAGGACTGTTGTTGACATCTTCACTAAGGTATAAATATGAGCTTTGTAACAATAAACTTGGTCTTAACTTGAAATGAAAGCTGAGTCCATGCCTGTTAATATGCTACAAATGGTGCCCGTATCAGGTCTGAACGGAGGCTCGCGTTAGGGGCAGGGTCCAGTGGCATACATCGACAGAATGTTTGGAGGGGCTGAAACGAAGCCCAGGGTGCACTCGTAGACACCTGCCTGCTGGACAGAAGGTGAGCTGCCGATAAGGGGATGGGGAACACAGTAACCCAGGAACAGAAAGATAGCGCCCACAGGATGGTCCTTTGTGACCAAAGGGCTGCAAGAATCAGAAAGTTTAACTCCCTTTAAAGAACAGAAACATGTCACATTGCAGTTCAGCTCATCCCTACAGCAGTTAAGGGCCCCTTAGGAAGCGGACTTAGTGCACTGTTAATTGGATGATCATCTGTCACAAAGCAAGGATTGTTTTACTGGAATTGACTGATGCCAATTTTACAGGAACAATACAAGTAATGGCTTGCACGCCTATGCCTCCTTGCTTTATACCGAAGGGCACTAGAATTGCTCAGCTGATTTGTTTTCAAGCAATTGTACCCCATGCAGTAAATCGCATACGGGGAGAAGAAGGCTTTGGCTCGACTGACCAGCCCGTGATTTTATGGACGCAGAAACTGCAGAAATCATGGCCAATATTAACCTGCAAAGTACGACACTCACAGAGCAATAGAGAACAATATTTTACTGGTACTATAGATAGCAGCACCGATGTAACAGTCTTTTCTTTAACAGAGCGGCCGACAGACTGGCCATTGACAGAACCACTTACTGCTCTGACGTGGGTGGGGAGAGTGACTAGCCCACAACAAAGTTTACACTCTGTAATCATATATGGACCTGAGGGTCATGTGGCAACTGTTAAACCATACATTCTGTCACTTCCCACCATCTTATGGGGTAGAGACTGCGCAACACAATGGGGTCTGACTTTGAGCACCCATTTTTAACGGGGGCCACTGAGGTGCAGATCACCCTGCCTCTAACCTGGACTACAGATGAGCCGGTCTGGGTGGAACAGTGGCCCCTCAGCACTGAGAAACTGCACCACCTTAAAGCTTTAGTGCAAGAACAATTACAAGCTGGACACATTGTACCGACTACCAGCCCGTGGAACACACCAGTGTTTGTAATACAGAAGAAAAGCAGAAAATGGCATTTATTACAGGACTTGCGAAAAATAAATGCCATTATTTAGCCTATGGGAGCATTGTAGCCAGGAATGCCCTCACTGACAATGTTACCACAAAACTGGGACTTAACTGTTATAGATTTGAAAGACTGTTTTTTTACCATTCCGTTACATCCAAAGGATGCAATCTGTTTTGCTTTTTCTATTCCTTCTATTAATAGAGCAGAACCGAGCCAATGGTATCACTGGACTGTATTGCCGCAAGGCATGTGTAACAGTCCAACAATTTGTCAGTGGTTTGTAGCAAAAGCTTTATCACCAGTTCATGAATTATATCCTCGAGCCCTGATTTATCATTAAATGGATGATACTTTAGTTGCAGCCTCGACACCAGAACAGACGGCTAAGGCTGTAGCAGCTGTAACAGCAGCAGTTACCTAAATAGGTCTTTGTGTTGCACCAGAAAAAAATCCAAAAAAATTATCCGTGGAAATATTTAGGGTGGAAAATTCAAGAACAAACTATTCAACCACAGCAACTTAAACTTTTACATTCTCTAAAGACATTGAATGATGTGCAAAAATTGTTGGGAGCCATAAATTGGGTACGCCCCTTAATAGGCATCACTATAGAAGAATTACATCCTTTGTTTATGTTGTTAAAAGGAGATTCAGATTTAACCTTTCCAAGGCAATTAGACAAAGATTCATTGGTTGTATTAGACAACATTGCTAAAAAGCTTAGTCAGAAACAAATATCTCACAAATGTTTAAATAGTCCAATTGAATTATATATTATTTCAGCCAAATTCCAACCATTTGGAGTTTTAGCCCAATGGGTAGAAGGTGTGTCTGATAAATTTAGACCTTTAGAATAGATATTTTTACCACATCAGTTTTCTAAAACAATAACAGCTCAGCTTGTAATAGACTGCGGACAACAGTATAGGTTCAATTAGAATTTATTAAATTATAGCAAGCAAGGCAAAGGCAAAACCAGCGCTGGGCGACAGGGGAGTCTATTGCTCTGCAAACTGCCGCACCTTTCTCAGTTCCCCTTTTTTATACAGTTCTGTTTCTTGCTACGTGCTTTTTCGTTAGTACTCTGCGCCTGGATATCCATGAGCCTTCAATCTTCTTTCCATTAGTACTCTGCGCCTGCATATCCATGAGCCTTCAATCTTCTTTCCGTTAGTACTCTGCGCCTGCATATCCATGAGCCTTCAATCTTCTTTCCATTAGTACTCTGCGCCTGCATATCCATGAGCCTTCAATCTTCGTTGTGATGCAGGTTTTGGTGCAATACGCTCTTGGGTCTGCAGCTTCCTGAAATTTCTGGAATCTTATCAGCTTTGTTTTCACAATGTCTTATCTTAACCATTCATCGCATCCCGACTTCCCGGCTCTTGACCATATCCTGGTTCTTCAATAAGCAGCTGTGTCAGAGAATAGCTATACTTAAATACCTAGAGACTTAAAACTAGAACAAACTTTAAAAACTAGAACAAACTTTAATCAGTGAACAAAAACATGGATTATATTTTCCACAATTCCCCCATTTCTCTTTTTCTTTATTTTTGTTCACTGTATCTTTGCAATTCTTGTTTCGCTAATTCTAACATCCCTATATTTTCTTCTTCAGATATTTGTTCATACTTGGTTCTAAGGAGCATGAGATGTGCTGCTTCTAGCCTACTTTTTACTATGTTGATTAGTCTATTAAATATACACGGGCCAAAGGTAAGTCCCAACACTAACAAGATTACTGGCCCTGCAATTGTGGAAAGCAGGGTTGTCAGCCAAGGAGAGTGGCTAAACCAATTTTCATACCAACTCTGGTGTGCCTCTCTTTCTTTCTTCCGTTGCTCTAACTGCCTCCTTAATTCACTCATGGTGTTAACCACTATTCCTGTGTGGTCTGCATAAGAACAGCATTCTTCTCCTAATGCTACGCACAAGCCTCCCTGTTGCAAAAATAGCAAATCCTAACCCTCTTCGATTTTGTATTCCTTTGGGTGATAAACAATTTTTGGTATAATGGTTACCTGGAATAGACAGGGAGTAATTCCTACACTCTGGCAAACCCACCGAGTATTGGCAGCCGGAAGCAACCAATCCGCCCCTTGTTTTTGCCTGGGATTTTTTTACCGTAATGTTGCAAAGATGCTCTTTATCAGAAGGAACGGTGCCTACACATTGTCCTTGCCCCGTTACCAGAGAGAGAGTTATTCCCTGAGTATTCTCTTTTGCCTTTTTCCAGAGGCATTCTCTAGGATTAATTCCATTTATCCTTTTTGCTTTGGCCGTTCCCATCGTATCAATAACCATTTAAACGGTTGATGAGATGGCGTGCTTATTGCATTAATTTCCCCTAAAAACAGCATGAACAAAACAACCTGTTGGATCAAGTGGTGAACCTCATTAGAGGCATAGGAGTTTCTCTGTCGACTTTTGTTTACGGCCTGTGACTTGCCCTTCTGCCCGGGATCCCCTTTTTTATTCCCACTCTTGGGGCAGTTCTTCAAGTATTTCTTTTGTTGTTTCCTCCCGGGGCTTCTTGCCTCCACCTTTTTTACCCCTCTGCCTCGCTTGTCGACCCGGTTGCCTCGGGCCACGAGGGGTACCATCTTCTCGGCAGCAAGGATATTCTTCAGGAGGACCCCGTGGGCTATTTTGTTGCCTTTTGACGTAGGGATCCCAGTTACAATGTTTAATCGGGGGGGCGTCACACCGAATTCCCTTCAAGCGAGTACGGCAGATACAATCTACAATTTCGGCTATAAACGGAGTGGGTTCGTTAGGGTGATAATGGGTTCAACCCCTAACGCAAAAAAATTTTCCACCATTCTTTCGATTCTTCCACTAACACTTCGTGTTTAACCCTATACTTTAGGATCCAATTTGTTATATCACGCTGTAGTTCCCAGCAAGGGTCGCAAACTCCTTTAGGAGGAGTTCCCTGCCTACAATGAGTCCACCACTGATCCTTACAGATTTTACAGATATATCATACAAAAGGATAACAATCGCACTCTGCGTTGCTACACTTTATCTTGACAGCAGAATTACGGATTAATCCTTCCTCCGTATAACGTGGCTGCTCTGTTGTATATTCCACACGATATTTGCTCATCGATGATTCCCCCTCTGAATTCGCAATCTTAAGTCCCCAGGTTTGCTAGTCACTTTTCACTCAGGGGCTGGATTACCCACTGGTCCTTTGATTCTGCTAGCGTGGGGCCATCCCTTTTCCGCGGTTCTAATTGCAGTCTCTGTGGTAAGTAATACAAGGTAAGGTCCTTCCCATTGTGGAGCCAAAGTTGCCTCCTTCTAAGATTTTATCATTACCCAATCCCCGGGTTGCATCTGATGTAGCTTTAGGTCTAACGGGGGTCTCTGGGCCAGCCTCCCTTTTTTCCATAATTCTTCTCTATATTTCATTAAACTAGTGATATAAGCATTTATCTCCTGGTCTCTCAATTGAGGATGGTCCTGAGGTTTTTCCATATTGTAGGGCATCCCATACAACATTTCAAAGGGAGATATTCCTAGATCGGATCTAGGTTGTGTCCGAATATTCAGCAACGCCAATGGTAGGCATTTTACCCATGATAGTTTGGTTTCAATCATGAGTTTGGTTAATTGTTTTTTAATCTCTCCATTCATTCTTTCTACCCTGCCAGAACTTTGGGGATACCAAGGAGTATGGCAGTCCCATTGTATCCCCATTATTATCACGGTCTCCTTTACTATTTTGGAGGCAAAGTGAGGTCCTCTGTCCGAGTCGATGGTCTCCACGACCCCATATCTGGGAATTTATCTGTTCCAAGAGAGTCTTGACCACTATCTGTGCTGTCGTTCTTGCTGTAGGGAATGCCTCTACATGAGTTAGATGATCCACTATCACTAATAAATATTTATACCTTCCGACCTTTGGTAATTCTGTAAAGTCTAGCTGGATATTCGCAAAGGGCCGGTAGGCCGTGGGCCGCCCTCCCATTAGTGGCTTCCTCAGATTTGCCCTATTTACTTTTAAACAAGTGACACATCCTCTCACTACTTGCTTAGCCAAATCGTTCATACCGATACACGTGTTTTGTCGCGAACTGGTCTACTAACGCTTGTGCTCCCCAGTGTGATTTGCTATGTATTCTCTTCATAATGTCTGCAGCCACAGACTTGGGCAATACAGTCCTATTATACTCTGGAAGTCGCCAGTCCCCTTTGGTATCCTCTTTTAAGCCCATTTTCCTCATCTTCTCTTTCTCTTGTGCAGTAAAACTATATACCCTCCATATTTTTCCGTGGTGTATGCAATGGTCTGCCTGTGGATTGTGACAGGCACATTCTATAGCATCAACGCCCCAGTCCTTCCAATAGATATAGCAAGGAAGATTCTGCAGACTTTCTCCACAAATTTCACATTTTCTCCTTTCGACCATTGGGTTTCTGTGTTTGGAGGACACGTGTTGTAATGTTAACAGTGCAGCTTTCTTAGCCTCCTGATCAGCTGCATTGTTTCCTCTACTCCTAAAGTCTAGTCCCCTTTGATGCCCCCCTCAGATGGACTACCGCAATTTTCTTAGGCCCTCTCAGAGCCTTCTATAATCTCTTGATTAATTCCTGGTGAACCAAGTCCTTTCCTTGGGAGTTAATTAGTCCACGCTCCTCCCATATTTTCCCAAAGGTATGTATGATTCCGTACACATATTTCGAATCCGTATAAATGGTTCCCACTTTATCTTTTAATAGTTGTAATGCCCGTAATACAGCATACAACTCACAGGCCTGCGCTGACCATGTTTTACTTAATGGGCCGGATTCGATGACTGTCAGCCTTTCTCCTCCAACTATTGCATAACCAGAGGCCCTTTTTCCATCTACCACTCGTGAAGATCTGTCCACAAACAACTTGTCTCCTTCCTCTAGTTCTTCTTCGTCTAAATCTGGTCGTATTTTGGTTTGTGTTTCTATTGTAGATAGACATTCATGGGTCAACCCTCCCTCAACAGGCTTCCCGTATAAGAATTGGTCCGGGTTTTGCAAATTTGTTACTTCTAGGGTCAATTTTGGAGAATCCAAAAGGATCCCTTCGTACTTTAAAAGACTGGCATCCGTTATCCACTTTTCTGCTTTTTGCTGCAGTATTCCCCGAATATTATGGGGGGATAATACCTTCAACTCTGCATTAAAAGTGATCTTGTTAGCCTCTTCTACTAATAAAGCGCAGGCCACTAGGGCTTGCAAACAAGTGGGCCAACCTCTGCTTACGGGATCTAATCATTTTGACAGGTATCCAACGGGTTTCTTCTTCCCTGCCCATTCCTGAGTTAGAACCCCATAGGCTGATCCAGCATCGGTATTCACGAATAAATAAAAGGGTCTTTTTAAATCAGGCAAACTCAACACCAGAGCGTTGGCCAGATCCTGTTGTAAGGTGTGTAGTCGTGTATCGTCTTCCTTATCCCATTTTACTAGCCCTTCCTGGTCCAATTTTTCGTATAAAAACTTAACCTTAGTGGTATAGTTTTCAATCCACTGTCTACAATACCCCATGAGGCCCAACAGTTGCCGAATTTGTCTTTTTTTTTTTTTTTGGCGGTGGCGTGGATAATATCCCATTCACCCTTTCGGGGTCTATTTTCTTCTCACCCTTTTTTAAATAATGCCCAAGATACCTTACTTCCTCTTCTATAAACTGCAGTTTTGCCCTGGATACCTTGAGCCCTTTAGTACTTAAAAAGTTAAGTAGTTTAATACTTTCCGCCCGCACCTTGTCCTCTGTTTCCCCCGCGATTAGAAGGTCGTCTACATATTGGATAAGTACCACCCCCTCCTCTGTTTGATACTCCTGCAGGATCTGCTCCAAGGCCTGTCCAAACAGATTTGGGGATTCCGTAAATCCTTGTGGAAGGACAGTCCATCACAATTGCTGCCTTCTGTGTGTGTCTGGATCTTCCCATTCGAATGCAAAATAATTTCTGCATTCTTCCCTTAAAGGACAGGCCCAGAAGGCATCTTTCAAGTCAATTACACTATACCAGGACAATTCTGGGGTTAACTGGCTCATTAGGTTATAAGGGTTTTCTTTTGCTCCTATTACTTGTATTTTCTCCGAGGAGGGGGTGCATCCCCGGGGCACAGTTTGGACAGTAGGTCTTTCTGCCCCCGAATCCATTAAGAATTCTATTTCTTGACGCTGGGGACCTAACGTTAATTTTATCAAGGGCTCTGTTGTTTTAGAAGTCCCCAGCAGATGGAGCCCCTGACACTCCTACTCTGCGTGATACATCTTTTTCATCCTGTATACGTTTCCTCAGAATTAAGGGGGGTCCTTATCGTTCACATAAAGATTTAGGGCTTGGCAAATCCAATCCCAAAAATTGGCCAAAATAAATGATCTGGTCTAATCTGCTGGTTTCCCCAGACATGCATACAATAATAAACCATCCTCTCCTTACTTTTGTTTTGTGCGCTAGACGCACCTTCCCAATTTTTGAGCATAAGGCCCAATTGGGGAATCTCGGGGAATATCTGGTAACCTCTCCTTGGGTCCCTTCCCCATGAGATCAGAAGGCTTACTCTTCTTCTGTCCCATCTTCCGGAGTGCCTTCACACTCCAGGAAACCTACCCCCAACTGAACGGAATCACTATCTATTTTTTATTCCTTTTTTTTTTTTTTTTGTGCTTCTTTCTTCTCTATCCAGGGAACCCTTCCCCCATTTCTCTGGATCATAGTACCTCCCCTGGGAGAGACATTAGTCTCCCTCGTCTCCCTCACTGCTGCCAGCATCATCTTTATCTGTTTCTTTAGCCTTATCTTTACCCCCTGTGATAGGGTAATTTTTCCAATGATCCAACATAAATCCCAACGGGCTATCCTTAGGAACCGGAGGGAGTTTTATGGAATTAGGGGGCCTGCTATTCCCCTGTCCCATCTTCTGGAGTGCACTCACTCGTTCTGTGATGTGAACACAACCGCTTCCCCTTATTCGTGGCTCACACCCTCGCGGATAGTGAGAACTGCACTACTAAAGGGTCCGCACTCGCTTAGGGAATCCGAGCTGCCGGTTCCCCTCTCAGGCATTCACACATTCGCAACACTCCAGGATAACCTGACCCAGACCGAACGGATTCCCCCACAGATACTCACACATCCTGCATCTTCGTCCGGACTTTCGTGCACGAAATTTATAGGGTCTGCCGGCTTCCCTTTGCCAACTGCCTTGAATTTAGGTTCGTCGGTGCGACCAAGATAGAAGCCAGAATTACCAGGGCCGCCGATCAATCGGCGGGGCGCCCCCCCCCCCAGGTAAAACCGGAATTCTACCATGCAGGTGGCATCCGAGTCACGGCACCAAATTGTAATAGACTGCGAACAACAGTATAGGTTCAATTAGAATTTATTAAATTATAGCAAGCAAGGCAAAGGCAAAACCAGCGCTGGGCGACAGGGGAGTCTATTGCTCCGCAAACTGCCGCACCTTTCTCAGTTCCCCTTTTTTATACAGTTCTGTTTCTTGCTACGTGCTTTTTCGTTAGTACTCTGCGCCTGCATATCCGTGAGCCTTCAATCTTCTTTCCGTTAGTACTCTGCGCCTGCATATCCGTGAGCCTTCAATCTTCTTTCCGTTAGTACTCTGCGCCTGCATATCCATGAGCCTTCAATCTTCGTTGTGATGCAGGTTTTGGTACAATACGCTCTTGGGTCTGCAGCTTCCTGGAATTTCTGAATCTTATCAGCTTTGTTTTTACAATGTCTTATCTTAACCATTCATCGCATCCTGACTTCCCGGCTCTTGACCATATCCTGGTTCTTCAATAAGCAGCTGTGCCAGCGAATAGCTATACTTAAATACCTAGAGACTTAAAACTAGAACAAACTTTAAAAACTAGAACAAACTTTAATCAGTGAACAAAAACATGGATTATATTTTCCACAAGCATGAAATGTTAGCTACTTTAATTCAAAAGGGTTGCAGTCATTTATTGGAATTGGATGGGATGAATCCCTCAACCATCTATGTTCCAATGACTCAACAACAAGTAGACTGGCTTTTGCAACATTCTTTTTCTATGCAAATTGCATTAGCAGACTTTAAAGGACAAATTAGCATTCATTATCCTCCGAGCCCCCTTTTTAGTTTGTTTGAGTGCATAAGCTTAATACCTGCAACAAAATTAAGTCGAGCCCCCTTTTTAGTTTGTTTGAGTGCATAAGCTTAATACCTGCAACAAAATTAAGTCGTATCCTTCTTAAGGAGGCATTGACACTTTTTA
Organism: Clamator glandarius; assembly: GCA_033459285.1. Lineage (NCBI taxonomy): Eukaryota > Metazoa > Chordata > Aves > Cuculiformes > Cuculidae > Clamator > Clamator glandarius. Next base: position 65,017 of record JAUNZM010000468.1, on the reverse strand, counting down.
AAGATGGATCAGGGAAAACTGGGAAATCACTGATTGTTTGGAGGACCAAACAAGGTATGTGGAAATCAGACATTCATAAAGTGTAACAATAAACTTGGTCTTAGCTTGAAATGAAAGCTGAGTCCGTGCCTATTAATACACCACATGAGATGATAAGTTTTTCAATTCTAGGTGAGGTGAAGAGGGGGATTAGCTGAACAGTCACATTAAACTTCCAGAGGGCAGACTTTGGACTGTTCAGAAGGCTGGTTGGCAAAATCCATGGGAGACAGACCTTAAGGGCAAGGGAGCCCACAAGGGCTGGGCATTCTTCAAAAAGGAAATCCTAGCAGCTCAGGAGAAAGCCATCCCTATGTTCTGGAAAAGGAGCCGGCAGGGGAAAAAATCAGCTTGGCTGAGTAGGGAGATCTTGAGAGACATCAAAAAGAAGAGGAATGGCTATGAGCTTTGGAAGTAGGGATAGGCGTCTTGGATGGACTACAGGGAGGAAGTGAGATCATGCAGAGAAAAAAACAGGAGGGCTAAGGCCCAACTAGAAATCAGATTAGCCAAGTCTGTGAAAGATAACAAAAAAATCTTTCAATAAATATATTAATCATAAAAGGAGGACTAGGGAGAATATACTGGATGAAGATGGAACAACAGTGACAGGGGATGAGGACAAGGCTGAGGTACTTAATGCCTTCTTTGCCTCAGTCTTTAATAGTAAGGAAAGTTGCTCCCTCTGTGTATATCCCCAGGAGTTAGAGGAGCAGAATGAGGCTCCCATGATCCAAGAGGAGGCAGTTGAAGACTTGCTTGCCCAACTACACACTCACAAGTCTATGGGGCCGGATGGGATCAACCCAAGGGTATTGAAGGAGCTGGCAGATGTGCTTGCCAAATCCCTTTCCATCATCTTCCAGCAGTCTTGGAAGACTGGGGATGTTCCACTGGACTGGAAGTTGCCTGATGTTGCTTGCCCATGTACAAGAAGGGTCGAAGGGAGGATCCAGGGAGCTACAAGCCTGTCAGTCTGATCTCAGTGTCAGGGATAGTCACGGAACTGGTGATCTTGAGTGCTATCATGAAGCACTTGCAAGAGAACCGGGTGATCAGGCCCAGTCAACACGGGTTCATGAAAGGCAGGTCTTGCCAAACAAACCTGATCACCTTCTGTGACAGTGACTCACCTACTGGATGAGGGAAAGACTGTGGATGTAGTCTTCCTGGACTTCAGTAAAGCCTTTAACACAGTTTCTCACAGCATTCTCCTTTGGAAACTGTCAGCCTCTGGACTGGACAGACGCACATTCTCCTGGGTGGAAAACTGGTTGGATGCCCAGGCCCAGAGAGTGGTCGTAAATGGAGTTAACTCCAACTGCAGGCCAGCTACAAGTGGGGTTCCCCAGGGCTCAGTCCTGGGTCCAGCCCTGTTCAATGTCTTTATCAATGACCTGGATGAAGGCATCAAGTGCACCCTTAGCAAGTTCGTGGATGACACCAAGCTGGGTGGAAGTGTCGATCTGCTGGAGGGTAGGGAGGCTCTTCAAAGGAATCTGAACAGGCTGGACTGCTGGGATGAGACCAATGGCATGAGGTTTAACAAGGCCAAATGCCGAGTCCTGCACTTGGGGCACAACAACCCTATGCAGTGCTACAGACTAGGAGAAGTCTGTCTAGAAAGCTGCCTGGAGGAGAAATACCTGGGGGTGTTCATTGACAGCCATCTGAACATGAGCCAGCAGTGTGCCCAGGTAGCCAAGAAGGCCAATGGCATCTTGGCTTGTATCCGAAACAGTGTGACCAGCAGGTCCAGGGAGGTTATTCTCCCTCTGTACTCAGCACTGGTGAGACCGCTCCTTGAATCCTGTGTTCAGTTCTGGGCCCCTCACCACAAGAAGGATGTTGAGGCTCTGGAGCGAGTCCAGAGAAGAGCAATGAAGCTGGTGAAGGGGCTGGAGAACAAGTCTTACAAGGAGTGGCTGAGAGAGCTGAGGTTTTTTAGCCTGGAGAAGAGGAGGCTGAGGGGAGACCTCATTGCTCTGTACAACTACCTAAAAGGAAGTTGTGGAGAGGAGGGTGCTGGCCTCTTCTACCAAGTGACAGGGGACAGGACGAGAGGGAATGGCCTCAAGCTCCACCAGGGGAGGTTCAGGCTTGACAACAGGAAAAAAATTTTCACGGAAAGGGTCATTGGACACTGGAACAGGCTGCCCAGGGAGGTAGTTGAGTCACCTTCCCTGGAGGTTTTCAAAAGACAGGTGGATGAGGTGCTGAGGTGCATGGTTTAGTGATTGGTAGGAATGGTTGGACTCGATGATTCAGTGGGTCTTTTCCAACCTGGTGATTCTGTGATTCTGTGATTCGGTGATTCTGTGATGGTATAAAGGCTCAGCCCCATGCAGCAAGGGTTGGGAGTCATGGGTGGACACACCATGTATCTTCCCAATTGCCTCTCCAAATCCTCGCTGCAAAAAATAAAGGCCCTTCCCCCCAGCGACTGCGGATCTGGATGATGATAAAGCAATTGGCGATATATTTCACTTAATCACTGTACTTATTCTCTTATGGTAATGATTAGACTTACTGCCCTGTTACTGGTAACTTGTTGATCACTACTAATAATTTGTTTTCTTTCTCGCTGTAATAACTTGAGTAAAACTTGATTTCAATGAGTATTTGAGAGTTTGGGCTTTTATGATGATTTTTGCTAAAAGCCACCTTTGTGGTAAAACACCATCTCATACTTGTCAAATTGGAAACAGTCGGTTGGGACTTATCGTGATAAACCAGAGGGAATGTATCAGCTTTTAGAAACTATCATACACAGAATCACACACAGAATAACCAGGTTGGAAGAGACCCACTGGATCGTCGAGTCCAACCATTCCCACCAATCCCTAAATCATGCTCCTAAGCATCTTGTCTACCCTAACCTTAAACACCTCCAGGGACGGTGACTCAACCACCTCCCTTGGCAGACCATTCCATGTTGATTCATAGTCCCAATTGGAGAGCTATGCAGGCTCTTTCAAATATCTTTTTTACTGCAGAAGACAGGAGAATGGTGATAGACTTTTTAATAGGTAGAGGAGCCACTCATTCATTAATAATTAGTTGTAAAGGACCTTTGAGTAAAACCACAATACCAGTTCTCTGGGAAATGGGAAAGAGAAATTTACGGCCAGTTTTACAACCTATGAAGTGTACAGTATGAGGTACTAATTTGACTCACAAATTTCTATATATGCCAGAGTGCCCCCTTCCATTATTAGAAAGAGATTTATTATGTAAGTTAACACTCAAATGACTTTTTCTGATCACTGTACAGCTGCACATACCACAAGAAACAGCCTGGAAGTCTCAGGTCTGCCTACTGAGGGATAAGACCTTGGAAGGACTTGAAGACAACATCCTGGATGCAGTACTGAACACGATAATACCTTTGGTATGGGCTTTAAAGGAATCAGGTAAAGCAAATAACATGGCCCCAGTTAAAATTGAACTCAAACTGAGGGTAAGCCCAGTGAGGGTAAATCAGTATCCTATCAGACTGGAAGCACAAAAAGAATTAGAGTCCTTGATAAATACTTGCATACAGTGTGGACTTCTTTCTTAGGGAATGTAAATCTGAATTCAATACTCCTGCCAGCAAGGAAGCCCCACTCTCAAGAGTATAGACTAGTACAAGATTTAGGAGCGATAAACCAAAAAACAGTGGACAGAAGTCCCACTGTACCAAATCCTTATAACTTGTTAGCCTCAGTGCCTGAAACAAATGCTTACTGTTTTGGACTTAAAAGATGTTTTATTTTGTATCCCAGTGGATGAACGGACCCATTTGCTTTTGAATGGGAAAATCCTAAAACAGGAAAGAACATGCAGCTGTGTTGGACTATACTCCCACAAGGATTCAGAGACAGCCTTACTTTGGTAATGTATGGCAAAAGAACTGGAGCAATGGCAAGGTAACAATAGCAATGTAACTTTGTTGCAATATGTAGATGATATACTGATAGGAACTGATACTGAAGAAAACTGGAAGGCCCATAGCTGAGGGAATTAAAGGCACGGATTTCAGTCTGATGGATTGAAGACATTTTATTGAGTTAGCTGTTTCTTTATAAACCCTTTTTGGTTACATAACTGGGTGCCCACGAGGGTATCTACAGTGTATTATTGGCTAAAGGTAGGTGTCCATAAAGCTATTACTAACATATTATTGGCTAAACTACCGCGCATGCTAAAAAAACAAGTTACACTAAAATTAACTATGTTGATAGTTCTCTTCCATTGTTTTTCTTTCAGTTGATACTTGTTCCCACCGAACTAGCTTTTGTATTCCTTTCAGCTGGCCTTTGTTTATCAGAAGGCTGTCTCTGTTTCAAGGCCTTCTCAGAGTTGCTCAGTATCAACTAGGCCCATAGCATCAAGTCCTTCTCTGTAAAATGTCTCCACATATAGCCAAGCAAGAACCTTTACAATGTGATTGTTTGGCTGCTATTGAACAAGTTTATGCTAGCAGACTGGATTTGAAGGATGAGCCACTGAAAAATGTGGACTTGGAACTGTGTAGAGATGGTAGCAGTTTTGTGCAGAATGGAGAGAGATAAAAGCAGGATAGGCAGTGGTAACCCTCTGGGAGGAAATAGAAGCTAAGCCCCTACCTTGAAACACTGCAGCACAGAAGGCAGAAATTACTGCTCTCACAAGAGTCCTTGGAATTGGGAAGGGTGAAAGAGTCAATATTTATACTTACTCTAAATATGCTTTCAAAGTTGTGCATGCTCATGGGGCTATTTGGAAAGAGTGTGGACTATTGAACTCCCAGGGGAGTGACATAAAGTATGGGCAAGAAATTCTTAAATTGTTCCATGCAGTATTAGAGTGGAAGTAATTCATTGTAAAGCCCACCAAAAGGGAGAAGGAGAAATAATTCAAGGGAACAGGAAAGCTGATTTAAAAGCAAAGAAAGCTGCTTTACAAATGTCCTTGGAGCCCTGGTACCAAGCTAGAAATAGTTCACCTTTATGTTGCCAGATCAAATCTGTTTGGAACACTTTAGCAGCCTTATCCACTTGCTAGTTGTTTTGATATTCCTCAGTGGCTCAGCTATTGGATCTGTGAGCATCTACAAGACGCACCTTTATGACTAGTTTCTCTAGCTGGGGAGCAATATCTCACCACAATGTGGCAGCCTCAATGGGTTTACCTCTATGCTGCCAGTTGTTCCATTTCCATTGCTTTAACCACCCCCACAAAACATTTGGTACCATCCATGAGTCAGTACAGAGATAAAATGCTGGCCACTTTTCTCATTCTGCAGTGTCTATTGCGACTATCAATGGCTACAGGCTGTTCAAAAGGGACAGGCCAGGAAAGAGGGGTGGAGGCATTGCCATCTATCTCAGGAAAGGGATTAAATGTGAAGAGCTGTTGTTGAAGGTAGCCACGAACAAATTGAAAGCTTGTGGGTCAGAATTAAAGACAGAGCAACCAATGGGAACCTTGTGGTTGGTGTATACTATAGGCCACCCCATGGTATATTAACATGCGTGGAATTTCGTTTCAAGATAAGACCTAGTTTATTGTTACAAGCTCATATTTATACCTTACTAAAAATGTCAACATCACTCCCATAAGTCCCTCATAAAAATTTCCACGGTATGTTTTTCTCATTCCAACCTCCTTGAGACCACTGTTATTGTTTTCATGACTTCTTGTTTCTTCCAGCGATGTTTATTCTTCTCAGGCTCATGGCTTCCTGGATATTAAATGTACTCCTGCTCCAGAGGCTTAACAACACTCATGGACATTTTTTTTTGCTAACCATATCTTCCGACATCACCCGATCAAGGAGAGCCAACCTGGTGAAGCCTTCTTCCTCAGCTATAGGAGGCTTCACACTCGCAAGCTCTCATCCTACTCGGGGATTTCAGCCACCCCGACATATGTTGGAAAAGTAGCACAGCAAGCTGTAGGCAATCCAGGAGACTCCTAGAATGCATTGAAGATAATTTCTTAGTCCAGCTGATAGAGACCCCACCTGAGGGGATGCAATACTACACCTGATGGTCACTAATACAAGCGAACAGTGACATTAAGATTGGAGGCAGCCTGGGCTGCAGTGATCATGCACCTGCAAAGTTCAAGGTCCAGAGGGATATGGGACAGGTGAGGAGTATAATCAGGTCCTTAAATTTCAAGAAAGCATACTTCCAGCTCTTCAAGGAATTACTCAGTAGGAATCCCTGGGACATGGTCCACGGGAAAAGGGTAGCAGAACAGAGCTGGCAGATATTTAAGAATGCTTTCCATAAAGCACAAGAGTGCTCAGTCCCCGTATGTAGGAAATCAGGCAGGGAAGGGAAGAGACTGATGTGGCTGAGCCGAGACCTGCTGGTCAAACTCAAGAAGAAGAGGGAACTGCACAGGCAGCGCAAGCAAATGTATAGGGACGCTGCCTGGTTGTGTAGGGATGAGGTCAGGAAGGCCAAGGCACAGCTGGAGCTAAACATGACAAGGGAAGTAAAGACTAACAAGAAGGGCTTCTACAGCTACGTCAATCAAAAGAGGAAGGTTAAAGAGAACGTACCCCCACTGGTGATTTGGGAATGGTGACCTCGTATCAAGAGTCAAGGAGAAGGCTGAGGTACTTAACAACATTTTTGCCTCATTCTTCACTGAGAACTGCTCTCCTCACCCCTCATGGGTCATGAAACAGCAAGATGGTGACCAGGGGGATAAACCCACTCCCACTGCAGAGGAGGATCAGGTTCGTGACCACATGAGGAACCTGAACATATATAAGTCTATGGGACCTGATGAGATGCATCCCAGAGTCCCAGGGGAATTGGCAGATGTGGTGGCCATGCCACTCTCCATGATATTTGAAAAGTCATGGCAATCAGAAGTCCCTGGTGACTGGAAGAAGGGTAATGTTGTGTTCATTTTTAAAATAGGGCAGAAAAGACGACCCTGAGAACTACCCACCTGTCAGACTCACCTCTGTGCCTGGGGATATCATGGAACAGATCCTCTAGAAGCTATGCTAAAGCACATGGAGGACATGGAGGTGACTAATGGCAGCCAGCATGGCTTCACCAGTGGCAATCCTGTATGACCAACTTAGTGGCTTCCTATGATGGGCTAACTGCAGCAGTGGACATGGGTAAACCAATGGATGTGATCCATCTGGACTTCTGTAAAGCTTTTCATAGAATCAGAGAATCATAGAATAACCAGGTTGGAAGAGACTCACCAGATCATTGAGTCAACCATTCCCACCAATCTCTAAACCATGTCCCTCAGTACCTCATCCACCCACATCTTAAACACCTCCAGGGAAGGTGACTCAACCACCTCCCTGGGCAGCCTGTTCCATTGCCTAATGACCCTTTCCGTGAAGATTTTTTTCCTTATGTGTCGAGCCTAAACCTCCCCTGGTAGAGCTTGAGGCCATTCCCTCTTGTCCTGTCCCCTGTCACTTGGGAGAAGAGGCCACCTCCCTCCTCTCCAGAACCTCCCTTCAGGTATTTGTAGAGAGCAATAAGGTCTCCCCTCAGCCTCCTCTTCTCCAGGCTAAACAACCCCAACTCTATCAGTCGCTCCTTGTAAGACTTGTTCTCCAGCCCCTTCACCAGCTTTGTCACTCTCCCCACAACATCCTTCTCTCTAAATTGGATAGATAGATCTGATGGGTGGACAGTATGGTCGATAGGAAACTAGTTGGATGGCCATATTCAGAGAATAGTGTTCCTTTTGAAATATTGTATGGGAAACCACATCCAACTAAAAGTTCGGACATTCAAAGCGACCAAATGTATGTTAAAGAGGACGGAATACTAAGAAATTATTTGCTAACTCCTTTGTGTATATTTTATAATCTTTACACAGTTACCTCAATCAGCGAGTTCCTCTGCCCCTGGATACACCGGTACATAATTTTCAACCAGGAGACTCAGTCTACATATGAACCTGGAAAGACAAGCCGCTGAAAGAGAAGTGGAAGGCACACTACATCTTTCTGCTGATTACCTATACAGCTGTGAATGTGGAAGGAATCAGCTCTTGGATTCACTACACACAAGCCACACCAGTTCCTTTGTCAGAAACTAAGGATGAGTGGAGAGCTGTCTCAGCTGGATCTTTAAAGACTGTCTTGTCACATAATCATGTAATAAAATGAAGGAACATATATCTTTTGTTCTATTCCAGGTTGTAGAATCACAAAAGACACCAAAATGTGAGATTTACTGGATGTAAGGGTGGAACATGATAAAGAAATCAAGGTCAAAAGTACGAAGAGTAATAAGATAGCAGGAACTTGGCAAACAAAGAGAGAATTTGCAACATTGTGCAGGTACTTGAGGAAGTAGAGCAAGTAAATCTCTGGATGTCACAGAATCACAGAATCACAGAATGACCAGGTTGGAAGAGACCCACTGGATCGTCGAGTCCAACCATTCCCACCAATCCCTAAATCGTGCTCCTAAGCACCTCATCTACCCTAACCTTAAACACCTCCAGGGAGGGTGACTCAACCACCTCCCTTGGCAGACCGTTCCAATGCCTAACCACCCGCTCTGTGAAGAATTTCTTCCTAATCTCAAGCCTAAATCTCCCCTAGTGGAGCTTGAGGCCATTCCCTCTCGTCCTGTCCCCTGTCACTTGGGAGAAGAGGCCAGCTCCCTCCTCTCCACAACCTCCCTTCAGGTAGTTGTAGAGAGTAATAAGGTCTCCCCTCAGCCTCCTCTTCTCCAGGCTAAACAACCCCAGCTCTCTCAGCCGCTCCTCGTAAGATATGTTCTCCAGCCCCTTCACCAGCTTTGTTGCCCTTCTCTGGACTCGCTCCAGAGCCTCAGCATCCTTCTTGTGGTGAGGGGCCCAGAACTGAACACAGTACTCGAGGTGCGGTCTCACCAGTGCTGAGTACAGGGGGAGAATAACCTCCCTGGACCTGCTGGTCACGCCATTCCTGATACAAGCCAGGATGCCATTGGCCTTTTTGGCCACCTGGGCACACTGCTGGCTCATGTTCAGTCGGTTGTCAACCAGCACCCCCAGGTCCTTCTTCTCCTGGCAGCTTTCCAGCCAGGCTTCTCCTAGCCTGTACCTCTGCTTCGGGTTGTTGTGCCCCAAGTGCAGGACCCGGCATTTGGCCTTGTTAAACCTCATGCCGTTGGTCTCAGCCCAGCAGTCCAGCCTGTTCAGATCCCTTTGCAGAGCCTCCCGACCCTCCAGCAGATCGACACTTCCTCCCAGCTTGGTGTCATCTGCAAACTTGCTAAGGGAGCACTCAATGCCTTCATCCAGGTCGTTGATAAAGACATTAAACAGGACTGGACCCAGGACTGAGACCTGGGGAACCCCACTTGTCACTGGCCTCCAGCTGGATTTAACTCCATTTACCACCACCCTCTGGGCCCGGTCATTCAACCAGTTTTTCACACAGGAGAGTGTGCGCCCGTCCAGGCCAGAGGCCGACAGTTTCCAAAGCAGAACACTATGACAAACTGTATCAAAGGCTTTACTGAAGTCCAGGACGACCACATCCACAGCCTTTCCCTCGTCCAAGAGTCTAGTCACTTGGTCATAGAAGGTGATCAGATTACTCTGGCAAGACCTGCCTTTCATGAACCCGTGTTGACTGGGCCTGATCACCCGGTTCTCTTGCAAGTGCTTCTTGATCGCACTCAAGATCACCCGCTCCATGACTTTCCCCGGTACCGAGGTCAGACTGACAGGCCTGTAGTTCCCCGGATCCTCCCTGCGCCCCTTCTTATAGATGGGCACGACATCAGCCAGCCTCCAGTCCAGCGGAACCTCCCCAGTCATCCAGGACTGCTGGAAGATGATGGAAAGGGGTTTGGCCAGCACATCTGCCAGTTCCCTCAAAACTCTTGGGTGGACTCCATCTGGCCCCATAGACTTGTGGGCATCTAGCTGGGCAAGCAATGTCCCTTCCAACCTCAACCATTCTGTAATTCTGTGAAGACTAGTTTACTTCAAGTTATTCTTGCAAGTATATTTTTCAGATATTTGTCTATTCTCAACATTATTTTGTAATAGGATGATAGCAATGGAATGCTTAGTGAAGTCACTGAGCTAATCACTACATCAATAAAATGTTGGTACAGCTGAAAATACAGCTAATACTGAAAAAGGAAAGTTGAAGCACTTTAAACGTGATTTCATCTTTGTTTTAATAGTCCACATAAATTTAAGGGTTTGTATAATATATATATTTTATTTAATGAAATAATTCTACAGCTTGGATAACCAGGAAGGGGGTTTCATTTTGCCAGAAATTAAGGTTTAAAATATTGAAGCTTGCTAACGAAGTATTGTTTAGTGTTTGATTCCTCATATTTTTAGGTCATCTTTTCAACAAAATATTAGACAGCAGGAGAAGACAAGTATAGCTGCACCTCCTAAACAGTAGGGACTATTTGTAAATGTGCAAAATTAATTTATTCAGATACCTAAATGCTGTAATTCTGAGCATATCCTTGTTATTTTTTATATGTTCTCAAGTTGAATAGAGACTTATCCTTGTAAATACGAAGATGTAAGAACTGTTGAAAAGTTGAGAGAACCAATTCCTTGATTTGGTTTTCCCTAACAAAAGATAGCAATAGGAGTATAGGACCCATTTTACTGGACAGGTAATGCAGCCCTACAAATAGAAAAAAAGTTCCACTGTGCCTATCATAGTCAATGCAGTGGGACTGTGAAAAGAAAAAACTCCGATGTGAAAAGAAATTGACAAAGATCTGTGCAGAGACTCGTCTGAAATGCCTGGATGCATTGCCTCTCCATTCATAGAATGGTTTGGATTGGAAAGGATCTTAAAGATCATCCACTTCCAATCCCCTGCCATGGGCAGGGACACCTCCCACTAGACCCATCAGTGGGGGTAGGTTCTCTTTGACTATCCTTTTCTGACTGGCGTACCTGTAGAAGCCCTTCTTGTTAGCCTTCACTTCCCTTGCCAAGTTCAGTTCCAGCTGTGCCTTGGCTTTCCTGACCCTATCCCTACATGAACACGCAGCGTCCCTAGACCCGTCCCAGGTTCTCTGTCCCTGCTTGCCCTGCCTATGCAGTTCCCTCTTCTTCTTGAGTTTGACCAGCAGGTCTCAACTCAGCCAGCTGGTCTCTTCCCTTCCCTGCCTGCATTTGTGTAGAGGCACTTCAGCTGGGCTGTTGGCCACATCACCTTCTTAGTGGAACACTCCTTATTTCCCTTAAGGTGTTCCATGGAAGTTTCCTTCCTGGCTCCTGCTACCTCAGGAGCCCCCAGCTCATCTCTACAAGAGTTCAGCTGTGCTGCAGTGTCCCCAGCACACCCCGGGGAACAGGTGGAGGGCCCATACCAGCACCCTATCCTCCAGCCATAGTGTGTCCTCTAGCAGCTTGTCACAGGCAAGCCTGATATTACCCCCCTCCCTCTTTCCATCCAGTTTAAAGCCCTGTCAATGAACCCTGCAAGCTGCTGAGCAAAGACCCTCCTTCCCCTTTGAGAAAGGTGGCTCCCATCTGATACCTGCAAGCCTGGCGCCGTGCAGGCCATCCCACTGTCAAACCCCCCAAATTTATTATGGTGACACCAGTCACGGAGCCATGCATTAATAGACTGGACCCATCTGATCTTTCCAGTGTCACTGCCCATGACTGGAAGGAGGGAGGAAAAACCCACCTGGACCCAGATGCCCTCAGTAGAGGTTCCAATGCCCTAAAGTCTCTTTTGATCACCCTTAGGCTATGTAGTGCAGCTTCATCACCTCCCACATGGAAGAGCAGTAATGGGCAGTAGTCTGAGGGCCGTACCAGACTGGGGAGTTTCCTAGTGAGAACCCTAGCCTGGACTCCTGGGAGGCAGCAGACTTCCCTGTGAGTAGGGGCTGCTTGATGCATTGGACCCTCTATTCCCCTCAACAGGGAGACTCCTACAGCTATGGCTCACCTTTTCCTCCTCGTGGCAGATGTAGTAATATGGGTGGGGGTGGGGTGTCGTTTTGGTCTTGGCCCCTCCTCTGGTGTAGATGGATCCGCACCCACACTGTCCAGTGATTGGTCCTCCACAGCTAGAGCCTTGTATCTATTGTGCAGAGGCACCTGGGAAGGCGTGAGCAAGGAGGGAGGTTGTTTGCTGTCCAGTTTGTGGACTTGCTTCCACTCGCTGCTTCAAGTCCCTGCCTACATCCTGGTGGAGGGAGGACACCAAATCCCTTTGATCAGGAGCTTTCTCTGGTGGCTGTCTCTGTTGCTGTGTGAGGGAGCTCAGGGTGTGGTTCCACCAGTCAATCGCTTGCTCAGACTCCCTGATGCTCCTTAGCCTCTCTACTTCCTCTCGCAGCTGTCCCTTCTGTCAGGTGCAGAGGATGCAGCCTCCTGCCGGGTGGACACCATGGCTGGGCTCCCTCTCACCGACTGAACGCACCTCCTGAGCACGGAGGTTGTGCTCTGCATGAACTGCCCACGGAAACTGCTGCACCCTGCCCTTCTGATGAGCCCCGACTCTGTTCACCGTGCTCTGATCACTTGTGCCCCTTAACGGGCATTTAAATATCCTGCGAATGCTTCTGTGAACGCCCCTGCCCCCCTCCCCCACTCCACCCCCCCCCACCCCCCCGTCAGCTGCCACATGGGAGCTGCTGCGACCAAGAGTCAAGATCTGCCCGCCCCTCACTCACCCTTAGGGAGTTCCCTCGCTCCACAGAACACGTTTTTGCCTCGATCTAGTGCCTAGCTACAGAATTTACTGTCCCTGTTGCCAATTCTTGCCAATGCTCCATTCCTGGAAGTATTAAATGCCATGTTGGATGGGGCTTTGAGGAACCTAATCCAGTGGGAGGTGTCCCTGCCCATGGCAGGGGGTAGGAATTGCATGATCTTTAAAGGTCCCTTCCAACCCAAACAATTCCATGATTTTTTTTTCTACAGAAATAGAGAGATGGAGAAGCTCATGATTGTGTCAGCAACCTTTTCAGTAAGATTCTCCTAGGAGAGAAAAACCCTCTCTATTGCACTAGATTGAGTATATGCTATGCCTTGTTTTCTACAGTGCAAGAGTGGCCAGACATGAAAGAATGCAATGCTCAGCACTGCAGTGCCTACCCTGTAGTTTCAGTAACTTTGCCCTTAACTGTTGCCTTCTCTTCTGTCTAGACAGTAATAAGTCACCAATAGAAAATACAAGGACTGTCAACTCAGAAGGAACTAGGATCCCAATTTAATTTGTTTACAAAGCAAGGGTGGCAAACAGCAGCAAGAAAAAGCAATGGAAGTGATACTGAAAATGCCAGCAAATAAATTCTCTAACACTCATTTTGGAGTTTTAGAAAGCAAGCATCCTTTCTCAGGCCTGGGCAACATGCGGGAGTGATCTCCATCAATCATGTGCAACGAGACAAGAGCTGGTTACAGAATATATTTCCCACTTACATGCATATGGATACATTTCCCCAGAAATCTTATGCATATTCTGTTACTTTCCAAGGTCTAATTTTAAGATTATGGGACTTCGCAACAGTCAAAACTCTTGTTAATTTGGAGCTGGACCCAGCTCTCTGCCTGACCTTGCCTTTCAGATAATAAAGGATTCCAAACAGAGGTGATTACAGAGGAGTCATCTGTTCAGCACAGATTGTGTTTCACACAAGGTGTTATCTTCAAAGAATGGACCACAACTGGGAAAGAAACTGTCTTAAAAAACATACACTAGAGAAAGAAAATATTCTAACAGAGGGACATTCTGTGTAATTTTCAAAAGTTTAGACAAAACTCAACTGTACTCTAGCCTAAATCAAAATACTCCACGTTTTGTATCAAATCACTACTTTTGTTTTGGGACCTCTGATTCTCATTCAAAGGTCCACACAATCTTTTTCCCACAGGATAACGAGCAAGGCAGAACAACACCAACGTAGATTATCTACATATATGCGTTTTACACAACTTAATACTGAGAAGACAATGCCTATTATGACAGTGATTAACACTAAAGTTTGTGACAAGGAAGCCAGCACTGAGTCAACGATATTCCATACACTCGGTCTCTTAGTATTCTTAGAAGATTTATATGGTTCTTTGTCTAAAACTAGTATATATGTCCACTGCTTTTGTAAGATGCGACGTCTTTTTTTAGAAGGGCATCCAGTTCAGTGCTGAACTGTAAAATAAAAATATTATTGCCTTTGCTTCAAGGACTTTGTCCTTTTTAATATTTTACCAGTGAATGAGTGTTCCTCACAATAATTAGGGGTTGGAGTTTGAAACCAAGATCTGCATCAAGAGCAAGATCAGGTTCTGCCACCCCCTCATTAATAATAATCAGGGTTGGAGTTCAGGATCAGAATCGGGAATGGGACCCGATTTCACCACCCTCTCCTCCCATAAAGAATGAACCTCATGCTCCAAACTGGAAAAACCAGTTTCACAACACCCCCCATCGCCATCCAGCAGTGTCAATCCCATTCCTTCTGTTTCACCCACAGCGCCCTGTTGCCGAGCCACGCACTCGTCCTCTGGGTCTGGATCCAGTGGTAAAATAGTTCCTGGTCTGTAGAGTCCCTCAGTTCTGGGCCCCTCACCACAAGAAGGATGTTGAGGCTCTGGAGCAAGTCCAGAGAAGAGCAATGAATCTGGTGAAGGGGCTGGAGAACAGGCCTTATGAGGAGCAGCTGAGAGAGCTGGGGTTGTTTAGCTTGGAGAAGAGGAGGCTGAGGGGAGACCTTATTGCTCTCTACAACTACCTCAAAGGAGATTGTAGAGAGGAGGGTGCTGGCCTCTTCTTCCAAGTGACAGGGGACAGGACAAGAGGAAATGGCCTCAAGCTCCGCTAGGGGAGGTTTAAGCTGGACATTAGGAAAAAAATTTTCATGGAAAGGGTCATTGGGCACTGGAACAGGCTGCCCAGGGAGGTGTTTGATTCACCTTCCCTGGAGGTGTTTAAGGCACGGGTGGACGAGGTGCTGAGGGTCATGGTTTAGTGTTTGATAGGAATGGTTGGACTCGATGATCCGGTGGGTCTCTTCCAACCTGGTTATTCTATGATTCTATGATTCTTGCTCAGAAAGTCTAATCCTATCCTTTTCCTTGTAAGTAATCCTGTTTTAATCAGGGGTCGGAGCTTGGGGGCAGGATGAGGCAGAGAATCACGTTTCACCACCCTCTCATCCCAACAACAGGTGGCCACTTCCCCTGCCAGATCAGGAGCTTCATCTGTAAAACTCGAAAAATTAATTTCCCCATTTCACACCCCTGAAGTATAGCAATTACACAAGTCCTTGCTGCCCCCATATCTCCACAATAATCTCACACTGGAGGCAGCTCTCCCATCCTCCATTCCATGTGTTCCCTTTACCCCCTTATAACGGCTCCCTCCCTTTTTGGAGTACCCCCAGGGACTGCTCCCTGTCCCTGTCCTCCCCAAGGGAGCCTCGAGGGAGGGGGCCCCAGGGGTGGAATCCTTCACTTTTCTGTTGCTGCCTGTACGGTCTTCTCTCAGTACCATCTTGTGCCAGTCTTCTAGCTTCTCTAGTTTCTTCCTGATATCCGGCCACAACAGAGTCACAGAAGTGACTTTAAGTAGTTCTCGCCCTGCCTCCAACTCTGGGTGTGTTCTATTTCTCCCTCTCCAACCATTCTGTTGGAGTCTCCTCCTTATACTGTTGAATACCCTACTAGCATTCTGTGCCCTAGGTACGGCTTCTAAATTGCCGCACCTCTGTCAGATCTGTTTCAGTCCAAGTCTCATTCACTCCACACTCGCCACCCAAAACCCACCCAACTGAATAATCCTCACCAGTCCGTGCTTTCTTACTCGGATCTTTGTGCACTAGAATTACAGGCAACTGCAGTACCTTTCCCTGACAAATGTTGCTTTGCAAATTCCACCCGCGGGAGATCGAGCAGCCGCCCCAGGCCACCCGCTAGACCCAGTGAGCCACAGAAACTGCCATAGGGTGCATCACTCACCGAGACCCAGTGGAACGGTTTGAGCACAGGCCGAGAGAGTCAGGATGAGCCCCCCAAATTGTTATAAACACACTCTGGAAACTAAAATTCCGAGAGTTTAAAATATCTCTTTTATTCTGGAATAAAGTCAGTAAAGCAAGGTATACAGCGCTGGGCACGTGGATGAGGCCAGTCTGTGTCTAGTCAGAGGTGCGCTCGGTCCAGGCTCCCCTCCCCTTTTATACATTTCTTTTTGGGGCAAAAACAGTTGCTCGTCCAACCCCCATCAGCACGTATTGGGGTGGTCTTGCCACGTGGATTGGCCCAGGCAGTCCGACCCTCCCCCATGTTCCTTTATTCAAGCCAAAATGCTGAATAGCCTGTTTTTTGCTCTCCTACAGTGGGTGATTCTTCAATCTCCTAGTCCCTGTCTTTGCCTTCTGCAACTTGGGTGGTGTGGCTTGAGCCCTTGCTGGTGAAGACGGGCAAAAAAAAAAGTCATTGAGTACCTCAGCCTCTTCTATATCCTGGGCAGCCAAGTCTCCCATTTCCTTCCAGAGAGGGCCCACATTCTCCCTAGTCTTCCTTTTATCACTGACATACCTATAGAAGCATTTCTTGCTGTCCTTGACGTCCTTGGTCAGATTTCATTCTATCAGGGCTTTAGCTTTCCTAACCTGATCCCTGGCTGCTCAGACAATTTCTCTGTATTCCTTCCAGGATACCTGCCCTTGCTTCCACCCTCTGCAAGCTTCCTTTTTGAGTTTAAGTTTGTCTAGGCGTTTGTTGTTCATCCTTGCAGGTCTCCTGGCATTTTTGCCTGCCTTCCTCCTTGTTGGGATGCATCGCTCCTAAGCTTGGAGGAGGTGATCCTTGAATATTAACCAGCTTTCTTGGACCCACCTGCCCTCCAGGGCTTTATCCCATGGTACCCTACCAAGAAGATCTTTGAAGAGGTCAAAGTCTGCTGTCCTGAAATCCAGGGAAGTGAGCTTGCTACTCACCTAAGCATCTTGAACTCCACCATGTCATGGTCACTGCAGCCAAGGCTTCCCTTGAGCTTCACATTCCCCACCAGCCCTTCCTTGTTGGTGAGAACAAGGTCCAGCATAGCACCTCTCCTCATTGGCTCTTCTATCTCTTGGAGAAAGAAGTTGTCATCAACACATTCCAGGAACCTCCTGGATTGCTTGTGTCCTGCTGTGCTGTCCTTCCAACAGATATTGTGGTCGTTTATATCCCCAATGAGGACCAGGGCTTGCGTGCGCGAGGCTGCACCTATCTGTCTATAGAGGGTCTCATCTACTCGCTCTACCTAGTAAGATAAGAATATCCCAAAGCAGCCAGACCAAAAGCCCATCTAGTTGAGGAGTACCCTTCTGACAGTGACCAGGAATGGCACTGACAGGAAACACCAAGAGAGCAGTGATATTTCCATCAACTTTCAGCCTTACAGTCTTTCTCTATGAAAGGCTGTGAAGAAAGAACCAGTTTGTAAGTCCCTTTCCCAGGATTCAGAGAAGTGTAAGGATTTTTTTTCCCCTCATTACCTCCTCAGGAAGTAAAATAAGCTGTAAGAGGAAAAAAATAAAGCTGCAGTAGAGTACATATGGCACACAGAGGGGAAATAATGAAAAACATTCTGAGAGTTCTGAAGACACGTGGGCATATCTTCTCAATGTGTTCACTCTCCTCACATAATTCACTATTTTCTCAGGCTTTTTCTTTTTATATACTAGCAGATGCCTTAATTTCATAAAGCACAAACATGATTGTACTTATGCTGAAATATAACAGAATCATAGAATCACTAGGTAGGAAAAGACCTTTGAGATCATCAACTCCAACCGTACCTGTCCACTACCAAACCATATCCCTGAGCATCTCATCTACCCAACTATTAAATACCTCCAGGGATGGGGACTCAATCACCTCCCTGGGCAGCTTCTGCCAGTGCCTGAGAATGCTTTTGGTGAGGAAATTTTTCTTGATATCTAATCTGAAACTGCCCTGGCACGACTTGAGGCCATTCCCTCTGGTCCTATAACCTATCACTTGGGAGAAGAGACCAGCACCCATGTAAAGCCCAACTTTACTTCTTTCTTTGCCTTAAACATTTTGTCTGAAGGCTGGCCATTTGTGCCCTTGTTTCCTGGCACCAGCAATGAATAGCAGAGGGGTGCAGCAGCAGGCCTCCCCTAGGACGGATCTTAGGATATAGCCTGAGGGCCTTGTCTGAAGCACGGGGTTCAATGGGAGGGGAGATGCAGGAGCAAGCACTGCTTCCCTCGCTTGGTCGAGCTCACCGTCCTGAGGAGAGGAAACAACTGGCACTGTCCCCTCCCTTCACACCCGCTGGACTGCCTGAGCCAGACCCTCCCAAAGGACCTGCACACACGTGGCAAGATTCCCCCCACATGTACTGATGGGGCATGGACTGCTCTTATAAAAGAACTCACAAGGAGCCACATGACGCTCTCTCGCCCACCATCCTGATTGGACCAGGCTGGACCACACGGCCTGGAAGAAGCTGCTGCAGCGACCACGTGTTCCTGAGGAACTGCTGCTGTCCATCGATGTGGTGATTCTTTCTTTTCCCCTTCTCTCTCTCTCTCTCTCTCTCTCTCTCTCATTTACCATACTGTTTTTTGACTGGTACTGGTTTGTGTGTCAGACTGAATCCAAGTGACCTTGGCTGCGTTCAGGGATCAGATTTCGCAACATTGGGAAGTTGCACTTGGCTGTGCGCCCAAGTATTTTGGCCTGTTTATTTTGGTCAAAGCCAGAATAAATATTGCTTTTCATTTTTGCCCTGAGAGCGACCTTGTCGGCCTCTGGATCGCTGCACAAATAAACAAACCCCCGTCCTTCGACTGTGCAGGTTGAAAGAAGCCCAGGCGCGAGTGTATGATGCAGTATGATGGCCAGACGGGATATGCCTGATGTTTATTGCTCCCAATTGTTTTTCGCATTGTTGGTGATTTTTGGAGTCCTGGCAGCCGTGTGGGTGGCTGGTTGGAAAGGGAAGCCAGAGACTTCAAATTGAGAGAGAAAACGAAGCACTGAAAGCAGTGAATTAGGCATTGGAGACAGACCTGGAGGCAGAGTGGACAGCTCTGCTGAGGGCTCAAAAGGCATTGGTTCATCTGAAAAGGATGAAGGAGAATTTGCGAGGTAGCTTACAAGATGCTTATGCACGTAAGGCTGAGATTCCAGTTGGTAGGTGGTCCTTGGGCCGGTAGGGAACCTGGCTTTTTTAGTTTTAGAGACAAGGCTGCTGATCTGGCAGGGGAAGCTGCCACCTATTGTTGGGGTGAGGAGGTGGTGAAACCTGATTCACTGCCTCATCCTGCCCCCAAGCTCAAACCCCTGATTAAATAAAGGTTACTTATCATATAATTATAGAATAGTTTGGGTTGGAAGAGACCTGAAAGATCATCTAGTTCCAACCCCCCTGTCTTGGGCAGGGACATCCCACTAGATCAGGTTACCCAAGGCCCCATCCAACCTGGCCTTAAACACCTCAAGGGATGGGGCATCCACAACTTCCCTGGGCAACCTGTTCCGGTGTCTCACCACTCTCATGGTGAAGAAATTCTTCCTAATGTCTAGTCTAAATCTGCCCTTTTCCAGTTTATATCCATTCCCCCTCCTCCTATCACCACAAGCCTTTATGAGTAGTCCTTCTCCAGCTTTCCTGTAGGCTCCTTTCAGGTACTGGAAGGTCACTATGAGGTCTCCCCGGAGCCTTCTCTTCTCCAGGGTGAACAAGCCCAACTCTGTCAGCCTGTCCTTGTATGGGAGGTGCTCCAGCTCTCTGATCATCTTTGTAGCCCTCCTCTGGACCTGTTAGATCAGCTCCATATGCTTCTTACACTGAGGATTCCAGAACTGGACACAATACTCCAGATGAGGTCTCACAAGAGAAGAATAGAGGGGCAGAATCACTTCCCTCCACTTGCTGGCCACGCTTCTTTTGATGCAGCCCAGAATACGGCTGACCTTCTGGGCTGCGAGCGCACATTGCCAGATCATGTTGAGCTTCTCATCAACCACCACCCCCAAGACCTTCTCTGCAGGGCTGCTCTCAATCATGTCATCCCCCATCATGCACTGAAATCGGGGATTGCCCCGACCCCGGTGCCGGACCTTGCACTTGGCCTTGTTGAACCTTATGAGGTTCTCACAGGCCCACTTCTCCAGCCTGTCCAGGTCCCTCTGGATGACATCCCATCCTTCCAGTGTGGCAACTACACCACTCAGCTTGGTGTCATCTGCAGACTTGCTGAGGGTGCACTCACTCTCACTGTCAAGATCATTGATGAAGATATTAAACAGCACCGGTCCCAGTACAGACCCCTGAGGGACACCACTTGTCACGGATCTCCATCTGGACTTGGCGCCATTGACCACTACTCTCCGAATACGATCCTCCAACCAGTTTATTATGCACCGTACCGTCCACCCATCAAATCCGTATCTCTCCAATTTAGAGAGGAGGATGTTGCGGGGGACCGTGTAAAAGGCTTTACAGAATTCTAGATATATCACATCCCTCAGTTTACCTGTGTCCACTGCTGCGGTTACCCCATCATAGGAAGCCACTAAGTTGGTCATACAGGATTTGCCACTGGTGAAGCCGTGCTGGCTGCCATTAATCACCTCCATGTCCTCCATGTGCTTTAGCATAGCTTCTAGGAGGATCTGTTCCATGATATCCCCAGGCACAGAGGTGAGTCTGACAGGTGGGTAGTTCTCAGGGTCGTCTTTTCTGCCCTTTTTAAAAAATGAACACAACTTCTTCCAGTCACCAGGGACTTCTGATTGCCATGACTTTTCAGATATCATGGAGAGTGGCATGGCCACCACATCTGCCAATTTCCCTGGGACTCTGGGATGCATCTCATCAGGTCCCATAGACTTATATATGTTCAGGTTCCTTATGTGGTCACGAACCTGATCCTCCTCTGCAGTGGGAGTGGGTTTATCCCCCTGGTCACCATCTTGCTGTTTCATGACCCATGAGGGGTGAGGAGAGCAGTTCTCAGTGAAGAATGAGGCAAAAATGTTGTTAAGTACCTCAGCCTTCTCCTTGACTGTTGATACGAGGTCACCATTCCCAAATCACCAGTGGGAGTACGTTCTCTTTAACCTTCCTCTTTTGATTGACGTAGCTGTAGAAGCCCTTCTTGTTAGTCTTTACTTCCCTTGTCATGTTTAGCTCCAGCTGTGCCTTGGCCTTCCTGACCTCATCCCTACACAACCAGGCAGCGTCCCTATACATTTGCTTGCGCTGCCTGTGCAGTTCCCTCTTCTTCTTGAGTTTGACCAGCAGGTCTCGGCTCAGCCACATCAGTCTCTTCCCTTCCCTGCCTGATTTCCTACATACGGGGACTGAGCACTCTTGTGCTTTATGGAAAGCATTCTTAAATATCTGCCAGCTCTGTTCTGCTACCCTTGTCTCAGAGGACCGTGTCGCAGGGGGCCCTACTGAGTAACTCTAGGAAGAGCTGGAAGTCTGCTTTCCTGAAATTTAGGGTCCTGACTCTACTCCTCACCTGTCCCATATCCCTCTGGACCTTGAACTCCACTAGTGCATGATCACTGCAGTCCAGGCTGCCTCCAGTCCTTATACCAGTGATGAGTTCACTTGTATTGGTGACCATAAGGTCCAGTATTGCATCTCCTCGGGTGGGGTCTCTATCAGCTGGGCTAAGAAGTTATCCTCAATGCACTCCAGGAGTCTCCTGGATTGCCTACAGCTTGCCCTGCTACTTTTCCAACATATGTCAGGGTGGTTAAAGTCCCTGAGTTGGATGAGAGTTTGTGAGCATGAAGCCTCCTGTAGCTGAGGAAGAAGACTTCATCAGTTGATTCTCCTTGATTGGGTGGCCTGTAGTATACACCAGCCACATAAGGAAGAATTTCTTCATGAGAGTGGTGAGGCACTGGAACAGGTTGCCCAGGGAAGTTGTGGATGCCCCATCCCTGGAGGTGTTCAAGGCCAGGTTGGATGGGGCCTTTGGTAACCTGATCTAGTGGGATGTCCCTGCCCATGGCGGGGGGGGGGGGGGGGGGGGTGGGGTGTGAAATTAGATGATCTTTGAGGTCCTTTCCAACCCTAACTATTCTATGATTCTATGATCCTCGTTTTTCCCAGTACCGAGGGTTTATAGGGCTTCGCTCCGAGATAGGGCACGCTGCCAGGAGGCCTAAGGTTGCAGGCGTATTTTCTTCAGTAAAAGATAATCTGGTAGTCCAAGGCCCACTTCCCAATGCCCATACGCTGTACCCAGGGGCTGATATTTTGGACCACGAACAGTTGGAAGCGTTAATCCTGGCTTCTCGTAATTCTCACTCTCTTTTTATAATAAAGGGAAAGCTGTTATTACATCTGCCCCTGGCAAAGTTACGTGTGGTTTTGTGTGTACAATTCCAGGACAACTTGGGGTAATCAAATTTACCTTTCTTTCCCCATTTAAAGCACCAGTTCAGGGGAGAAAAATATCTCCGATCTCCTTGTAACTTTTATCCTAAGTTCCAGAGTCTTATTACATTCTCGTAGTTCAGTCACATCACTGCTGTAGTTGGTAATATGTAGGGTCATTAATCCAGCAGCAACTCGCATCTCACTGTACCCTGTGACCCAATCTAAGAAATGGTGATCTAATGGGGTGGACCCCTTTGGGCAAGGAGTGTTAGCACGATGCCCCAACCCGTTTTAGTGCTTTGGTAACATTGTCCAACTTTTGGAGATCTGTAAATTTTAATGGAATAATTCCCCAAGGTATGGGGTCTGAGGTGGAATGTGGCATGAGGAGGCAGGCTGTCATGCTAGAGAGTCTATTCACTTTACCAAAACCTTCTATCAATTCCAATATGTTGTTGTCGTTCCAATCCGCCCTTTTTACCCAAAGTTATGGTTGTAATAACAGTCATTTGAAACATAATCCCAGAATTCATTGTGATCTAATTCTTTGAATCCTTATCTTTAGTGAGTTCCCTGAGTCCCGTTGGATTTTCCACTCAGATTTCAATACCCGCTCAGTTGCCGTGTGGTGAGTAGCTGGGGATTGTTGTTCTGAAGTCCATAAAGCAGGAACCTTCTTAATCCATGAATGATGAATCCAGGGTCCTTTTCCAGCTAGCTTCAAGGCTGTGTATGTAGTTAAAAGTACCTGGTATGGTCCTTTCCACCTAGGAGTTAAGGGTTCCAAGTCCCAGGACTTGATATATACCCAGTCTCCAGGCTGGAAGGGATGTGCTGGCGTATCAAGCTCTAGGGATTTGTTAACAGTCAGGAATTTCTGCAGCTCCTGGAGAGTCTTTCCTAAAGATATCAAATAATTATTAATGTCCAATTTCCCTTTAACAGTGATATCTCCTGGCACACGTGGGATCTGATAAGACCTCCCATACAGTATCCCATACAGGCTAAGGCCTCCTCGTCGAGGTTGAATTCGAATTCTTAATAACGCTAAAGGCAGTGCTCTTACCCAGGCCATAGAGGTTTCCTGACATATTTTACTCAACTGCATCTTCAAAGTATAATTCATTCTCTCCACTTTCCCACTAGACTTGAGGCCTCTAAGGCATATGCAAATCCCAGGATATTCCCAGAACACTGCTCAGCTGTTTGAGGACCTATGTCCAAAGACATTCCTAAAGGCACCCCAAACCTTGGAATAATCTCTTTAAGCAAAATTTTACTACTTCTCTTGCCTTATTGGTGCGAGCAGGGAAAGCCTCTGGCCAGTTTGAAGAGGTATCTACTAAAACTAGAATATATCTGTATCCTTTTTCGGGGTAACTCAGTAAAATCTATTTGCCAGTAATTTCCAGGGAAATTTCCTTCCTTAACATTTCCAAGTATTACTTGATTATTGGGATTGTTTCTTTGGCATACCCCACATTTTCCGTAACTGAATGAACAATTTCTGTCACGGCCCTTCCTATAGCTACTTTCTTTAAGTGTTTTAAAAGGTTCTCCATTCTCTGTTCCCCAATGTACTTCATCGTGTTCCCTTTTGGCCAACTCCCTTAAAAGAAAAGGAGGTCTTTATTATCCTATCTAGGAGCTGTTTCTGGTAAGGTTTCTGAATACTGGCTAGTAGTTCTTGGATTTGTTTTGTATGCTTGATTCCAGTCCCTTGTGCTGTTGAAAGCCCCCTCTCTTTCCATGTGGCTCCATGGGCATGCACAGCTCCAAAGGCATATTTAGAATCTGTCCATATATTGACTCTCTTGTCTTGACTCAAATCCAAGGCCCTGGTTAGGGACACTAATTGGGCTTTTCTGAGGCTGTTGATGGCAACACATGAGCTTCCAGTTCGGAGCTTATTGTGGTAAGTGCATACCCCAACAACCTCTTTCCTCCTCGCACAAAACTACTCCCATCCATAAATAATTCCCAATCTGGACTATCTGGACTCTCAAGTGGTTGGCCTTTAAGGTCTGGGCAGCTGGAATATACTTCTTCAATCATCTGCAAACAATCATGCTTAGGAGTCCCTTCCACGTGGTCAGCAGAAAGAAACACTGATGGGTTAACAACTGAGGTGGTCCTAAGGAGGACATCATCTCGCTCCAATACCACCTGGGACTTTAACATTCAGCTAGGGGAGGGACGATGCCCTCCTTTTTGTTCCAGGACAGTGTTGACCATGTGTGATACATATACTGTCATCTTCTGACCCACTGTAAATCTGCAAGCTTCCTGGATCAATATTACTGTGGCAGCAACTGCTTTCAGGCAGCCCGGCCATCCTTGGCTGACATTGTCCAGCTGTTTTGAGAGATGCACGTCTCTGTTCTCCCAGAAGTTGCGATAGTGGCTATCCCACGTGTCTCATGGGTGAAAAGCTCAAAAGACTTAGTTACATCCCGTAGCCTGAGTGCTAGTGCTTTCAACGAAGCTGGTGAAGGGGCTGAAGAACAAGTCTTATGAGAAGTGGCTGAAGGAACTGGGGTTGTTTAGCCTGGAGAAGAGCAGGCTGAGGGGAGACCTCATTGCTCTCTACAACTGCCTAAGAGGATGCTGCAGAGAGGTGGGTGTTGGTCTCTTCTCCCAAGTGATAGGTGATAGGACAAGAGGGAATGGCCTCAAGCTGTTTCAGGGGAAGTTTAAATTGGACATTAGGAAAAATTTCTTCACAGAAAGGGTTATCAAGCAGTGGAACAGGCTGCCCAGGGAGGTGGTTAAGTCCTTTCTATCCTGTTTAGCTTCACGTAATTTTGACCAATTAATAACTTTAGGTATTGCATGCTGTATCTCAAACAAAATCCATCTCCAATATTGTGTCTATTCCCATCCACATTAGGGTCCCAATTTGGATCTACAGAGGGAAAATGATTCTCTGTCCCCTGCAGAGCTCCCGATGTGACCTGCACTTCCACTTGCGATCTAGCCTCTCTCTTAATCATTTCTCTCTCTCCCATCAAACATCACCTGCATTATTGCCTCAGTATCTTTCCAATCCAGATCCTGAGTTTTAATCATCATTTCAAAAGCATTTGCTGCCCAATCTGGATCATCCCTATAATTCCCAGCTGCCATTTTTCAGTTATTAAATGGTCAGTAATTGAAAAGGGAACCTTAACAATTACTGGTCCTTCATTTCCCACAGCTTGCCCCAGGGGAGCATGGATTACTTCTTGCCCTGTCTTTGTCTGTCCTGCTACCACAGTAAAGCCTGCAGCTGCAGCTCCCCCTTGAGCACTACTCGCTTCCCGTACTTCAGCATTTTCATCTGGGGATTCATTGAGACAGAGCCTAGGGGCTATCATTAGTTCAATATCATCGTTGTCTTTCTGCCGTTCACATAATTCTAAACACCTCTGATCGATACTACAGGCAGAACAACATCTTTTTAATGCCTTTTGTTTATCCTTTTCTAAGGATAATAGCAGGGGGTCACTAGGTGCCAAATTTATACCTCACTTTTTCTGCCTTTTGGGGCAATTTCGCAATGCATAGAACATATCCAAATACATAATTGTTCAAATAACATAAAAAAACAAATTACTGAGTTTATTAGAGGAAGCTTACAAAAAAAAGGTAAGAGGTTTTAAAAAAAAGTTTTAAAAGACTTTGCAAGGAGATAAGTCAGTTGCATTTCAGGACTTCCACAAAATTTGTTTACACAAGTTTTCCATATATTTTAGAATCTATTTGCTCTCCCATTACTGAGAGTTCTCAGGTCTATTCTAGTCCCATATTTCTGTAAGTTAACTCACTCTGCTGTCTAAAGGCAGTATCAACTGTGTTTCTTTCCCTTGACAAATATTTAAGTCTAATGAAGACAGAGTTTCCATACCCTACTCCTGAAAGTTATCCCCACGCTGCAGTATCTTTATTATTCAAAACCATTTCCTAATGAACCTTTCTTACTTCTAGTGGATAGGTCAAGAAATTGTAGGGCGTAAGATCACAGCATCTCCAGTCCTCACATTACTTGCTTCCTCTCTCTTGCAACAGCCTTTTATATTTAGGATTGTTACAAAGTTCCTGTTCAGCATTCCTTTTGGGTTTTTTAGATCTAAACAATTCCCAGTGTGTTCTGTTCTCACTGAGAAATCTAGAAAGCAATGTAATAAGTCAAATTTTCTCCTACATTGCTTTTTCCTGTGGTCTCTTTCTCCTATTGTCTTGCATCTTTCTTGGAATGCAGTACCCAAAATTGGACATGGTATTCCAGTTCAGTATACATTACACTTATCATTAGTAAGGATGACTCCCTCTTTCTTACTCTATATTAACCTTTCAAAACTCCATTATGTATTTGCCTTTTTTTTTTGCAACAGCATGAGATTAGTGCCATGGTCAGCTTGTGACCCACAGTCACTTTGTTACCTCAGAATATAGAATCATAGAATTGTTTAGGTTGGAAAAGACCCTTAAGATCACCAGGTCCAACCCTTAACATAAGTCCACCACTAAACCATGTCCCTTGGCATCATATGTTTTAAATATTTCCAGGGACAGTGACTCAACCACCTCCCTGGGCAGCCAGTTCCAATGCTTGGCAACCCTTTCAGTGAAGAAATTTTTCCTCATATCCAATCTAAACCTCCCGCAGCATTTCCTCTCACCCTATCCTAGACAAATGAGCAGTAGTAGAAAGCGAGACCAGAAAATCCCTCACCAAACAAAGGTGGACTAACCGTGTCTAAGAAGATCATGTCATGCATTAGGCAGAGAATGACATATTGGCTTTGAAAGTGAACTCCTTTGCCATAGGAATTTCTAAAGTCCTATATACTCCGGTTAGACAAAAAAGAATAAGAAAATCATAAAAAAGAAGTACCATTGTCTGTGCTAAATATAAAATTAAGTGGTATGCACTTCCTTAAACTTAAAGCAGTTACAAATGCAGCTCTTATACTTCAGATAGTTATTGCATATGAAGAATTATCCTAACTGTTCAATATTTACTAAGACACATTTAGCAGTCAAACATAAAATTCAATTGTAGGCTGCTACTGCAACCACAGTCTGTTTTACAACAGCAAGAACATGAAATGTCATGGATCTGTTAGAGCGAGTCCAGAGGAAGGCCACAAAGATGATGAGAGGGCTGCAGCACCTCCCATGCAAGGACAGTCCGAAAGAGTTCAGTCTGATCATTTCAGATGGATAGCAACACAGTTATCAGAAGTGGAAAGGTTGCTAACTGCAGAGTTTACTTTACCTGCTTTCCAGGATGAGGGTATCACAAGTTAGTTGTCCATCTAAAATCTCTGTAAATATTTAAGCAACACTATAATGGGATTTGAGGGAAAATTCCCTTTGAAATACTCTTATCGTAAATATAGAAGGCACTCATAAATGTACTTTGAAATTAAAAGGAGTCCTTTGAATTCTAAATTCTTTTGGGTTTTTTTTGGAAGGTTTCTGTATAAGGAAGCAATCTGGCTTCCTTTCCCAGCCCCTGTAGACAAAGTCACCAGTGGCTGAGAGAGCTTCTTTTGAGAACAGAGGAGCCCCATCAGTTCAGGAAGGGCAAAATATGATATTCGGTATCTGGAATACTTCCACAAAATCATTCTTTGAGGTTCTAGGCTATACATCAAAGACAGGAGTTTACACACATAAGTATTGAGACACATTTAACTTCTTTACCAAAAATTATTAACTTCAAAAGAAAGTAACTCTTACCATGACTACCTTGGAAAACTTAAGTAAGTTAGAATCATAGAATTGTTTGGTTGGAGCACCTCATCTACCTGTCTTTTAAATACCTCCTCTCATCTTATCACCTGTCACTCAGGAGAAGAGACCAACAACCAACTCGATACAACCTCCTTTCAGGTAGTTGTAGACAGTGATAAGGTCTCCCCTCAGCCTCCTCTTCTCTAGGCTAAACAACCCCAGGTCCCTGAGCCACTCCGCATAACACTTGTTTTCCAGCCCCTTCACCAGCTTCATTGCCTTTCTCTGGACATGCTCCAGGACCTCAATGTCCTTCTTATAGTGAGGGGCCCAAAACTTGAACACAGGATTCAAGGTGTGGCCTCACCAGCGCTGAGTACAAGGGTGCAATCACATCCCTGGTCCTGCTGGCCACACTGTTTCTGATACAGGCCAATTTGTCATTGGCCTTCTTGGCCACTTGGGCACACTGCTGGCTCATGTTCAGTTGACTGTTGACCAACACCCCCAGGTCCTTCTCTGCCAGGCAGCTTTCCATCCACTTTTCCCCAAGCCTGTAGCTCTGCATGGGGTTGTTGTGTCCCAAGTGCAGGGCTCAGCACTTGACATTGTTGAACCTCATCCCATTGGCCTCAGCCCATTGATCCAGCCTGTTCAGATCCCTCTGTAGAGCCTCCCTACCCTCAAGCAAATCAACACTTCCTCCCAGCTTAGTGCCACTGGCGAACTTACTAAGGGTGCACTCGATCCCCTCATCCAGATAATTGATAAAGATATTGAACAGGACTGAACCCAGAACCAAGCCCTGGGGAACACCACTTGTGACCGTTCTCCAGCTGGATTTCACTCCATTCACCAGCAGTCTTTGGGCCCAGCCATCCAGACAGTTTTCCATCCAGCAGAGGATACGCCTCTCCAGGCCAGTGGCAGCCAGTTTCTCAAGCAGAATCCCATGAGAAACAGTATCAAAGGCTTTACTGAGGTCCATGTACACTACATCCACGGCCTTTCCCTTGGTCATCAAGCAGGTCACCTTGTCATAGAAGGCAATCAGGTTAGTTTGGCAGGACCTGCCTTTCATAAGCCCATGCTGACTGGGCCTGATTCCCTGGTTGTTTTGCATGTGCTGTGAGATGGCACTCAAGATCATCTGTTCCATGACTTTTCCTGACACTGAGTTCAGTCTGACAGGCCAAGAGACAACTTGTGTCTGTTTACAGAAGAGCATCTTCTTGCAGTGCTTGTTCACTACGCAATGGTGTGTTTCAGACTGTGTTTCACAAAACTGAGCAGTGTCATGCCACTAAATCCACAAACAGTTACATACTGGAGATGTGCGGGCATATGATATAGGGGAAAAAGTTAGAAAAATTTAGAAGGCTTAGCTCGCTGAAATACACGCTGTCTGCTAGAAAAGGCCTTGAAGACCCTGATTTGCAGACATTCACTGATAAGGGAAAGCTGGAATGTGGACAACAGCAGAAAGCTCACTGCATCCATCTCTGCAGTCTGCGCCTGCACACAGATAGGGTTCAGGGACAATTCATGAGGGAGATGAAGGCTACTTCAGCCCTGAGCCCCAGACCACGACCACCAGGAGACACTGCACCTGCGCGAGTATGGGAGAAGCTTCTCAAATCTAATTATAATAATAAACGGGGAAAGGTCATAAATATGTAATAGGCATTTATGAATAGGCATGTCTTTACACTATAACTATCTGCTTGTTAGACCATATGGTGTGTGAGTTAGGAGGATTACCCCCTCGCACCCGCCGGTGAATAAACGCTTACCTACTTTATAACCCTTAATGGAGTTACAGAGTTTGATTCTGTGAAACAATTTGGCAACCCAGATGGGACACCCTCTCTATCCGGCTGCAGGACCGGTGGGGAGCGGGTTGTTCTAGGCACCACCAGACTATTTCTCTGGAGAATCTCCCATCCTCATCCGATCGCTGCAGGGAAAGAGATGGCCCATCAGTGGGCGGACAAGGTATTTGACTTGGGAATATGGATACCTGCAGGGGAAGTAGGGGATGAGACTGTAAATCGTGCATGGGATGCCACACGCAATGACGAGGAGCTAGATTGCTCGCCCCTGGAATTATTGGGCCCAACGGGACACGTAGTGAGGTGAGCTGTGGAGGGTTCCTATAGCTTGCCAAGACCTTGTAAGGCATCTGAAGCTGGGGATAGCTATCATTGTATTTTAAGTCTTGTATGTGCCCGGTACCGTGTGTAGTTTGGATATCCATAACATCGGAAATTGTGGATCCAATTCAACTAGTCGTAACTAACACTGTGTGAGTTGGGCTGGCCCTGAAATGAATGGCTGTGTGTTTGAGATGCAGCATCGCTGCAAAGTGAGTGAGGAGTTCTGATTGTTGTGTGTTGTTAATTTGTTCTGTGCACCGTGAATTGTTTAATGTATGATAGAGTGCTGGAGTTTGGCAGGAATTTAAAACTTTAGATACTAGTGGGGAGAGAAGCGGGCACGCTGGGGTGGGTTCGAGCTGCCGACCTGTGCCACCAAGGAGTTTCAAGTACTATACAGGTAAAACTAGGCAGGACAGCTTGCTCACTCTGAAAAGCGAGGGGTGCTGCCAGAGACAAAGCGTTTGAAGCTTCAAACGTTTATAAAACTTACAAGTTAGTTTTGAAAATATCTAGCAAAAAGGAAAAGAAAAAAAAATGGAAAAACCTAGCCTTGTGGCTGTGCGTGTGTATGGGTGCCCCACCTTCTGCTTCTTTGCTGAGTCCGTGGGAGTTAACCATGTTATCTCTGTAGGGAGATACTGGGTTATGAACAATTCTATTTGCATAAGAATAATGAGCAAACCAGCTATTGTAGGGATTCCTAAACAGGCTTTATTAAAAGATGGGAGAAATTATCCTTAAAATTTTAAGAGTGCCAACTACTGATTTATCCAAAACTTGTTGTGTGATTATTTATGTGGACAGTTTTATGGTGTATAATTGGGGAACAATATGTTCAGGTTTGGTATATGTGTGAGTATATCATGTTTATCAGTAATGTAAGAAAGGTTGAACTACTGCCTAATTGGCAAGGACAGAACTTAATGTAATTTAATGGAAAGTATGATCAGTAGTGGAAAAGAAAGTTTGGTTCCAGAAATCCAGGACCTTGAGGGGAAAGACAAGGAACGGGTTAAAGAAAGGTTTTAGTGAAAACTGAGAAAGAAAGAGGTGAAACTAAGGAAAAGTCAAACTAAAGAAACTAAAAATGGAAAACAAAAGAGCCCTCTGGAGTGTGTATTAACACATTGGAAAGAAGTTGTTTGGAACTAGGAGCACTGAAAACAAAAAGTCCTTTATTAAATATTGTAATCAATGGTGGTCACTTTACAAATTTGATGATGGGGCAAAGTGGCCACTTAATGAGACAATGGATTATAATACTCTCTTACAATTAATATTGGTTTTGAGGAGAGAAGGAAAGTCGGATGAAGTGTCTTACGAGGATATGTTTTTAACCCTCCGTAACAATCCAGAGTGATAAAGGGACTGTGGAATTGTGCCCTCACAGGACCCTCTGGCACTCACCCTTGAGCGAGAAAATAACAGGGAATCTGTAGTTAAACTGAGGCGGTGTTGTTCAGCATGAAGCATCGGACAAAAGTAAACAAAGTTAAACAAAACTCGCCAGGCACCAGAACAGGATCTAACTGATCTGTTTAAGCCTCCCCCTCAATCACAGGAACAAGATGCCAACTCGGAAAGGACCCCTACTCCTCCAGATAGCCCTGTATCCTCCCATATCAGAAAAAGTCTGCTCCAATGGTCCTGCAGGCAGCTCTCTGGGAGGCAGTAGAACCTGATGGAGGGACAATGCTAATCAAGGTACCTTTTCCACCACTGATTTAGAAGCATGGAAAGGGTTGCCCGAGACTACCGGAATGATCCAGTAAGTGTAGGCAAACATTTTCAGTTTATTATAAGACAGCATAACCCCGATAGGGATCCCCTAAAGAGAGAAGACAGGGAAGAAATTCGGCTAGTACCTGTCTGTAAGCCTGATAGCTCATACCAAGTAGTCCAGGACTTAGGAAATGTCAATAAAATAATAAAGATCTCTATCTGGTGGTGTCAAATCCATATACTCTATTGACTGTATTGACAGCTGAATTAACCTGGTTTACCATTTTAGACCTGAAGGATGCCTTCTTTTGCCTCCCTCTTCATGAGGCCAGCCAGAAAATATTTGCATTTGAAGGGGAGAATCTCAAAAGTGGATGCAGAAATCGGCTTACTTGGACAGTATTACCGCAGAGTTCCAAACAGCCCTACTATATCTGGCAATCAACTTGCAAAAGATCTTGAGTCTTGAGAAGCCCCATCTGAGGAAGAAAAACTGTTAAAGTACATGGACGATATCCTGATTGCCACCAGGACAAGGGACGCTTGCATGACCTGGACGGTGAGTCTATTGAATTTTCTAGGACTCCAGGGATAGCGGGAATCCAAAAAGAAGGCCCAGATAATGCAGTGCAAGATGATTTACCTGGGCTACAAAGTCAGTGCTGGACAGAGGACTTTGGGACAAGCCCAAAAAGAGACAATATGCAAACTCTGAGATTGCAAACAGTGAGAGAGTTACGAATTTCCTGGGAATGTCTGGGTGGTGCTGACTGTGGATGGACTGCTTGTTAAACTCCTGCACACACTAACAACCACTGAACAGAAACACCTTCAATGGAATAAAGAAGCTATCCAGGCCTCTGAGCTCCTGAAAAAGGCCCTGATGTCGGCTCTGGCCTTGGGACTCCCAGATGTGAGTAAGTCATTTTTTTCTCCTCTAATATTGGCACAGGATCCAGGCCTGTATCACTGAGCAGTTGCATACTTTTCCAAGCAACAGGCCACAACTGCAAAAGGTTGGCCTGGATGCCTGCGAGCGGTTATGGCCGTAATAGATATCCAGGAAGCCCAAAAATTCACCCGGGGCCAGAGAATGATTATGTTGGTGTCCCATACAATATCTGCTGTATTAGAAGTGAAAGGTGGGCACTGGCTTTTCCTACAAAGGTTCTTGAAATACCAGACTGCAATGGTAGAAAATTGTAATTACTAACATTGTCAATCCAGCCTCTTTTCTTAGCAGAAACACAGGGGAACCAGTATATCATGACTGACTGGAAACCATTGAGGCAACATACTCGAGCTATCCGGACTTGATGGGAAGTGCTGAAGATTGGTTCACAGATGGAAACAGTTATGTCCTAAGTGGTAAAAAGACATGCTGGATATGCCATTACCACTAGTCGAGACATAACAGAGTTAGGACCTTTACCCATGAATACCTCTGCACAAAATTCAGCTTATTCAGCTGCATCCAGTGACATGACGGTGAATTCTGTGGTGGGGGTGGCCATTAAAAAGGTGGCTGGGCGCTTCCCAGAACGGGGAAAAGCCTAAAAAACTCGATTGGGAGGTCGGCACTGGGCTCCTGGGCAGCAGCTTTTCCCACGCGGTGCCTGACGGGAGGGGGCGGTCCTGGAAGCTTCCGCGGGGGATTTAAAGGGCCCTTAGGGAGCACAGGTGAAGAGGAGTGGGGCAAAGAGGTGTGGGGCACATTAAACAAGGCAGTTCGAGTGGCAGTTTGAGCGGGAGGGGCTGGAGCACAGTCGTAAGAGAATGAGGAAAGTGGTGGCTACCCGACGAAAGACTAAGGCCGCACCAAATGTGATGGAGGCCGCCACCCAGATGGAGCCCCGGTGGGCACATGCAGCTACCCAGACCCTGGACTGCAGACAGTGCCCCCCTCCCATAGCGGCTCACACCTCTGGCACTAGCTCCACCTGTGGAAGCTGTGCTCGGGTAGGGAAACTGCTTCATATGGTGGAAGCACTTAGAAAAGAAGTGGATAGGCTGAGGACCATCAAGGAATGTGAGAGGGAGATAGATGAGTGGAGCAGGACCCTCTCACAGGCTGCCGGAGCTAGTGAAGCTGAGCACCACCCACCGGTAAGCTGCAAGGCCGGGAGAGACAGGGATGGGGAATGGCAGCAGGTTCCTGTCTGGAGAAGGAAACCTGCTCCCCCCACCCAGGCAATTAACCCCCAGATCTCTCTTGGGAACAAATATGAGGTGCTGAGGGTGCATCCAATCCCTAATGATGAAGAGGGCTGCACCCACAGCCTAGAAATGTTTCCAAAACTCCATCATCCTCCCACAGCCTTAAAAACATCCTCGGTTAAAAAGAAGAGGAGGGTGATTGTCTTGGGGGATTCCCTTCTCAAAGGAATGGAGGGTCCCATCTGTAGGCCAGACCTGCTCCATAGGGAGGTCTGCTGCTTGCCGGGAGCATCAGTGAGGGACGTTACTAGAAAGCTCCCTTCCCTGGTCAAAGACACCGACTACTACCCGCTCTTAGTTTTTCAAATTGGTAATGAGGAAATAGAACGTAGAAGGCCTAAAGCCGTTAAAAGGGACTTCAAGGCACTTGGGAGAATGATCGAGGGCTCTGGGGCACAGGTAATATTCAACTCCATCCCAATACTAAGGAACCAGGAGCAGGAAATGAGGACTAAGAAACGGGTTAATGAATGGCTTAGGGACTGGTGTGAGAAGAGGGGGTTTGGGTTCTTTAATCATGGGGAGGCCCACGCACCACCAAACTTTCTTACTAGGGATGGGACACACCTGTCTCCTAGGGGGACAAAAGCCCTCACCAAAAACCTAGTTAAGCTCATAAATCGAGCTTTAAACTAGATGTGAGGGGGGAGGGGATGGAGGCCAGGCAGGATGGGAGTGAGACTGGAGGTGAGACTTCAGAGGCAAAGGGGTGGTGTGCTGGCGACGCCTGCCAGTATATCACCACTAAGCAAGAGGGGGTGAGTGCAGCTGAGGACGGTAGGCAGCAAACTGGCACTGTGGCCTCAGTTAACTCAAGGACCGCTCAGTTGGGGAGGAGCCCTATTACGAAGGCCTTAGCTACGCCTGCCCAGCTGAAGTGCATTTACATCAATGCACGCAGCATGGGAAATAAGAAGGAGGAGCTGGAAGCTGCTGTAGGGCAAGGAGACTACGATGTCGTTGCCATTGCGGAGACGTGGTGGGATGACTCGTACAAATGGAGCATTACCCATGGTGGGGTACAAACTCTTCAGGAAGGACAGGAAGGGCAGAAGAGGAGGCGGGGTAGCCCTCTATGTTAGAGAGGGCTTTGATACCCTCGAGCTGGACTATGGTCAGGATGGGACTGAGTGCCTGTGGGTAAAAATCAGAGGAGCCCACGGGCAGGCAGGTATTGTGATGGGAGTCTGCTATAGACCACCCAGCCAAGAAGAAGCAGCTGATGAGCTCTTCTACAAACAACTGAGAGCAGTCTCAAGATCGCTACCTCTAGTCCTTGTAGGAGACTTCAATTTCCCAGATATAGGCTGGGAGTATAATACAGCAGAAAGGAAGCAGTCCCGGAGGTTCCTGGAGTGTGTGGAAGACAACTTCCTCACACAGTTGGTGAGCGAACCGACAAGGGACAGTGCCCTCCTGGACCTGCTGTTTGTGAACAGAGAAGGCCTGGTGGGGGATGTGAGGGTTGGAGGACGCTTGGGGCAAAGCAATCATGAGATGGTTAGAGACTTGCTTGCCCAGCTAGATGCCCACAAGTCTATGGGGCCAGATGGAGTCCACCCAAGAGTTTTGAGGGAACTGGCGGATGTGCTGGCCAAACCCCTTTCCATCATCTTCCAGCAGTCCTGGATGACTGGGGAGGTTCCGCTGGACTGGAGGCTGGCTGATGTCGTGCCCATCTATAAGAAGGGGTGCAGGGAGGATCCGGGGAACTACAGGCCTGTCAGCCTGACCTCGGTACCGGGGAAAGTCATGGAGCGGGTGATCTTGAGTGCGATCATGAAGCACTTGCAAGAGAACCGGGTGATCAGGCCCAGTCAACACGGGTTCATGAAAGGCAGGTCTTGCCAGAGTAATCTGATCACCTTCTATGACCAAGTGACTAAACTCTTGGACGAGGGAAAGGCTGTGGATGTGGTCTTCCTGGACTTCAGTAAAGCCTTTGATACAGTTTCTCACAGCGTTCTGCTTCGGAAACTGTCGGCCTCTGGCCTGGACGGGCGCACACTCTCCTGGGTGAAAAACTGGTTGAATGACCGGGCCCAGAGGGTGGTGGTAAATGGAGTTAAATCCAGCTGGAGGCCAGTGACAAGTGGGGTTCCCCAGGGCTCAGTCCTGGGTCCAGTCCTGTTTAATGTCTTTATCAACGACCTGGATGAAGGCATTGAGTCCTCCCTTAGCAAGTTTGCAGATGACACCAAGCTGGGAGGAAGTGTCGATATCTGCTGGAGGGTAGGGAGGCTCTGCAAAGGGATCTGAACAGGCTGGACTGCTGGGCTGAGACCAACGGCATGAGGTTTAACAAGGCCAAATGCCGGGTCCTGCACTTGGGGCACAACAACCCGAAGCAGAGCTACAAACTAGGAGAAGCCTGGCTGGAAAGCTGCCAGGAGGAGAAGGACCTGGGAGTGTTGGTTGACAACCGACTGAACATGAGCCAGCAGTGTGCCCAGGTGGCCAAAAAAGGCCAATGGCATCCTGGCTTGTATCAGGAACGGCGTGACCAGCAGGTCCAGGGAGGTTATTCTCCCCCTGTACTCGGCACTGGTGAGACCGCACCTCGAGTACTGTGTTCAGTTCTGGGCCCCTCACCACAAGAAGGATGCTGAGGCTCTGGAGCGAGTCCAGAGAAGGGCAACAAAGCTGGTGAAGGGGCTGGAGAACAAATCTTACGAGGAGCGGCTAAGAGAGCTGGGGTTGTTTAGCCTGGAGAAGAGGAGGCTGAGGGGAGACCTTATTACTCTCTACAACTACCTGAAGGGAGGTTGTGGAGAGGAGGGAGCTGGCCTCTTCTCCCAAGTGACAGGGGACAGGATGAGAGGGAATGGTCTCAAGCTCCGCCAGGGGATATTTAGGCTTGAGATTAGGAAGAAGTTCTTCACAGAGAGGGTGGTTAGGGATTGGAACGGTCTGCCAAGGGAGGTGGTTGAGTCACCCTCCCTGGGGGTGTTTAAGGTTAGGGTAGATGAGGTGCTTAGGAGCATGATTTAGGGAATGGTGGGAATGGTTGGACTCGACAATCCAGTGGGTCTCTTCCAACCTGGTCATTCTGTGATTCTGTGATTCTGTGTGAGATGATAGAGTTCTCGGTGCAGGGTGAGATGAAGAAGGTGGAGGTTAGCAGAACAGTCGCCCTCAACTTTCAGAGAGCAGATTTTGGACTGTTCAGAAGACTGGTCGGAAAAGTCCCATGGGAGGCACTCCTTGAAGGCAAAAGTGTCCATGAGGGCTGGGCACTCTTCAAGAAGGAACTCCTAGTAGCTCAGGAGAAAGCCGTCCCCATGTTCTGGAAAAGTAGCCGGCGGGGTAAGAAACCAGCATGGTTGAGTAGGGAGGTCCTGAGAGACATCAATAGGAAGAGGAAGGTCTACGACCTTTGGAGGAAGGGGCAGGCATCCTGGGTGGACTATAGGGAGGAAGTGAGAACATGCAGGGAAAAAATCAGGAGGGCTAAGGCCCAACTAGAAATGCGATTGGCCAAGTCTGTGAAAGACAACAAAAAGTCTTTCTCCAAATACATCAACAGTAAAAGGAGGACTAGGGAGAATCTCCAATCCCTAGTAGATGCAGAGGGAACAAGAGTAACAGGGGATGAAGGCAAGTCTGAAGTGCTCAATGCCTACTTTGCCTCAGTCTTTAATAGTAAGGAAAATTGTTCCCTCTGTGCACAACCCCAGGGGTTGGAAGAGCGGTATGAGATCCCCACGGTCCAAGAGGAGGTGGTTAGAGACTTGCTTGCCCAGCTAGAGGCCCACAAGTCTATGGGGCCGGATGGAGTCCACCCAAGAGTTTTGAGGGAACTGGCGGATGTGCTGGCCAAACCCCTTTCCATCATCTTCCAACAGTCCTGGATGACTGGGGAGGTTCCGCTGGACTGGAGGCTGGCTGATGTCGTGCCCATCTATAAGAAGGGGCGCAGGGAGGATCCGGGGAACTACAGGCCTGTCAGCCTGACCTCGGTACCGGGGAAAGTCATGGAGCGGGTGATCTTGAGTGCTATCAAGAAGCACTTGCAAGAGAACCGGGTGATCAGGCCCAGTCAACACGGGTTCATGAAAGGCAGGTCTTGCCAGAGTAATCTGATCACCTTCTATGACCGAGAAACTTCACTCTTGGATGAGGGAAAGGCTGTGGATGTGGTCGTCCTGGACTTCAGTAAAGCCTTTGATACAGTTTGTAATAGCATTCTGCTTTGGAAACTGTCGGCCTCTGGCCTGGACGGGTGCACACTCTCCTGGGTGAAAAACTGTCCGGGCCCAGAGGGTGGTGGTAAATGGAGTTAAATCCAGCTGGAGGCCAGTGACAAGTGGGGTTCCGCAGGGCTCAGTCCTGGGTCCAGTCCTGTTTAATGTCTTTATCAACGACCTGGATGAAGGCATTGAGTGCTCCCTTAGCAAGTTTGCAGATGACACCAAGCTGGGAGGAAGTGTCGATCTGCTGGAGGGTAGGGAGGCTCTGCAAAGGGATCTGAACAGGCTGGACTGCTGGGCTGAGACCAACGGCATGAGGTTTAACAAGGCCAAATGCCGGGTCCTGCACTTGGGGCACAACAACCCGAAGCAGAGCTACAAACTAGGAGAAGCCTGGCTGGAAAGCTGCCTGGAGGAGAAGGACCTGGGGGTGTTGGTTGACAGTCGACTGAACATGAGCCAGCAGTGTGCCCAGGTGGCCAAGAAGGCCAATGGCATCCTGGCCTGTATCAGAAACGGCGTGACCAGCAGGTCCAGGGAGGTTATTCTCCCCCTGTACTCGGCACTGGTGAGACCGCACCTCGAGTACTGTGTTCAGTTCTGGGCCCCTCACCACAAGAGGGATGTTGTGGCTCTGCAGCGAGTCCAGAGAAGAGCAACAAAGCTGGTGAAGGGGCTGGAGAACAAATCTTATGAGGAGTGGCTGGGAGAGCTGGGGTTGTTCAGCCTGGAGAAGAGGAGGCTGAGGGGAGACCTTATTACTCTCTACAACTACCTGAAGGGAGGTTGTGGAGAGGAGGGTGCTGGCCTCTTCTGCCAAGTGACAGGGGACAGGATGAGAGGGAATGGCCTGAAGCTCTGCCAGGGGAGATTTAGGCTTGAGATTAGGAAAAAGTTCTTCACGGAGAGGGTGGTTAGGCATTGGAATGGTCTACCAAGCGAGGTGGTTGAGTCACCCTCCCTGGAGGTGTTTAAGGTGAGGGTGGATGAGGTACTTAGGAGCATGATTTAGCGATTGGTGGGAATGGTTGGACTCGACGATCCAGTGGGTCTCTTCCAACCTGGTTATTCTGTGATTCTGTGATTCAAATTTCTCAACTGTTTGAAAAAACATTAGCCTATGTTTTCTACATAGAATTTCTGACAGTAAGTTTTTACGGGGATAGGTTCTCCTCTTTTAGCTTTGCCTGTGCAAAACTATTCAAGATTTGTTGGACAAATAGGAGAAACTACATGTTATAGAAGTAACTTGAATGTGTAGCCTGGGGATAAAGTCATATTTATAGGACGAGGAAGACCAATACAATAGTATTATCAAAGTGTTTATATATTTTCTAGAGCATAGTTGCTGGCTAAAGCTTGCAAAATTCTTCTGATCTGTTCCCCTCAAGATAAGTGCCGCAAATGGTAGATTTTCATGCTTGTTTCCTCTGTGGGAAAAAGGAGAGGAGGAACTTCCTGTATAGCCACTTGTACCCAATACAAAAGTGATAACATTTTGCTTTTTCCTGCCAATTTTCAAAATTATGAGAGAGCTAATATAAAATGCATTTGGACAAAGATGAAGCTAAGTCCAGCTCTTCTACATTCTGGATGGCTCTAGCCACAACATTTATATGTCTAACAAGCAGATAGTTATAGTGTAAAGACATGCCTATTCATAAACGCC
Organism: Clamator glandarius; assembly: GCA_033459285.1. Taxonomy (NCBI): domain Eukaryota; kingdom Metazoa; phylum Chordata; class Aves; order Cuculiformes; family Cuculidae; genus Clamator; species Clamator glandarius. The sequence goes on along the minus strand of JAUNZM010000468.1, from coordinate 24,967 downwards.
TATTACATATTTATGACCTTTCCCCGTTTATTATTATAATTAGATTTGAGAAGCTTCTCCCATACTCGCACAGGTGCAGTGTCTCCTGGTGGTCGTGGTCTGGGGCTCAGGGCTGAAGTAGCCTTCAACTTCCTCGTGAATTGTCCCTGAACCCTATCTGTGTGCAGGCACAGACTGCAGAGATGGATGCACTGAGCTTTCTGCTGTTGTCCACATTCCAGCTTTCCCTTATCAGCGAATGTCTGTGAATCAGGCTCCTCCCTTATCAACACCCAGGGTCTTTAAGGCCTTTTCTAGTAGACAGCGCATATTTCAGTGAGCTAAGCCTTCTAAGTTTTTCTAACTTTTTCCCCAATATCATATGCCCTCACTTCAATTCCCCTCCCCCCCATCTTTTAAACTCAGGCAAATTCGTTTGCCTCACACATGATCTACTTTTTGAAGGGGAACTGGATAGTATTTTGCTTGAAAATTTCTTTTTAACACATTTTCATGGACATTAGACATAGAAGTCAACATTGTTAGTCGTTGTAGCATTCTCCAAGTCCAAATAAACAACACAGTAAAGAAAACAAAGCTAACTTAAACGAACATCAAAAGGATAATAATGGGGTGACAAAGCTTATTTAGAATGTCAGTCGCAGTGGGGTCCATCCAAATAGCATATCCCACCAATGATGGTTCACATATTCTCTTACCCTTTTCAGGACCCTATTTATTTCCTCCATATCATGGCAGACAGTTATCAGAGTCTTTCTCCCGCTTTCTTGGACTTCATCCAAGATCTTGATCAGATCCTGATGTTTCATTTATTGTTTTACCAATATAAGATTCATTCCAATAGGTACAGGCGATAATTTGTGATACATAGTGCAATTAGACTTTATCAATTGGTAGGATAGGACTGGTGCTAAGTAAGAAAAGTTACACCCAACAATCTTAACAAAATTACAAATGCAAAAATTAGAATGATTCTTGCTATCTATAATTGTCTCGTCTATTACTATAGAAACACAAGCAGTTCTTAAACATACACAACCTTGGCCAATATATACAAGTACGATCTTGTGATTAGTGTTCAGATGGATCTCAAAGTGACAGATGGGTCACTGGAACCCCAAAATGGTGTATTATCCCTTGTATTAATGTTCTGGCTACCTCTTGAGCCTTGTCTGTTCTGGTAGGGAATGCCTCTGGCCAACCAGAAAAGGTATCGGTTAGTACTCACAAATATCAATATCCCCCTTTTCTTGGAAATTCTAAAATAATCAATTTGCCATTGTCATCCAGGCCCATTGTCTTTCCTGATTTGGCCCATTTCCAGCGTGGGGGTATTTTGGGGATTAGTCTGGAGGCAAATATCACACTGCTGAGTCACTTGTCTCACAGTAATGTATACATTTCTAGCTACAATTTCTCTAATTAGGCATTTCTACAGGGCCTCTGCTCCCCAATGCCTTTTTCTATGCTTCTCTTTTACTAAAACCCATATGATTAATTTACCTTGTAGGGTGAGAACTCTTCCCTGCTCATTATATGACCCTTCCAAATCTGCAGTGAGCTTTTGATCTTCTTTGGTATATTGGGGCTCTCCTTCCAGGGAGATTCACCCATCAGAGGTCAAAGCCCCTTCTGTTTTTACCTCCCCTTGGCTGCCTCTTTTGCCTCTCTGTCCACCAGCTCATTTCCTCTTTCCAGTTCTGAATTCACTTTCTGGTGTGCTTTGATATGCATGGTTGTTACCTTCTCAGGGAGCTGGATTGCTTCCAATACTTTCAGGATCTCCATGTTTGATGTGTTTACCCTGTGAGTTCAATAACTCTTTTCTTCCAAATGGCTCCTTGTGCATGTACAACTCCGAATGCACACCTTGAATCTGTATATATTTGCAGCTTTGCCTTTAGCCAATTCCAAGACACAGGTCAGAGCAATTATCTCTGCCTTTTGATAGAATAACCAGGTTGGAAGAGACACACCGGATCGTCCAACCATTCCCACCAATCTCTAAACCATGCCCCTAAGTACCTCATCCACCCTCACCTTAAACACCTCCAGGGAAGGCAACTCAACCACCTCCCTGGGCAGACTGTTCCAATGCCTAAGGACCCTTTCCGTGAAGAATTTCTTCCTTGTCTCAAGCCTGAATCTCCCCTGACAGGCCTCTTGTCCTGTCCCCTGTCACTTGGCAGAAGAGGCCAGCTCCCTCCTCTCCACAACCTCCCTTCAGGTAGTTGTAGAGAGTAATAAGGTCTCCCCTCAGCCTCCTCTTCTCCAGGCTGAACAACCCCAGCTCTCCCAGCCGCTCCTCGTAAGATTTGTTCTCCAGCCCCTTCACCAGCTTTGTTGCTCTTCTCTGGACTCGCTCCAGAGCCTCAACATCCTTCTTGTGGTGAGGGGCCCAGAAGTGAACACAGTACTCGAGGTGCGGTCTCACCAGTGCCGAGTACAGGGGGAGAATAACCTCCCTGGATCTGCTGGTCATGCCATTTCTGATACAGGCCAGGATGCCATTGGCCTTCTTGGCCACCTGGGCACACTGCTGGCTCATGTTCAGTCGACTGTCAACCAACACCCCCAGGTCCTTCTCCTCCTGGCAGCTTTCCAGCCAGGCTTCTCCTAGTTTGTAGCTCTGCTTCGGGTTGTTGTGCCCCAAGTGCAGGACCCGGCATTTGGCCATGTTAAACCTCATGCCGTTGGTCTCAGCCCAGCAGTCCAGCCTGTTCAGATCCCTTTGCAGAGCCTCCCTACCCTCCAGCAGATCGACACTTCCTCCCAGCTTGGTGTCATCTGCAAACTTGCTAAGGGAGCACTCAATGCCTTCATCCAGGTCGTTGATAAAGACATTAAACAGGACTGGACCCAGGACTGAGCCCTGGGGAACCCCACTTGTCACTGGCCTCCAGCTGGATTTAACTCCGTTTACTACCACCCTCTGGGCCCAGTCGTTCAACCAGTTTTCCACCCAGGAGAGTGTGCGCCCGTCCAGGCCAGAGGCCGACAGTTTCCGAAGCAGAACGCTGTGAGAAACTGTATCAAAGGCTTTACTGAAGTCCAGGAAGACCACATCCACAGCCTTTCCCTCGTCCAAGAGTTTAGTCACTTGGTCATAGAAGGTGATCAGATTACTCTGGCAAGACCTGCCTTTCATGAACCCGTGTTGACTGGGCCTGATCACCCGGTTCTCTTGCAAGTGCTTCTTGATCGCACTCAAGATCACCCGCTCCATGACTTTCCCCGGTACCGAGGTCAGGCTGACAGGCCTGTAGTTCCCCGGATCCTCCCTGCACCCCTTCTTATAGATGGGCACGACATCAGCCAGCCTCCAGTCCAGCGGAACCTCCCCAGTCATCCAGGACTGCTGGAAGATGATGGAAAGGGGTTTGGCCAGCACATCCGCCAGTTCCCTCAAAACTCTTGGGTGGACTCCATCTGGCCCCATAGACTTGTGGGCATCTAGCTGGGCAAGCAAGTCTCTAACCATCTCATGATTGCTTTGCCCCAAGCGTCCTCCAACCCTCACATCCCCCACCAGGCCTTCTCTGTTCACAAACAGCAGGTCCAGGAGGGCACTGTCCCTTGTCAGTTCGCTCACCAACTGTGTGAGGAAGTTGTCTTCCACACACTCCAGGAACCTCCGGGACTGCTTCCTTTCTGCTGTATTATACTCCCAGCCTATATCTGGGAAATTGAAGTCTCCTACAAGGACTAGAGGTAGCGATCTTGAGACTGCTCTCAGTTGTTTGTAGAAGAGCTCATCAGCTGCTTCTTCTTGGCTGGGTGGTCTATAGCAGACTCCCATCACAATACCTGCCTGCCCGTGGGCTCCTCTGATTTTTACCCACAGGCACTCAGTCCCATCCTGACCATAGTCCAGCTCGAGGGTATCAAAGCCCTCTCTAACATAGAGGGCTACCCCGCCTCCTCTTCTGCCCTTCCTGTCCTTCCTGAAGAGTTTGTACCCCACCATGGGTAATGCCGCATTTGTACGAGTCATCCCACCACGTCTCCGCAATGGCAACGACATCGTAGTCTCCTTGCCCTACAGCAGCTTCCAGCTCCTCCTTCTTATTTCCCATGCTGCGTGCATTGATGTAAATGCACTTCAGCTGGGCAGGCGTAGCTAAGGCCTTCGTAATAGGGCTCCTCCCCAACTGAGCGGTCCTTGAGTTAACTGAGGCCACAGTGCCAGTTTGCTGCCTACCGTCCTCAGCTGCACTCACCCCCTCTTGCTTAGTGGTGATATACTGGCAGGCGTCGCCAGCACACCACCCCTTTGCCTCTGAAGTCTCACCTCCAGTCTCACTCCCATCCTGCCTGGCCTCCATCCCCTCCCCCCTCACATCTAGTTTAAAGCTCGATTTATGAGCTTAACTAGGTTTTTGGTGAGGGCTTTTGTCCCCCTAGGAGACAGGTGTGTCCCATCCCTAGTAAGAAAGTTTGGTGGTGCGTGGGCCTCCCCATGATTAAAGAACCCAAACCCCCTCTTCTCACACCAGTCCCTAAGCCATTCATTAACCCGTTTCTTAGTCCTCATTTCCTGCTCCTGGTTCCTTAGTATTGGGATGGAGTTGAATATTACCTGTGCCCCAGAGCCCTCGATCATTCTCCCAAGTGCCTTGAAGTCCCTTTTAACGGCTTTAGGCCTTCTACGTTCTATTTCCTCATTACCAATTTGAAAAACTAAGAGCGGGTAGTAGTCGGTGTCTTTGACCAGGGAAGGGAGCTTTCTAGTAACGTCCCTCACTGATGCTCCCGGCAAGCAGCAGACCTCCCTATGGAGCAGGTCTGGCCTACAGATGGGACCCTCCATTCCTTTGAGAAGGGAATCCCCCAAGACAATCACCCTCCTCTTCTTTTTAACCGAGGATGTTTTTAAGGCTGTGGGAGGATGATGGAGTTTTGGAAACATTTCTAGGCTGTGGGTGCAGCCCTCTTCATCATTAGGGATTGGATGCACCCTCAGCACCTCATATTTGTTCCCAAGAGAGATCTGGGGGTTAATTGCCTGGGTGGGGGGAGCAGGTTTCCTTCTCCAGACAGGAACCTGCTGCCATTCCCCATCCCTGTCTCTCCCGGCCTTGCAGCTTACCGGTGGGTGGTGCTCAGCTTCACTAGCTCCGGCAGCCTGTGAGAGGGTCCTGCTCCACTCATCTATCTCCCTCTCACATTCCTTGATGGTCCTCAGCCTATCCACTTCTTTTCTAAGTGCTTCCACCATATGAAGCAGTTTCCCTACCCGAGCACAGCTTCCACAGGTGGAGCTAGTGCCAGAGGTGTGAGCCGCTATGGGAGGGGGGCACTGTCTGCAGTCCAGGGTCTGGGTAGCTGCATGTGCCCACCGGGGCTCCATCTGGGTGGCGGCCTCCATCACATTTGGTGCGGCCTTAGTCTTTCGTCGGGTAGCCACCACTTTCCTCATTCTCTTACGACTGTGCTCCAGCCCCTCCCGCTCAAACTGCCACTCGAACTGCCTTGTTTAATGTGCCCCACACCTCTTTGCCCCACTCCTCTTCACCTGTGCTCCCTAAGGGCCCTTTAAATCCCCCGCGGAAGCTTCCAGGACCGCCCCCTCCCGTCAGGCACCGCGTGGGAAAAGCTGCTGCCCAGGAGCCCAGTGCCGACCTCCCAATCGAGTTTTTTAGGCTTTTCCCCGTTCTGGGAAGCGCCCAGCCACCTTTTTAATGGCCACCCCCACCACAGAATTCACCGTCATGTCACTGGATGCAGCTGAATAAGCTGAATTTTGTGCAGAGGTATTCATGGGTAAAGGTCCTAACTCTGTTATGTCTCGACTAGTGGTAATGGCATATCCAGCATGTCTTTTTACCACTTAGGACATAACTGTTTCCATCTGTGAACCAATCTTCAGCACTTCCCATCAAGTCCGGATAGCTCGAGTATGTTGCCTCAATGGTTTCCAGTCAGTCATGATATACTGGTTCCCCTGTGTTTCTGCTAAGAAAAGAGGCTGGATTGACAATGTTAGTAATTACAATTTTCTACCATTGCAGTCTGGTATTTCAAGAACCTTTGTAGGAAAAGCCAGTGCCCACCTTTCACTTCTAATACAGCAGATATTGTATGGGACACCAACATAATCATTCTCTGGCCCCGGGTGAATTTTTGGGCTTCCTGGATATCTATTACGGCCATAACCGCTCGCAGGCATCCAGGCCAACCTTTTGCAGTTGTGGCCTGTTGCTTGGAAAAGTATGCAACTGCTCAGTGATACAGGCCTGGATCCTGTGCCAATATTAGAGGAGAAAAAAATGACTTACTCACATCTGGGAGTCCCAAGGCCAGAGCCGACATCAGGGCCTTTTTCAGGAGCTCAGAGGCCTGGATAGCTTCTTTATTCCATTGAAGGTGTTTCTGTTCAGTGGTTGTTAGTGTGTGCAGGAGTTTAACAAGCAGTCCATCCACAGTCAGCACCACCCAGACATTCCCAGGAAATTCGTAACTCTCTCACTGTTTGCAATCTCAGAGTTTGCATATTGTCTCTTTTTGGGCTTGTCCCAAAGTCCTCTGTCCAGCACTGACTTTGTAGCCCAGGTAAATCATCTTGCACTGCATTATCTGGGCCTTCTTTTTGGATTCCCGCTATCCCTGGAGTCCTAGAAAATTCAATAGACTCACCGTCCAGGTCATGCAAGCGTCCCTTGTCCTGGTGGCAATCAGGATATCGTCCATGTACTTTAACAGTTTTTCTTCCTCAGATGGGGCTTCTCAAGACTCAAGATCTTTTGCAAGTTGATTGCCAGATATAGTAGGGCTGTTTGGAACTCTGCGGTAATACTGTCCAAGTAAGCCGATTTCTGCATCCACTTTTGAGATTCTCCCCTTCAAATGCAAATATTTTCTGGCTGGCCTCATGAAGAGGGAGGCAAAAGAAGGCATCCTTCAGGTCTAAAATGGTAAACCAGGTTAATTCAGCTGTCAATACAGTCAATAGAGTATATGGATTTGACACCACCAGATAGAGATCTTTATTATTTTATTGACATTTCCTAAGTCCTGGACTACTTGGTATGAGCTATCAGGCTTACAGACAGGTACTAGCCGAATTTCTTCCCTGTCTTCTCTCTTTAGGGGATCCCTATCGGGGTTATGCTGTCTTATAATAAACTGAAAATGTTTGCCTACACTTACTGGATCATTCCGGTAGTCTCGGGCAACCCTTTCCATGCTTCTAAATCAGTGGTGGAAAAGGTACCTTGATTAGCATTGTCCCTCCATCAGGTTCTACTGCCTCCCAGAGAGCTGCCTGCAGGACCATTGGAGCAGACTTTTTCTGATATGGGAGGATACAGGGCTATCTGGAGGAGTAGGGGTCCTTTCCGAGTTGGCATCTTGTTCCTGTGATTGAGGGGGAGGCTTAAACAGATCAGTTAGATCCTGTTCTGGTGCCTGGCGAGTTTTGTTTAACTTTGTTTACTTTTGTCCGATGCTTCATGCTGAACAACACCGCCTCAGTTTAACTACAGATTCCCTGTTATTTTCTCGCTCAAGGGTGAGTGCCAGAGGGTCCTGTGAGGGCACAATTCCACAGTCCCTTTATCACTCTGGATTGTTACGGAGGGTTAAAAACATATCCTCGTAAGACACTTCATCCGACTTTCCTTCTCTCCTCAAAACCAATATTAATTGTAAGAGAGTATTATAATCCATTGTCTCATTAAGTGGCCACTTTGCCCCATCATCAAATTTGTAAAGTGACCACCATTGATTACAATATTTAATAAAGGACTTTTTGTTTTCAGTGCTCCTAGTTCCAAACAACTTCTTTCCAATGTGTTAATACACACTCCAGAGGGCTCTTTTGTTTTCCATTTTTAGTTTCTTTAGTTTGACTTTTCCTTAGTTTCACCTCTTTCTTTCTCAGTTTTCACTAAAACCTTTCTTTAACCCGTTCCTTGTCTTTCCCCTCAAGGTCCTGGATTTCTGGAACCAAACTTTCTTTTCCACTACTGATCATACTTTCCATTAAATTACATTAAGTTCTGTCCTTGCCAATTAGGCAGTAGTTCAACCTTTCTTACATTACTGATAAACATGATATACTCACACATATACCAAACCTGAACATATTGTTCCCCAATTATACACCATAAAACTGTCCACATAAATAATCACACAACAAGTTTTGGATAAATCAGTAGTTGGCACTCTTAAAATTTTAAGGATAATTTCTCCCATCTTTTAATAAAGCCTGTTTAGGAATCCCTACAATAGCTGGTTTGCTCATTATTCTTATGCAAATAGAATTGTTCATAACCCAGTATCTCCCTACAGAGATAACATGGTTAACTCCCACGGACTCAGCAAAGAAGCAGAAGGTGGGGCACCCATACACACGCACAGCCACAAGGCTAGGTTTTTCCATTTTTTTTTCTTTTCCTTTTTGCTAGATATTTTCAAAACTAACTTGTAAGTTTTATAAACGTTTGAAGCTTCAAACGCTTTGTCTCTGGCAGCACCCCTCGCTTTTCAGAGTGAGCAAGCTGTCCTGCCTAGTTTTACCTGTATAGTACTTGAAACTCCTTGGTGGCACAGGTCGGCAGCTCGAACCCACCCCAGCGTGCCCGCTTCTCTCCCCACTAGTATCTAAAGTTTTAAATTCCTGCCAAACTCCAGCACTCTATCATACATTAAACAATTCACGGTGCACAGAACAAATTAACAACACACAACAATCAGAACTCCTCACTCACTTTGCAGCGATGCTGCATCTCAAACACACAGCCATTCATTTCAGGGCCAGCCCAACTCACACAGTGTTAGTTACGACTAGTTGAATTGGATCCACAATTTCCGATGTTATGGATATCCAAACTACACACGGTACCGGGCACATACAAGACTTAAAATACAATGATAGCTATCCCCAGCTTCAGATGCCTTACAAGGTCTTGGCAAGCTATAGGAACCCTCCACAGCTCACCTCACTACGTGTCCCGTTGGGCCCAATAATTCCAGGGGCGAGCAATCTAGCTCCTCGTCATTGCGTGTGGCATCCCATGCACGATTTACAGTCTCATCCCCTACTTCCCCTGCAGGTATCCATATTCCCAAGTCAAATACCTTGTCCGCCCACTGATGGGCCATCTCTTTCCCTGCAGCGATCGGATGAGGATGGGAGATTCTCCAGAGAAATAGTCTGGTGGTGCCTAGAACAACCCGCTCCCCACCGGTCCTGCAGCCGGATAGAGAGGGTGTCCCATCTGGGTTGCCAAATTGTTTCACAGAATCAAACTCTGTAACTCCATTAAGGGTTATAAAGTAGGTAAGCGTTTATTCACCGGCGGGTGCGAGGGGGTAATCCTCCTAACTCACACACCATATGGTCTAACAAGCAGATAGTTATAGTGTAAAGACATGCCTATTCATAAATGCCTATTACATATTTATGACCTTTCCCCGTTTATTATTATAATTAGATTTGAGAAGCTTCTCCCATACTCGCGCAGGTGCAGTGTCTCCTGGTGGTCGTGGTCTGGGGCTCAGGGCTGAAGTAGCCTTCATCTCCCTCATGAATTGTCCCTGAACCCTATCTGTGTGCAGGCGCAGACTGCAGAGATGGATGCAGTGAGCTTTCTGCTGTTGTCCACATTCCAGCTTTCCCTTATCAGTGAATGTCTGCAAATCAGGGTCTTCAAGGCCTTTTCTAGCAGACAGCGTGTATTTCAGCGAGCTAAGCCTTCTAAATTTTTCTAACTTTTTCCCCTATATCATATGCCCGCACATCTCCAGTATGTAACTGTTTGTGGATTTAGTGGCATGACACTGCTCAGTTTTGTGAAACACAGTCTGAAACACACCATTGCGTAGTGAACAAGCACTGCAAGAAGATGCTCTTCTGTAAACAGACACAAGTTGTCTCTTGGCCTGTCAGACTGAACTCAGTGTCAGGAAAAGTCATGGAACAGATGATCTTGAGTGCCATCTCACAGCACATGCAAAACAACCAGGGAATCAGGCCCAGTCAGCATGGGCTTATGAAAGGCAGGTCCTGCCAAACTAACCTGATTGCCTTCTATGACAAGGTGACCTGCTTGATGACCAAGGGAAAGGCCGTGGATGTAGTGTACATGGACCTCAGTAAAGCCTTTGATACTGTTTCTCATGGGATTCTGCTTGAGAAACTGGCTGCCACTGGCCTGGAGAGGCGTATCCTCTGCTGGATGGAAAACTGTCTGGATGGCTGGGCCCAAAGACTGCTGGTGAATGGAGTGAAATCCAGCTGGAGAACGGTCACAAGTGGTGTTCCCCAGGGCTTGGTTCTGGGTTCAGTCCTGTTCAATATCTTTATCAATTATCTGGATGAGGGGATCGAGTGCACCCTTAGTAAGTTCGCCAGTGGCACTAAGCTGGGAGGAAGTGTTGATTTGCTTGAGGGTAGGGAGGCTCTACAGAGGGATCTGAACAGGCTGGATCAATGAGCTGAGGCCAATGGGATGAGGTTCAACAATGTCAAGTGCTGAGCCCTGCACTTGGGACACAACAACCCCATGCAGAGCTACAGGCTTGGGGAAAAGTGGATGGAAAGCTGCCTGGCAGAGAAGGACCTGGGGGTGTTGGTCAACAGTCAACTGAACATGAGCCAGCAGTGTGCCCAAGTGGCCAAGAAGGCCAATGACAAATTGGCCTGTATCAGAAACAGTGTGGCCAGCAGGACCAGGGATGTGATTGCACCCTTGTACTCAGCGCTGGTGAGGCCACACCTTGAATCCTGTGTTCAAGTTTTGGGCCCCTCACTATAAGAAGGACATTGAGGTCCTGGAGCATGTCCAGAGAAAGGCAATGAAGCTGGTGAAGGGGCTGGAAAACAAGTGTTATGCGGAGTGGCTCAGGGACCTGGGGTTGTTTAGCCTAGAGAAGAGGAGGCTGAGGGGAGACCTTATCACTGTCTACAACTACCTGAAAGGAGGTTGTATCGAGTTGGTTGTTGGTCTCTTCTCCTGAGTGACAGGTGATAAGATGAGAGGAGGTATTTAAAAGACAGGTAGATGAGGTGCTCCAACCAAACAATTCTATGATTCTAACTTACTTAAGTTTTCCAAGGTAGTCATGGTAAGAGTTACTTTCTTTTGAAGTTAATAATTTTTGGTAAAGAAGTTAAATGTGTCTCAATACTTATGTGTGTAAACTCCTGTCTTTGATGTATAGCCTAGAACCTCAAAGAATGATTTTGTGGAAGTATTCCAGATACCGAATATCATATTTTGCCCTTCCTGAACTGATGGGGCTCCTCTGTTCTCAAAAGAAGCTCTCTCAGCCACTGGTGACTTTGTCTACAGGGGCTGGGAAAGGAAGCCAGATTGCTTCCTTATACAGAAACCTTCCAAAAAAAACCCAAAAGAATTTAGAATTCAAAGGACTCCTTTTAATTTCAAAGTACATTTATGAGTGCCTTCTATATTTACGATAAGAGTATTTCAAAGGGAATTTTCCCTCAAATCCCATTATAGTGTTGCTTAAATATTTACAGAGATTTTAGATGGACAACTAACTTGTGATACCCTCATCCTGGAAAGCAGGTAAAGTAAACTCTGCAGTTAGCAACCTTTCCACTTCTGATAACTGTGTTGCTATCCATCTGAAATGATCAGACTGAACTCTTTCGGACTGTCCTTGCATGGGAGGTGCTGCAGCCCTCTCATCATCTTTGTGGCCTTCCTCTGGACTCGCTCTAACAGATCCATGACATTTCATGTTCTTGCTGTTGTAAAACAGACTGTGGTTGCAGTAGCAGCCTACAATTGAATTTTATGTTTGACTGCTAAATGTGTCTTAGTAAATATTGAACAGTTAGGATAATTCTTCATATGCAATAACTATCTGAAGTATAAGAGCTGCATTTGTAACTGCTTTAAGTTTAAGGAAGTGCATACCACTTAATTTTATATTTAGCACAGACAATGGTACTTCTTTTTTATGATTTTCTTATTCTTTTTTGTCTAACCGGAGTATATAGGACTTTAGAAATTCCTATGGCAAAGGAGTTCACTTTCAAAGCCAATATGTCATTCTCTGCCTAATGCATGACATGATCTTCTTAGACACGGTTAGTCCACCTTTGTTTGGTGAGGGATTTTCTGGTCTCGCTTTCTACTACTGCTCATTTGTCTAGGATAGGGTGAGAGGAAATGCTGCGGGAGGTTTAGATTGGATATGAGGAAAAATTTCTTCACTGAAAGGGTTGCCAAGCATTGGAACTGGCTGCCCAGGGAGGTGGTTGAGTCACTGTCCCTGGAAATATTTAAAACATATGATGCCAAGGGACATGGTTTAGTGGTGGACTTATGTTAAGGGTTGGACCTGGTGATCTTAAGGGTCTTTTCCAACCTAAACAATTCTATGATTCTATATTCTGAGGTAACAAAGTGACTGTGGGTCACAAGCTGACCATGGCACTAATCTCATGCTGTTGCAAAAAAAAAAGGCAAATACATAATGGAGTTTTGAAAGGTTAATATAGAGTAAGAAAGAGGGAGTCATCCTTACTAATGATAAGTGTAATGTATACTGAACTGGAATACCATGTCCAATTTTGGGTACTGCATTCCAAGAAAGATGCAAGACAATAGGAGAAAGAGACCACAGGAAAAAGCAATGTAGGAGAAAATTTGACTTATTACATTGCTTTCTAGATTTCTCAGTGAGAACAGAACACACTGGGAATTGTTTAGATCTAAAAAACCCAAAAGGAATGCTGAACAGGAACTTTGTAACAATCCTAAATATAAAAGGCTGTTGCAAGAGAGAGGAAGCAAGTAATGTGAGGACTGGAGATGCTGTGATCTTACGCCCTACAATTTCTTGACCTATCCACTAGAAGTAAGAAAGGTTCATTAGGAAATGGTTTTGAATAATAAAGATACTGCAGCGTGGGGATAACTTTCAGGAGTAGGGTATGGAAACTCTGTCTTCATTAGACTTAAATATTTGTCAAGGGAAAGAAACACAGTTGATACTGCCTTTAGACAGCAGAGTGAGTTAACTTACAGAAATATGGGACTAGAATAGACCTGAGAACTCTCAGTAATGGGAGAGCAAATAGATTCTAAAATATATGGAAAACTTGTGTAAACAAATTTTGTGGAAGTCCTGAAATGCAACTGACTTATCTCCTTGCAAAGTCTTTTAAAACTTTTTTTTAAAACCTCTTACCTTTTTTTTGTAAGCTTCCTCTAATAAACTCAGTAATTTGTTTTTTTATGTTATTTGAACAATTATGTATTTGGATATGTTCTATGCATTGCGAAATTGCCCCAAAAGGCAGAAAAAGTGAGGTATAAATTTGGCACCTAGTGACCCCCTGCTATTATCCTTAGAAAAGGATAAACAAAAGGCATTAAAAAGATGTTGTTCTGCCTGTAGTATCGATCAGAGGTGTTTAGAATTATGTGAACGGCAGAAAGACAACGATGATATTGAACTAATGATAGCCCCTAGGCTCTGTCTCAATGAATCCCCAGATGAAAATGCTGAAGTACGGGAAGCGAGTAGTGCTCAAGGGGGAGCTGCAGCTGCAGGCTTTACTGTGGTAGCAGGACAGACAAAGACAGGGCAAGAAGTAATCCATGCTCCCCTGGGGCAAGCTGTGGGAAATGAAGGACCAGTAATTGTTAAGGTTCCCTTTTCAATTACTGACCATTTAATAACTGAAAAATGGCAGCTGGGAATTATAGGGATGATCCAGATTGGGCAGCAAATGCTTTTGAAATGATGATTAAAACTCAGGATCTGGATTGGAAAGATACTGAGGCAATAATGCAGGTGATGTTTGATGGGAGAGAGAGAAATGATTAAGAGAGAGGCTAGATCGCAAGTGGAAGTGCAGGTCACATCGGGAGCTCTGCAGGGGACAGAGAATCATTTTCCCTCTGTAGATCCAAATTGGGACCCTAATGTGGATGGGAATAGACACAATATTGGAGATGGATTTTGTTTGAGATACAGCATGCAATACCTAAAGTTATTAATTGGTCAAAATTACGTGAAGCTAAACAGGATAGAAAGGACTTAACCACCTCCCTGGGCAGCCTGTTCCACTGCTTGATAACCCTTTCTGTGAAGAAATTTTTCCTAATGTCCAATTTAAACTTCCCCTGAAACAGCTTGAGGCCATTCCCTCTTGTCCTATCACCTATCACTTGGGAGAAGAGACCAACACCCACCTCTCTGCAGCATCCTCTTAGGCAGTTGTAGAGAGCAATGAGGTCTCCCCTCAGCCTGCTCTTCTCCAGGCTAAACAACCCCAGTTCCTTCAGCCACTTCTCATAAGACTTGTTCTTCAGCCCCTTCACCAGCTTCGTTGAAAGCACTAGCACTCAGGCTACGGGATGTAACTAAGTCTTTTGAGCTTTTCACCCATGAGACACGTGGGATAGCCACTATCGCAACTTCTGGGAGAACAGAGACGTGCATCTCTCAAAACAGCTGGACAATGTCAGCCAAGGATGGCCGGGCTGCCTGAAAGCAGTTGCTGCCACAGTAATATTGATCCAGGAAGCTTGCAGATTTACAGTGGGTCAGAAGATGACAGTATATGTATCACACATGGTCAACACTGTCCTGGAACAAAAAGGAGGGCATCGTCCCTCCCCTAGCTGAATGTTAAAGTCCCAGGTGGTATTGGAGCGAGATGATGTCCTCCTTAGGACCACCTCAGTTGTTAACCCATCAGTGTTTCTTTCTGCTGACCACGTGGAAGGGACTCCTAAGCATGATTGTTTGCAGATGATTGAAGAAGTATATTCCAGCTGCCCAGACCTTAAAGGCCAACCACTTGAGAGTCCAGATAGTCCAGATTGGGAATTATTTATGGATGGGAGTAGTTTTGTGCGAGGAGGAAAGAGGTTGTTGGGGTATGCACTTACCACAATAAGCTCCGAACTGGAAGCTCATGTGTTGCCATCAACAGCCTCAGAAAAGCCCAATTAGTGTCCCTAACCAGGGCCTTGGATTTGAGTCAAGACAAGAGAGTCAATATATGGACAGATTCTAAATATGCCTTTGGAGCTGTGCATGCCCATGGAGCCACATGGAAAGAGAGGGGGCTTTCAACAGCACAAGGGACTGGAATCAAGCATACAAAACAAATCCAAGAACTACTAGCCAGTATTCAGAAACCTTACCAGAAACAGCTCCTAGATAGGATAATAAAGACCTCCTTTTCTTTTAAGGGAGTTGGCCAAAAGGGAACACGATGAAGTACATTGGGGAACAGAGAATGGAGAACCTTTTAAAACACTTAAAGAAAGTAGCTATAGGAAGGGCCGTGACAGAAATTGTTCATTCAGTTACGGAAAATGTGGGGTATGCCAAAGAAACAATCCCAATAATCAAGTAATACTTGGAAATGTTAAGGAAGGAAATTTCCCTGGAAATTACTGGCAAATAGATTTTACTGAGTTACCCCGAAAAAGGATACAGATATATTCTAGTTTTAGTAGATACCTCTTCAAACTGGCCAGAGGCTTTCCCTGCTCGCACCAATAAGGCAAGAGAAGTAGTAAAATTTTGCTTAAAGAGATTATTCCAAGGTTTGGGGTGCCTTTAGGAATGTCTTTGGACATAGGTCCTCAAACAGCTGAGCAGTGTTCTGGGAATATCCTGGGATTTGCATATGCCTTAGAGGCCTCAAGTCTAGTGGGAAAGTGGAGAGAATGAATTATACTTTGAAGATGCAGTTGAGTAAAATATGTCAGGAAACCTCTATGGCCTGGGTAAGAGCACTGCCTTTAGCGTTATTAAGAATTCGAATTCAACCTCGACGAGGAGGCCTTAGCCTGTATGGGATACTGTATGGGAGGTCTTATCAGATCCCACGTGTGCCAGGAGATATCACTGTTAAAGGGAAATTGGACATTAATAATTATTTGATATCTTTAGGAAAGACTCTCCAGGAGCTGCAGAAATTCCTGACTGTTAACAAATCCCTAGAGCTTGATACGCCAGCACATCCCTTCCAGCCTGGAGACTGGGTATATATCAAGTCCTGGGACTTGGAACCCTTAACTCCTAGGTGGAAAGGACCATACCAGGTACTTTTAACTACATACACAGCCTTGAAGCTAGCTGGAAAAGGACCCTGGATTCATCATTCATGGATTAAGAAGGTTCCTGCTTTATGGACTTCAGAACAACAATCCCCAGCTACTCACCACACGGCAACTGAGCGGGTATTGAAATCTGAGTGGAAAATCCAACGGGACTCAGGGAACTCACTAAAGATAAGGATTCAAAGAATTAGATCACAATGAATTCTGGGATTATGTTTCAAATGACTGTTATTACAACCATAACTTTGGGTAAAAAGGGCGGATTGGAACGACAACAACATATTGGAATTGATAGAAGGTTTTGGTAAAGTGAATAGACTCTCTAGCATGACAGCCTGCCTCCTCATGCCACATTCCACCTCAGACCCCATACCTTGGGGAATTATTCCATTAAAATTTACAGATCTCCAAAAGTTGGACAATGTTACCAAAGCACTAAAACGGGTTGGGGCATCGTGCTAACACTCCTTGCCCAAAGGGGTCCACCCCATTAGATCACCATTTCTTAGATTGGGTCACAGGGTACAGTGAGATGCGAGTTGCTGCTGGATTAATGACCCTACATATTACCAACTACAGCAGTGATGTGACTGAACTACGAGAATGTAATAAGACTCTGGAACTTAGGATAAAAGTTACAAGGAGATCGGAGATATTTTTCTCCCCTGAACTGGTGCTTTAAATGGGGAAAGAAAGGTAAATTTGATTACCCCAAGTTGTCCTGGAATTGTACACACAAAACCACACGTAACTTTGCCAGGGGCAGATGTAATAACAGCTTTCCCTTTATTATAAAAAGAGAGTGAGAATTACGAGAAGCCAGGATTAACGCTTCCAACTGTTCGTGGTCCAAAATATCAGCCCCTGGGTACAGCGTATGGGCATTGGGAAGTGGGCCTTGGACTACCAGATTATCTTTTACTGAAGAAAATACGCCTGCAACCTTAGGCCTCCTGGCAGCGTGCCCTATCTCGGAGCGAAGCCCTATAAACCCTCGGTACTGGGAAAAACGAGGATCATAGAATCATAGAATAGTTAGGGTTGGAAAGGACCTCAAAGATCATCTAATTTCACACCCCACCCCCCCCCCCCCCCCCCCCGCCATGGGCAGGGACATCCCACTAGATCAGGTTACCAAAGGCCCCATCCAACCTGGCCTTGAACACCTCCAGGGATGGGGCATCCACAACTTCCCTGGGCAACCTGTTCCAGTGCCTCACCACTCTCATGAAGAAATTCTTCCTTATGTGGCTGGTGTATACTACAGGCCACCCAATCAAGGAGAATCAACTGATGAAGTCTTCTTCCTCAGCTACAGGAGGCTTCATGCTCACAAACTCTCATCCAACTCAGGGACTTTAACCACCCTGACATATGTTGGAAAAGTAGCAGGGCAAGCTGTAGGCAATCCAGGAGACTCCTGGAGTGCATTGAGGATAACTTCTTAGCCCAGCTGATAGAGACCCCACCCGAGGAGATGCAATACTGGACCTTATGGTCACCAATACAAGTGAACTCATCACTGGTATAAGGACTGGAGGCAGCCTGGACTGCAGTGATCATGCACTAGTGGAGTTCAAGGTCCAGAGGGATATGGGACAGGTGAGGAGTAGAGTCAGGACCCTAAATTTCAGGAAAGCAGACTTCCAGCTCTTCCTAGAGTTACTCAGTAGGGCCCCCTGCGACACGGTCCTCTGAGACAAGGGTAGCAGAACAGAGCTGGCAGATATTTAAGAATGCTTTCCATAAAGCACAAGAGTGCTCAGTCCCCGTATGTAGGAAATCAGGCAGGGAAGGGAAGAGACTGATGTGGCTGAGCCGAGACCTGCTGGTCAAACTCAAGAAGAAGAGGGAACTGCACAGGCAGCGCAAGCAAATGTATAGGGACGCTGCCTGGTTGTGTAGGGATGAGGTCAGGAAGGCCAAGGCACAGCTGGAGCTAAACATGACAAGGGAAGTAAAGACTAACAAGAAGGGCTTCTACAGCTACGTCAATCAAAAGAGGAAGGTTAAAGAGAACGTACCCCCACTGGTGATTTGGGAATGGTGACCTCGTATCAACAGTCAAGGAGAAGGCTGAGGTACTTAACAACATTTTTGCCTCATTCTTCACTGAGAACTGCTCTCCTCACCCCTCATGGGTCATGAAACAGCAAGATGGTGACCAGGGGGATAAACCCACTCCCACTGCAGAGGAGGATCAGGTTCGTGACCACATAAGGAACCTGAACATATATAAGTCTATGGGACCTGATGAGATGCATCCCAGAGTCCCAGGGAAATTGGCAGATGTGGTGGCCATGCCACTCTCCATGATATCTGAAAAGTCATGGCAATCAGAAGTCCCTGGTGACTGGAAGAAGTTGTGTTCATTTTTTAAAAAGGGCAGAAAAGACGACCCTGAGAACTACCCACCTGTCAGACTCACCTCTGTGCCTGGGGATATCATGGAACAGATCCTCCTAGAAGCTATGCTAAAGCACATGGAGGACATGGAGGTGATTAATGGCAGCCAGCACGGCTTCACCAGTGGCAAATCCTGTATGACCAACTTAGTGGCTTCCTATGATGGGGTAACCGCAGCAGTGGACACAGGTAAACTGAGGGATGTGATATATCTAGAATTCTGTAAAGCCTTTTACACGGTCCCCCGCAACATCCTCCTCTCTAAATTGGAGAGATACGGATTTGATGGGTGGACGGTACGGTGCATAATAAACTGGTTGGAGGATCGTATTCGGAGAGTAGTGGTCAATGGCGCCAAGTCCAGATGGAGATCCGTGACAAGTGGTGTCCCTCAGGGGTCTGTACTGGGACCGGTGCTGTTTAATATCTTCATCAATGATCTTGACAGTGAGAGTGAGTGCACCCTCAGCAAGTCTGCAGATGACACCAAGCTGAGTGGTGTAGTTGCCACACTGGAAGGATGGGATGTCATCCAGAGGGACCTGGACAGGCTGGAGAAGTGGGCCTGTGAGAACCTCATAAGGTTCAACAAGGCCAAGTGCAAGGTCCGGCACCGGGGTCGGGGCAATCCCCGATTTCAGTGCATGATGGGGGATGACATGATTGAGAGCAGCCCTGCAGAGAAGGTCTTGGGGGTGGTGGTTGATGAGAAGCTCAACATGATCTGGCAATGTGCGCTCGCAGCCCAGAAGGTCAGCCGTATTCTGGGCTGCATCAAAAGAAGCGTGGCCAGCAAGTGGAGGGAAGTGATTCTGCCCCTCTATTCTTCTCTTGTGAGACCTCATCTGGAGTATTGTGTCCAGTTCTGGAATCCTCAGTGTAAGAAGCATATGGAGCTGATCTAACAGGTCCAGAGGAGGGCTACAAAGATGATCAGAGAGCTGGAGCACCTCCCATACAAGGACAGGCTGACAGAGTTGGGCTTGTTCACCCTGGAGAAGAGAAGGCTCCGGGGAGACCTCATAGTGACCTTCCAGTACCTGAAAGGAGCCTACAGGAAAGCTGGAGAAGGACTACTCATAAAGGCTTGTGGTGATAGGAGGAGGGGGAATGGATATAAACTGGAAAAGGGCAGATTTAGACTAGACATTAGGAAGAATTTCTTCACCATGAGAGTGGTGAGACACCGGAACAGGTTGCCCAGGGAAGTTGTGGATGCCCCATCCCTTGAGGTGTTTAAGGCCAGGTTGGATGGGGCCTTGGGTAACCTGATCTAGTGGGATGTCCCTGCCCAAGACAGGGGGGTTGGAACTAGATGATCTTTCAGGTCTCTTCCAACCCAAACTATTCTATAATTATATGATAAGTAACCTTTATTTAATCAGGGGTTTGAGCTTGGGGGCAGGATGAGGCAGTGAATCAGGTTTCACCACCTCCTCACCCCAACAATAGGTGGCAGCTTCCCCTGCCAGATCAGCAGCCTTGTCTCTAAAACTAAAAAAGCCAGGTTCCCTACCGGCCCAAGGACCACCTACCAACTGGAATCTCAGCCTTACGTGCATAAGCATCTTGTAAGCTACCTCGCAAATTCTCCTTCATCCTTTTCAGATGAACCAATGCCTTTTGAGCCCTCAGCAGAGCTGTCCACTCTGCCTCCAGGTCTGTCTCCAATGCCTAATTCACTGCTTTCAGTGCTTCGTTTTCTCTCTCAATTTGAAGTCTCTGGCTTCCCTTTCCAACCAGCCACCCACACGGCTGCCAGGACTCCAAAAATCACCAACAATGCGAAAAACAATTGGGAGCAATAAACATCAGGCATATCCCGTCTGGCCATCATACTGCATCATACACTCGCGCCTGGGCTTCTTTCAACCTGCACAGTCGAAGGACGGGGGTTTGTTTATTTGTGCAGCGATCCAGAGGCCGACAAGGTCGCTCTCAGGGCAAAAATGAAAAGCAATATTTATTCTGGCTTTGACCAAAATAAACAGGCCAAAATACTTGGGCGCACAGCCAAGTGCAACTTCCCAATGTTGCGAAATCTGATCCCTGAACGCAGCCAAGGTCACTTGGATTCAGTCTGACACACAAACCAGTACCAGTCAAAAAACAGTATGGTAAATGAGAGAGAGAGAGAGAGAGAGAGAGAGAGAGAAGGGGAAAAGAAAGAATCACCACATCGATGGACAGCAGCAGTTCCTCAGGAACACGTGGTCGCTGCAGCAGCTTCTTCCAGGCCGTGTGGTCCAGCCTGGTCCAATCAGGATGGTGGGCGAGAGAGCGTCATGTGGCTCCTTGTGAGTTCTTTTATAAGAGCAGTCCATGCCCCATCAGTACATGTGGGGGGAATCTTGCCACGTGTGTGCAGGTCCTTTGGGAGGGTCTGGCTCAGGCAGTCCAGCGGGTGTGAAGGGAGGGGACAGTGCCAGTTGTTTCCTCTCCTCAGGACGGTGAGCTCGACCAAGCGAGGGAAGCAGTGCTTGCTCCTGCATCTCCCCTCCCATTGAACCCCGTGCTTCAGACAAGGCCCTCAGGCTATATCCTAAGATCCGTCCTAGGGGAGGCCTGCTGCTGCACCCCTCTGCTATTCATTGCTGGTGCCAGGAAACAAGGGCACAAATGGCCAGCCTTCAGACAAAATGTTTAAGGCAAAGAAAGAAGTAAAGTTGGGCTTTACATGGGTGCTGGTCTCTTCTCCCAAGTGATAGGTTATAGGACCAGAGGGAATGGCCTCAAGTCGTGCCAGGGCAGTTTCAGATTAGATATCAAGAAAAATTTCCTCACCAAAAGCATTCTCAGGCACTGGCAGAAGCTGCCCAGGGAGGTGATTGAGTCCCCATCCCTGGAGGTATTTAATAGTTGGGTAGATGAGATGCTCAGGGATATGGTTTGGTAGTGGACAGGTACGGTTGGAGTTGATGATCTCAAAGGTCTTTTCCTACCTAGTGATTCTATGATTCTGTTATATTTCAGCATAAGTACAATCATGTTTGTGCTTTATGAAATTAAGGCATCTGCTAGTATATAAAAAGAAAAAGCCTGAGAAAATAGTGAATTATGTGAGGAGAGTGAACACATTGAGAAGATATGCCCACGTGTCTTCAGAACTCTCAGAATGTTTTTCATTATTTCCCCTCTGTGTGCCATATGTACTCTACTGCAGCTTTATTTTTTTCCTCTTACAGCTTATTTTACTTCCTGAGGAGGTAATGAGGGGAAAAAAAATCCTTACACTTCTCTGAATCCTGGGAAAGGGACTTACAAACTGGTTCTTTCTTCACAGCCTTTCATAGAGAAAGACTGTAAGGCTGAAAGTTGATGGAAATATCACTGCTCTCTTGGTGTTTCCTGTCAGTGCCATTCCTGGTCACTGTCAGAAGGGTACTCCTCAACTAGATGGGCTTTTGGTCTGGCTGCTTTGGGATATTCTTATCTTACTAGGTAGAGCGAGTAGATGAGACCCTCTATAGACAGATAGGTGCAGCCTCGCGCACGCAAGCCCTGGTCCTCATTGGGGATATAAACGACCACAATATCTGTTGGAAGGACAGCACAGCAGGACACAAGCAATCCAGGAGGTTCCTGGAATGTGTTGATGACAACTTCTTTCTCCAAGAGATAGAAGAGCCAATGAGGAGAGGTGCTATGCTGGACCTTGTTCTCACCAACAAGGAAGGGCTGGTGGGGAATGTGAAGCTCAAGGGAAGCCTTGGCTGCAGTGACCATGACATGGTGGAGTTCAAGATGCTTAGGTGAGTAGCAAGCTCACTTCCCTGGATTTCAGGACAGCAGACTTTGACCTCTTCAAAGATCTTCTTGGTAGGGTACCATGGGATAAAGCCCTGGAGGGCAGGTGGGTCCAAGAAAGCTGGTTAATATTCAAGGATCACCTCCTCCAAGCTTAGGAGCGATGCATCCCAACAAGGAGGAAGGCAGGCAAAAATGCCAGGAGACCTGCAAGGATGAACAACAAACGCCTAGACAAACTTAAACTCAAAAAGGAAGCTTGCAGAGGGTGGAAGCAAGGGCAGGTATCCTGGAAGGAATACAGAGAAATTGTCTGAGCAGCCAGGGATCAGGTTAGGAAAGCTAAAGCCCTGATAGAATGAAATCTGACCAAGGACGTCAAGGACAGCAAGAAATGCTTCTATAGGTATGTCAGTGATAAAAGGAAGACTAGGGAGAATGTGGGCCCTCTCTGGAAGGAAATGGGAGACTTGGCTGCCCAGGATATAGAAGAGGCTGAGGTACTCAATGACTTTTTTTTTTGCCCGTCTTCACCAGCAAGGGCTCAAGCCACACCACCCAAGTTGCAGAAGGCAAAGACAGGGACTAGGAGATTGAAGAATCACCCACTGTAGGAGAGCAAAAAACAGGCTATTCAGCATTTTGGCTTGAATAAAGGAACATGGGGGAGGGTCGGACTGCCTGGGCCAATCCACGTGGCAAGACCACCCCAATACGTGCTGATGGGGGTTGGACGAGCAACTGTTTTTGCCCCAAAAAGAAATGTATAAAAGGGGAGGGGAGCCTGGACCGAGCGCACCTCTGACTAGACACAGACTGGCCTCATCCACGTGCCCAGCGCTGTATACCTTGCTTTACTGACTTTATTCCAGAATAAAAGAGATATTTTAAACTCTCGGAATTTTAGTTTCCAGAGTGTGTTTATAACAATTTGGGGGGCTCATCCTGACTCTCTCGGCCTGTGCTCAAACCGTTCCACTGGGTCTCGGTGAGTGATGCACCCTATGGCAGTTTCTGTGGCTCACTGGGTCTAGCGGGTGGCCTGGGGCGGCTGCTCGATCTCCCGCGGGTGGAATTTGCAAAGCAACATTTGTCAGGGAAAGGTACTGCAGTTGCCTGTAATTCTAGTGCACAAAGATCCGAGTAAGAAAGCACGGACTGGTGAGGATTATTCAGTTGGGTGGGTTTTGGGTGGCGAGTGTGGAGTGAATGAGACTTGGACTGAAACAGATCTGACAGAGGTGCGGCAATTTAGAAGCCGTACCTAGGGCACAGAATGCTAGTAGGGTATTCAACAGTATAAGGAGGAGACTCCAACAGAATGGTTGGAGAGGGAGAAATAGAACACACCCAGAGTTGGAGGCAGGGCGAGAACTACTTAAAGTCACTTCTGTGACTCTGTTGTGGCCGGATATCAGGAAGAAACTAGAGAAGCTAGAAGACTGGCACAAGATGGTACTGAGAGAAGACCGTACAGGCAGCAACAGAAAAGTGAAGGATTCCACCCCTGGGGCCCCCTCCCTCGAGGCTCCCTTGGGGAGGACAGGGACAGGGAGCAGTCCCTGGGGGTACTCCAAAAAGGGAGGGAGCCGTTATAAGGGGGTAAAGGGAACACATGGAATGGAGGATGGGAGAGCTGCCTCCAGTGTGAGATTATTGTGGAGATATGGGGGCAGCAAGGACTTGTGTAATTGCTATACTTCAGGGGTGTGAAATGGGGAAATTAATTTTTCGAGTTTTACAGATGAAGCTCCTGATCTGGCAGGGGAAGTGGCCACCTGTTGTTGGGATGAGAGGGTGGTGAAACGTGATTCTCTGCCTCATCCTGCCCCCAAGCTCCGACCCCTGATTAAAACAGGATTACTTACAAGGAAAAGGATAGGATTAGACTTTCTGAGCAAGAATCATAGAATCATAGAATAACCAGGTTGGAAGAGACCCACCGGATCATCGAGTCCAACCATTCCTATCAAACACTAAACCATGACCCTCAGCACCTCGTCCACCCGTGCCTTAAACACCTCCAGGGAAGGTGAATCAAACACCTCCCTGGGCAGCCTGTTCCAGTGCCCAATGACCCTTTCCATGAAAATTTTTTTCCTAATGTCCAGCTTAAACCTCCCCTAGCGGAGCTTGAGGCCATTTCCTCTTGTCCTGTCCCCTGTCACTTGGAAGAAGAGGCCAGCACCCTCCTCTCTACAATCTCCTTTGAGGTAGTTGTAGAGAGCAATAAGGTCTCCCCTCAGCCTCCTCTTCTCCAAGCTAAACAACCCCAGCTCTCTCAGCTGCTCCTCATAAGGCCTGTTCTCCAGCCCCTTCACCAGATTCATTGCTCTTCTCTGGACTTGCTCCAGAGCCTCAACATCCTTCTTGTGGTGAGGGGCCCAGAACTGAGGGACTCTACAGACCAGGAACTATTTTACCACTGGATCCAGACCCAGAGGACGAGTGCGTGGCTCGGCAACAGGGCGCTGTGGGTGAAACAGAAGGAATGGGATTGACACTGCTGGATGGCGATGGGGGGTGTTGTGAAACTGGTTTTTCCAGTTTGGAGCATGAGGTTCATTCTTTATGGGAGGAGAGGGTGGTGAAATCGGGTCCCATTCCCGATTCTGATCCTGAACTCCAACCCTGATTATTATTAATGAGGGGGTGGCAGAACCTGATCTTGCTCTTGATGCAGATCTTGGTTTCAAACTCCAACCCCTAATTATTGTGAGGAACACTCATTCACTGGTAAAATATTA